>JAJHZJ010000009.1:2607500-3297500 GCA_023548195.1 Bettongia penicillata ogilbyi | reverse complement strand
AACTTCCTCAGTAAACGAGCTGATATTGCTTTTGGAATAAATTGTACAAAGGCATGCTATTTGCCATGGTATTTTTTCAAAGCAACTTAACTCTGAACCCACCCATCTTATCCACTGGTCATGACTTCATTCTTTTGTCACTTCTTTAGTATTAGATATTGCATACAAGGGACAGCTAGGTGGTGTAGTGGATAAAATGTTGGGCTTGGAATCAGGAAGACTCATCTTCTTAAGTTCAAATCTGGCCTCAGAAACTTACTAGCTGCATGACCTTAGATAAGTTACTTAACTCTGTTTGCCTTGGTTTCCTCACCTGTAAAATGAGCTGGAGAAGGAAATGGCAAACTACTCCAGTATTTTTGCTAAGAAAATCCCAAATGAGGTCACAAAGAATTGGACATGAGTGGAAATGACTAAACACAATTGCACACAGAGGAGAAGCAAGATAGTGTAGACAGGAGACAGATTCTAGTCCTAGCTCTGCCTCTGGATTATTGTGTGAACTACCATTTTTCAACTGTACAATAAGTCTATTATGGAAAAGCAATACCACTAGTAGGTTTGTACCTTAGGGGAGTCAGTGGCAGAAAGCCTTCATATTGCAAGAACATTCATGGCAGCTTTATTTCTAATAACCAAGAGCTAGAAGCAAATTACGTATGCAGTGATCAGAGGACTGAGCAAATCATGGATGTAAATGTAATGGAACATTATTGCGCTCAAAGGAATAATGCAAGTGAAGAATTCAAAGCAATGTGGAAAGACTTTATGAACTGATACAGAGTAGGAAAGCAGAACTATCTGTCCAGTGAGGTGGCTAGATGATAAATGACCTCTTAGCTGTCTTTAAGTCTCAACTTTATGGGAAAGACTGGGGACTACAGTGGAAGGAGAGTCAGCTTTGGACTGTTACTACCTGAATGACCTTGGGTAAGTCTTGTAACTTCTTTGGACCTCAGTTTCCTCCCCTGTAATGCAAGGTGATTGGATTTGCTCTGTAACATTTGGATTCAGTCAAAAGGCCATACTTAAGGATCTAGAAGGACAGCTAAGTGCATCAATCAAATAAAATACTGTATAAGCAAACAAAAAAATGAATAGACTGGATTAGAACTTCTAAATTTCCTTCCGTCTCTAACATGCTATGATTGTATGGATGTACAAGAAGGGCAATCAAAAGAAAAAGTCATTACTTAGTTAAAATTAAATTCTTCTGAAATGGAAGTGGGGGGAGGTGAAAAAGGAAACAGAAGATGATTCCACACAAGTGAATCTCACAAGTTCTTCTGAACTGTGCATTGCCTGATTCTTACATGTGTACAATTTCAGATTATTCAGTAGGCACTCTAGACATATGCTCAGGGTCCATCCCCCCACTCCAAGGTTAGTGGAAGTTAAGTGATTGTGAGGCTTCTCCCTTTCTGGGCTGGAGCATTATCCCTTTTACAGTTAAGAACAGGAGCACAGGACCCAGAGTGACAGCTCCCTTCTCTCATTTCCAACTCAGAGTCTATGTCTGCTTACCAGGTGCATTTGGAGGGCTTGAGTGGGTTTTGCAAAGGGGTGTCAACCCTATCTAACACTTACAAGAGGCAGGACTGGGGGGAAAATGGTGGAGAAAAGCTAATTTAAAAAACAAACTTCAATATATATTTCTTATAAATACTCAGATATCAGGGACAGCTTGCTAGTGTAATTGACTAGCTTAGTCAAGCATACAATTTGTCATAAAAGGGAGCAAGAAGCAGAGCTCGTTGTTTTATCCTACCAGGTTCCATTAATTTCAGTAAGGGAAATATGGGTTCTCTTTTTTTTTTCAGAACAGGAAGGAGAGAAAAAACATTGGGACACTGGAAAATTACATCAAATTAACTCTGCAAGCATTATTGAGTGCCAAATGCAATACTAGGCTCTGGGGGCATAAAGTCAAAAACAAACAACCAGACAAACTCATGACTGTCCCCAATTCTACTGGGGGGGAAAACAATGTGTATAATATAAGAAAATACAAAATGCTCTTAGATCCTGTCGGAACCTAGCTCTTAAAAATAACTTTCTTTTAATGCCAGTCTCAATACCTCAAGTTCCAAAAGTTTGTGGGAATGTAAAAACTAGAAGCCAGCTAATGCCCTAATTCATTTTCTCCACCTTCAAAGAGAAACTCGCTCATTTCATCCACTGGCAATGAAAGGAGGCCAAGGGAGGAGATGACCACTCCAATCTTGTTTCCCAGTACCTCCCAAGACATGTCTTCGGAACTAATCATGACATGAAATTTTTTTCCATGTTAGAGAGGCCAGAGACAGAAGCCCTTGAGCTACTTACTCTCTTAGAGCCTCATGAATGTTCTTTCCATTTCAGAGTGGGGTACCCCACATGAAAGGACATCATGATGGTTCCAAAGTCACAGATGTTGGTTTCATGAATGGCAAACCATAGCCTTAGGAGAAAGTAGAGTGACACCAAAGAGCTTGAAAGAGGGTAGAGAGGCAAAGGCAAAAACTCAGCACAGATGTTCCATTTTAGATGACATCCTTAAAGGACAACAATTAGGACCACACAGTGGCTTTGTGTTGCGCAATATGCCCTGCTAAAGAACCCCAGTGACACAGAATGGGTAGAGGGATGAGACCAAAGACAGAGAGTTATCCTGGTAAGAGTGGGCCCCACTCCATGATTTTTTTAAAGGTATATATTTACATATTTTTATATATGACTTTCATTTAATCCTTCATCTATGATAATACTCAGAAGGAAAGAGCCTAGGCTCTAGTGTAGATCCTAGTTCAGATTCTTCCTTTGAAGTTTACTCTCTGTGGCCTAGCTGGGACAAGTCACAAAAATCTGCCTGGGCCTTAGTTTCCTTATCTGTGAAAAGAATAAAAGGCCTCTGAGGGTTCTTCTCGCCCTATATCTGACTCTGAATTAAAACCAAATTAATCTATGAATCTTTCTCATCTATAATTGAGATTTGGATTTGGACCAAACATTAGTGATCTTTGCTCTGGAACTGTATAGAGTGATCTGATGAAACCTCTTATTTTATGGGTGAGGAAATGACCCAAAGCACTGCAGGTTAAGATTCTAATTTGAGTTCTGTAACTGGAATTTTAGTGCTATTTCTACTTCACTGCGTTTGTCCAACCCACTCATCTTACAGAAGAGGGAACTGAAGTCCAGAGAGGTTGATCCAAGGCCACCCAACTAGTGAGTAACAAGGTCGTGTTTTTGACCTAGGTTCTCACACTCTCTCCACTGCATCATGCTTTTTTTTAAGTCATTTTTCAGTTGTGTCTGACTCTTTGTGACCCCATGTGGAATTTTCTTGGCAAAGATACTGGAGTAGTGTGCCATTTCTTTCTCCAGCTCATTTTATAGGTGAGAAAACTGAGGCAAACAATGTTAAGTTGCAAGGTCACACAGATAGCAAGTGTCTGAGGCTGAATTTGAACTCAGGTCTTCCTGGCTCCAGGCCATCCCAAGGCTTCTTAATTTTCTCCACACCCCTTTTCCCATTTTGGCAGCATTCATTGGCATTGTGTGACCTGAGGGTATGCACAGTACGAAGTCTGCATGCTGTGTATTCAGAACCAAGGCTGTAGCGAAGTTGTATGGTGCAGCAGGGGCAAGCACTGCCAGAAATACCTCAGATTCATTACACATTTGATTTTTAATTAATTTTTGGTTGTTGTGCATTCAGAAACATTATGGAATCATGATCAACAGTTTTTAAAGAAGTGCTGCTTATTCATTGTGCCACTTAATTACCCCCTCTATCATGCTGCTTCTTACTAAACTGTTATTTTTTGCTCCTGGGTGAATATTACCTTTCCCAGATAATAGATCTGCATTTTGACAAGGAGCTTGGAAGACTCATGTGTGATAACTCTATGATCATTTTTAAAAGAATTATATAGGAAATTCCAAATAGAATGTAAACTCTTTGAAGGTAGAAGAGGTTCCAATTTTTGTCTTGTATCCCCAATGCCTACTATGATACAGCAGGTATTTAATAAACGTTTTTTCCTAAATTTTTACTAAATTGAATTCTGCCAGATTGACAGGACAGAAGAGAAAATACTTTTGGATAGAGGGTATTTTGATACCCTTCAGGGATAACTGCTTACTCTGAGTTTGCACCTTAACTGTTATGCTTTGAAGTGGGCTGCTAGGTGGTATAGTTGATAAGAGTTCTGGGTCTGCAGTCAGGAAGATGAGGTCTCCCTGAGTTCAAATCTGGCCTCAGACATTTACTAGCTTTGTGATCCTGGACAAGTCACTTAACCTTGTTTGCCTAGGTTTTATCATCTGTAAAATGATCTGGATAAACCACCCCAGTATCTTTACCAAGAAAACCCTAAATGGGGTCAAAAAGAGTCAGACAAAACTGAAAAAATGACTTCATGTTGACATGTTTCAAAGTCTTCTCAGATTGCTGCAGTTAAGGTAGGTCTCCCCTCTATTTCTGACTTCCTATCCTGCTTAAAGTCAAAGCACAGCTGACATTTAATTGTTCTCACAGTTTTCCTAGAGTCAGAAAAACCTGAGTTCAAATTCAGCCATAGATACTTACTAGTAGTGTGATCCTAGGCAAGTCACAACCTCTTTTTACTTCAGTTTCCTCAGTTGTAAAATGGAGGTAATAATAGCACCTACTTCCAGGGTTGTTGTTATGATCAAGTGAGATACTATTTGTAAAAATGCTTAGTATAGTATCTGGCATATAGTAGGCTCTATATAAATTCTTATCCTCTTCCTGTTTCCCCCTTCCATAACTCTTTATCTCATGTTAGTTCCCTCTTTTGAGCAAGACTATTTGTTCCATCAGAGCAAGGACCATATCTGATTTTTGCTAAATCTCCCTCAGCCTATTGAATGGGCAGAGGTTATCAATAAGTATTTGCACTGATCTCCATGCTCAAGTCCATCTCTTTAAATAATTCAACAAACCTTTAAATGCCTACTGTGTGCAGAGGGAGCACCTGTGCTAGACTGTGGATAATATAAAACGTTTAGATTGTTACCTAAACCTTTTTTTGGATTAAGCATTTCTCTCTTTAAAGTTCTCCTAAAAAAAAAAAACAACAAACTTTTATTGAAGACTTTTATTTTTACACTATTTCCATTTCTTAATTATGCACATTCCTTCACATCCATTGTCCCTCACCTCTGAAAATGAGAGAGAAGTCTTGATCCCTTCTTTGGGATCAAGTTGAGCCATAATAATTTCACAGAAATCAGTTTTGTTTTTTGTTTTTGTCTTTTCTATCTACATTACTGTAGTCATTGTATATATTATTTTCCAGTGTCTGCTTAAGACTTCACTTTACATCAATTCATACAAGTTTTCCCAAGTTTTTATGCATTCTTCCTATTCATCTTTTCTTACAGACAGAAAGCCCCTCTCTCTAGTCTGATAGGTGATGGAATACATTCATAAGCAATTATCAGTTCATTAGAAAGGGGTTAAACAAAGTATTATGTCAAGACCAGGAAGGAAGATTATTGCCAGAAAAAGAAAAACTCTTGATGAAGAGGTTAAAACAGTGGGAGCCCACCCAGCTTTCAGCAGCTCAGCTCCTTCCTGCTGCGGTGGGTGTGGGTTAATTCATGAAAAACCCTCCCCATGGTGATACTCTGCTCTCCCATCCAACAAACCAAATACTAAATAGTCACTCAGTGAGTATTTCTAAGATGATATCCTCATCAGAGAATAACAAGGTAGTGGGGAGGGGAAGGATAATTGTGCTTTTAGAGCTAGTACAGAGTGAGAAAGTTGGGTCAGCTTGGCTGTCCTCTCCATTTGTATTTGCTGGGAAAGTTAAGAGATCAGCACATGCCACTGTCATGACCCAAAGTCCTAAGTGCACCACAAGATCTTACAGCTCTCTGTGATGTCCCATTACTGACTATGTGACCCTGAGCTAGTCACCCAACTCCTTAGTCTCATCTGAGAAATGGGGACAGTAATAACTTCACTATCTTCTCAAAGCTGTTGTGAGAATCATAAAATATAACAAATAATCATCAAAATTCCTATCTACAGCTTTTTAAGGTTTGCTTTGCGCTCTCCTTTTAACAACCTTCTGTTGTAGATGGTAAAAAGCTGTCATATCCATTTCATATGTGGAGGAACTGAGACTCTGAGAGATTAAATTATGTTCCCACGATAGTTTCTAAAGCTTGAATTAAAACCATAAAACGCTATAGGAATAACATCAGACTCCGAAGGTTAGACCTGAAAGGGACTTTAGAGAACATGAATTTATAGCTTATTTAAAGTTGAAGAAATTGAACGCTAGAAAAGGGAAGAGACTTGCCCAAAGTCACACAGGGAGTAGATCACAAAGCCAGAAGGTGAATCAAGGTCTTCTGATTCTACATTTAGTATTGTCCAAATATGTCATGCTTCCTCCTCCTCATCATCATCATTTTTGTCTTCTAATTGTTGTTTTTGGCCTTCATTCTCGAAGAGGACCATGACATCAAGATGATGACATGACTTGCACTTGACTTTGTTTTGAGTGAGGGAGGGCTGTGCAGGTCACTGGCCTCACTTCTCCTCCAGAGCCATCTGAATCCAATGAACAGATGGATGACTGGAGATGGCCCAGGATGCCATGTGGGACCTTGGCCATTTTAAGCTAAGGTCTTAGCAGATTCTCACTTTGAGTAATACATACCAATTCAATGAACAGGCCTCTTTAAGTCATTACTTATGGAATGGCCCCTTTTAATAGAAGAAAAAATAAAAAAACTCTTTCTCAAAGAGGCTCAAACAGAAATGGTCCTGAGACAAGTCATGAGAACTTTGACTAGTCATTCATATTTAATATTCAATGGACAAGCCCATAAAATAACTGCTTTTCTTCATTGAACAAAATGTTAGCATGTCAGAATATCTTCAGTAGGTTCACTGAAAGCATTTTCTGCACAACTCTAGTGGGAAGCTAATGGGGACAATGAGGAGAACACACACCTCATCTTCTTCACCACAATACCTTGCTCTCTTCTGCTAGGTGTCTACATGTTTAAATGACCACTAATAGCAGTAATTATTGCTAATAATTATAATCAGGTAAGTCATTCAACTCCCTAATCCTCCCCACAGACATACCCTTGAGCTCCTACTGTCCATGATGAAGAACGGAGAAGTGGCTCAGAGACATGAGAGTCAGAACTTCAGCTGGATGCAAAAATTTCTGGTTACGTCTCAATATTCTGCACTCCCAGAAAGAAATTGTCTCCTCTTTAGACCTATGTCTTGCTCTGTAAAATGAGAGGGAGGCATGTGAACTAAATGAACCTGCCATATTGACATGGCCACCAATACATCTTATGTTTTTCTTTCCTTTCCCTCCTCCCCCAAAATGTTCCTAGACAGAAAACCTTCACTCCCTTTCTCATCTCCATGTTTCTAAGACTTCTTAATATTTAGCTCAGAGGATGTGTTCCCATTTCCTTCATCTCCCTCTACACCTTGTATAGGATACCAAAGGTGCCAGAGCTAAAGTCAGACAGAGTCACTGATTCAGTGAAACCATCTCTCTGATCACTTTATTATCAAACCATGGAAAAATGTTGTCTTTAGGCTCAATAAACAGTTCCTCAGTTCTACAACATGAAATATTCCTTTCATTATGAAACCGAGATGCAATTTATCTTGTGTCTTAAGTAGTATAAATAGATTCCATGGCAGTCAGCAGAGGGATAATCACACTGTTTATATTCACTTGCTTGGCACAGGATGTGCTGGGGGTGAGCACAGCTCAAAATCAGACTCTAAAGGTATATATTACCACTGAGGGTGCCTGTGCCGGGAATCCTTTCTCAGGCTGATGCTATCAGGACTGAGGAAGAGGGGCATTTGGTGGTTCAAAGGCCTTAGAGGCAGAACTTAGGCAGAATGAGCAGTCATCTACATGGTTTGATTTGACAGGGACCAGAAAGTCTGCCTGTCCCTAAATATCTCCCTCACCACCTGCCTCTGTGCTTGAAATTCATACTGGTATGGTTTCTCTTGGAGACACAGCTTGGCAAAATAAATGGAGATCAGGACTCAGACAAGACCCTGGGTAAGTCACTTAACATCTCATTATAATCTTCTAAGACTGCAAAGTGCAGAACAAGTTCATTTATTTGTGATTAGAGGCAATTTCCTCACTTGGAATCCTGTAATCAATCTACTCCACAAAAAAGTCCACTCTTACAAGGCAAGGCAATATGATAGATAGAGGACTCACTGTGAAGTTGCAAAGACATGAATTTAATTCCTGCTTTAGGTAGCTTTTTAGGGCTCCAAGTTACAGCTGATAACAATTTTAATAATGATAACTACACTTACATGGAGATTTAAGCTCTATGAAGCATGCCCTAGACATGATCTCATTTGATAAGTTTCTGCTCTGCCTCAGCAGAGGGAGTTTCCATGCAGGAGTCCCCAACACTGACATTAAATCAACTTGGAATCATGTATAGTCTTAAGATCATAGGAGCTAAAAGGGACCTTAGAGGTCATCTGATCTAACTTTCTCATTTTACAGATGAAGAAATTGAAGTCTAGTTGGGGAAAATAACTCCTCCAAGGTCACACAGGTATCAGGGCTGGAATTTAACCCAGGCCAGAGAAATGATTCTCCTAAGGTTATACAGTTATAAGGTGTCAGGGCTGGGATTTAACCCAAGTTAAAGAAATAAGTCCCCCAAGGTTATACAGGTATAAAGTGTCAGAGACAGGATTTAACCCAGGGCAAAATCCAAGATTCTCCCCTGGGCATTGTCTTCAAGGATTGTCTATCCAAATGGCACTAGGTTACTTAGTAGAGATAACATTAACCCTTTGGCACATTTGTCTATTATTTCCTTGGTAGTGAAGCCCTCTGTGAGAGGATGGAGAATGGCTGGGTATGTTTTGGTTGTCCATTTGTATCAGTGAAGGGAGATTCTACACTGGAAGTTCCCATGTGATGAAATCACAAGTCCAGATTTCCTGTGTCTCACCTCACTTCCCAATAATTAGCTAGAGGAACATCTAGTACATCTCGAGTGTAGCATCATGCCTGTGGACCCAAATCCCTCATCTGTAAAATCGGGGGCTTTAACTGCAACTCAGTCCCTTCCAGTTCTAAATTCTTTGAGAAAAAACAACTGCCATTTGTTATTTGGGGAGGGAAAGGTATAGAAACATTTTGTTGCTAGGGCACATCCGGAAGCTGGGACCAAGTAGAACTTGGGTGGAGAGGGTCATGGAAAATAAGATAATAAGGCAAAGGAGTCCAGTGGTCTGATCTTCCAGATGGTGCTGGTACAACACAGACTTTGGTGTCTGCCAGCCCCTTTGTGAGCTGGGACATCAAAGGTGGCTCAGTACATTAATTGCATTACAGAACATGGGATGTTGGCGTGTCACGGATTTTCTTTTCTTCCCCCTACTTTTTCTCTCCTTAGCTCTGTTTCTCATAAAGTGGTCCTAAAATGACATAGAAAGCAGCTGCTTAAGCAATTTTGCCAATTAATGGGTCTCTGAAATTAAACCGCCTACACAGTCTCAATGAGCTTTCTCCAGGAGGGAATTCAGCAATTGTCTTCATGATAATCAGACTTGACTTGCCTTCACACACATTAATAAAAAAGCAAACGGGTTCAGAGAGATGCCCTTTCCTAGGGAATATCGACAATATCGTAATGAGGCGCCGCAAAAATGATATCGAGGCATGGCCGTGCATGTTCAAAACAATTTACTTCTATCAGAGGGAGGTAGCATTCATGTCAGGCACTGGGGAGGTTCTCGGTGCCTGGTAACGGAATATAAATCCAAGGTGCCTATTAAGGCCAAGGCACCAAGGAAAACAAATAAAAAAAGGTCAGCCTGGGTTTGGAAATGAAATCTGTAAGGAGTTTACAATAAGAGGTTCTGAAGGTTGAGTTCCTCAGGCCTTAAGCCTCGGTTAATCTGATTCAGCATCTCATCCTTACCTAATGGGGGGTTTAAGAGCAAAGTGGGGGGCCAGGGTAAGAGCAGCACGGATAATTAATCCCCATTCCCTCACTCTGATTTTGTGGGGTTCAAGAGGGTGAAAATTTTTCAGGCCTTACAAGATAAGACTTTACTCTAACCTACATCTTGACCCTTCCCCCCCACCCCAAGCCCAAGCATGGAGGATGGAGAAAAGGAGAAAGGAGATTCATGGGCACCCAGGGATGGCTTGGGCTAGCCTTGATGTATCCTTGGAGCAGAGTTTGTCTTGTCAAAGGGAAAAAGTGAGAGGGCTTATCTAGAGGCTAGGAGAGATTAGGACAATGCTTTGCAATATAGGATAATGCTTCCTCTGTACAGTTGAACAGCACAGGTTTAGAATTAAAACTCTACACAATTGAGCAGTAGGGTGAGACTTGTCTTCCCTTTTCTTCCCTCTCTCCACCTGAGGGGATCCCCTCTTCTGAATGCCTTAGTGCTTTTTCTCCTCTCACCTTTATCATATCCTCCTCCTAGATCCTTCAATCCTATTATGGTAAATGAGGGGCTCAGTCATTGTGATCTCCAAGCTCTGTCTCATTTCTGTTGCTTCTAATGATAAACGCCAACTCCCAACACAAAAGTTTCCCAGGATTTGGCAGGTAGAACCGAGGGATGGAAAGAAAATATAGTCTTCAGAAAAGTCAAGTAAGATCACCATCTCATAGAAATTAGAACTAGAAAGGATCTTGGAGATGATCTGAATCAAAGAAATATGAGACCTACAGAAAGTATACTGCCTGAACCACATTAAAATGCACTTGAGAAATAGTCAACAAAATAAATAAAAATACAAAAAGACATTAAAATGTTAATATGTGGTTTTCTAAGTCAACATGTAGTCCATTGTGGGTCTTATGTTTGGTTTAGCTGTCCACTGCCCCATTTTTGTTTGACACCACTGTTCTAGGTCAGTGAAATAGGAATTGAACTGAGGACCTCAATCAGAGATGGAGAAAAGGAGCTGGAAAAAGAAGTGGACTGTGGTGCTGGGGGTAAGTGTGGTTGGAGCAGGGGATAAAGCACTGGATGCTATTTTGGGCATTGTGTCCTCAACTATCAGGATGCGACAAAGTTCAGTGACATGATGGACAAGGAGCAAAATTAACAGAGGCTGAAGCAGCTTTGATGACCATCCTTAGCCTGGAGGCAAACCTCACATATCTGGATACAGCAGTCTATATTATGCCACACTTTTGGCCACCAGATGCTTTGGGGGACTATATACGGTATCTAGGCTTCTGTAGGGAGAATTGCAAAGCTGGATATAGTTGAATGAATGACAAAAGCGTTTATTAAGTATTTACTATGTACTAAGCAGCCAGGAACAATGGGAGAGTTTTATTATAGTTCATGATTCCAGAACTGGGAAGGTGAGTTCTTTCTGGGGTGTGTGTCTGTGTGTGTGAGAGAGAGAGAGAGAGAGAGAGAGAGAGAGAGAGAGAGAGAGAGAGAGAGAGAGAGAGAGAGAGAGTGAGAGAGAGAGAGAGTGAGAGAGAGAGAGAGAGAGAGAGAGAGAGAGAGAGAGAGAGAGGGAGAGAGAGAGAGAGAGAGAGAGAGAGAGAGAGAGAGAGAGAGTGTGTGTGTGTGTGTGAAGTGGATACTGTGGATAAATTCACTTACTTTGGTAGAGTACTTTCCAGGGATGTACACACTGATAAGGTTGGCGCACACGTTCCCCGAGCTAGCTCAGTGTTTGGGAGGCTCTGAAGTTAAGTGTGGGAGAGAAGAGGCATTAGACTGACTACCAAACTGAATGTCCGCAGAGCCATTGTGCAAGCTTCATTATTGTATGCCTGTGAAACCTGAACAATCAAAAAATTATTCTCAGCATATATCCATTTGTCGTTGTTCAGTCATTTCATTTGTGTCCAACTCTTCATGACCCACTTAGGGCTTTCTCCACAAAGACACTGAAGTGAATTGCCATTTCCTTCTCCAGTTCACTTTACAGATGAGGAAACTGAGGCAAACCGGGTGAAGTGACTTGCCTAGGGTCATACAGCCTGTGAAATCTGGACAGCCTACCAGTGTTATGCTAGGAAGCTGAAGGGCTTCCATTTGAATTGTCTTAGGAAGATTCTGATCACCTGGCAGGATAAGGTGCCAGACACTCCACTGAGGGGAAGTTGGTTGGGGAGGAGGAGATAGCTAGAGAGTAAAAAGTCATTTCCTTCTGAAAACTGGTGGTTATGAGGATTAAGAGATACAAAATATGTAAAATGCTTTGCAAACTTTACAATACCATTTAAATATATGTATGTATACACATATGTACACATACATATGTATATAGACATACATATACATACACATGTGTGAATGTATGTATATATACACACATATGCCAATGGGAGAATGTTCCCATCGACAAACAAGCATATCCAGACGAAGGTGACTAGAATGGCTAGACAGAAGGTCACCCCATATGAGAATCTGCTGAAGGAACGAACGATGCTTAGTTTGGAAAATGTAGAACCCAGTAAAGTTGTTTTTCAAATAATTGAAGGGTTTCTGTATAGATGATACATTAAACTTCTTTTGCCTGACCTCAGGGGCAGAATTAAGAATAATGGGCAGAAGCTGTAGAGGAAGATTTTAACTGAATGCAAGGAAAAGTTTCCAACCAATTTGAATTGTTCAAAAATGAGATGGGCTACATTGTAGGGTACTTAGCTCCCCATCACTGAGGGTCTTGAGAAGCTAAATGGCCACTTGCCATATTGTAGAGCAGATTCTGTGTCAGACAGGAGATGGACTACCGAGTCTTAGAGCTTCCTTCCAGCTCAGATTCTATAGTCTTTTGGGGTTTGCATGAAGCACCAGGTAGTCAGTGGCATTTGGAGTCTCACTTCCCTACAATAGATGGATTTCATTTACAAGGTCCAGCCATGGCTGGGTAATAAAGTTTTCTATTTGCAGGATGGTATTGAAAGGCTGAGTCTTCACTATATATGCTCATATTCTGACTTCCTGGATAGTATGTCCATTAAGTGACCCAACTAGCTGAAAAATAATGGAACCGAATCAGGTTTTAGTAGTCTACCTTAAGGATTTTAAGTTTTCAGTGACCAGATCCAATAACGGTAATGGGCAGAGCCTCCTCTACAAGAAATTGCCAGGCCTCAAGTGTTTACTTTATAGTGAGGAATCTCTTCTAGACTGTCCCATTCTACTAACCCAGGGGCACTTGCCACCCTCAAACTACAATCTGATATAAGGGTCTTTGCCCCAAGAATATGCCAATCATACTCCCTTTGGCTTCTTAAAGGAGGTGCCACTGCTGCTTAGAATCATCAATAATGCTAGCTTTCATACATGATCTTGGATTCTAATAGAATTAGCCAAATGACAAAGGATTGAAGATCTCATTTCCAACAGGGATGGAAAACAGAATGAATTTCACAGTGACCTGTGATTGTTTGAGGTGTGTCTTTCTATCATGGCCAAGTAACTGAAATCTATGCTCAAAGAAGAGAACTGTTTCCTTTCTAGAAGAGAAGGTAAAGGGATTCTAGGAAAATCCTTCCACTCTTCAGGCCATCAAGTAGAATGAAATATCTTTTTTTTTAATGGAAGAAGTTGTTCATTGTAAAGAAAAAAAATTACCTGACAAAGCAGAAGTAAATCCTTCTCTATAGCCAGAGATTGCAGGGTGGAAGAAAAAGATATAAAGGAAAAAAGTGTGTGTTGCGGGGGGAGTGGGCAGGGCATAGCCAAGATGGTGGAGTAGAAGCTGAGACTTGCTAGAGTTCTCTCCATAAACCCAGCCAAATACCTGTAAAAAATGACTAAACAAATTCTGGAGCTGCAGAACCCACAGAATGGTGGAGTGAAGCAAATCTCCAGTCCAAGACAGCCTGGAAGGTTGGTGGGAAACATCTATTGCACTGCGCTGGGAACAGAGACCAGTCCAACATGGGCCATGCTGGCACACATAGGACCTGAGCAGGACTCTGGGGGCCTGAATCTCTGGCACCTGTGGAGAATTCCAGAATTCATGACCCCAAAACATGAGGATAAATTGGAAAGTCAGTAGAAAAAACCTGTCCAACCTGTGTGAGAGTTAAAGAGGTCTGGCCCCAGCTCCACGGTGGTGGAGGGAGTTGAGGAGCCTGCAGCTGGCACAGCAGCAGCAGGGACAGGGGCAGCAACTATTTCTGGAGCTCTAGGCCCATAGATTGTGGGAGGAAAGAACAGCTGACAGTACACCCCCTCACCCCCACTGGAAGCAGAGAATTACCTTGACAAAGAGCTCAAATGTCAAGTAAATGGCTGGGGAAATAAGCAAAAACTGGGGGAAAAAATCAGACCATAGAATCTTACTTTGGTGACAAGGAAGACCAAAATTTACAAACAGAAGAACAATAAAGTCAAAGCTCCTACCTCCAAAGCCTCCAAGAAAAATATGAATTGATCTCAGGTCATGGAAGAGCTAAAAAAGGATTTTGAAAATCAAGTAAGAGAAGTAGAGGAAAAATTAGGAAGAGAAATGAGAATGATGCAAGAAAATCAGGAAAAAGTAGGGTGTGTGGAGATGGCTCATTGAATACTTAGAAGTAGTGAATAGGGTGACTAGGTGGTACAGTATACAGAATGCTGGGCTTGGAAGCAGGAAGATGTCTTCCTGAGTTCAAATCTGGCTTCAGACACTATCTATGTGTTCCTAGGCAAGTCACTTAACCCTGTTTGCCTTAGTTTCCTCATCTATAAAATGAGCAGAAGAAGGAAATGGCAAAATCACTTTAGTATCTTTTCCAAGAAAACCCCAGATGGGGTCATGAAGAGTTAGACACAACTAAAACAACCAAACGACAACAAACGAATAGATGTGAAGCCCTTCCCAAAGATGAAACAGGTATAGACTGATGAGAAAGTGGCTGTTTGTCCTTTACAGGTGCTGTCAGGTGTGAGACTGTTCAACAAGGGCTAAAAGAGATAGGCAGTAGAGTCAGTAGCTGTCACCTGAGGGGCAGTGAAGCCATTGACCATACATTGTCAGTAGCAAAGTCTAATAACTTCCCAGGAAGTGATGGGGAATCTTCACTTGTCAACCCTGACATCTTCCCACTTCTGGTGATTCACATGGATACAAATAATACTGCCAGAAGGAATCTAGAAGGAATTCCTAAGGATTATCAGATCTTGGGCAAAACCTAAAGACTTTAAGAGCATAAGCAATTTTTTCATAACTCCTGCCTATTGAAGGAAACTGGTTAAGGAAATAGCATCTGAGAATCGGAACTGAATTCCTGGGCCAAGTCTTAAAATGTTGGAATGATGGACTCTCGAGTAGAGATGGAGGCCAGTAAAAATATTTTTTATGTAGTGCATTATTCAGGATCTAGATCTTAAGAAATAGAAATAGTCACACTTACTTCTAATCTAACTATTAATTTTATTAATTATACAAACCATAAATGGACAAAGGATACAAAGGGACATGTGCTTCTCCCTTACTACCCACCTCTGAGGTCACACCTGTAATCCCATTCTAGGAAACAGATTCTAACTCCAGATTGATTTAGTTTAGTCTAAAGAGGATAAGGATCTGTGCAGTTTTATAGTGAGATGAATAAAAAAAGAACTGGAACTTATGAAATAAATATACCCATTCAGGGTAAGCACAGCTCAGGATCATTTAAATATACTAATCATGAATAGGTCTGATAAAAATAAACATAGAGTTTGGAAGAATTCCTTTCATGGATTCATCAGTCATTCTCACTGTTTCTACCTACAAAGTTCTCTCCTACCTCTGGGGACCGAGGACCTAGTCTAACCAGCCTGCATCTTGCAAATCTATTCAAAAGAACTTCAAGGTGAAAAAAAACTTTTCTGTGTAAGTAGATCTACAAAGCTAAATACCATGGAGAGTAGGTGCACCACAGAAATAAAAATAGTGATGAATCTGCTCAGAAACTTATAGGAGAAAAACAATCCGAGAAAAGAGCTAACAATATAACCCATGGCCCTAGATATATGTGTTCAAATAATGACTGCTACTACTACTACTGCTACTACAACCATAACTACAACACTCATTCTCAAATAAATCTATTATCTGATCAATATGAGTATTTCTTTCAACAATTTGGATCGCAGTTTATTCATACCTGTTCATTTTGTGAGTGTCTATATACCTCCATAAATTTGTCATAGGCTTTCTAATCAGCATGCTACAGGCCTTGACGTTGTAATGATACCAATGGTACACATGATCTTCCCTCATTCAGCAGCTCATCTTCCTTTTCGCTCACACGTTTCTTTGCTGACAATGTTTATATATCACTTCAACTTCATAACACCTAGTCTGTCATTTTTATAATCTGTGCACACCCACCACTGTGTTTCTCTGTTTCCCTTTTAAGTAATACTATCTTTTGGTTCTTTGGACATCATGGTGTCTCTGTAGCCATTCAATAGTACCCAAAGAATGATGGTATTATAAGCTTCTCCGAAATGAGAAAGACTCAAGGTCGTTAAATATAACTTGGTGATTTAATAAAGACAATCCATCCTGCTATCCTGCTGCTCACCTCTAGGCCCAACTCATCATTCATTTGCAGTCTGTCCTATATATATCTATATATCTATATCTAGATAGATATACATATAGATATATATAGATATGTAGATATAGATAGATAGATATAGATATATCTATCTATCTATATATATTGCTGAATGAGCTCTATGGGCTGTCCACCCAACTGCACATTTTAGTCTGGACGATACATCTTCTTTATCCACTTAGTTTTTACTGTTTGGATAGTTTAACTCAATTCTTTAGAACAATTATGTATCTCATTTGGTGGGCTTTGAAATGTTCCAGGACCTGATACAATCAGCAAATAGGAGTTATCTGGAGGACCTCATCATCTATGGGAAATCTCTCCTTGACTTGGATCTCCTATACAGTAGAAACACCTTTAACAAACATTCTTATCCATGTTTTACTCTATTAATATCAATGAACCAAAGGTAATAGAAAATGATACTCCCTATTAAAAATTTCAAGAAATTTTGTATTTTTTTGACAAATACATATGAGACACCTAGTTGGAAGAGAACATTTAAGGGAACATTTTACTCTGCTGAAGAAATTTTAAACAGTCAACAAATAGAAAATGAAGTGGAATTTTGCATTCATTATAGTCTTTAGTAAATTATGAGATATAAAAACATGGTATGCTTTTTCATGTTGTTTGTGAAATTATACCTTCTAATTTCCTCTTCAGTGATGTTCCTAATGCACCTACAGATTATTCTCAAGTCAAGTTGAGTCAACAAACATTTATTAAGTGCCTACTACATGCCAGGCACTATGCTAAGAGCCTAGGATGCAAAGAAAATCTTAAAAAAACACACATAGAAAGAAAATGCAAAACTTGTCCCTGCTCTCAGGCATCTCATAGTCTATTGAATCTAATTCTCATAGTTTTTGTTTCTGTTTTTAAATTGACAGGAAAATGGGTGTATGGATGACTAGGTATTGATGTACTTTAAGCCATCTTTGGTTGGAGGGGGAAGTGGATATGAGAAAGAGACAAATAATAAAGTCTGAGATTTTCTTTCATGCCTTTAGTGTATCACCCTTCTTCGTAAGCTTTTAGAATCAATTCCTCAATATTCATAAAATCGCATCTCGTAATACAAATCTCTTCAGTCCATAACTAATCCAGTCTCTTTCTCCTTTATTTTCTCCAGTGCCATTTCCATTTCCTATGTCAGCACATCTGGGGTTGTAATGTAAGATTCCAAACGTGGTAGCTGTACTGTCATTGTTGGGGAAAAGAGTTTGTAATAAAAATCTTTGCAGATCTTTTCCATCTTTCATCCTTCTTGTTGTCATCTATCCTATTTCATTATTAAATGCCTTCAGGATGATTTTTGTTTTGCTGAGTCCCCTGCCAAGCTCTTTAAATTGTTTTTTTATGGTCTACTTCTTTTTGCTGTCTTATGAAGAGATACTGCTCATAGTCTTCTACCATTATTCTCTGTAAATTTTTACAAATGCGTTTATAATCTAAACCAGCATTGCCCTTGGCTGCCATATCAATCCATCTGGCACATAAGTAAAGTATTTCCTGACTAATGCAATTTTCAGGCTTTTTTGGTCTCCTCTGTATGACTGTTTATCTAAATTGCTTACATTTCTGTTTGAAATTGTGGTAATTGGTATTGATGTCCTTTCCTTCCTCCAGTTCTCTTTTTTCAGCATCAATAGCTGACTTAAAAGAGAAGGTTGGAATTGTTTAAATTACATAACATATAATTTCCTTTTGTTTATTCTTCTAGTTTTGATCTTAATTAAGTTCAGCAAACATCTATTAAGGAACTAATTTGTGTTGGGCACTGTACATGGTCCTAGGAATGTAAAGGCAAAAACATAGTAATCCCTGCCCTCAAGGAACATACTGATCATTACTCTGACCACACTGTGGTCTAACTATACATATCACTGAATCAAGAGTGTCTCCTACATCAATAACAAATAGCTTTCTGTCAAAATATAATCAGTTTCATTTTGGTGATGTTATGTAGTACAATGCCTTCTGACTCTTCAGGAAAATGTTCAAGCAGCATGGAGGCAAAAGGCTACTCTCTAGTCTGAAAGATTTTGAGCATTTCTTTTTCCTTAGTCATGAATCATGTTTTCCACCATTCTCACCCCCTAACCTTGCCTATGCCCACCTTGTGACTGAGGTCACCAAGAATCAATTAATAGATTGATTTATAGTATACTATCTACTTCTTCATAGAATAAATCAACTGAAATTATTTTTATGGGAACTAGCATCATCCTCAAAATTGCTCTCTATTACCTCTAGGATAAAATACAAAATGCAGACTCTTCTGGTTGGCATTTAAAACGTCAGTCTGGCTCAAGACTCTCTTTTCAGACTAATGACTTATTATTCCCTCTCATGTACTTTGTTTTCACACTTTTTGGTCTCAGGACCCCTTTGTATTCTTAAAAATTATTAGGACCCCTAAAGAGCTTTTGTTTGTGTAGGCTATATCTATTGATATTTATTATATTAGAGATTAATGCATCTTAGTATTATTATGCAAACAAATTTGACCTCTTGGACCCCCTGAAAGGGTCTCAAGTACTTCTAGGGGTCCTTGGAGAACACTTTGAGAACCATTGTTTTAGTTCTACTGGTCTATTTACTGTACTATATCCCATCTCCCATCTCTGCACCTTTGATCAATCTGTCCTCTGAGCCTAGAATGCTCTCTCTCCTCAATGCTGACTTAGGTTCTTTTTAAGAAGCCCTAGGTTCTTTTTAAATCTCAGCTTCAATGCTACCTTTTACACAAAGCCTTTCCTGCCTCCACCAACTGTTAGAGCTCCCCCTCCAACTAAACTAAAAAGTGTACGTATCTCATATTTGCTAACCTGATTTTACAAATGAAAACACTGAGGGACAGATAAGTTAAGGGCCTTGTCCAGGATCACATAACTAATTAGTATCTGAGGCAGAATTAAACTCAAGTCTTCCTGTCCCCAAATACAGTGCTCTGTCTGCCTAGTTTCATTAATTTATATGTCAACCAAAAAAAGTTAATTTAATCTTGGACTGCATTTAAAAGCATAATTTGTAGTCTTAGAGAGGTGAGAGGTCCACTGAACTTTATTCTCATCAGACCCAATTTAGAGTTGTGTTCACCTCTGGACGGCACATTTCAGAAAAGATGTTACAGTGGCCATTAGAGTGACCACCATAGTGAACAGTCTCAAAATCCTGCTATATGAAGAATGACTGAAGGAACAGAACTGTTTAGCCTGAGTAATAAGAGGGTCATGAGAGCTGTTTTCAGCATTATCATTAGTAAGGGAGATTATATTTGTTCTTCTTGGCCTTAGTCAACCAGCATTTAAATGCCTTTTATATGTCAGGCACTGTGGAAAGTGCTAAGAAAGCAAAGAATAGTAAAAGACAAAAATCGTTTTTACTCTCAAAGAGTTCAGTTTTATGGGGGAGATAACATGCGAACAACCATACGCTAACAAGTTATATTCAAGATAAATTGGAGACAATCACTAGAAGAAAGTACTAGCATTCCTTGGGAAAGGCTTCTTGTAGAAGGTGAGACCCTACTAATGGGGCTAGTAGGTAGAGATCTAGAGAGAAAGTATGCCAGGTAGGAGAGAAAGCCAGTAAAAATGCCCCCAGTCGGGAGATGGAGTGTTTGTTGTGTGGGAGGAACACCAAGGAAGCCAGGGTCCCTGGATTGCAGAGTATATGGAGTGTACGGTGTAAGAAGACTGGAAAAGTAGAAATGGATTAGATGATGACGGGCTTTGAAAGTCAGACAGATGTTTTTATTTTTCTTTGATTCTGGAGGAAATAGAGAGTTACTGGAATTATTGAGTAGGTGAAGTCAGGGGGTTATAATAGGATCAGACTTGCATTTCAGGAAGATCAAGGTGATAGCAAAAAGGAGGATGGAGTGGTTAGGAGAATTCTGAGCAAGGAGACCAACTAGCAGGCCATTACAGTAGTCCAGGTGTGAAATGCAGGCATACCTTGCTTTATTGCATTTTGGCAGATACTATAGGGTTTTTTGGTTTGTTTTGAAATTGAACGTTTGTGGCAACCCTGCATCAAGCGAGTCTATTGGCTTCATTTTTCCGACAAAGTTCCCATATCACGTCTCTGTGTTTTTTGATAATTCTTGCAATATTTGAAACTTTTTCACTATCATTATACCTGCGGTGGTGATCTGTGAACATCTTTGATGTTACTATCGTAATTGTTTTTTGGGGTATACAAACTGTTTCCATATAAGACAGTGAATTTAATCAATACATGTTGTGTGTGCTCTGATTGCTCCACTGACCAACTGTTCCCCTGTCTCTTTCCCTCTCCTTGGGCCTCCCTATTCCCTGAGACATAAAAATATTGAAGAATATTACATAAACTTAGTTTAAAAAGCAGTAGCAGGATGTGAGCGGATTGACTTTGAAAGAAGGTCTACTGTGGTTAAAATGCTATCAAACAGCATCACATGCTACAGAGAAATCTTTGGTGAAAGGGAGAGTCAATCAATGCAACAAACTTCATTGTTGTCTTACTTTAAGAAATGTCCACAGTCACCCCAACCTTCAATAACCATCAACTTGATCAATCAGCAGCCATAACACCGAGACAAGATCCTCCACCACCAAAAAGATGACAATGTGATAAAGGCTTAGATGATGGTGAGCATGTTTTAGCAATAAAGTGTTTTTAAATTAAATTATACACATTTTTAAAGACATAATACTATTGTATACTTAATAGACTACTATATGGCATAAACATAACTTTTATATGCACTGGGAAACCAAAAAATTCATGTGATTGGTAATATTTGCTTTATTGCAATGATCTGGAACCAAACTCACATTATCTCCGAGGTATATCTGAGGGTCTGCATCAGGATGGTGGCTGGGTCAGAAGAGAGAAGAAAGTATGTATGAGATATGTTAGGTAAGTAGAAACAAGACTTGACCAATGATTGGATATGGAGGGTGAGAGAGAAGGATGCTTTGAGGATAATATCTAGATAGGTCTCAGAAGGCCAATTAGTAGGAAGGGGTAGAAATTTCAGAGGTAATTTTTAGCATTGTGTAAAGGGGAAAAACACACACACACACACACACACAACTTTCTAGTAATTAGAGTCATCCAAGAGTGGGTTGAGTTTCCCTTCACTAAAGGTCTTCCAGAAAAGAATGGATAACAACTTGTTGTGTATGTTGTGAATTATTATTAGATGGTGTCTGAGGTCCCATCTGATTCTGATTTTCCATAAGTCTGTGACTTGGAGAGATGGCACATCTGAGGACAAGGGGCCCATTAGGTAGTCTTGACACTGAGTAGAGCTAAATGACCCATGTGGGAATGAAGCCTGCAACTAGTTTCATTAACACTACATGCCAGCCTATTGAATCTCCCAGCCTGGTGGTTAATAATCAGCTACAATATCCTAGTGACTTTCCTACTTTCATCATTGTCCAGGACCCAGTATATCAGAGAATGTATGACCAGAGAATCATAAGACAGTGTTAGAAGCAAGCTTAGAAATTAAGATCACCTCATCCAACCTCCTCAGTTTTCAAAAGGAGGAAACAGAGGCCCAGGGCAGAAGAGGATTGATTACTAACGTTAATGAACAGAATCACTGAAACACAGAGATTGGAGGGATAGCAAAAGTCATCAATTCTTATCTGAATAGAAATTCTGCCTGCCATATTGCCAGAAGATGCTGATCTGATTCATTGGTGAAGAACGCAGTGACTTTCCTAATCACTCAAGCCCAAAGGATTTCTCTCTCTCCTGTCAAGTCCTAGAGCATACTGTTTGTTTCACTCATTAAACACTTAATATTTGGAATATTTTAAAGTTTTATGCAAAAAAATTTAATCCTCCTTCCCTTCATTTTTGTGCTCTGTGTTATGGTCTTTTCACATGTGTTTATCATTCAGTCATTTCTCAATTGTGTCCATTTCTTCATGACCCCATTTGGGGCTTTCTTGGCAAAGACACTAGAGTGGTTTTCCGTTTCCTTCTCTAGCTCATTTTATAAATGAGAAACTGAGGCAAACAACGTTAAGAGACTTGCCCAGGATCATACAGATAGCAAATGTCAGAGGCCAGATTTGAATTCAGAAAGATGAGTCTTCCTGACTCCAGGCCCAGGACTCTATCCACTGTACCACACAGATGCATATATATGTAAAAAATAAACAACACACCATTTATATGCATGTACATATGTATACACATATAGTTTATATATGCACACAGACATCTATTTCACATATATTTACATATACATGTTTTACATGTATGTACATATATGCACATATACACAGAGATGTGTTATTATTAAGAACTTATCAAGGAATTTTTGCTCCCCAAGTAAGTACTCCTTCCATCCCTCATTGTGTGGAGATGACCCTGTATTCCTGAAGGTCACCTTGGCAGAGGCCAGGCTTTGGCAGGTTCAACCAGGCTGAAAAACGACTTCAAGCACAAACCTGGTAGTGGCCTAGCTGCATTTTGGGGAAGTAGATTATCAGGCAACTCATCACATGGTAAACTTTTCTGACCACAACAACTCAGGAAGACCACCTCCTTTTGTGATCTGTGTCTGTGGGGAGGAGGGAGTGAAATCACAGATCTTGTGAAGTAATGGAACTGAAGTAATAACATATTTATATTTATACTTTTCAAAGTGGATTTTTTTAAACATACAAAGCCTCATTTGCCAAGTTCTTCTCCTGTTTCCTCCTTGGCTAGGCCATGCTCTAGCAGAGCCAAAACCTCTCAAAGGAAAGAGGCTGCGATTACTCTGCAGCTTGTAGCTTGTGGCTCAAAAACACAGGGAGGGGCACAACCGTGTCACCCACCCATCCAGCCATCAGGGCCTGGCAAGTGGCTACAACTGTCCAGAGAAGCTTGGAAAGGAAGGAAGGCAGGGAGGAAGGGAGAGAAGAAGGGAGGAAGGGAGAGAAGAAGGAAGGAAGGAAGGAAGGAAGGAAGGAAGGAAGGAAGGAAGGAAGGAAGGAAGGAAGGAAGGAAGGAAGGAAGGAAGGAAGGAAGGAAGGGAGGGAGGGAGGGAGGAAAGAAAGAGAAAGAAAGCAGAATGTTTTATTAGTACTCAAGACATTTATTTTCTGAGTTAACAACAATGATAAACTCGTTTATGGCTCTAGCTTTTATTGCCTTCTCCCAGTGGGGCTCACACCTGCTGCTTTATTCCCTAACACCTTACAACTCCTGAGCAGAGATGCAGGCAGCTGCTTGGATATGCAGATGCTTCCTTTTCACAGCTGGGAGTTGTTTATCTGGTGTCAGGGAATGACAGCCAGGTAAGGAGTGGGTGTTTGTGTCACACTGCACTGTCTGTACAGAAATTGCCCTGGTCTGGGTGGTCCACTGATACCAAAGAGTGGTGAGATATAAAAGTGAATGAAACTATCCTCCCATTCGCTGCCTGCTTTCTTCATTCCCTCTCATACCTGCACTTCGCATGACCTCAGCTTATGCCATACCATCTAAATACAGATATGTATTAATATGCTGATTTCTAAAACGTCCCATAGTATCATACCATTATCACTACTATAATTTCTCCTACCATCAGGAAATAGAACAGAGCTGAGTGTGGCTGGAATCAGATTAAAATATGATTGGGAAATATTTAACACAATTAATGGAAATACAATAAAACATAAATAACATTACATTTTAAAACAAAGTCAATATTCAACCCACAGGGATCATTATGTATGGATTAAGATTACCACTTTTGACATCACTAATGGGGAGGGCTTGGAACTAGGAAATGAGTTCAAATCTGCCCCCAGACACCTATTAGCTACGTGACCATGGGCAAGTCATTTAACCCTGTTTGCCTCAGTTTCCCCATCTGTAAAATGAGCTGGAGAAGGAAATAACAAACCATTCTTTGTCAAGAAAACCCCAAATGGGGTCACCAAGAATCAGAAATAACTGAACGACAGCAACAAAGTTGCATGCCTTGAAGGACATATCAGTTTACCTTCCTCAGCCTCAGTTTCTTTATCTGTCAAACAGGGATAATTATACTTGTATTAGCTGACTCACAGGATTATTATGAAGAGAGAACTCTTAATAAACCTCAAAATATTATAAAAAGGTAAATTATCAATTACTGTTGACAGCGTGATATGTATAACTCATATCACCATCATCATCATCATTGGTCACTATTTCCACACCCATTATAGAAATGTGTTGCAGTTTAGTGGCTAGACACTATGGTGTGGAATTGGAAGGGACTTCAGACACCATCTAATTCAAGTCTTTCATTTACAGATGAGGAAACTGAGAGCCCAAGGGAATAAATTATTGACCAAAGTCAAAGAGGTCATAAACATCAAAGGCAGAATTTGAACCCAGGTCTTCTGGCTAAAAGGAATGCTCTTCCCATTATACCACACTGTCTCTCTAAGCAAAAATTAGAGTCAGGAAGATAAGTCTGACACATACTGGTTATATGTCCCCAGGTAAATTACTGAACCTCTTAGACCACTCTTTAGGACTGTTCAGTTGTAGAATAGTTGATGGGTCTGCATTGGTCAAGGGAGTTTTCTCACTCTGACTCATAAAATAAAACCCCTTCACTGGTTTGATTTGAGACTTAAATGAGATAATGTATTTGTAACAGAGACTATCTCGCTCCCCACCCCCCTAAAAACCAGGCATATTGCATCTCATCCTTCCCCTGGAGTTCTCTGGTACCCTTAAGGGAATTCAGGGTGACTATGCTCTCTGCTGGTGTTCTCCCAATTGTGCAGCGCCCATCCCCCTGCACTCCAGTTCCATTTAACCACTTAATAGATCAACTTTTTACAGATGAATATTTACTTCTAAGGTATAATAACATATATGCAAACATACCTGCCTACATGTAGGACATAATTCTTATGTCAGTACTGTCTTATGCTTTAAAAACAGGAAAGAATTAGGCTCATAGCTTAACTCAGTTCCTATATAACACAGTCCCAATCTCCAAGTCCCAAGTACTACTCTGCCCCATCCCCATTGGGCTCAAATCTCCCTGAATTCTCTGGGCTTTTCTACTAGGACTTGCTGTACACTTACCCTTAAATCTTGTCTCCAGGGTCACCATGGTGAAAGCTCTGGGGTCCAGTGGGGATTACCATCTTTACCTAGAATTGAGAAAGGTAAATGAAACAGACCAAACAGAAACCTCATGCCCATTTGTCAGGATCATAGGACCTAAAAGGAGAGAAGTAAAGAAGATAGCCCTTTCCTGTTTGCCAGTTTAGATCATGATACCTGCACTGTGGGTGAATTTCCAACCTCTCTGGAAGTCAATTCAGAAAGAAAAGAACTGAGTATCCCAGTTTGGCAATTATTAAAGACATGGACTGTTCTGACCATACAACCAAGGAAAAGAGACTATTCCCACCTACTCAGTGGAGGAATATAGGATATCTTCTCCCAGGCACAGGGTGCTCCATGTTCGGTGATCTGGGAATGCTCCAAAGCCCACGTTAGATATTCAAAGTATGTTATAAACCCTAAAATGCCACATAAATATCTGCTATTGTTATGGTGGTCATAAAAAGCTGACATAACACTTTTAGGCTGGCAAAGCACTTCATAAACAGCTTCAGTGTTCATGGAGATACCATCCTGTGTGCTTTATAGACTGACTCCTTTAGATTATAAACTTCCTGCGGGCAGGAACCTCATCTTCCAGTCTTGACCAAATTTCTAGCTGAATGAGGTGAGAGAGTCAAGACCTTGTGCCAAAGGAAAGATCCAAAACAGTAGGCAATATGCAAATTCAGACAAGACACGGAAATGCCAAGGAAATGGACAGAAGCAGGGTCTGGGATTTCTGTCAGGTCCAAGAAGCCGAGAAACACTGGATGTTCAGAGCGGTCGCTAATGACAGTTTGCTGGATGCAGAGGAAGTTCCCTCAGAGAGCCCTTTTATGGTTGATTTGCATGGGTTGGCTACAACTCATGAGTTTCTTAAAGGGGCAGCATTGCCAGATGTTTATCTGACATCTTTTATCATCATAATTTTATTGTTATGTTCATTAAAATTACAGGGAGTTTAACAGGAGTTTGGATTTGAAATCTTTACTACCTCCTTGGAAATAGTAGGAGACACTTTGTAGTATCACAGAACAGAATGGAAACCCCTTTCAGGGCTTGTATTTGCCAATGAATTACATCAACGGAGAGGCACATGTAACAAACATACAGACGACAGAGGAGCAAAGTTTCATGGATAGCAAAGTATTTCAATGAGAAGATTCTCAACACTCATTAGCTGTGTGACCCTGGGCAACTTACTTAACTTGTTTGCCTCAGTTTCCTCATCTGTAAAAAATATTAGTTGGAGAAGGAAATTGCAAACCCCTCCAGTATCTTTGGCAAGAAAATCCCCCAAATGGGGTCACAAGGAGTCAGTCACGACTGAAAAATGACTTGATCTCAGATAAATGGATTTTAGAGATCCTCAAGAAATAGATGAATTCTGAAATATTTGCTCTTAAAATAAAATGCTTTATACTTTGGTTTGCTGTTTATCACCAAGGCATTGAAAGAGTTTTCAATCACATCTGTGGGAAAAATCTTAAGTGTGTTGATCTATCTTTCTCCCATTGACCAAGAGATTCAAGGACACCACCTAGCATTAGCTTCCTAGAGATTAGGGACAGGGTTAACTTGGTACCAAACAGCAAGAAGCAGTTTGTTACAGGACACAGAGATTTTTTTGAAGTCAAGCGCCCAAAGACAATAAATCTCTAGGGGTTCATGCATATATATACATATTACATGTATATTTGAAATATTTTAAATAACATAAATATAATCAGCCAGAAAATATTTATTAAGCTCTTGCCACTTAGCAGACAACTGTGCTAGGTCCTGAGGATACAAATACAGAGAATGAAGCGATCCTTGAAAAGAGCTTATGTTCAAGTGGGGAGACAAGTGCACAAACATACATGCACATGCACAGAGTGAGTAAGTACAATTATATAAAGTAGTTAAATCCAAAGAATTGGGGGAGAGAGGACTCTTACTGATAACTCATGGTGGTGTGGAGACTACTCTGTATTCTCCAAATTCTTTGGAAAGTCTTACCAAACTGTAAAGTCTTTGAGTGTAAGCTTGGAGATAGTCTGTATGCCTACCATCAGTAGACCTTCTAGCAAAGTAAAGATGATAATAATAGCCATAATAAATATTGTTCAGTTATTTTTCAGTTGTCTCTGACTCTTCATGACCCCATTTAGGGTTTTCTTGGCAAAGATTCTGGAGTGGTTTGCCATTTCCTTCTCCAGTTATTTTTACAGATGAGGAAACTGAGGCAAACGGGGTTAAATGACTCACTCAGAGTCACTAGGCAATATTAAGAACAACAATTTATTTACATAATTAAGGTTTACAAACATAATCTCATTTAATTCTCACAGTACCTCCAGGAGGTAGGTACTATTACCCCTATTTTACAGGTGAGGAAATAGGCAAACAGAGGCTAAGTGATTTGCTGTGGGGTCACATAGCTAGTAAATGCCTGAGGCAGGATTCGAATTCAGATCTTCCTGACTCCAGATCAAACATTCATTCCTTGGGGCCACCTAGCTAACTGCTCTTTAGCAGAAGTTGGGTATTAGGTGGCGAATACTTTTGACTAAATAACAGATCTACTTAGGTATAGAGGGAAATAAATCAACAGATGGAGTTCCTAGTCTAATGCTACTAATGTGTCCTTGAGGTACAAAATACTGACTTGTAAATATGTAATGAGAGGCACTGTGGCATCACCTAAAGAACGGACAGGGTAGAATGAAGAAAATCTGGTTTTCAACCTAAGTCACTTACCTGTTAATTTAATTAAGTGCTCCGGGAAATGGTCTTAAGTTGAAGTGAAGATTCTGATCTACACTGGCAGAGGGAATTTCCTCACTGGAAGTTTCTATTGCCCACCCCATCCCAACCCCCAAATAATAATAATAAGGGAAAGTTATGAGAAGGGCGCCATTGGAAATACCATGCCCAACCAGAGTGGAACCAAAGAAAATGCAATCTGACCCATTTGGGAATTGCCTCTTAGTTTTCTAAAGAAAAGTCTTAGCTCTCTGAGGGTGCATAATATTGTCTCTTTTTCTAGACAATGACCTTTCCGAGCTTTTCAGCACTATGGTTATATTTGCATCTTACTTGGACTACCCCACCTGATACTATAGCCTGAATTGGGGGTGTGTGTCTCTTTCTGACAAATTTCTCTGTCACCAGCCTCTAATAGTAACCAAAATCAGAAAGAAGCCCCCCTAAACTCGAACTCATTTTATTTCCAGAATTCCTTATCGAAAATGTTAGTACTCCTGAGATAGAGGAATCCCTTAAGCATTAGCTGACACCTTAGCAAAGTCTTTAGTGAGTTCGTAATTTCATTTGAGGGCACACCCACCCTTGAATGGTTGGAAGAAAGAATCACAGAATTTCAGAGCTGAAAGGGCCTTATAGTCTAGCTCATATCCCCTAAAGAATCCCCACTACTGCTTACTTGATGAGAGGTCATCATCCAACTAGCCTTTGAGTTAAGACCTTTGCTGAGAAGGAACCCACTACCTCCCAAGGACAGTCATACACTTCAGATAGCCCTAATTGTTAGGAAGTTTCTTCTTACCTCAAATTTAAAGTTACTTTCTTGATACTTCTACCCATTGCTCTCAGAAAATCTGAGGACTTGCCTGGCTAGTCTCCAAACTCCAGACCATGCATTTTTTTTTTACCAAGGTGAATAAAATGCTGCTCTATTTATTATCCCTTTCTACCCTCATTGCCTCTTTGGGGAAAGAGCCCCCACTGTCTCTGCATCCCTCTAAGGGAAGCCAAAGTGTTGCCTTGACAACAGATGACTACTTTAGAACCTTTTCTGAACAGGTCCAAAGGAGAAAGAAAAATAGCTGAGGTCTAGGAATTGTGTGGAAATGACAGACCAAAAAGAGTATCCTTGGGAACCTATTCTGGTATGCATGCATGTAGCCTTCATGACCAATGACCCTGGCTAAGGAAGTAGCCAGTCAACATTTGATGCTCTACTCCTGGGATAAAGTTGAGGAGAACAGGTCATTTCAAGTCTGACCTCTTGCAGTTAATCACCTGAATGCAGCTTCACTGAGCGAATGGGGAAGAAGTTGAAGGAAAATTAGCTTTCTGCTAAGGTGTTTATCTGAAGAGTGACACTGAAATGAGAAGGTACCATGGACAGAAAACTGACTGAAGGAGGTATTTCAGGAAGGAAGATTGTGGTACTCATGGAGCTTTGAGAGAGAAGGCAGACAATTGACATAATAATGGCATGAACAAAAGTGTAAAAATGGAAAATTATAATCTGTGTTTGATGGACAGTTGGCTTGACCAAGGGAGGCATTGCTGATGAGCCAGTTTGTCTGCCTTTCCTTTCACCATCAGGATGTAAGGAGGGAGAGAGACAGGCAGGGAGGGAGTGGGGAAGGAAGGAAGGAAGGAAGGAAGGAAGGAAGGAAGGAAGGAAGGAAGGAAGGAAGGAAGGAAGGAAGGAAGGAAAGAAAGAAGGAAGGAAGGAAGGAAAAGAAGAAAAATGAGAGGAAAAAAGGAAGGAAGGAAGGATTTATTAACTGCCTATCATATTCCAGGCACCGTGCTAAGTGCTTTACAATTATTCTCTCCTTTGATTCTCACAACAACTCTAGGAGGTAGGTGCTATGAGTATCCCTATTTTACAGTTAAAGAAACTGAAGCAAAGAGGTTAAGTGACTTGCCCAAGGTCACACAGTTAATAATTCTCCAGAGCCAGATTTAACTCATCTTCCTATCTCCAGGATTCTCTCTCTATCTTCTATGTCACCTTTGTGCTTCTGCTCAGCTAATCATCAACTTATATGAAAGGTAATAATAATAGTAGCTAGCATTTATGAAGTATTCTAGGTTTGAAAAGTGCTTTACATACGTTATCTCGTCTGATAGGCTAATCCTGTGAAGCAGGTGCTATTATTACCTGCATCTTCCAGATGAAGAAACGGAGAATGGGAAAAGTTCCATAATTTGCCCAAGATCACATAGCTGTTAAGAATTTGTGGAAGGATTTGAACTCAGATCTTTCTGACTCCAAGCCCAACACTCTATTCACTATAGTTCAACAATAAACTTTGATGATGGATCCAGCTATATCTCTACTACTAGGCTTATACACCCCAAAAAAGCAAATATGGGGAAAAAGAACCTACATGAAAAAAATATTCATAGCAGCTCTTTTTCATGGTCCTATTCGAGAACAAAGGACAAGCAGCAATCCAAACTGGAATCTAAGGGAATACCAAGTTTTAGACTGTTGGGTCATTAGTTGAATGAATTGTGGTATATGACTGTAATAGAATATTACTTTGCTGCAAGAAATGATGAAATGGACAGTTTCAAGGGAGACTCCAAAGACATCAATAAGCTGATACAGACTGAAGTGAGCAACATAGGGTGAAACATTTACCTTATGACAACATCATAGAAAAAAAAAAAAACCTTTGAAAGACTTTGGAATTCGAATACACCAAAAACCATGAGTTTAGATGATTGAAGATGGATCACATGACCCAACACTCCCTGCCGGAGAAGTGATGGTTTAAAATGCAGAATGAGACAGACGTTTTGGGATGTAGCTAACATAGGAATTTGTTTTGCTAGACCATGGATATTTGTTATGAGGGTTTTTCTTAAATTTATGTTCAGTTGGGAGGGGGCAGTTAATAAAATAAATGAATATATAAGTATACACAGACACATATATACATATATATATATATTTAAGATAAGTTTTTATAATAGTCAAGATGTAGTAGAAGGAGTGGGCAGCTAGGTGGCACCGTGGAGAGTGCTGGGCCTGGAGTCAGGAAGACTCATCTTCCTGAGTTCAAATCTGACCTTGGACACTCATCCATCAAATGAAAATAAAATATGTTCTATCTGCTTCATAGATTGTTGTTAGAAGAGTTTTTTAAAACCCTAATGCTATGTAAATGTGAACCTCTGTAGTTCTAACTCGTGATGTAGAAATCCAACCAGGAATGTACATTAATAACTCATACTCTCAGAGTGGGGTCTGAAGGCTCTAAGAGAGCTTAGGTGACTTTTCTACTATTACATAGCTGTGATGTTTCATCTAGGGGCAGCAAGATGGCTCAGCACTGGGCCTGACTGATCTTTCTGAGTTCAAATCTGGCCTCAGATACTTACTAGCTGTATGACCCTGGGCAAGTCACCAAATGCTCTTTGTCTCAGTTATTCATCTGTAAAATGAACTAGAGAAGGAAATGGCAAGCTATGCCAGTAACTTTGTCAAGGAAATCTCCAAATGGGTCCATGAGGAACCAGACATGACTAAAAAGTGACTGAGCAACAGCAAAAAAGTAGAAAGAGCACTGCATTTGTAGTCAGAAAACATGACTCTGGATCTTAGCTCTTTTATTTGCTCCCTACCTGCATTGCCCGCAGAGGAGTCATTTTTGCCTCTCTAGGCCTCAGTTGATCAGTTTGTAAGATCAGAAGATTAGACTGGTCTAAAACTAGTCCAAATCGCCATAGCTCAAAAGATGACCTAAGGATTCTTTAGTACTATAAATAGCCTTCTAACAGTCCTGTGGCATGAAAGGCTTTTCTGAGGAGAAGAGAAGGGGCTTCAGATTGAAAATGTGTGAAAATGGCGGGGGCGGGGAGAACTGGACATGGTCACTTACAGACATTACTAGCTGGAGCTGTCATTTTCCTCCCTATCCTTGGCATCTTTGAGCATGTTGGGAGTTTGTGAAGGATAAAGTAGGGACAGAGAAAAAAATTAAAAGTCTAGTCCCTTGCTTCCAGAGCTGGTCTGTCCCATTGAGTGCCCACCAGTCTGACTTTGCTTGCCTTTCCTTTGGGCTCATTGGCCTTTGCTTTGTGTTAGTAAATTCCTTAGCATAGAAGGAGGGAGTCTGGAGGAGGGGAAGCAATCTGGTCCCAGACACCAAAATCAGAAAAGAAACGCGGATTGTTGGTTGAACATATTGCTGTCTGTGTGCAAAATGTTCACAGCAGTTACAACTTTGGATGAATATGCATTAGCTAGATGCTGCAATTTGCCTGAGCGCCATGCTGCACTCGGAGCCTTGGCAAGACGGGTAATTATCTCCACATTATGTGCCTTGTCTCTTTCTCTTCTTAATTAAGTAACTAATCTGGTGGAGTAGAGGCCTGTTTGTGTTTGTTTGGCAGGTGCAGCCTTGTGACAGTTGTCTGGAGAAGTTTCTTGGAAATTTATGAGACTTTCAAAAAAAACACAAACTGCTCGGAACAGAGCCGATCTACTGGAGCCTGGAAAAGTCACGCATGGCAGGGCTGAAACCCTCCTGGAGTGGGAGACCCAGACCAAAGATGGAGAGGAAAAATGAGTACAGTAATGCCCCAAGGAAGAAGGGAGGCCTTAAAGACACCGGGATCAGCAGTTCGGAGTGTTGAAATGCCCTTAGGTAGAGTGGCTGAGAAGGAGGAGAAACAGTCCATGTTTGTCTGGGAAAGTTGGTCATAGGAATAGTTTCTTTCTGACTTGGGGCATCCAGTTGACCAAAAGGTGAGCAATAAAGTCATAAAAGGCCATAAGATTTGCCAATGTGCCATAAAACATCCTCCAGGTGATAGAAGTCTGAGAGTGTCTCAGCAAGCTATGATCTTAGGGGGCCACTCATAAGCAAGTCCCCTATAATTTCAACCACCTGTGCTAATTGGGTCCTTTGACAACATAAAAGGGCTAGCTTACTTTTCAATGGTCTAGTCAATCCTTCCTTAAGAGAGCCATAAGGGAGTCACATGCTCCAGGGGAAACAGACAAGATAACCTTACCCAAAAGCATCATGGTACAGTAGATAGCGTTCTGGGCTTGGAGTCAGGAAGTTGTGAGTTAGAATTCTGCCGGCAACGATTACCAGTTGTGTGACTTTGGACAAGTCACTCACTATTTAGGTCTCTGTTTCCTCATCTAGAAAATGATTAGGCTTAACTTGGTAACCTCTGAGATCCCTTCCAACTTGTAATCTATGACTTGGGACCAATTCCCAAAGCCTTGGACAAGACACATGAATTCACATACAAAAGATGGGGTGGCAAACTGACAGTTACAAGTGAATTCCACCGAAGACTGATCTAATAAACTGCATTGTGGTAGTATTGTTAAAATCCATTGCTTTGTGTACCAAGGAAAATGTAAGGAAATAAGCATTTATTAAGCACCTAGTATGTGCCAGGGGGGAGATGGGATGTTTAGGGAGGACTAGCACCTCTGGTGAGAGGGCTTGCTGAGCCCTTTACAGGGCTGCTAATCCACCTTTGGTGTCCACATTTTACCCAGATCTCACCTGTGGCTGCAGCATGTACAGTTGCCACATCCCAGTAAAACCACCTTAGCAGATGGGCTAAACCAGGTTGAGGGTGACTGACAGACCTTAACCCATTGATGAAGTAGGGTGATGTCTACCCCAAGCATATGAAGAAGAAAACATAGAAATAAAAAATAGAGATGGGCAGATAAGAATAATTTGTTCCAATAGCCATGAAGGTGGCTGAAGCAGGTGCCGTGGGGCACTTAGAGCTTGGTCAGACATCAAAGATGCCAAGGTCATCCACTGCATCCTGGGCCATCACCAGTCATCCTCACTTTTGTCTTACCACTGGACTTTGATGACTTTGGAAGAGAGAGTGAGGTTGATGACTTTGTACAATTCTACTCATTTAAACTCAATTCATGTACAAGTGAAGAACTCGCCCCAGGATGCCGTTGGTCCTCCTAGAAAACAAAGATGAACAACCACATGCTAGGCAAAATGCGACCAATGGCAGTAGTTCACTACTTATTACCTTAATGCTACTACTTCAAAAATAATGCTTGCTTTGGAACAGTCATGTCTTGCTGCCTAGGTATAAGTGTATCTGAGGGCTCTGTCAATCAACAGAAAGGCTAGAACCAGATAGGTAGCAGTTGTAAATGCCACACAGAAGTAGTAAGAAGTAGCCCCTGAAGTTTCTTGAACAGAGTATTGACATACACCTGCCCTTTAGAAATACCACCGGTAACTGTGTGGAAGATGGATTGAAGAAGGAAAACAGTAGAGGCAGGGAGACCAATCAGGAAGTTATTACAATAATCCAGTGAGAGCTGATGAGGACCTGAACTAGAATGGTTTTAGAGTGAGTGAAGAGAAGGGGATATCCTACTGGGAAGGTGGGATTTAAAAGACTTTATCAATACTTGGAGATGGGAGGAGAGAATGTGGTGAGAGAATGTAGAGAGTCAAGAACGACTTCAAGATTATAAACTTGGGCTAATGGAAGAACAATGGTGTCCTCTATAGAAATAAGAATCATTTGGGGGGACAAATGGGAGATAATGAATTCTGCTTTAAACATGTTGTTAGAGGCCCCTATAGGACATAGGTGGAGATGTTTAGCAAGCAGTAATATGGAATTTAAGCTCATAAGAGACATAAAGGCTGGAGAAATGGATATTGGTATCATGGACATCAAGATGATAATTGAGTCCATAAGATCGATGGGATCACAAAAAGAGAAAGAGTTTAGAAAGAAGAGAAGAGGGCTAGGAAAGATCTCTGGGGCAGGACATGGGTGATGATCCAGCAAAGGGTACAGAGAAGGAATAGCCAGTCAGACAGGTAAAAGGGCATGAAGAGCATATTGTAATGAAATCCCAAGAAAAGAGTGGAAGGGGAAAGTGATCAATGGTGTCAAAAATTTCAGAAAGGTCAAGAAGTATGACAGAGAGAAGTCCATCAGATCAAGCAATCAGGTCATTGGTAAGCTTGGCAAGAACTGTTTCCAACGACTTTTGTAGTCAGGAGTCATATCACAAGGGCATAGTGAGCAGCAGGAAAAGCAGAGGGAAGAAGCGTAGCGATTTTCCTGAGTTCTAATCCTGTATTGCTAGTTGCCCTCTGGACAGCACCTGGATGGGCAGTGCTAACCAGACTGAACTATCTGCCAGATACAATGTGTTTATCCCCTTCTTCACTTTACTGATAACTTTTTCTCCCCTGTCCATTTAAATAACATCATACAAAGCCTGGCTGGAGGTCCACTTCCTCCAAAGAGCCTTTCCTCACCACCTCACCACCATTTATCCTTTTTTCTCTGAGCTCCGGAAGCCTTTATGATCTTCACCCACTCACTGGTCATTTAGCATAAGCAGCCATGTGGTATGAGGACCATGCGCAGCCAGGTGGTGGTGCATTGGATAGAGTGCTGACCTGGAGTCAGGAAGACTCAGCTTTGTGAGTTCAAATCTGACCTCAGACACTTCTTAGCTGTGTGACCCTGGGCAAATCATTTCCCTGTTTGCCTCAGTTTCCTCATCTGTCAAATGAACTGGAGAAGCACTCCAATATCTCTGCCAAGAAAACCCCAAATGGGGTCGTAGAAAGTCAGATATAACTGAAAATGACTAAAAAACTACACTTTATGGCAGGAGTTACCTTTTCCTGAGTATATTCCTTACTTCCCCAACTAGACTATAAGACCCTTGAGGGCAAGGATCACTTTTTTATAATCACTAACAAAGAGATTTGTTTATGTGCTCCATGAAAATTGTTTGTTTAGGGTTGTATTCTAGGATCAGAATCTTTAACAACTTCATTTCATAATGAGATCCCATGCCACTGCTGCTAAGACCAAATCAGGAAGGGACAGAAAGTTTTGGGAAACAGCCCCATTTAATTTGTGAATGGATATGGTAGATGATTGAATGGGAGACTTTTTCTTCTCATTTATGAATGAATGAGTAAATGAATGAATGAATGAAAAAGCATGTATTAAGTGCTAACTGTGTGTAAAATATTGTGCTAAGATCTGGGAATATAGAAAGACAAGATAGGACCTGCTCTCAAGTTGCCAGTGGGGCACAAGGAAGACAACACACATGGGAAGTTTCAGTTGTACACCCAGTGAGAAAGCCCAGTGGTCCCTAGGTTCCTTTGCCACAGCAAAGAAAATGAGAAGGTATTTTCTTTACTGTCATCATCATCATCATCATCATCAACAAACACTTATTAAAGGCTTACTATGTGCCAGGCATTGTGCTAAAGTGCTAGGGATAAAAAAAGCAGAAGACAGTCTTTGCCCACAGTTGATCTAATAAACCATATTGATTTCTGATGTTGAACCATTTGAAATTTCCAAGGACTTTGGAAGTTAGAACTTGTAGATCTTTAGTATGTGTGACTTCTGAGGAGAGAGGGGCAGCAGAGACAGTAGCCAGGTTTCATCCCCACCAGGATTACTATCTTAAACAATGTCTTTGGGGAACCAGATTGGGAGTAGTGTGGATGATCGGAGGGATACTGCTCTTCTCAGGTCTCTTGGGCTTACCTGCCCATTGGTGCAAATTGGTCAATGTTTGGTGGTAGTAGTGAAGGGATGATGAATTCCCTCTCCACAAGGGTGGCTTAGCTGGACTACAGATGTTGGGGTTGGGCTGGAAGCAGGATTGATTATGAATGGGAAGAAGATATCAATTGGCAGGGATTTTGGACTCTGAGTGCTGTACTACCTAGGTTGAAGGAGGCTTATGTACACTACAATTCAATCTCACTTACTCTAAAAGCCTGGATGAGGTATTCTTTGGATTCCTGAAGGATTTGTTTCTCCCTATCCTCTGCTGTCAGTGTCTGACATCCTAAAGACCTCTTTCTCAGTCTTGGATTAACGGGACATCATTTGATCCTGACTCAAATATGATAAGGTCCAATACCACCTCCTCAGTGCATAACCAAGGACCTTGTGGCAGAAGTGAGGTTTGTTGTGCAGACACCTGATTTATTTCTTGGTTTGCAGGAGAGGAAAAATCCATGACATAAGTAACTTCTCTAGTGACCCAGGAAACACAGAGGCCAGGAGCTTTGAAAATTCTTTCTGCTCTGGTTCATTTATTTATTTATTTAAAAATCTGGCTGCAACTTCTATGCACTCCATGGTCCCTGCTTAAAGATAAACGTGTCTAGGGATAGATTTTGGCTTTTGGCAGCTAGTGCCTGCTGAGCGCAAATTTCCAGCCTATTGTAGCTAAAATAAGCAAATGAGGCTGCAGTAATTTTAGGACAGCAGACGAATGGTTGCAAAGTGTGGTGGGAGCATGGTGTTTTGAGGGAAAAGGCACAGCAACAGTTTGGCGCAAGGCTTTGCTGGAGAGAAGGGATCAGTCAAATGCTGAAGGATTTATTGGAAGGGCAAAATGCTCCTCAGTACAATGCAGTGGAAAAGAGTGAGGAGACTTGAGTTCTATCCTGGCTCTGACATTTACAAATATGTGACATTGGGCCGATTGAAGACAGTCAAGTGGTGCAGTGGATAGAGCGCTTGGCCTGGATTCAGGAAGATCTGAGTTCAAATCCAGCTTTACATACTTATTAGCTGTGTGACCCTGGGCAAGTCACCTAAACTCTGTCTGCCTCGGTTTACTCAACTGTGAGATGAAGATTAGAATGGCACCTACCTCCTAGGTTTGTTGTGAGGATCACATGAGATGATATTTATAAGACACTTAGTAGAGTGCCTGGCATTTCCCATTCATTTCACATCTCTAGGAGTCATCCTAGACTCTTCACTCTCCCTCATATTTAATCAGTTCCCAAGAATTGTTAATCCTATCTTTAGATATCTGTCACACTGGTCCCCTTCCTTCTCCTCATAGGACCATCCCTCTAACAGAGGCTCTTATCCCTCTCACCAAGATAATTGCAATAGCTTCTTAATTATCTCCCTGCATTTATTCTCCAATCTTTGATCCATGCCCCACACAGCTGCTTTAGGTATTGCTAAAGAGTTATTCAGAGGCAGCTAGGTAGTACAGTCAGGCTAGGCCTCGAGTCAGAAAGATCTGAGTTCAAATCTGGTCTCAGACACTTGCTAACTGTGTGACCTTGGGCAAGTCACTTCACCCTGTTTGCCTCAGTTTCCTCATCTGTAAAATGAACTGGAGAAGGAAATGGCAAACCTCTCCAGTATCTTTGCCATGAAAACCCCAAATGGGGTCTCAAAGAATCAGACATAACTGACAATAACAAAAGAGTTGTTCTGACTATGTAACGTCTATGGTCAATAAACCCCATTGGCTCTCTATTGGCTCTTGGATAAAATATACACTCTTCTATTTATTGTCAATAGTCCTTCACTACCTGGCTACAGATAGCTTTTCCAGACTTATTATATATCCCTCCCCTTTTCACACACTCTAAGGTGCAGCCAAACTGGACTCACTGTCCCTCACCCATGACATTCCATCTCCCACCTGTTGCCCGGGCTTTGAATACACCCCCTCAACTTGGCCCCTTAGAATCTGTATCATCACTCAGATCTCAGCCAAGGTCACCCTTGCTTGAGGTTTCCCTTGCTCTTCTTAGATGTTAGAGCCTTCCCTCTAAAATTATTGCGTATTTGATGTATAGACTTCACATCTAATTACTCCTGTATAAGTTATCGTTCTTTCCCTCATAGAATACAACCTCCTTGATGGCAGGAATGATCTTGATTTTTGGTCTCTATACACCGAGGTCCTACCACAGTGCCTAATGTAAAATAGATAATAAATGCTTGCTGACTGACTCATAGGATCACAGATCAAGAGTTGGAAGACCTTAGGGGCTTTGTTGCTTTCACTGAAAAAGGAATGATTGAAACAAGACCACAGAATCTCCAACTTGGAAGGAATCTCAGAAATCATCTAGACCAACCTGGTATTGAGCAGGAGTAAGGTCACTGTCTCTGATAAGTGATCATCTACTTTCTGTTTAAAGACCTTCAGAGACCAGGAGCCCACTAACTCCCCATGGAACACATCCATTTGTATGGCTCTAATTGTTAGGAAGCTGTTTTTTTTCCATTACACTGAACTATCTATTTGTAGCTTTCATCTACTGTTCCTCATTCTGCCTCCCCCAGCCAAGAACAAATCTATTTTCGCCCTTTCATCATAGAGCTTCAAATATTTGGACAACCATCATGCTGCCCCTCAACCTCCTGAGACTTCTCTCATCTACGGTAGATCATTTCTAAGGTCCATTCTAGGTCTAGTCATCTATGATTTTATTATTCTGGTCCTTTCCTATCCATTTGTTCTCCTCAGTATGAGAGATAAATCAAGAGAATCAAGAAAAGGTGCAAGAAAATTCCCAAATAATGAATATTAATGATAATGCCTCATACTTACATAATATTTTCAGCTTCTTAAGTGTTTTCCTCAAATAGTCCTTTGAGGTAGGCATTATTATCTACATCCTGAGAGGTAGCTTAGAGTAGTGGATAAGGAGCTGGATCTGGAGTCAGGAAGTTCAGAAACCACCTCAGGTTTACCTTGGGTAAATTGCTTAACCACTGTCTTTCTCAGTTTCCTCTTCTGTAAAGTGAGGGGGGTCGGATATGATGACCTCCAAGGTCCCTTCTAGCTTTAAATCTATGATTGTGAACAAATCAAGTCTTTGGAAGGTCAGGTATTTTAGAAGGTGTATGAGGTGGGATTCAAATCAGAATTGCATGATTCAAGGTTCCATACTCTGTCTTCTATTCCTTACTGCCTCTCAGATTATTCAAGGAAATTTGGGATGTTTGAGTCTGAACCCTGACTTCTGGTCTTAATGTCAAACTTCCCCTTTCAGCTCCACCAGGGACAGAATCTTGGGCTGAGAAAAAAGTAGAGTTGACCAATGAGATGGTAATGATGTATTTACATTGATATAATTCAGCTGAAGACATTGGAAATGAGGAGTTTACAATATGAAGGGGTTTGACCTTTTTATGTTTGGACTTTTCTTGTTTGTTTACTTGAAGGCCAAGATGTGAAGATTCGCTGTCCTTTGGTGTCCTTTTGGAGCCAAAGAATATGAGTTGATGAGTCTCTCTTACTGACAAAACTAGCCAGGATTGACTCTACACTAAGGCAGAGGAGGCCAGTGTTTGCCTAATGTGATTTGAGGGGAACTGGCCCCAAATAATTTTCACTCTGACCTGTCAGTATACCTAGCATTCCCATCATCTCTTTATCCTCTGATGACACCATTGTCCCTAGGAAGCCTATGATAAATTATGTTAACTTAGAGGAATAACCAGTTAGTCTATTAGTGTCTATTACTAAAACTAGTACTCATTTATTATTAACTAGCATTTCACCTGGAATAGGGCCCTAAGTGGGTATGAGTCAAAGCTAGCATATCACCTAGAAGAGAGTAGGATCATAAAGGAATAGTTGATAGTCATAGAATGGAAAGATTTTTGATGAGACAAAAGGAGAGAAGTCTAAAGCATGGGGTTATTACTACAGTGTGAGTGGCAGTGATGGCCTTGGGCCAAGGCCCTTGGCAGACAGATCAGCAGAATGAAGATACTTGATCTTGGGGAAAGGGCAGGGTAGTGTATCACCCAAGCAATATTCACAGCACTGAGGACAACTATTAATATGCCAGCATAGTTCAGAATCACAAAGTATAACAGACTCTCCATACAGAAGGTAGGAAAAAAACATTTATTCAGACACCAGAAAGTCAAATCCCAAAACCAGAAAGCCAAATTCATCATAGTAGCCAAAAAGTCAATATACATCATCATGATAATGGATAAAGCCATTCACAAGCCTCTCCCTCTTCTCTCCTTCCGCCCCCCCACAATCCTTCCTATGCTGCTGAGGCCTTACCACAAACACTCATAAGCCTAACTGTCTACTTGCCTGTGTCCTTCTCAGCTCTGACTAGCTTGATCAACTTCCTCCCAGTTCTGATCCATCCTTCCTGTTCCACCCATTCAGCAAGCTCTTCCTACCACATGTGACTTGATCTTCCATGTGATTCAAGCAGCCATATGGGCCTATTAATGAATGGGAAAGATCTTCCCATTTAAATTACCATTACAGATAGTGGGGTGAATGATGAAATAAGGGGATGAAAACATAGAAAGTAATGGTGAAAGAGATATAAAAGACAAACTCCATCAGTTTCCTAGAGGCAGGGAAGGAAAGAAGGAAAGAAAGAAGGGAAGGAGGGAGGAAAGGAAGAAAGAGAAAGAGAGGGAGGGAAGGAGGTGGGTAGATTTTTTTAAATGCCCAATATGTATCAGGTACTTTCTAAATATTATCTCATTTGAACACAGCAACCCTTGGAGGTAGGTGACCCATTTTATAGATGAGGAAGCTGAGACAAACAGAAGTAAAGCTACTTGCCCAGAGTCACATAGCTAGTATCTGAGACCAGAATTTAACTCAGTTTTTCCTGACTCCAGGCCTCTATCCACTGGGCCACTTAACTAGGGCTGTAGGGATCAGTCATTCTTCCTATGGGCTAGCCCTGTAGAATCGCTAAAGGCAAAGAAGATAGTGAAGGGTAAGAATTGTTTTTAATATCTCACTCAGCTGATCTAAATGAGAACCCACTGTACTTGCCAGACACATGAAGAAATTTGTGCGTGTGTGTGTGTGTATATGCCTGTGTATCTGTATGTGTGCACATGTATACTTTAAGAAACATTAACTGGATAGAGGCCTATTTTTCACATTCAAAACCATTATTAGGGTGGGACAACTGGAACTTTGTCACAGGGCTCCAAAACGTAGGGGCCACTTAACAGCACCTGTACTTCTTCAACAGTGTAGAAACAACTGAGTTTAAGATCTAACGAATTATAACTAGCTGCAGTTAACAAGAATAATTAGTTAAAAATAGGAAACTACCAGTGACTGCCTTTCCTTGAAACTGAGCTCAAGGTGACCTCCATCCTGAATTGAGTGATCCTGAATTGAATCACTGCAGGCCACTGGTCCCTCACCCCAATCAGTGAGTATCTGCTTCTTCAGTGCTTTCAAGGTATCCTAAGGTCTTAGTCTCCCTCTCCTACTTAACTGAATTTGTCTTAATACATGGGTTTAAAGAAACATTTTGTGTTATTCATCTCATAACTCTTATAGTTCACAAAGCCTATAGAGTCTCAGGGGGCAGCTCAGTTGTGCAGTGGACAGAGTGCCAGGGCATGGAATCAGGAAGAACTGAGTTCAGATTTGACCTCATAGAGAAACTTACTAGCCGTGTGACCCTGTACAAGTCACTTAACTCTTTCTGCCTTTTTTCCTCACTTATAAATAAAGCTGGAGAAGGAAACGACAAACCAGCTCAGTAGTTTTGCCAAGAAAACCCCAAATGGGGTCACCAAGAGTCAGACATCACTCAACAACATCATAGACTTTCATTTTCAGGTTTTCAAGGTGCTGAAATTGCTTAATTCCATTCATTTCAGGGCCCAGCAAAGAGTCTGCTGCTGGTGAGTCTGAACCTTCTTGATGAAAAGAAAGAGCTGTTTAGAGGACAACTGGAAAATTTGGAAAAGCTTATGCATATATTTCACAGGAGGCACTTCTATTTGCCAAGGAAAAGCTTTATTGCCAGAATTGTACATGTAGATTCACAATAGATTCCTTTCATTTATGCTTCAATAGATGCATGGGATCCTTAATGCAGATACTCCCTCCACTGATAAAGATGGTGACTTATCCTTCTCATGCTGGGCAACCTTGTCCATGTCCCTCTTTAAGTCACCCAAATAGAAACAAGCTTATGTGGTGGGCGTCTTCCATTGACTCTGAATATTTTCTGGATGCTCATCCAAAACATCCCTCCTTTGTTTTCTTTATGTTTCTAATCTACTTTCTTTTATAATCCTATGTCTCCTAGATGATGTCTTTTCTTATATAAGACTCCTCATCACCTCTCACCTGGATTGGTATCTATTCCTCAATGTCTCCCTACCTCCACCATCTTCCACACTGCCTAAGTGCCTAAGTGATTTTCTTTTAGTGAAGACCTAACCATGTCCTGTTCCTACTTATTAAACTCCTGTGGTTCTCTATATCCTCTACAATCAAATAAAAATTTCAGTTAAACTTTTCTTCACTTAATTTTTTTTGGTTCCACTTTAGGTTCTGAATTGTCTCCCTTCCTCTCCCCCGCTGCACCCTGTACTAGAGAAGGCCCCCATTAAAATCCCTTCATAACCAGACCCTAACTTATCTTTCTAGTCTTGTTAGACATTAGTCTCACTCCAGCACCCTGCATTTAATCCAAACTGATCTTTTCTCCATGCCTCATGCACCATGCTCCAGGTCCCATCGCTGGCCCTTTGCATTGGGTGACTGCCATTCCTGGAATGCCCTGCCTCATAGAATTCTTCTGTTCTTTAAAGACGTAATTCAAGCACCACCTTTTACATAACGTTTTTCCTGATGGTCTCAACTGCTACTTCCCTTCCTCTCAAAATACCTTGTATTTAATTACTTTGTATTTATTCACTATATATATATATATGCGTGTGTATGTATTATATATGCACACACATATACACACATACACATGCATACACACATATAATATATATGTATAAATATATGCACATCCTTATATATACTCATATATCCTTGTAGTCTCCCCATTAGAATGTAAGCTTCTTACAAATAAGGATCATTTCATTCATTGTATAAATGCCTCATAATTATTTGTGGATGAATTGATTCTTTGGTGAAAATTATTGCTGGCAGCATGATGCAGCTTATTTAAACACAGGTAAATGTCTTTTCATTGCCCTTTAGATCACCTATAATTTTGTTGCTTCATCTGTAATATGAGGGGGTGGGACTCGATGGCTTCTAAGATCCTTTCTCTCTACTTTTAAGATCTTATAATTTATTATCCTAAGACATATTCTGCTGTAGAGAATCATCAGTGAATGCTTATTTCTTCATTTCTGTTATTTTTTTTAAATCAAGTATATCTTAATATGTACAAAGACCACTCATAAAAATTTTACAAAGATGTTTTTAAAAGTAAGTTCATGGGTCAATATACTTGTTTTCTTGGTGGCCATTCTAAGGTATTATTGATAATTCCATCCATGATCTTCTACTTTCTTTTGAGGTATTTCCACCTTTAAATTATCCTAAAAATCAGTTCAGATTCAACACTGACAGGCCATTCAAATACATTTCTTATAAAGTACTTTTCCCAAAGCATATCCCCCATGACAAATGGGAATATCTGTCTCTCCTGAGTCAATGTGGGAGCACTCTGAGGAGATCTACTTGTTGTCCAAACTTGACTTGTAACACTTGAGTAAGATCTCATTCATAAACAAAATCTAGATTTTAAATCAAATCAGCAAGGTCAAATTAGTGGAAGGCATTGGGGTCAGGATGATGAATGATCTCTGTCTTCACATATTTGAAGGGTTATCAAGTGAAAGGAACTTATATTGCTTGACCTTGGATGGCAAAACGAAGATCAATTCATAAAAATTACAGGGAGGTCAATTTTAGGTCAGAATGAGGAAGAATCCCTTTACAATGAGAGCTCTTCAGAAATGGTTTGCCCTGCTTTAGGAGGTAATGAGTTCCGTGTCACTGGGGGTGTTCAAGTAGAAGTTGAATAGTGACTTGTCAGGTTTGATCCAGTAGTTTGTGCTTCAGGTAAGAGTTAGAGTGGGTCATCTTTTAGGTCTCTTCCATCTGTTCTATGATCACAGTAGTCAAATTCATGAATAGATCTGAGATTCCACTGATGTGGATATTATCTCCAATGAGGCATTTTACAAGCCATCTATGGCTGCCTATCCCATAAGACTCTTGTCCATGACCTCCCATCACTTCATCACAGAGAAACCTGCTCCATGTGCTGAGGACCTGCTTGTCTTTCTCTTTTTATTTCAAGGATACCAACAGGGCACCATGGCTTGCTATTGGTTGTCCTTCACTCTCCTCACATTGTCAGCCCTTCTAGCTTGATCACACATTTCTTAGATAAAATATATTTTTACTGCATTTATGGAAGTATAATATACAGAATAAAAAAATGAGACTGTAAGTACTTTGGTCTAAGTCAGAACATATCTGGAATAATATGTTCTGTTCTGGGTATCATTTATTGTTAGTATTAAGTAATAACTAAAAAAACCCTAACATTTATATTTGGTCTAACCTTTGCCAGGCACTGCATATCCTGCTGGGGAGGTACCATTATTATCCCCATTTTATCAAAGAGGAAATTGAAGCTGAGTGAGATTAAATACTTTGTCCATGGGCACCAAGCTAATACATTATTAGTGTGGGATTTGAACTCAGTCAATGAGTGAACATTTATTAAGTGCCTACTATGTGCCAGGCACTGTTCTAAGCACTGGAACTCAGGTGTTCTTGACTTTGTGATTCATGTCCACTATGCCACCGAGAAGGGTGAACTTGAAACCATGATCTATGAACATTGTTGGAAGGAGATAACCATGTTAAGTGTGGAAAAAAGTTGGAGGAAAGGCATACTCTGAGTCTTAAAGCAGCTGAAGACTTAACATATGGAAAGGACATTAGGCAGGTTTTAATTTGCCAAGGAAATGGGTGGAAGTTGTGGAGAGACAGATTTCCGATTAACATAAGGAAAAGCCTTCCTAAGCTTTAGAACTGTCCAAACATGGAGTAGGCTACTAATGGATTCCCTGTCACTGGAGGTCTTTAAGTGGAGAGTGGATGGTCACTTGCTGGGGATCTTGTGGAAGATTTCTAGACCCAAAGACCTCTTCCACCTCTAAAATTTGATGATTCTGTGTTAAGTGGGAGACAACCTTCTCACATGCTTTGAGGTCCTTGATAAGTTTGTTCTCTTAATCAGGTTAGACATCCTTGATGTCTTGTTCTTCAACCCCTTTATCTTTTTTTCCTTCTTATTTTAAAGCAGATAGAGCTGAGTAAAAACTCTGGCTGGGCCCCTGTGGGTATGATCACAGATTTCAAACTCATACAGTATAATTTATTGTGCCAATCTCCTTTTTTAAAAAAGAGGTTGTCTTTTGTAGTTTTCTTGATGTTTTTTCCTCTATTTCAAGAAACTGACATCTTAGCTCTTCATATCCATCTTAGTTTAAACAAATGTTTTGATTACATCCAAGTGAGAATACAACAAAAGCTGTTGGAAGGAACATGACGCATTCGCGATTAGTTTTAGACAATTTGTTCTAATATTGTCTTGAATCATCCGTTTATACACCCATAAAGATTGGATTACTTTACTTGTTTCATTAATCTTTATTTGTTTAATCATCTGTTTAATCTGTTTAATCACTGGTTTAAGTGGAAAGATTACATGAAGATGTTTAGCGTCTGATGGTACCATCATCCCGACATGTAGCCCAGCCTTCCTTTTTATAGCTGTTTATTACCCTCTTTTATAGGGCTCCCTGAACCACTTTGAAAGCCTGTAGGATGCTTCAGGGCATTCAATAATTTAATACTTTTTCACCAGTGAGCACAGCATTTTTAAAAATTATTATTTAAATAAACAATATTTGTAGAAGAATTCAACTTTCATGTGGGGCCTGTAGCTTGCTTCTTCCAAGCCAACTTCAAAATGTTGTTAGCTCTAAAGTTGTTCTAGACATGGTAAGATAAAGGAAACTGAAAGTGGTCTATAGAGGCAAATGATCAGAGATCAGAGATGGAAGAAAACCTCAGAGGTTATCTACTCCAATCACCTCATTTAACAGATGAGGGAACTGTGACCTCAAACAGTTAAATCTTCTGCCCAAAGTCACATAGGTAGCAGAGGTGTGGTAGATAGGGTGTGGGGCCTGGAGTCAGGAAGACTCATCTTCCTGAGTTCAACTCTGGCCACAGACATTTACTTGGTGTGTGACCCTGGGCAAATCACTTAGTCCTGTTTGCCTCAGTTTCCTCATCTGTAAAATAAGCCAGAGAAGGAAATGGCAAAACCATTCCAGTATCTTTGTGAAGCATAAAGTCATGAAGAGTTAGACATGACTGAAAACGACTCAACAACAGCCTCCGACTCCAAATCCAGTAATGTTGTCACTGTGTCATGCTGGCTTAGGAGAGCCCTTCCAACCCTTTGTCTTACCAAATACCCTGCCCTCTCAAATTGGTTCTTTCTTTTATCTGGGAAGACATCCTTGGCGTGCCAGGAAGTTGTGCTGAATAAGAGCACTGAAAGTCTTGCTTTTTCCAGATCGCAAGTGGTTCCAACCGGACCCAACATCATCACCAACCCAACCCTAGCATCCTGAAGCCTGCTTGTCAGCCCTTCCAGGAGGAAACCTTGGGCAAATATGAAAACCATATCCCTTCACTTTCAATGTGCTTAGGAAAAAGTGTTACCCTGTCTCTATGGTGACAGCTTCTATGTGGAACTCGGGTTTTGCTTCAGGATAGCGTGTGAATACAATTTGAACATGCTTGAGAAGTGTAGTCACTACAGGGAATGTTATTGTCTGCAGTGGGAGAGACAGTGGAAGTATTGTAGCAGGGGAAGCCAAAGAGGAGCCACAAGGCTCCTCCCAGGTCACCTCAAATCTGTCTCTTCTATCTATTGACTCTAAACATATTAGGTACATTCCTGGTTTGGAATCTTATACTGTTCCCACTGGTGCTGATACTACTTTTTACCTAGTCAAATTCTGCATATACTTTAAGCAGAGTTCTCAGTATAATCTAATCTACAAAGCCTTTCCTATCTATTACAGCCCACTCTGATTTGTGCCTTTTCACAATACCTATGAGACAGTCAGCTAGGTGGTGCCGTGGATAGAGTTCGGGGCTTTAAGTCAGGAATGCTCATCTCTTCAAATCTGGCCTCAGATACTTACTAGATGTGACCCTGGACACATCACTTAACCCTGTTTGCCTTAGTTTCCTTATGTGTAAAATGAGCTGGAGAAGGAAATGTCAAACCACTCCTGTAATATACTACCAAGAAAAACCCAAATGGAGTCACAGACTCAGATACAACTAAAAATGCTTCAACAACAACAACCAAAAACCTATATTATCTATTTTAGAAAGGACAGTGATAAATTACAGCACATCCAGAAGGAGGGAGCTCTTTCCACTGCACCCTATCCTCAAGTGCAAGCTATACAAGGATCAGTTAAAATTACTTAGAATTTTTAGCCTATAAAAGAGATGACTAGGTTACGGGGGGAGCGGGGGAAGCCAAGGCTGAGGATATGATATCCATTTTCAAATATTTGGAGGACCATCATGTGGAAGACAGATTCAAATTTTTCTGCTTGGCCCCATAATACAGAAACAAAGAAGAATGGGTAGAAATTATAAAGTGACAAATTTAGATTCTATATAAATAAAATCTTCCTAATGATTAGAGCCATCCCAAAGTAGAAAGAGATGCTTTCAAAGGAAATGGGTACTTCTACATTTGAGATCTTTAAGTAAAGGCTGGTTGACTACTCACTGGAAGGGGATTCTTGTTGTAACATTAGGTGTATTCTGAGTTCCTTTCCGTAGGTGACACTCTATCTGCCCTTGACTATTCATTGGGTACTTAATGCACACATGACCTTACACTACCATCCTGATAGCTTTTGTGTCACTAACACAGAGGGGGCACTTAGGGTGACTTTTCATTTTGTTGGTTCCTTGACCATATATGGACAATATCTGACACCCTCACTTATAATCGCTGACATCTTGAAAGCATAAAGGTTCACAAGTCTCAAAGCATTTGAGAGCAGTGCAGGATTTATTTACCTGTTCAGAGAAACAAATGCTACTCATATCAAATATCATGGAAGATAATAATATCCACCAAGGAGCAACCCTCCCCTTATCTCAGTTCCTTACTGTAGGGCTCTGTTGGGGATACCCAGGTGTTTGTTCAATGATCTCCTCTATACCTTCTATTTTCGAATAGCAGCACCTTTCAAGCAGTTCATACTTCTTGCATGTCTCCATGAAGGTCATTGATTCCTGTTCTCTGTTCCAACTCCTTCTCATAATCCTTTCTATCACCCCACTTCAATAGGACCTCCTGTAGTTCTCAAATCCCAGCAAATGGCAGCTGTGGTCCTTGCTGACCAACTTTCCATTTTGTGGCTGTCTCTCTAAGCCCTGATGGATGGCTCCAACATCTAATTCCAGTTGCCTCTCTTTCTAAAGGAGTCTCTTTTCCCTGTAGCCTCAGGTCTCACACACAGTAAGACTTCTAGGGGGTCATGAATCTTCTTTCTTCATACCTCAGAAGCTCAGCTCAAATCTCATTGTCTTCTCTAATGTCTTTCTTGTCCGTAATTCTCAGCCTACAGTGACCCCTCTCTTCTTAGAACTCCGTAGACCCCCCAGGATCCCTCCCCAACTTGACTTTGGGTCAGGGTGACTTTTCATAATCATCATGATGTCCTCTCTTCCCTAGCACCCAGTTTCTCTTGTCCAAGTCATTGCCTCCATGGGTCTAGAGTCCTGGAGGAGCCTCCTAGTCTCTCCCCTATTGTTTTGCAGTCCACCCCAGGGCCAGAATTATTCAGATAACCTGAGGAGGCCTCCCAAAGATAGGGAGAGATATAAATACTCCTCCTCAACCCTCTATTGCTGAGTACCAGGATAAAAGAGATTTGTAGTTTCTGCTATGTATTTTTCTTATGTTTGCATGTTTTGTCTCCCTTGCTATATTATAATCATAAGACCATATATTTTTAAAGCTGGAATTGATCTTTTTCATCATCCTTCCATCTCCTACTAGTTTTATCAATCAATTGAGATCCAGAGAAGTGACATGACTTGCCAAAGGTAACATAGCTATTACTAGGTAACAGAGGTAAAATTGAAGGCAACAGAGATAGAATCGAACCCACGTCTCTTAATTCCTAATCTAGTATTCTCTCTAGATAAATCATAGCTTTCTGTTTGGGCACAGAGGAGAAGGAGAGCAAGGTCTGGAGAGAGTCTAGGCATGAGTGAGGTGAAACTTAGCTGGACTCTAGGAGAGAAAGGCTCTGGGACAGAGGTTTCCCAGACTGGCAATGCAGGACTTGAGGAGAAAGAGGAGTCCAGACAGAGTCTAGGCTTGAGTGAGTGAGACACATTATTTCATTTCATCTGTGTAATAATCCTGGGGAGTAGGTGCTTTTATTATCCCCATTTTATAGATGAGAAAAAAGAGACTGAAAGAGATTACATGATTTCCCTTGGTCATCCAGCTAGTAACTGTCTGAGGCCACATTTGAACTTAAGTCTTTATGACTCTAAGTCCAACAGATTATATTTGCATCACTACATCATAAGGTGGTTGTGAGGAAAGTGCTCTGTAAATTTAACAGTGCTATAGAAAAGTGAGATAATTATAGTGATAATCACAACCATGATGCCATGTCAACAGCAACACTTCAGGACTATGGCTAGTTCTTTGGGGGAAACAGCCCACTGGCTCAGGTTTCCCCTATAAAATTTCCTTTCTCAGGATAAGTAACTGAGAATATGATAATAACATAATTTTTAATATTGGATATTACTATGATTAAATACTTTGAATTCTTATTAGCCATTAATTTTGAAATGTTGAATATTACTATCATTAAATGTTTAATTCTTACTAGACACATATTAGAATATGGGATATTACCATTATTATATTCTTCTAATTTTTCTAAGCACTTTCCTCTTCCTACTTTTATTTCACCCGCATACCATACCTTATGAGTGGGGGGTGGAGTTGGAGAGAGAGAGAAAAAAAGGATTCCTCTGGGAACTCAGTGATTATTCCAATAAATGAACAGGGATCTCTTCTATATATCATTCCCGGTAAGTGGTCATCCATTGTCTCTTTGAAGCTGTCTATTAATGGGAAACTCACTGATGGCCCATTCTATTTTTGGATGACTCTAATTATTAGGAAATTTTTTCAAATTTGAATTTCAAATTCAAAAATTTCAAAATTCAAAATTTCACATATTCAATTAATTGCTATTTGAGTGTCTGCCATGTGCTTCATACTACTAGTAGCAGGTTGATTTTACTGACATACTTACCTGAAACTTTTCCCACCAAGGGACTAGTACTTTTCATTGAAGGTGGGAATAAGTATGAGTAATTTGCACATGTGTGGGGACCCTGAGGGTAAGGGGAAGATGAGGCTTTGGTTGGGTGAAAGAGTGGATAACTTAGGGTTGTCAGAAGCCACCCTGGGGAGGATAGTTGGCTGAGAATGGAAGAGAAGGGTGCAGAATGGGACCTGGGAGAGGACAAAGAAGAACTTGGTTTATCTACTGAGGGTCCTGGTAGCTACTCTAGACCACTGAAAGTAACCTTTTATTCTGCCATCCATATTTGCATCAGATATGCAATTTCACTGAGATTGAGAACTCCAGGTAAGGAAAATCCCTCTCTCCATGCAGAGCAAGACCAGCTCTATATCTTATTGTCTTAGAGAGTCACCTAGGTACGGAAAGTGAATCAACACCATTTATGTGCCAGGTTAAATGGCTAGCCCTAGGTTATACAGCCACTATATACCACAGGGCTTGAATGCAGATCCTCACGAAGAAAGGAAATAAGCATTTATTAAGCACTTACTATGGACCAGACACTGTGCTAAGACTTTGATCATGACAACAATCCAGGTAGGTCAGAACTATCATTATCCCCATTTTTGTAGTTGGGGAAACTGAGGCAGAAGTTAAGTGACTTGTTCAAGGTCACACAGCTAAGAAAGTGTCTGAGCCTGGATTTGAACTCAGGTCCTCCTGATTCCAGGCCCAGAGTTCTGGTCTTTGCATCACAAGCTGCTTCTTGAAATCGAGGCCAGCTCTCTATCTACTACTGTGTATCTGATCTCAGTGCCTGGGCTACTGTAACTTGGTTCCCTGTTTAGGTAGTGTTCTAGCAAATTAGAGTTTGGCCTTCTTAAACAGGGAGCTAGGGTTGGGTCTGGTCCCAAAGATGAGAAAATATGATGATACAGCTCTTGGTATTGTACAAGAGGTAGAGCAGGGGTGGTGAACCTGTGACCTCAAGGTCACATGTTTGGAGTCAATCAAAAGGCCATTCTTGAGGACCTAGAAAGCCACATGTAGCCTCAAGGTTGCAGGTTTCCCACCTCTGGTTTCTATAATGAAAGAACAGAAACTGAGAAAGTGAGATAGAAGATGGATAGGCAGAAAGAAAAAGTATGGGAAGGGCAGATTAAAGGGAAATTGTGATAACAATAGCTCATGTTAAAGGTCTACAAAGTCCTGTCCACATAATGGCATTGGTGGGTTATAGTTATGATCCATTAGCAAGCATCTATTAAGTACTAACTACATGTAGCAGGTAGAGCCACTCACTGGTACAGTGGATACAGCACTGGACCTGGAATTAGGAAGACCTGAGTTCAGATCTAGACTCAGACATTGTGTATACATATACTTACGTATATGACCTTGAACAAGTCATTTAACTTCTGCCTCAGTTTGCATATCTGTAAAATGAGCTGGAGGAGGAAATGGCAAAGCAATTCAGCATCTCTGGCAAGAAAACTCCAAAATGGGGTCATGTAGACTTGGACATGACCAAAATGATTCAAAAACAACATGTGTCAGGTAAACTCTGGAGATACAAAGAAAAGGACATACCCATATGAAGACTATGTCCTCAAGGAGCTTATATTACAACAGGGGATAATAGTTCTGATGTATACAACCTTAAAACTGTACCAAGTGCTTTCCTCACAACAGCCCCATGAAATAGATAATGCAAGAATTTTTGTTTCTGTTTTGAAGATGGAGAAACTGAGATTTAGACAGAGGTTAAGCTGCGGGCCTATGGTAACACACCTAGGAAATGTCAGATTTGGGATCTGAACCCAGGCCTAATGGATCTAAATCCAGTATTCCTTCCACTATACCACAGTCATCTCTACATGACTTGTGCTTAGGTAGCCAACATGACAGTCATATGTATTATACTGGTGCCAATAACTGAGGTCCTTTTGGAAATAGGTCTGAAGTATTTTAGGATAGGTAACAATAGGTCCTAGCAAAGGAGATGCCTATATCTTTTGTAAAGTCTTAGAAAATTCCCATTTTCTATCCTATTTACCCTTTCCCAAGTTTTCTGGCCTGAAATATAGATCTAAGTCTTGAAAGACAACCAATCTCCCTTCCTCCGGTGTAGTTCCTATCCCTACCAGGAAATCTTGCTGTTGCCTGATCTGCCTGAGAACAAAGATGATTCTGGCTGAGATATTTGAGTTCTACAAAGTCAACAAACACGTGTTAAGTGCCTACTGTCTGCAAAGCACTGTCTTAGGAAGAGTGGGAAATACTAAGATTCTGCCTTCAAGGTCTTTTAGTCTAGGTCGGGGGATGGATGACAGAACACCTCTACAAAAAATCCTAAGATACAAGAGAGATAGAAACACAGGTAGTGGATAAGTTTGTGTAAAATACTAAGAGGAAGTAGAGGAGTCAGGAAAAACAGAGAGGGCTGTGTGTGTGTGTGTGTGTTGAGAAAGTCAAACAGGCCATTCAAGATATAGAACTATCAATGAAGGTGGGATGGAGAGTCAGTTCTAGGCATGGAGGACTATGACAGCTAAGCAACAGAGACAGAGGCTGCTAGCCAGCTTGCTGTGAATTCTCCAAGGAGAAGGAACTTTTTATGGGAAATGACAGAACAAAAATGACTACCAGGGAATTGATGCCCACGATGAATGATGAGCGAGGAAAAGAGGACTGAATTGCCCTTGATGAATTCGAGTCACTGGGTCCAGATGAGCTACATCCTTAGCAGTTGAAAAAACTGGCAGGTGTGATTACTGAGCCTTTGCCAATGAAAGCTGAAAGATCATGGAAAATGTCAGAGGTATCACAAGAATTACTGCTGTTCTCAAAGAAGGGAAAAAAACTACATCTGCAAACTATAGGCCAGAGAGCTTGATTCTGATTCCTGAAAAAAATTCTAGATCATTAAAGAGATAGTTGGCAAACATCTAGAAAATAATAATAGCTAACATTTAAATAATGCCTACTATATGTCAGGTACTGTGTTAGGAGCACATTTGATTGTCACAATAACCATGGAAGGTAGTTGGGCTATAATTATCATCATCCCCCTCTTACAGATGAGGAAATTGAAGCAGACAGAGGTTAAATGACCTGTCCAGGGTCACACAGCTGGTAAGTGTCTGAGACTGTATATGAACTTAGGTCTCCCTGACTCCAAGTCAAGTGCTCTATCCACTGCCCCTCCTAGAAGTAGTGATTACAAGGAACCAGAATGATATCATCAAAAATAACAAATTATATCAAATTAACTTCATTTTCTTTTCTGGAAAGTTTACGGAACTGGTAAATGAGTGAAATTCTGTGGCTTAGCAAAGCTTTGATAAAGTATAGCCTGTGTCATATCAGGTATCCTTATCCCAAATCCTACTTCCACAAGCTAAATCCTTAGAGTTTGACTAGCTATATTTCCCCCTCAACACACACACACACACACACACACACACACACACACACACACACACATATATATATATATATATATATATTAGGGTACTTCTAAGTAAATAAGAGGGACTCTTCAATGCCATTCTCTGGAGTCTCCGCTGGTGTTACCCCAAGGGTTATCAGTTGAGAATCATTTCCTCAGTGAGCCTTAATTAGTTTTTAGAAAGGGTACATTAAAAACAGTTGGTATAAAAGAACATTTAAGAAACATTAACATTTAGAAAGGTGGTACATTAAGAATGGTTGCTGTAAAACATCCCTACCCCCAAAAAGTCTGACACACTTTCCCACAGGTACATACAGAGTTTGGGGAAAAGTGAACTCAAGCTTAGTACATATGAGAAAGGGGAACAGTGCCTAGCTGATGAAATATACTTCTCTCTCTTGGTAGATAGATAGGAAACTTCAGGTACAAAATGTAGTGTAGCCTGCCAGACAGGATGTCTGTGTTTGATAGCTTGGTGCCATTTTGTGTGTTATAAGAGAGGAACCAAGTAGAGGGATAGGTAGAATCATAAATGAATGTGATATTTTAAAAAAAAAGTATCAGTAAAGAAAAAGACAGGTGGAGAAGCCTCTTTAATATACTTGGTCCTAAAGCTACCTACAATTGGAAAGCTAGAGGACATGGGGTGAAATTATGACCATTAGGAAAGAAAATAAACTTCTAAAACAAAGAGCCACCTCAAGGGACTTTTTTGGGGGGGAGGGAGGTTGGGACTTTGTATTGTCACTGGAATCCATTAGGAACCAAACAGCCAGAAGCCCAAAAGTATGCTCAGAAAGAAAACTTGAGGTGTAAATGGGTTAATAAACTTAATAGATGGCTTAAAGAAATCCATTTTTTCCTCTAACACCCACACAGTAAATCTCCTCACCAATGCTTGGGATATTATAGCTATTTTCTATGTAGAGTCTACTATATTTCATCTATTTGTGCAAATTAGAATGTGCTTCCATGCCCAGGGCCAAAAATAAATTAGATGATGGGCCTTAGAAACAGAAATAAGCCTTCTTTCTACCCCAGATTTTAGAAAGGATTTATATAGGACTCTGAGCCTATTTGCTACAGGCTGATTTTTTTTTCCCTCAACTGGTAGAAAAGATAGGGCTGGGATCATAAGACACTAAGATGATGGAATTTCAAGCTAGAAGTTATCTTAAAGGTCACCTGATCTAACCCTTTAATTTCACTGGTGAGAGAATTGAATCTCTCAAAGAGTACACTCACCTTTCCAAGGAATCGTAGGTAGTAAGCAACAGAAATGCAGAAAGAAGGTGCAGTGGAAGGTGGTCCTAAATAGGTCTAGATCTTCCATGAAACACTTAAAAGTAGAACATGTGCAGATAGGCTCTGACTACCCACATTGACTTTGTATACTTGGTGAGATGATGTGGAAAGAGCCCTGGCCTGGAAGCCAAAGGGTATGAGTTCTGGTCCTCTCTCTGCCACTAACTAGTTGAGTAGCCTTGGACAAAATCACTTCCTTTCTCTCTGCAGTTCTTCAGTTTTATTATCTTTAAGACGTGAGTGTTCATGGTTTACCCACTTCCCATGGCTATTAGAAGGCTTTCTACAACAAATGTCTCACAAGCATCTTAAACCCAGCCTTGATGAAGTCAAAGTTATCATTTTTAGCCCTAACCTTCCCACTTTACTATTCCTGCCTGTGTCACCTTATCTCTCATGCTTGTGATCTTAAAGCTTTCTGGGATATTCCCTCTCCCTCACCTCTGTTAGCTAATCAGTGACCAGGTCCTGCTGATAATCGCTCCACGACATCTCTCTCCCCTGCTGCAGGTTCCCACTAACAACATCTTAGCACAGACACTCATTACCACCTGTCTAAGCTATTGCAGAGTCTTCCTAACACATCTCCCCACTTCTCTTCTCTCTCTCCTTAATATTGCTAATATTAAGACTAATCCACAATTAATACATAAAGATGTAGTCATGTCATTCCTTTATTCCACAATCTTCAGTGGCTCCCTACCGCCTTCTGGGTAAAACTCAAATTCTTTTTGCTTGGCATTCAAAGCCACCCATAGTCTGGCACCTTTCCAGCCCTTTCTCCTATTATTTTCCTCCACTCTCTGTTCTAACCAAAGCCTGCCCTTCAAGTCATCGAGCCTCAGTTTCCTTTAATGTAAAATGGGAGACATAATAATACATTACTATTACTAATACCTGTATAGGTATATACCATATATATATATATATATACATATATACTATATTTATGTGTGTGCATGTATGTATATATATAACTGATACTCAGATATATACTATATATAATATATGTATATACATATGTATAAAATATTTATAATATATGAAATACCCAGATATATACTATATATATGTATATGTGTGTAGATATATGTGTATATATATACATATATGTGTGTGTGTGTATATATATATATGCTAATAATACCCAGATTACTGACATCATAGGGTCATTTTAAGACTAGTACATTTTAAGACACTAGTACTAGTGTCTAAGCATGAGCTTTTATCTGGCTCAACTCCCTAATTAAACAGATGGAGAAACTGAGGCTCAGGTGAAGTGACAGCTAATTAGTCGCAGATCCTGGCTTGGAGCCCAAGTTTCCACAACATTGTTCTGAAAGGTAGTAAGGGCTGTAGATATGTAAGGAGTTATTAATAGGAGCTCAAGGCAAAATAGCAATGTCCAGGCAGTGGGAAAAGATGAATCAGCACATTTAGTAGTTTTAACAGACTGAAATCAGGGAACTTATGTCAGGATCTCTTTGTCTAGACAGGACTGGGATTCATACTTAGCACCTCCCTTACCACCCTCCCCCCAACTCATGTCTCTACTGAGTCAGGCCTGAGGTCTTCTGTGCAAGGGTCAAAACTATCTTTTAAAATGCATTTTAAAACCTGGAATGGAGACTCTTTTTTCCTCCCAGGCAGCCCCCTTTGCCTTTCAGCTGGGACATGGGTGTTGCTCCAGCCTTAGCTAGGAGGTGGCCAAAGTGGGGAGGGGGGATATTCCACGCCTCAGCCTCCATCCCAGCCTTCCTCCTCTTCCCAGATGAGCTGGCTGGCCTGGCCCTGTCTGTTTGCCTTTGCAGCCCAAGGCCAGGGGAAAAGGGATGAATATTTCATGCAACGTCTGTGTTTTCACTCGGAGAGGCCCCGATCGGAGCCATGCAATATTTCACCAGCCCTTGTGTTTGTCGGCTCCGGTAATCATCAGCCTCAATCACTGGCGCGAGATTTTATGAATTAATAAAAATGATCATGGGCTGTCCAGGGGGACCCTGGGAAGAAATGCGCGAAGTAGAATTTTAATGAGTACCATAGGGAATTTCAGCCTCTGCGAGCTTCCCCTCCTCCCTCTGTCCCCCACCCTGCCAACCAGCTTCATGCTTGGATCTCTCCTTTTCCTCCTCTTTCCCCTTTAGCAATACCATGGCGAGCTGCTCTAAATCACTGTCACGCAAATTAGGTGTTTCCCATCAGCCTGTTGTCTGGCCTACACCCGGGCTGCCATGTGCCACCAAGGCGGCCCCGGTCCACCTGCTCTCCTGTCCTAATTGAGCACATGATCTGCCGATTTGTCATGCTTAGCTGAGGTCCCTCTCCCCAGCCCTCATCCAGAGAGCCCCGGCTCAGCCCCAGAACAGGGGTGAGACCACATCTGTAGAGTCAATGTGTCAGTGTGTGTGGTGTGTGTGTGTGTGTGTGTGTGTGTGTGTGTGTGTGTGTGCGTGCACATTCTAGCGAGAGCCAGTGTGCCAGGGGGTGTATATGGGTGTGTGTCTGCATGTGTGATGTATGTGTGTGTGTGTGTGTGTGTGTGTGTGAGAGAGAGAGAGAGAGAGAGAGAGAGAGAGAAAGAGAGAGAGAGAGAGAGAGACAGCCTGTTGGCGGGGAGGGCCTTGGATGGCGAGGGCTGAGAATGACAGATCCCCTGCTCATTACTGAATAATTCATTGTGGCGTTAATGTCTTCAGATACCATCTCTCACTTCCTCCCTCTTCTCCTCTCATCTGGGCCCACTTGGGAAAACTTGATTATGGCCCCTGCTCTGACGACAGAGTATACAGATAAAAGATAATTGCTTGGCTTGACTCCTCCATTGATATGAAAATAAGATTTAAATTATTCACTCTCGGTTTAAAGGTTAGTTGAAGGTTATTACAGGGGATGAAAAAAACAGATCACTCTTCATAACGGCGGGGTGGGGACCAGACAGGTTTGAAAAGGCTTAATTTGCAGGGGAGGCAGAAGCAGGCTTGTTGTGAATAAACGGAGAGTCCCTCAAGAGATTTTGATCCAGGAGAAGTCAATTATTTATAAGCAAATTAGGGCTGGCTTTTCATATGCATAAGACACTGTCCTCATCAATAAGGCCTGGATAGGTGTCTTTAGCACACTGGGTTCCCCCACTTTTTTTCTTTCTACCTGTTTCTGAAACCACCAAGGTGTGGGGTTTTGCCCCTTTTCCATGCTGGAATTTCATCTGAGTGACTATTTCAGTGGCATGCTCGCTTGGGTCTTTTACAGACTTCTTCGTTGTCTAGGTGACCCCTTGGCATCTTTGAAATCTCCACAAGGGCACAGGTAGGCCAGAGATGGGCTCCCACTAGCAACAGTTCCAGGAGGGCTCTGGAAACCTGGCTATCCTGCCCAGGCAAGCATTCTACCCTTGAGCTCTCTTGATGCAATTTTACATATGAAAGTCTTTTCAGAGCCTCTGGTTCCTGAGCAGGCAAATCTCAGTCTGTGTTCAGTTCAATAATTAATGGCATTGCCTGTTCCTGGAAATCAGGCGGTGTTTCAAAAAGTATCCAGTGGCCTCCACCTCACCAGCGCTTCATGCATTAATCATCAGTGGCCAATTTTATCAAAATAAATAGCAGGGAAAGTGAGATCGCTTATCTGCTGTAGGATTAGAAAACAGATTCCCTTGTTCCACAGCCTGGCCCAGTTATGCCGTTAAAGAGCATCTGGCTAAGTAGACAACATGTTTCTGAGTCTAGATTTCCCTGGGGTCTACTGTTATTGTGCATTTACACAAATTTTGCACCTATTTATACCTGTAAATGGTATCCCTTCCAACCTAAATCCTGTAAACCAATCTGGGGTTGGTTATACAAATTGCGTCTGGGGGCAATGATGGAAATCCATCTTAGAGTATGTGTGTTCATGTGTGTGTGTATGTATGTCTATATGTATACATATATTGTGTTCATTGGCAAAAAACACATAATTTTGCCTCTAGCTAATGGTAGAAATTAGAAGATAAAAAATAGGGCTTCTAGGTGATGTAGTGGATAGAGTATGAACCTGGAGTCAGGAAGATTTATCTTCCCAAGTTCAAATCTGGCCTCAGATGCTTACTAACTGTGTTACCCTGGGCAAGTCACTTAACCCTGTTAGCCTCAGTTTTACCATCTTTAAAAAAAATGAGAGAAGGAATGGCAAACCACTCTAGTATCTTTGCCAAGAAAGCCCCAAATGTGCTCACAAAGAGTTGGACTTGACTGAAAATGACTTAGCAGCAACAAAGAAAAGATAATAAACCTCTTTTTTTTTCCTGGAAAATATTTTCAAAAAAGTCAGAGCTATTGAATGGAACCAGCTTTGAGCTTGAAAACGGGCTTTCATTCTAGTCTGTGTTCTGCTGTCAGTTTGCTCTGAGGCTTTGGGCAAATCATTTAAGTTCTCTGGGCCTGAGTTTCTTCATCTGAAAAATAGAAATAACGCCTATCCTACTGACATAACTTTTTGAGGATAGCATGAAGTCATGGATTTCTCTCTAGATCTCAGTTTTTTCATCTGTGTAATGGGGGCACTAGAAGATCTCTTTCTGAGGTTCTCTTCCAGGTCAGACAATGACATGCTTGAAAATGTTCTGACGTGTTAAAAATACTATTTATATGCAAGATTTATGATAATTTATTTATGATGATGAGAGGCAACCTGACTAACTTGGGAGTGAAAGAATCCAAACCAAGCTCTGATACTTCCTAGGTACTTAATCCTGGGCAAATTACTTAATTTTAGCTAAACCTCAAATGGGAATAAGTATATGTTCTGTCTACTTCGTGGGGCTATTATTAGAAGAGCTTTTAAAAATCTTATTGCTATATAAATGTGAACCACTGTAGTCCTAGCTTGTGATATGGAAATCTACCCAGAGATGCACATTAATAACTCATCCTCTCAGAGGGGACAGCAAGATAGCTCAGTGGATAGAGCACTGGATCTGAAATCTGGAAGACTGATCTTCCTGAGTTCAAATTTGACCTCAGACAGTAGCTGTATAACCCTAGGCAAGTCACTTAACCAACCCTCTTTGCCTCAGTTTCATCATCTGAGAAATCGGCTGGAGAAGAAAATGGCAAACCACTCCAATATCTTTGTCCAGAAAACCCCAAATGGGATCACGAAGAGTCAGATATGACCGAAAACCACTGAACAACAACATTTATGTTTCAGAGACAGGATCTGAACTCAGGTTTTCCTGGTACTCTATCCACTATCACAATTCAGTACTACTTCTGTCTCTCAAGCAAAGATCATATATCTAGGAAAAAAAGGGTCTTCAGAGATCATCTAGTCTAATGCCCTCATTCTATAGGTAAAGAAACTGAGACTGAAGGAAGATCAGTGGCTTATTCAAGGAATCACCAGTGGTATTTGAATTCAGGTCCTTTAACTCCAAAATCAGTGTTCTTTTCACAGTGCCATACTGCCTTTTCCAAGTAAAATTTTGATGAACCAGCCTTCAGTGGGTCTGGAGAAAAAGAAAAGTTTCCTCTCTAGGAAGGCTGAACCAGTGTTTATCACTTTTCTCCCTTGTGTCCTATTCCCTCCCTCTCTTTAAGGTGAAGAATCCTTTGGAGAGAATCATGGCTTAGGGAGAGGAAAATATAAACAGTCCTTTGGGCCACTCTGGAGTCAGGAGTAATAGATTCCACCCTCCTCCTATAATGGGGAGGAGGGGGAGAGAAAAGGGAATGGAACTTTCTGACAGGGTGGAAAAACCCCCAACAATAAAAACAACATTAAAGGAGTCTCTGATCTCCCTGCAGGCTTCCTGATGAAAACCCCTCTGGGCCTCAGGAGCATAGAGCCATAAGGGCAAGCAAGAAGCAGGAGCTAATTCCCTATGGTGATTCTTGCCAGGAAAACATTGGGGAGGCAGTTTGGGGATTTATGGGGAAAAGTTCTCTGTGCATTGTAGGCCACCATACCAAGGAGGTGGGAAAAAGAAGGGGGTTGTCGGGGGAGAACTTGCCCTCCATAGTAATGATCAGTCATACCAGGACTTTTCTGACATGATTACAACGCCTCCAAGCCGACAGCTAATGTGATTTCTCTTTCTGTGTTTGGTTGGAAATGGGAGGTTGGCAAAGCTTGCTGGCTTCCATTCCATTACCTTTAGAGGAGAAAACCAGAGAAAGGGTTGATTATACCAAGTGAAACCTGGACTTCAGACTGACAGGAGGACTTTGGAAGCACTGTGTAGGAAAGGGGAGCTGGGAGCTGCTGAGGCTTATGCCGACTTCTTAATTTAAACCTGAGATGCCTTGACTGCCAAATTCACCAGGAGCTTGTGAGGTCATTTTCTAGGTTACACTATTCCGATGATGCTCACCTGGAGCCAATGAGGTCTTGTGAATCCCCAAGAGAAAAGGGATGGCCTTCTCACCTTCCTTTTCTTTCCTCTTTTGGCACCTCCCTCTCTCCTACCTAGACCCCCCTGCCAGTTCTGTGCTAATTTTTCTCCATTTCTCTTTCTTCATCTTAGTGAGAAGTCCCAGGAGAAGCAGAATTGTATCTTCCTCACCTCAGTAGATCTAAGAAAGTATTCTTTTTTCCTTCTAAGGAAAAATGAAGGGATCAACCTTAGGTTCATTGGTTCAGAACTAGAAGAGACATTAGAGGCTATCTAGCCCAGACCTCCCAGCTCACAGATAAAGAAACTGAGGCCTAAGGAGATCAAATGATTTATCCAAAGACAGAGAGTTAGTGGCTGAGCTAGGATTGAAATTCAGGTCCTCTGGCTCCAAGTCCAGTGTTTCTTCTACCACGCATGGTCAACTAGACCTTCAAGGTCCTTTCCAGTCTAGTATATATAATAATATATACTTATATATTAATTTATACATATATATAATATTTCCAAAAATATATTACCAAACTCTTCTAGATTGTTAATAGCCAACATTTACACAGCATTTTAAAGTTTACAATATTATGTCATTTGGCCCTCACAGCAAACTTGCAAATAAAATGCTATTATTTTATCCATTTTACAGATTAGGAAACCAAGGCAGAGATTGTCCAGAGTCATGTATCTGAGACAAGATACTAACTGATGTCCTCCTGACTCCAAGTATTAGCCCTAGGTACTTTGTCACCAATTAATCCAAAAGTTAGCTCTTATTGATATGGGGTACTATGTGAAATGCTGTAAGGGTCACAAAGAAGCAAAAATGATTGGTCCCTGTCCTTGAAGCTCATCATGCGGTCTTACTGGAGAGACAATATTATTATACATGTAACCTGAGTCCCAAAACTCATTGGCATATGATTCTCCTTACTGGTAAAGATCATTGCCCTGAGCTTGGTGACGGGCCAGGCAGAATTGTCAAGAGCAGGAAAGACAAGAGTTCTAGGCTCGTCAAGGACCTGCTCTGAGTTTCTTTAGCCATTTCGAGCTCTGTGCTTTGCTTTGGGTCCTTCTGCCTTCCAGTTTCAAGAGAGAAGATGAACAAAGTCAACTCCATTTCAGGTTTCACAAGGAAAATACTCTGGCATGAAGTCAATACCAGAGGTGCTGGCATCCTTCATCATCTCCCTATCCCTAGCTTGCTATACTAGAGACTTTGGGGAACTTCCCTTTGGCTAAGGTCTAGGACTCTCTTGGTTGAGCTGAGTTACCTAATTCCCAATGGGAGAGCTCCCTCAATCTGTAGCGTCTGAAACATATTCTACTATATAATACTTCCTCTATTTTATGTTTTACTATCAACTTGGATACATGGATATCTTTGCTATGTACTATCTGTGTTCACTATAGAACTGGCATTTGTAGGAAAGGAGTAAAATCTTAAATATAAATCTCGGGGTCCTCCTTTCCCCCAATAATGAAAAGTGACAAAAGTTTAGTTTGGACATGCGAATCAAATCCCCTAGACCAGGAATAGGGATTCTGCAGCCTCAAGGCCACATGTGACCCTTTTAGGCCCTCAAGTGTGGCCCTTTGACTAAATCTTCAAGTTTGGGTCTGGTCAAAAGGCTGCACTTGATGGCCATATGTGACCTTGAGGCTTCAGGTTCCCTACCCCTACCCTAGACTAACAATTTTTAAGGGAACAGAGATAATTTTAGCTCAATAGGCCCTCGCTCTGAGGACAGCAGAAAACTAAGCCAAAAGGCCCCAACCTTCTGCTTGCTGGCTTGTCAAGAAATAAAGTCTCCCTTGGAGAAGAGTGGGAAGAAGAGGTTATAGACATTTATTCTACCTCCCTTCATGTACAACAACACTACCATACTACCTATGAGGGACAGTTCTCACGATATGTAGTGAGATATATATATATCTATATAGAGAGATAAATATATATGTGTGTGAGAGATATATATGTATATACATATATGTGTGTATGCATGTATGTATATCACATGTAACAACAAATGACCAAAGAGAGTCCAAATTAAGGGTTTAACTGAGTGCTACAGAGGATAAGCAGAGAGGTCAGGTAAGGGAAAGCTGAACATGTGGAAAGAGAATAGGTTACTAAGGGTTTATGATATTAGGCAGAGGATTTTAGACTGAATGAAGTAGACATCCAGAGCCACTGCAAGTTTAATGTAGCTGGATGAGTTGGAGTTGGGGAGGCCAGCCAGGGGGCTGTTGTAATAATCTAAGTGTGAAGTAATGGGAACCTGAACTGAGAAGGGGATTGAGAGAAGGGAGATCTTAGAAGAAACATCTCTGAGTGCAAAGGGTGGGGTGGGGAGTGAGATCACCTCCCTTACAAAAGGTCCAAACAACAGAACTTGGAGAAATAGCCAAAAAGGAGGAAAGAAGGGGGAGCATTAAAGATGGCAATTAAGATTTCTTACCTGGGAGATTTGAAAGGAAAGTGGCAACACAACTAAAAATCTGCAAGTTGGGAAGGAGACCCCATTTGAAGGGAAGAAGGTATTGAGTTCACTTGGGGACATGTTGGGTTGGAGGTAACACCAGGCCGTCCAATTCAATTTGATTTAACTGAACAAATTCGGTATTTACCTAATATGCTCAAGGTATAGTGTTGGGCGGTAGGGATTCAAAGATGAAAAAACATAGCATTTATGTGATGCTTACATGTCGGCAAATTGTTCTTACAAACATGCGATTTCCCCCAACAACATTTGAGGTAGATACGATATATTATTCTTAGCCTCATTTCACGGATGAAGAAACAGAAACTCATCTAGTTTAAATGACCAGCCCAGGGCTGGTCCAATCCTTGCCTTGTATTGGTGGTAACATGACTTTTTTTATACAAGGTAGAGTTCTTGTTGTTTGCATTTTTTTAAGAAGGCCAATTATGATAGGGAGCAAAGAGAGATCCAGGCAAAACACTCCAGGAAATTTTTAAGAGAAAACACTTTTAGGCATGTAGGTGTTTGAGGAGAGGGATACAAGGCAGGAAGCAGAAATCAAGGAAGTCTTCTTGGAGAAGGTGGCCCCTGGGCTGAATCTAGAAAGAAAAAGGATTTCATCAAGCAGACATGGGGCAGGGAGTACATTCCAAGAATGAGGGATAGTGTTTATGAATACATAAAACTAGGAGATGACAAAGTACAGTTTAGGAACAGCTAATATTCAATTTGCCAGGAACATTGAGTGTATGTGGGTGAGTAATACGAAAGAAGGCAGGAGAGGCAGGCTACAAGCAGAAGAGGGATAGCCCTAAATGTCAGAATAAGGAATTGGTTTTCTATCCTTTAGATAAGAGGAAGCTATGGAAGTTTGGGGGGCAGAAGATTAACTTAGGCAGTATGGTATGATGGAAATCCCAGCTCTGACATTAGCCATGTGACCTTGGGCAAATCACTTACCCTTTATGAGATTCAACTTCTTGATTTGGAAAATGAAGGTAACAATGTGTAACTACTTATATCCCAGGGCTGTTGTCAGGAAAGTACCTTTGTAGTCCTCAAAAGCACTATGGAAATATGAGCTATTACTATTATTGCCATATTTTTATTCATTGTAATGTACATGGCTATCTGTACTTTAGTAAGATTACTTTGACAGCTATGTAAAATATGGACTGAAGAAGGGAAAATAAGGATTCTGGGAAATCAGCATGAGGGGTATCATAACTTTTAAGTGAGGTTATGAATGTGATGGGTGGAATGAGGGTGGTGACCATGTGAATGGAGAGTCTGTAAAAATATCATGAATTTTGGGGAATTAGAAATCCACAAGGCTTAGTGAGATAGAGGAGAAAGAAGAGAGATTTGTTTGAAATGTGGTTTTCAAGCCAAAATCATTAGGAGTATTGTGGTGACTTCAATTTCAAATGAAAAAATTAGAAGGGAGACAGTTTTAAGGAGGAAGATGATAATTTCAGTTTGGAGCATGTTGAGCATAAAGTGCTGGGAAGCCATCTAAGTCAGTGCTATAAAGCTCCAATAGAAACAGGTCCTGACTCTACCTATTGATTTTATTGTTGTATTTGAGTTGTTTCAGTTGTACCTGTCTCTGTCTGATCCCATTCAGATCTTTCTTGGCAAAGATGCTAGAGTGATTTGCCATTTCTTTCTCTAGCTCATTTTACATATTAGAAAACTGAGGCAAACAAGATTAAGTGGTTTGCCCAGGGTCACCCAACGAGTCAGCGTCTGAGACCAGATTTAAACTCAGGAAGAGGAGTCTTCCTGACTTCAGGCCCAGCACTTTAACCACTATTAACTTTATCTATGATGTACTGGGTTTTGTTTTTTATTAATTCTATTTAAACATTTCTGAATTATGTTTTAATTTAGCTCACTCAGGAATTTTACAGGCCACTTGCCCCTGGGGGGCAGCTAATTTGATACCTCGACTCCAGATGGAGATGTTTACCTAGAAGTTGGAGATGTAGGCTTTAAACTCAGGGGAAAATGTAAATTCCTTCAGGCTACTGGATTTGGAATTAAGAGAGACCTGAGTTTGAATCCTAGCCCTGTCACTTATTAGTTGTGTGACCTTGGGAAAATCCCTTAAGCTCTTAAAATCTCAGGGGGTAAAATAAGAGGTAAAAGAGAGACTTTCAATGTCTACCTCATAGGGTGGTCCCACAAAGGCCCTTTGCAAATCTAAAAAGGACTATATAAGTGTAAGTTATTATTAATACTATTTTTGAATTTCCAGCATCTAGGAAATGTCATTGAATTGAGTTGAACGTGCAGATTTTCGAGGCCTCTTCAAAGGGGAAATCGCCAAGCCCCAAGGAATAAATAAAGTCACCCAGAAGACAATGCATAGCCTGAAAAAAGAAAAGGGCCGAGGAAAAATCTGTGAGTGACAGTAGCACTTATATGGGGAGAGGCAGTCAGGCCAACGTCCAAATAAATCATGAAGGTCATTAGATTTTTGCTGTTGATGTTACTGACAGACAAACCTTATAAAGGTAAGAATGTGGTCCAGGAGGGTAGTGGACAAGAAACCTGCCTTTTTGCCTAGGCTTTGTTCTTGTTCAACTTCATTTTTAAGTCAATCAAAGAGGATTTGGAAAATGAAGGGTCTTGAGTGGCTCTAGCTGCCATACAAGTCCTGTGGAACTATTTTGGACAGAAATACAAAAATGGGTTTTAGAGATGCAGGATTCTTACTAGTGGTAAGTGGTTAAATAGGTCCATCAGCTAAATTGTGTTAGACTATGGACTTTTAATTAATATCACATACATATATCTAGAAATAACAATAATAGCAGATTAAATCTTAACCCAGAAATAGTCTGGCTGGCTTTTCTAAATTGCCCTTAGCTAGATGTAGCAGTTTATAGCATTCACTATAGATTAAAGAGCTGTTACTTTGCCTTTGTCAGAGAGAGGTGTTCTAGTCATTACATCTTAGCATGTAGGAACTGAGAGCCCGGGAGAATGCTCTGAAAAACCAAAGCCTCAAGGATAACAGCAGAGAGAAGCTCGGCAATGATCAATGGAGATTCTGAGCACAGTCAATGCTATAGCCAGAAGAGAACAGTATGATTATACCATAAAGGGTATAAACTCTGTAAAATCAGACTGTGAATTACTTTGAGCACATATATTCTCTGGCTACATGCATCTCCATGTGTATGATCTCCATGCGTATGTCCTGGTCCCATGAGTTCATGAAATGAACTCGTTTCCCTTTTTTATTCATTGGTCACAAATTTCCTATATGTGTGTCTTTTATGTCTGTTACCTGATCACAAATGTTCTGTGTCCGTGTGCCCTTCAGTGAATTAAACCATTAAAGAGTATAACTTATGATTACACGGGAGTATTTTTCTTATTTTAGTCTATTAAATGTCTTTCGTTTTGAACTTGGGTATCGTATAGCTGTAGGACTGGTAGAAGTAAATTCTTAAAGAGGGCTTATAAGCTATAGCTTTGAATAGGTTCTGAGTCACTGCACTTCATCCCTAGGTCAGCCTTTGAAGGGACACTCTTGTGAGAGGAACTGTCCCCAGACATTGCAATTAAGGTACAAAAAGAGAATAATGAATCAAAAAAGGCAACTGAGAAAGAGAATTTGGGCAGGAAGGAGAACCAAGAAAGGTCAAGGCCATGGAGACCCAGGGAGGAGAGAACATCCAGAAAGGGGGGCAGGCAAGGGTTTCAAAGATCATACAAAGGTCAAGAGCGATAAAGACGAAGAAAAAAGTCACAAAACTGAGTATTTACGAGTATTACTGATCTTTCAGAGAGCAATTTCAGTGGAATGATGAGGGAGTAAGCCAGATTACAAGGGACTGATCAAAAGAATGAGTGGTGAGGAAGTGGAGGCAATGATTGTAGGTTACTCTTGCTGAAATTTTAGCAGCAAAAAATGGAGGGGATGGGTAAATATCAAGAGGTTTTGATATGTGGAGGATAGAAGATGAGTGAAGAATGATTTCCTTCAGGAAATATGATGTCAGAGGGTTTGAACATGAAAGGAAGAGACTTCAGAATGAAGGTAATGGTAGAAACATAAGGCTAGAATTTTCTAGTCAGAATTTAGGGCGAATATCACATACACTTGAGTTAACCCTACTGTTCTGCTGAGAATGTTGATGTAAGAGAGTCTTTCCTCAGACCTCTGTTGGATGGATCTAGATGTCCTATGGGCATTGAGAAATACTATGCTGGAATCCAGAGGAGGGGCCAGGGCTGGGATTCCAGACCGAAAGACTATAAAGTTTCGACAGAAGATCTTTCTGTATTAAAACCAACAGGGGTATATATCTTTGCCAGAGAAGCGCTGCCTCTAAGGCCTTTCAAGGTGGTATATAAAGATCAAGAAAAGGCTTTGCAGTTGGCCTATACTCTTTGGTGTTGGGTTAGAATTCCTCAGCCATGCAGAACTTTAGAATTCATAATACAGAACTAGGTCAAAGAATTCTGACTAATAGGGATAGGCAGTCTAAATCTCTGACAAATTTGAATTAGGCAATATTATATTTTACAAAAAGATTTTATTACTTTCAGGTACACATAATGAGGTCTGCTAGGCCAACTAAGTGTTGTCATATAGAGATGCTTGGACTTGCTTTAATGGATGAATAAGGACTGGTAATTATCACATTAAATTGTCTTTATGTAAAGGAGAACATTGATGGATTCTGAAAATAGTTTAAGGAGATCAAACAGCTCCCTGGCCTTCCTTTTCTTTCCCCAGAATCTTACAGCTGCTATTCAATTCGTATCCACATTTTTATCTTTCCCTTCCCCCTACTTAATAGAGCTATGCCTAAGCAAGTTGTAATGAATGCTATTTGTGAATATGCAGAAGGGAAAGTTTCACAAACTTTTCAAAATGAAACAAAAATAAACAGCACCTAACACAAGATGGAGAGTATACTAAGGCTCTCGATTAATATTATTCTGTTCCAAATATAGGAGCATAGATGCAGAATTCTAAGGAACTTTAAGAGGTCTAGTCCAACCAACTTATTTTTCTGATGGGGACCTATGGAGTTTAAATGACTTACTTAAGTTACACAGGTAGGTTATGTCAGAGGTGAAATTTGAACCCAGGTCCTCTGACTGATGCTGACTAGTGCTCCTTCCACTGTCCCCCACCATGTTTTGGCTGGTACTTTCCCCAAAAATTTGATTTGTTCAAAACTTCTGATATGTGATAGCCTCAGAAAGAAAAAAATCAAAGAAAGGGAGAGAAAAAAGGCCTGAAATTTGCCACAAATGTTTGAATTGAAAAAACTTTTGCAATAAACACATTTCATATGGTAATTTGCCATACTTATTTTCAGTGTGAGAAGAGACTAGCTTTTGTTTATATAGCACTTGAAGGGTGGCAAATAGTCATCCCTAGAGTCAGGAAGACCTGGATTCAGGTTGTCTCTGATACGATGTAGAGGAAAGGAGGCTGAGTTTGGCTGAAATCAGAGGACTTGGGTTCAACTTCCCAACCTTCCGCTTACTTCTGGGTGAACCTGACTGAGTAACTTAACCTCTCTGGGCCTCAGCTCCTGCATCTGTAAAATGAGGGCATTGAATGAAATGACTTCTGAGGTTCCTTCCAACTCTGAAGCTATGATCCTATGAATTATATATCAGTTATGTAACCACTCATCACCTTGGGACCCTCTAAGTTTCTAAAATTCCACATTGGGAATCCCCTCCATTGATGAAACCACAACTCTGAAATACTGCCCTCCACCCTAGTCAGTGTAAAATCTGTGTATGTCTGTATATGTGTACATATACATGTATATATAAAGACATATGTTTGTAGTTATATTTTTATATATATATACACACATATGTGTGCAGGTGCATGCATATATGTATATGTATAAGGCTATGTGTGTACACACACCATCAATGCATACATAGGTGTGTACATAGATGGACATGAGTATATATGCATTGTGTATATTCATATGTATATATAAGGATATGTGTGTATATACACATGCAATCAGTATAAACATAGGTACACACATACATGGACAGGAGTATATATGTATTGAGTATGTTTGTATGTGTGTATATATAAGGATATATGTATATATTCACATATAATCACTATATAATATGTGCATACATACATATGAGGATATATATTATATGTACATATAAAATATCTTGTATATATACATATATAGTCAGTATATACCTATGTGCAAATGCACAGATATGAATATATGTATTGTGTATATATGTATATATAAGAATATATGTATGTATATATGCACAATCAATATATACATAAGTATATACATATATACATGAGTATATATGTATTACATGTGTGTATATAAGGGCACCTTGTACCTATAAACAATACAATCTGCATAGACATTTGTGCATACATATATAGGTATATGTGTCTATATATATTGAAATGGTCAAGATTAATTCTGTATCATTTTCTTCTTGATACTATTTACAGTTAATTGATTTTTGTCCTGTAACTGCTTTTGGCCCTGTAATTGTGTAAGTCCGGTGTTTCAATTTCTGAACTCAGTTCAGATTTCGGCTGGCATGTAATGGGTTAAGTTTAGAAATCCAGTTCTCCTGCTAACACTGATCTAGTCTTGCCTCAAGGAACTAGCTGACCTTGGGGATGTGGGTGTGAACACAAGGGAGTCAGACCTATCTTTATACCACCAAGCCATCCTTCAAGGATGTCTGATTTGCTGACCCAAAGTCTAGGCTATTGTCAGTAACCTTGCAGGTGGACTCAAACAATGAGCACTTCTTAGTCAAGGGAAGGAAGGAGGGCGTTGTCCTCAGTTCCCCATAGCCAAACTTCCAACCAATCATATTGTCCCCAGCTCCTAAGTTATGTACCATGATGTTACCTACCCTGTTCTGTTCTTTGTTCTGTATTCTCTAAACACTATAAAAGAAAACTCTCCTCCTCATTTGAGGTTCCAACTTATTAAGGAAGCTGAGGTCCTATTTATTGGTTGATTTGTACTTTAACAAAAAATTGATCGATATTGGATTGTTGTGCCGTAGTTTACCTTAATTGTTACAAGAAAGAAAGAAAGAAAGAAAGAAAGAAAGAAAGAAAGGAAGGAAGGAAGGAAGGAAGGAAGGAAGGAAGGAAGGAAGGAAGGAAGGAAGGAAGGAAGGAAGGAAGGAAGGAAGGAAGGAAGATGATATAGACATAGACATAGACGTAGACGTAGACATAGATGTAGACATAGACGTAGACATAGACATAGATATAGACATCCACTTTTAGGGATATGCAGGAACAAACTCCTTCAGGCTCCAGAGCTGATGGTTGAGTTGTGAATGTGAACATGCAAACCTGTAATTGACAAGAGTTACAAATCAAGGCTTGATTTACTGTTTTGTTGATTGCCTAGGTGTTGTCAAACTCGACTAGACATAGGAGCCATTAATCTGTGTAGCAAGTTCCCTGCTGGCTCCATATTGAATTATTTTAAAAATATCAAGCTATCTATGTTTTATTGTATTTTTATTTATTTTGTTAAGTATTTCCCAATTATATTTTAATTTGATTAGGGAGTATGCCAGATATAGCTCGTTTGACACCTCTGGTCTTGACTTATGAAAGATGTTAAAAATGCAAGTTAAACTTAAAAGTGTTTCCTGCTTTTTAGAAATTCTGTTGTTTACTCAATAGCCCTGCCTGTATACCTGAGTCATCTTCTGCCTAGCAGGAAGTATTGAAGGAGCCCCTAAATGAAGAGTGAATGAATGAATGCAAACATTTATTAAGTGCATTCTATATGGTTTGTGCTAAGCACTTGGGATACAAGGACAAGGACAAGAAAGTCCTCAATTTCAAGGCTTTCACTTTCGAATGGGGCAGAAAATACATATAAAATTAAACTACAAGTTACATGGAAAAATATAGAGTGATGTTTCCCGTGCAGAGGGAAGGGCAAATGGTGAGGAAGTTTTGTAAATGCCATCTCTATTGATAAAATTATATCTATTTCTGATGTTGAGCTGTGTTTTCCAGGGACTTTGCTGGAGAATATACTAATTACCAGTGACTTTACCTGACTTATGGGTCTGCCTAGATTTTAGATTTTCTACCTACTTTAACCTCTGAATACCCAAACCATCCTAATTTATGATTTACCTGGTTATTTTCCTAATCTTCTTCTTGACTTCTGTTAACCTTGTACACCATTGCTGGACTCATTTAATTGTGCAATCTGTTAGTGAACTGTTTGGTCCTGTTCCTTGGGCCCAAGCTAACAATAGAAAGATGTTCCCCCAAGATTGTATGGACTATGATAGCATGCAGGTACCTGGGTAGATTTGGAAAATGTGCCTTCTGTGCAAAATCTAAAAAAAAGATAAAAAAAATCTCAGCCTTTAATTACTTTGCCTTAGTAGTTTTGTGAGAGTACAGACCTTCCATGCACTCCTCATTCAGGCAGACATTGAAGATGCCAAGGTAATCCACTGCATCCCAGGCCATTGCCAGTCCTGACTTTTGTCTCACTGCTCAACTTTGATAACTCTGAAAGAGATGGTGAGGATGATGACTTTGTGCAATTCTGCCTCACTTAAATCCAGTTCATGTGCAAATCAAAGCATGGTGTCATCGGTCCTCTTTGAAAACTAAGGACAAGCAACATTCAGTCACACAAACAAAAGATATAGGCCTAGAGTCCACAGGGAGCAAAACTCTGCTCTGGGAGCTGCAGGAAATAACAGAGGAAGGATGAACTCTCTTCCGATCTGAGTCTTTGACCCTTGAAGATACCCAGGTCTAATGAAAGAGATGGGATGCCTGTCCTGGAGCAGATCTCCTTTTGATGGGAGAGACATAGAAGGAAACTCTGGGTATATTGTGGCAGAAAAGTTAGCCCTTCCCACCTCCCTTCTTTCCTATTCTTACCCTTGTCATGTTCAGCCCCCTTCCCCTGCTGCCCCCCTGGCCCCCTGTCTAGTTTCTGTTGAATCTGAGGCACCAAAATTAGGATCTTTCTCTTTATATGATCCAATGTACTCTTAGATAGACCAGGCTTTCTCTCTGTCCTTTCTTTGGGCTGCAACCAACCCACCCGACATCCTTGGAGCCCTCAGCCTGGGGTAAGAACGTAAGCTTTATTCCTCTCATATTGGCTCTGATTTGCACTTTTAATCATTAGCAGCAGCTGCAGCAAACATTTACTGGGCACCTATTGAGTTCAAGGAACTCTACTAAGTAGAAAGGACACAATAGTTTCTGAGAAGTAACCTAGTATAATACAGGGGTTCTTAACATTTTGTCTAGTAAAGTCTGAGAACGCCTTCTCAGAATAAAGCATTTAAAGGAATAGAATACATGAATTAAAAGGAAACCAATTACATTGAAATAAAAATGTATTTTTCCCATTCAAATATACCTACTTCCTACTTAAATATATTGATGGGCTGCTTGGGGTTCTGTGGACCCCCAGGTTTAGGACAATTGACATAAGGGAAAGATGTAGGATTTGGAGGCATGGGAGGTTACTAATGGATAGAATACTGTGTGGGGAGTCAGGGTCAGGAAGAATTAAGTTTGACTTCTAAGACATGTACTAGTGGTTTAAACCTAGACACATCATGTAATTTTCTCTGGGCCTCCATTTCCTCATCTGTAAAATAGAGATAATTTTAGCACCCACCACACAAAGTGGTGGTGTAAGGCTCAAAGGAGATGAAATATGTAAAATATTTTGTAAACCTTAAAGTGCTGTAACTAATTATTATTATGGGAGATCTGGGTTCAAAATAACCCCCCAACACTGACTAGCTATTAGAACTTGAAAAAAACACGTAATGCTTTAGAACCTCAGTTTCCTCCTTTTAGAGATCAGAGCTAGAAATGATTTTAAGGATTATTAAGTCCAATCTCGTCATTTGATAGATGAAGAAAATGAAGCCAAAAGAAGCTAAAGGCTCATCAAATAGAGATAATAATGCCAGTGCTTCCTACTTCACTTGAAATGAAATGAGATATGTATGTAAAACACTTGGGAAATCTTAAAGTGATGTCTAATTGTCGGCTATCTTCATCATCATTGTATTCATTGTTATTATTCCTGTCCTCAAGAGGCTTATAGTCTATTTATCTTCTGACATCAGCTAAGAAGCTGGACTCTCTGTCACTTCTAATAATTCTAGGATTGGTTAGTTGTTCATTTTCTGGGTTATCTAAGGTCTTTACTATTCCTTCCCCTCTTCTGCCTCCCTCTTGCCTTGCCTTTAGCCACATGTCTGTTCATATTCATCCCCTACATTTTCTGTGCTAAATATTTTTTCAGAGCATATTCACATCCATTGCTTTATTTTATCCTCTGAGTCAGACCAGGTAGGTAGTAAGATCCGTGTTCTTCCCTTGCCTAGAAAAGACAACTTAATCTCAACAGCTCTCTTCACACTTTTGAAGGAATGTCGTATAGAAGAGAGGTTCAATTTGTTTTACTTGGCCCTAGAGAACAGAATGAGGACTGATGCATAGAAAGGGCAGTGAAACAGATTTTGATCCAATTTTGAGGCATACCTCTTAGAAATTAAAGCTGTCAATAAAAGAAATAGATGATCTCAAGGTGTAGTGAGTTCTCCATCACTCACACAATGACTAGAGGTCATTGAGTTGGGGCCAAATAACTACAAATCAGAGATGTCCCATTCAAAATTCAGGCTTTGGTTAGTAGTAGGGTTAGGTGACCTCCCTCTGAAATCTCTTTCAACTCTACAGTTCTATGACTATGATTATCATCTCCATTTTTCAGAAGAGGAAACTGAGTTTTAGAGAAGTTACATGATGCTCAGAGTAATATAACAAGTCCATGGCAGAGCTGGGACAAGAACCTGGGTCTTTTTTTTCCATTCCTAATCTGTCCTAAACTACTTCACATTAATACCTCTGCTTTAGGGAGCCAAGCAGGTGGTTTTCTCTTGATTCAAAATTTGGTGTAGGTAGGAGAAGGTTAAAGTCATTGGTTAAGTTATAGTCTGAGGGATTTACTGTGGCTTTCAATTAACAGGGCTACTTCAAACTGGTTACACCTCTCCAAATGGGGTTTTAATTACTCTGGATCTCTTGGTTCTGGGAGGTCCCAGGAGAGGTCTAGAATTAAGGTTGGTGCTGTAATACAAATGATCAATTGCCTGAGTTGGACCATTAGGTTAGTGAATATGAGACATGCTGTGAAAAAGTCATATCTGACAAAGCTATGGATATTAAAGTTGTACTAATAATTTTTGCAAGCTGACTCCCTAATGGGAGCTAGTGATGGGCTGGGATTAAACTCTCATTATCCGTTTCCCCCACAGGTAACAGGATTGACATACTCAACATGGGTGGCTGCCACATGGTGGCATGGAAGAGCAGGCTACCCTGCTCTTATAGGGAGGGAGTGACTCTTTTCTTCAATCTCAGACTTCTACCTTATCACCTAATGTCCTGTGTGCATCTTACAGCTAACGTTCAATGACAGTCAATGTGTAATATTGGGTAATGAATGTGGGCATATTCTCCATTTCCTTCCCTAATGGTGGGATATGAGTAGGTATAAGACACTGTCCACCATGTGCCTTCCTTGCTATGTTTAATAAGCATCTCTTTCATCTATTCAAGCATCCTAGATTTGAAGGGTGAAGAGACCATAGAAACCTTCTTATCTGACCCATTCAGTTCACAGATGAGAAAAATGAGGCCTGGAGAAATTAAATAACTTACACAGTATCACACAAACTAATAAGTGGTTGAGGATGGATTTGGACCCAGGTTTTCCAGATGCCAGGTCCAGGACTCTATCTACCATACTAACAACTGCCTCATTAAAGATTAAAGCTCTATTTAACCCTGACACTTTGCGTTAGTCAGTCAGCTTGGGGAATAAAGCTGAGAAGATGAATAAACGGCAAAGTCAGACTATCCCAGGATGTTTTGTGAGTTGATCCCAGAACAGAATAGAGGGTGGGCATTTGGAAAATTGTACAGCACTTTGGATGAACCAGAGCTGTTTCCTAACACAAAGACCTATTTAAAAAATACTAATATTCATTCATTTGTTATGAAAGGTGGCATGGTTTAGTGTATAACTCAAAGAGTGGGAGATGTGACTTCAAGTCCTGCCTATGAAACATACAGGCTCTGAGAAAGTCACCTAACCACCTCTCTTAGACTATAAATTACAAAGACAGCGCTGACCTGCATGTCTAGATGGAGTTTCCCCACCTGGGAGTTCCCGATACCAATGAAATCACAGGTCCAGGCTCTATCCCATTCTTCCAGTGATGTTATGCAGTTAATCTTTCATCTTCAATGATTCTCTCATGTACATCTTCTTTCTACTCACACATGTAGCACCTTGATTCATTACCTCTTGCCTCATTACAATTGCAGTAACTTTTGAATTCCTGTCGTTCTGTCCCTATTCTCTTCCTTCCCTCATCCATGCCCCTCCACTCAGTTACCAAAAGCAATATTCCTAAAACTCAGGAATGAATGTGTCCCTTCCCTCCTCAAACAGTCCTGTCAGCTTACCTACTTACTCTAGAGGATCAGATATAAGTTCCTCTGTTTGGCATTCAAAGCCCTTCATACCCTGGCTCCCACCTGAAGATTCTGAAGATCACCTAGCAGGATAAGATACCAGATGCTGAGGTCCTTTCTCAAAGTGAACTGCCAGGCATTCAAACTCTACTGCAGAGAGTTCAAGCCCGATGAAGTGATCTCATTGTTTAAATGCAAAATGCACATTTCCTAAAAAAACTATTTTATGGAGAAGTCACACAAGACAAAAGCTCGCAGGGAGTTCAGAAGAAATGACACAAAGTCTCTGAAGAACTCGATTGTGAGAGATGGGAGAAACTGGCACAGGACTTCCTAGCAAGGTGTGCCTGCATCAACGTGTTCTATGAGTAAAGCAGAATTGCAGTGGCTCAAAAGAAACATGAGAGGTACAAATTTAGACTTCTCCACCCCAATAGTTCATATGAACTACTTGTGCCCAACCAGTGAATTTTCCAAACTCATATGGGTCTGATCAGCCAGAGTCACTGTACAACATGGTGATGTCGTTTTGGTCTTCTTAGAGAATGAAGGACAACCATGAACCACCAACTCTCCTTTTAACCATTCTATGGTCCAGAAGATTGACCTTCTTGCCAAAACATCGCATGTTCTATCTCTGTACCTTTGTGTGAACTGACCCTCCTTCCTGGAATGCACTCACTCCTTACCTCTATTTCTTAGAATGCTGAGTGTCCTTCAAAGCTCAACTCAAGCACCACCTCCCACATGAAGCCTTTTCTGATATTTCCGGGTCCAAATACTTCCCCATCCTGCCTAGTCCAGGACAGCCCAAAAACTAACTGCTCTATTGTACAAGCCTTTCTTCAGTAAGCAATCGCGTTTGTGACTCAGGACAAACATAGCGATCAATCTAAAAAACCTAACAATAGTCTTATAGGAACCAAATACTACAGCATAAGTCAATTTCAGGATTGGATGAATGAGAACAGGAGAAATAAATATTCTTGTTCCTTTATCATGTAAGCATGGGAGGTACAAGGTACAACACCCAGTTTAAAGCTTGTGAAAGTACAGCCCTGTGTTGTAACAATTCAGGTAGACCACTCTGTTCCAGGCTGGTCAGGCCTTCTGAGATCAACATGTCTTAACTTGGCATTTAAGTCCTTATACAGTTTGACTCTGACCTAGCTTTCAAGATTTATTGCATATCCTCTTTCACAAACTGTCCATTCCATCCATCCAAGCTGAACTATTAGAAGCTTCCTGAAATTGATTCTCTTATACCTCTTGCCTCCAGGTATTCACACAAAGTTCTTTTCCATAAGTGGAGTATATTTTTGATTTCCTACGAGAAAGGAACCATGGCACTGAACTTGGGAATCAGTAGGACCTAGTTTCAAATTCTAACCTAGACGCTTATTAGCTGTATGACCTTGGGAAAGGTAGCTAACCTCTCTGTGACTCAGTTCACTCATCTGTGAATTGAGGGCAAGGCAGCAAACACTTATTAAAAGTGTTCTTTTGTTTGCCAGGTACTGCTCTAAATGCTGGAGATACAAATAAGAGTGAAAAGAAAGGCAATCTCTGTCCTCCATTCTGGGGGAGGCAAGTATTGTTCGACACCACTTAGCACTTTACCTACCTAGCACTCCTGGCCCACAGGAATGGACTTCCAGCTAAGCCAGTTTATTCCAGCCAGTCTGGGAAAGCAGCCACATAAAATAATAGCTCATTATGCCCTACTGATGTGTTTATTCTTACCTATCAGTGGAGGGCATACTAGTTCAAAAGCAAAAGACATTTACTCAAGCAGTATAAAAAATAAAATTATAAGAAAAGAATCCCTCTTCCTCCATGTACATGGGAGATATCCATCACCAATGGAGAACATGTGGTGCAATGGAAAGGGCATTGACTCTGGAGTCAGAGGACTTGCATTAAAATTCTCCTTTTTATACATATACTGTTTTGCAGCTCTGGACATGCCAATTAAACTTTCATAAGCTTCTAGGTGACTCAGTGGAGGGAGCCCCAGACCTGGATTCAAGAAGACCTGGCTTCAAATCTGGATTCAGACACTTATTGGATATTTGATCCTAGGCAAGTCTCTTAACCACCGTTTGCTTCAGTTGCCTTAATTGTAAGTTAGGGATAATAATGGCCCTATCTTCCAGGATTGTCCTGTGTGGACCAATGACTTAATATGTATAAAGTGCTTAGGTTCATATTTGGCCCTGTGCTATATAAATGCTTGATATTAAAATAATATTGGTTGTTATTATCTCTGGGCTTTATTTTCATCAATAAAATGAGAAGATTAATCTAGAAGAGCTATGATTTTTCTTCTAATTCTAGCTCTATGGTATCATCATCCCATTTTCTCTGGTCCCATGTGGAGGACAAAAATGTCAGGAAACTGTATGTTCAATATACACATATCTGGGAAAATTCATACCTCCAAAACAGTAGAACTGGTAATATCATTGAGCTACCCTTTTACCCCCTGATGGGGGAGATGTTCTCTGCTGAGAATTCTGACGTCTCTCCTAGGTGCTGTTTATCCCTGGGATAGTGCATTGTCTCTGCTGGGCATTGTTGCTGAGCTAGTGGTGGGTGAGTTCCTCTTTGTCTTCATCTTCTGGACTTCAGGTCTTCAGGGTCATGCCAAGGGACTTCCTATAGCTGTCCTCTAGAAAGTCCGTTATCACTCCTAACTAAAGAGAGCCAACAAAAGCCAGGAGAATATCTTCAGGCTAAAGTTAATGCCCTTGGTCTGATGCTGATTCAGGTCCATAGTCCCAGAAATTATCTGGATTTTAAAAATGGTCTTAACTCTGGTCATATTAGTGCTTCCAAAACCCATTTTGGGGACTCTGTCCTCTACTCTCACCTTTCCCCCACCCCCAAAGAAACACAAGAGCTGCGTAAAAGCTAGGGTGCTAGGCTGAGTTTTCCCCTTTGTTTTGAATACAATAATTAGATGAAACAGGCAGTTTCACATTTCTGCCTTTAATGGGCATATCTTGCCCTAGCCCCAAACTTCACTGATCTTTTACTAGAACTTCTCCTATGTACTTGCCATATATTAATTTTTACTCTATTTTAAGTATTTATCACATCTCCCTACTAGGAAATAAGTTCTATGAAGTCATGTCTTAATCAAACTTTGTGTCAATTAAACACTTTAGAACAATGCTTGGCACACGGTGGGGACTTAACCGAATGTTTACTCAAGTGAATTGAGTGATTGTAAAATAGTACGTACTTCCTAAGGTTATTGTGCGAATAAAATCAAATAATAGTAAGGTGTGTTATAAGCTTCAAAGCAGGGCAGCTGGATGGCTCAGTGGATAGAGCACTGGACTTAGACTCATCTTTGTGAGTTCAAATCCAGTCTCAGATTCTTACTAACTCTGTGATTCTGGGCAAGTCACTTAACAGTATTTGTGTTAGTTTCCTCATCTATAAAAATGAGCTGGAGAAGAAAATGGTTAAACACTCCAGGGCCTTTGCCAAGAAAACCCCAAATGGGGTCATGAAGAGTTGGATGTAACTGAAATCACTGAACAAAATTTCAAAGCACTATATAGATAGTAGTTATTAGTAGTAGCAGTAGTAGTAGTAGCAGTAATAGTAGTAGATGTGATGGTAGAGGTAGTAATATTAGCAGTAGTGGTAGTAGTAGCAATAGCAGTAATAGTAGTAGTAGTAGTGGCAGTAACAGTGGTAATGGTAGTAGTAGTGACAGTAGTAGTAGGAGCAGCAGCAGCAGTACCGGTGGTGGTGGTAGTGGTAGAGGCATGCAACAGTAGCATCCAAAGGTCACAAGCTAATAAGAAGTAAATTGTGATTTATGTCCAACTCTGATTTAGGTTGGTTTGGTTACTGTCAAGACTCCTGCTTCTGGTCCCTAACTTTAGCTCAGACCAATTTCTTTCTGTAGCATTGTAGAGTCTCCTCACCCCTTGTTACTGGCCTCTGATTTTTATTCCTGTTCCATAGGATATAGCTCACATTTTCTCCTTCCCTTCATCTAGGCTAAGTAGAACTAAGGAAATCTTCATGGGCATGGATGACAGGGTTTTGATGGATTTGTTAGATTGTATTATCAAGGGGATACTACAAACTCAGCGCATCTAGATTTCAGGAAGACATTTGACAGCGTCTAATGACATATTTATAGATAAGATGGAGAAAAGCAGGAAGATTGACAACAAAGCTGGGTGGCTTCATAATTGGTTTAGTGACCATACTTAAAGAATGTTGATTAATAGGTTGATGTTGACCTAGAGGCGGGGGAGAGACCCTAGTGTAAAGTTCTGTCCTTTACCTGGTGCTTTTCAATATTTTTAATACTAGTTTGGATAAAGGCATAGAAGGCATAATGATCATGTTGGGAAATAGCACAATTTTGGGAATGATTTCTAGTAGGATGAGGGACTGGATTGAGCTGACAAATGATGTCAGGTTGTAAGGAGGTACTGAAATCCACAAAATGAAATTGAACAGGGATAAATGTCAAAAGTCGCATGTAGGCTCCAAAAATCCATTGCATGAGTTCAGAATGAAGAAGACCTAACTTAGTGTCATGTCCAGTAGGTTCATGTTTAAAAAAAAAGAATTGAAATTTTTAATTGACTTCAAATTCTGTATGAGGCAAGAGTATAATGTGGCTTCTATGAAAAAAAGTTAATATAATCTTGGGCTAAATTAATAAAAGTATAGGGAGATAGCTGAATCATTACATTCTATTCTAGTCAAACCACATTTGGGGTATTGTGTTTAACTATGGATGCTACACATTAGGAGAGCCATGGATAAACTAGAGAATACTCTTGAGAAATGCAACAAGTACAGAGAGAAGAATGGAAACCTTGTCATGTGAAGAATACTTGAAGACAGCTGGAATAACTAGCCTGAAGAAAAAAAAGTCTCACATGGGCCAGTTACTTTTAAATATTTAAAGTTCTAGGATATTGTGGCCTGGTTTTAGTTCTAAGTCATCATAGGCTTTCCCACACCCTAACTTCCTGCCTTTTCTTCTCCTTCCCCCTTTCCTGATGCATGCACAAACATTAATGTTGTAAGGATGATGAACTTCTTGATAACCAAATGGAACAAGAGTCTACTGACTGGAGTTCCTGTATGGTGTAGGGTGGTTTACTCATTCAAGAGAGGAAGCTGTAGCTTTCCCATTCTCACAGCCAGCTAGTTTAGGGAATGATCACTTGATGAAACTTAGTGATCTCTAAATTTCAAAATTGGTTAATCCCTAAAGTCTATTATGGAGAAATTCTCCCTCTTGATTAGGGCAGGTCTTATATACAAGTAGAATAGTTGTCTGACTGCAGGGTATTAATTTGAGGGTTGACAAACAGTTTTTCTGTCTCCTACCCCAAAAGACCTCCCTCTTGGATTGGCTACATCGCCCAAAATGCCAACCATCAGTGTTAATTCTGCGGTTAAGGTATGACCCTGTTAAAATGTAAATAGATTTTCAGGGAAGAGTAACACAAAGCATTTCAGGTTAATTAGTGCTAATGTGTTAATCGTATAATAATAGCTGCCATTTATGTAGAACTTTAAGTTTACAAAGCACTTTACAAATATTATTTTATCCTCGCAACAACCCTGGAAGGTAGCTACTATTATTACATTCACTCTACGGATGGGAAAGCTAAGGCAGACAAAGTTTAAATGACTTGCTAAGGGTCACACCTAAAGTGTCTGAGCTTAGATGTGAATTCAGGTCTTCTTAACTCTAGCTTCTGCATTTTATCCACTGGGTCACCTGGCTGACTCATATAATTGTTAAGATCAGAAGGGACCAGAGTCCATCTAATGCCAGCCCCTTATTTTATGGTTTGTAGAAAACTAAAATCAAGAGAGTTGACATGATCGGTCCAAAGACACACTGGTAGAAGCTAGGTGTTTCGACTTCCAGTCTCATCTAGCATACCATTCTGCTATTAGAAGCATGGTTTGTGGTCATCAGATGGCCCATCTATGGGTGATCACAATGGATTTCAATATATCACTTTATTCTCTGGGTCGTATTTAAAAATCAGAATCAGAATTGTTCTAGATACCTAACAGGTCCCTCTGAGGGAGCGAGACACAGGATGGATAAGTCCGGATTGGAAAGCCTGGGATTCACCGGGTACTTGAAGGGAGGGACATTTGATAGCAGTGGGATTTCAAACACCCCATCAAGTTGATTGATTATAAGCTATATTTGATAGAGTGCAACACAAGGAGATATGCCCATTCAAACAAGAAGGATGTAAGAAGATATATGTTGTCCACTTTCTTGCCACTATGTGCACGAAGACTGGGTTCCAGTATCTCTCGCTTAGGGAAATAAAGTACCATATGTAACTGCTGCCTGGATAGTTCTGTCTAGGTGACTGAGAGACAAGAAAGAATTTTGGATTTGGAGTCGAAAGAATCTAGGTTCACATTCTGGCTCTACTGTTTATTGCCTGTGTGAACTTGGACAACTTAATCTATTCACGCCTCACTTTCGTTTTCTGTAAAATGAAGGGGTTGTACTAGATCATCCTAAGTATTTCTCTAACTCTAAATCTATGATTCATGGCCTGTAGATATAGATATATAGAGGCAGCACAGCTGTATATTGTATCAGAGAAAAGGGCACTGGGTGCTACAATTTGATGTAAGCAAACTCCAGCAACCTTTGAATACACCAGCATTGGGACAATCCCTCTAAAATTAGGGACTGTCCTCATGAATATTCATCAGTTACTCTCACAGTCTCTGTCTTCATATGCCCCCTCCTTTGGGTGAAGGGGTCTAGTTTTTCAGGCCCATATTGAAAAGAGATTGTAGATAATTGAATGTTAACTTTCATTAGAGAACTGTTCTTCTCCTACATGGTAAAGAGACTCCCAGGGGACTGGAAATGGAGCATTTCAGTCTTACTTGAGATGAGACTAGAGAAAAATCAGATTGGAGAAAGGAACAGAGCTGAGATGTCAAACTCTGACTTCTAGGAAGGAAGGGTGAGGATCTTATTCAGAAACAGAAGTCTTTGAGTAGCTTGTCTTTTCACATTCTTTCATTTGGGTCTCCTCAGCTTAAGATCCAAGAAGAAATGGTGCCTCCTTTAATTTGGTTGATTCACTACGGGTTGGGTGTGATTAGTGTATGTTTTACATACATATATACATGTATACATGCATGCTTGCATATATATCCCATCTGCATACACATATATAATCATACCCCAGTAACAACCAAACTTTGCATTTGCATGGTTCTGTGTGAGCTCCTACTTGCCTCTGTACATGCTAATTATCTCATGATCCCACAAAAATCTTGTGAGGTTGGAAAAGCAGGTATTAAAGATAAGGAAACTGAGACTTTGAGACAGTGAAGTGATTGCCAAGGATTACATGCATAATAAATGGTGAAACCAGATCTAAAACCTAGGATTTGTGCTTCCTACTCCTGTATTCTTACTGCTATGTCATCTGCAATTATGGGGCATGTGCTAGTATGTTATAATAGATAATATAAAAATAGATTATATTTGTTATATAACATATATTATATAATCAGAACACATTTTATAATATAGTGTACATTAATATAGTATGCACAAATTATACATTAATATATTATAATATATAAGTTAAGGGTACAACTTATACCCTTCTCGTTAGAGTGAACATATCCACTTGTGTTATATACTATCAAATAAAATTTATAATCACTCAGTTTAAGTTAGGTGATTGAAATCTCAGTATATATACTTGATAGGTCCATATGCTATAAATGTGTGTGTGTCTGTATATATACAGACACACACACACATATATATATATATATATATATATATACATAAAATACTTATACTTACATCTACGCATATACCTATATATGTATTATATATATATATATATTATTCAGGTATTATATACTATATACTAGAGTGTGTTCTATGCATATATATATATATATTTACTAAGTGGGCATTTTGACATAGTACATGGAGTGTTGGACTTTGAATCCAGAGCAACTGTGATTTAAACTGTGGCTTTGATATTTATATGAACATGGACAAATAACATCCCCTCTAGGAGTCACAAATTACTGTTAATAAATGGTAATAATAATATTTGTAGTATCTATCATACCACAAGGTTGGTATGAGACTCAAGTGAGATAATATGGAAAAAATAGTTTGCAAACCTCAAACCTACTTAGATATATGTATATATGTATGTATATATAATATATACACATACACACAAACATACACACACAAATACCAATACATATATCTTATAAATATATAACAATTGCTATATTATATATATATAACAATACAGAGTAATGATGGCTGACATATACATGTATGTGTATTTATACATGTGTACACACATATACTTATATACATAAATTTATCCATTATCATTATCACCACACTACATATACTCCTATTCATATTGGTAAATACACCCACACAGTTGAAAGTGTACATACACATACATTACAGGTACACTTGCATACAGTTACACTCAAACAGGATCATAGATTTACAAAGGACCTTAGAAGCCATCTTATCCAGTCCCTCATTTTACAGGGGAGGAAACTGAGGCCCAGGTAGATTAAATGACTTGCTCAAGGTCACAGAGGTAGTAAACATCAGAACGGCTATTCTAACTCAGGTTCTCTAAGTCCAAATTCACCATTTTTTCTATTGTACTGTGCTGAGCTATGTATATGTTTATAGATGTTTATGTCAACATACATGCACTGTATGCATATATACTTATGGCATCCCATCTATGTACACATGAGTATATACCTGTATGGGTGTATGTATGCATATAAGCTTTTGGAAGCATGTCTCAATGACTACAAAATCAGTCATAAACAAGGAATCTATCATTGCCAGAAAATGTGGGGAAGCACAGGGAGCCTCAGTTTGACCCCATTCCTTTCCCTTGTGTGTGATCAGTTGGCCAGCTCCCCAGCAGCTGATTTGGGGCTCTTTCCCCTCAAGCATTTCTGTCTGTCCAGATTGCTGCAAGGCTTTGGAATTCTGCTCTGAGGATTGTTCTTCGGTAGTCTTTGCAGCTGATTTTGGTGCCCAGACCTTGCAGGCAGACTCAGATAGAGAGTGAGTTCTCTGCCCAGCAGGATTCTTGTTGGAGACAATATAGTTTGACTGTTGCTATTGATTATAGCAGGACTGTGTGGGGCTAAGCGCTCCTCTGAGCCAACTGGTATATTAAGCAATCATTTCTACAGCAGATGACAGAACTCCCCCGACATCAGTTTGTCCTAATGGGCCTGGTATTACTCATGTGTTAATTGATTGGGCATGGAGAGGAGAAAAAAACGAAATTCACTCGTGAGGTGATTTTATGGCCAGGCTCGTAACAGAGGCAATTTGCTGAAAATGTTCAGTCCCGCTTCAGTTATGTAATATAATCTGTGTTCTTGTATTTTATCTCTGCTCTGCGTTTCAGTCAGCAGACCTTGCGCTCTTTGTTGAGTTCAAGGCAGACTCCCTGAGGAATTGGGACAAGGGGCTGTTTTCTTCTTTTCTGTGTTCTGCTAAAGAATACATCAGGGTCTGGTACCTTGCAGCACAATCCAGAGCAAGAGTCCCCTGGGAAACTTTGACAATTAGTGCCTTATATACAACTTTCTCACTCTGGGGGAGGGGAAAGAGGGGTAGGAATAGGGACAGCTTTGAAAGACTGCTCAGCTTTCCCAGTTAAGATTCTATATGGGTGAAATAGCTATTTCAGAATCAGTCATTTAATTTTGCAAAGTTTTTTTTTAGGGGGGAGAGTGGGGAAGGAAGGATAATGGAAAAGGTGAATTAGAAAAGGAAAAGATGAAATTAAGAAGGAAAATGTTCACATCAAAGAAATGTATGATTGCAGAAGAAAATGGAATGTGTGTGTGAGGAATGACCTATAGACAGCCAGCTCAATGTGTTCTGCTTTTATATTCATAATTTTTGAGACCCTGAGAAAGGCTCCCAGTATGTCAGACAGACCTCCTATGGCAAACTGATGAGAGAGAGTCCCACAGGAGAGACAGGTATGGATGGGTTCCCATCTATATCAGCTAACAGAATGTCAACAGTGATGAGCTCCATTGGAATTGTGAGATATTGGAGGTTGCCTGGAGAGTATAGGACTCTGGAGGTTTGATGAGGCTGAAAGTTTAAAAGTTTAATAATTTTTAAAGAAAAAAAATAGTTTCTAGACCTGGGCTAGTCTACCATCATTCTTGGGATAAATCTGCAGAAGTCATTTGAGATCATGGCTCTGGATCTGGGAGGTCTTTTAAATATTAATCCCTGTTTGTTGGTGGTAGTACTTCATTCTCAAAGAGGATCAATGACTTGTTCTGAAAACAAAAGAATATATTACCACAAGTTCTATTGCTCAAGTGTGGTGTTGACTCCCCAAGTTTCCATGGACAATATGCACACTTTGCTGGGAATTTCCAGAGCCAGTTGTAAAAGAACCACTTAACTTCTTTACATAAAGAATTAAGAGGGATATCAAGAACGGGACCATAGATCATAGATTTAAAACTAGAAGTGATCTTAGAGATCTCATTTTACAGATGAGGAAACAGGTCCAGAAAAGAGAAATAATTTGCCCAGCGTTGCATAGCTAATAAGTATCTGGAGCAAGATCCAAACCCAGGTTTTTCTGACTTCTTTTCTAGTGTTCTATCCACTATCCCATACAGAAACACTCTTAAATGTTCTCTCTCAAACAAAGAATATTGTGTTCTTCATAAGCAGAGTTATGGTCCTCGAATTGTTTTTCTAGAAGTAGGGATGGCCCACACGAAGCCATCACATTCTCCTGCCTAATCTCCTTGCAAGATGACTGCCTCTGGGGTTAGTAGTGATATCTATGGTCCTTTTTCCCCTCTATGAGATTCTATTGGTTGTTCTGGGAATCAAATTCAGTATCTTAGCCCTCTGAACTTTCTGAATACCTGTGGCAAACAACCACAAACATAATTACAGACAAGTTCTTGATTGACTATTATGGGGAAAAAATTTTATACATTCTGAAACAGTCTGTTCTAATTTAACCAGCTAAGGGAAAGCTTGGGTCACAGTCAAAATCAGATTCTTGTTTTGAATGCTAATAACCATGCCTTCCCTTAGCCACAGCCATAACTCTTTCCTCCTATCAATTCGCTTCTGAAAGCTTGCCAGTCTATGAGTTAGAACACTATCCAAGGGGCTCATGGAGATCATAGGAAGGGAGTTAGGCTATTGGTAGAGAATTTTTACCTAGAGATAAATCAGATATATGCATATATTTGTGTATATGTATGTATATATATATATATATGTGTGATATGTCTGATATATGTATGTGTGTATATAATAAATAGAAAGATAAATAGATAGATACCAGAGAAAAATGCTGAGCTTTCATCACCAATGTTACTCACATGATTGTTTGCTTACATTAAGCATGAGGGTTCTGACTATAAAAGGTTAATAACTTTGAATGATTTCTTTCACTTCTCAACTTCTTTATACCTATGGTAGCCTTTGCAGGACATTTCAATATTTAACTTTGCTGTTGTTGTGGTTCGGTTGTTTCAGTTGTGTCCAACTCTTCATGACCTCTTTTGGGGTTTTCTTGGCAAACATACTAGAGTCTCCAGATCACTTTCCAGATGAGGAAACTGAGACAAGATTAAGTGACTTGCCTAGGGTCACACAGCCAGTCAGTGTTTGAAGCCAGGTTTGAACTCAGAAAGATGAGTCTTCCTAACTCCAGGCCCATCACTCTATCCACTAGCCATCTAGCTATCCCAATATTTAGTTAGGAAAACGTAAAAATATTTTGCATGTAATACACTTCATGAAATGCAAGGTGTTAGAGAAATGGAAACATTCAAAATTTTATGAATGATTTGGGGAAAGGTATTCTTATCAAGTATGCAGGTATCACAAAGCCATCAGGGATAGCTAGTATGATGGGGAACGGGCTAGAGTTTCCGATGATCTGAAACGTAAAGAGGGGTTAAAATCAATAGGGCAATATTTATTAGTGATAAAAAGCAAAATCTTATATTTAGATTTTTTAAAAATTGTACAAATGTAGGATGGGAAAGAGAGGTTGACAGCAGAGCCCATGGTCAAACAGAAGGCCGTCTTGTCCAGCATTCTCATTTTATAGTTGAGAAAACAGATCCAGAGAAGTTATGACTTCTCCAAGTCCTTTACATACCCATGAGTGTCAGAGATAGGATTCATCAGAGCATATTAAAGGGAAATCTTATTTAATAAGGCTAGAATGGTGACTGAAGTCAGTTGAAGTTTGATATTCAGTTATGAGAACCGTATTTTAAGAGGGACAAGTTAAAGCAGATCTATCTGGTGAGATTCTAGAAACCATATCATATAAGAAATACTTGAAAGAACTAGAGAAGTTTAGGATGGGGAAAAAAGGATTTAAAAGGGAAGATATACTGTTTTAAAATATTTGGAAGATTGTCATATGGAAGAGGTGGTAGATATTTTTTGTAGCTCCAGATTATATCACTAGTTCCATTCAATAGAAGTTATAAGGAGGCAGACTTTGGATCAATATTAGGAAAAAAATGTATGTATCATTAGCATTGTCTATCAAAAAGGTAGGCTGATATGGGAGGTAGTGAGCTGCCATGATTGGATGGATTCAATGCATCCAATGCAACTATCTGTCAAGAATACTATTAGAGGATACTCCTGCCTTGAGGTCAGAAATCTGACTAGATGGTCACTAGGAAATATTTTGATTCATTGATTCTTGTGAATTGTCAGTTATCCCAGGGAATTAACTATTGGTGCAACCCAGACTAAGGTGAGAAAAATGGCGGAAATCCTTGATAAACCCCAACTACTCTCCATGGAGTTTTGTTGTTTGAAGTTCTCCACACTTTCTCCTCTCTGACTCCCCTCTCCCCCATTAGAGAGAGTAATGGGGACAGCTAATGAAGAGAAACTAAACTTGGAGGGAGGCCATTCATCCAGGAGCTGTTTTAAGACATAAAGAAAATTAACAACCCAAAGCACGCCAAAGCTATTCCATCGCAGCTATTCCAATCTCAGCGTTCTAGTTCTGTCTGGAAGCCTGGCTCTTATACATTTGTCTTCATGTTGGATCCTCTCTCCCCTGTTCCTGGGTGCCAGGGACTCCGATCCATTGTGGGCTGTGTTGGAGATGGGGCACACTGGAAAGGCTCCTTATCTCTCCAAATATCTTTTGCCATCTCCTGTTCATGTCTAAAATTCAGTCATCAGAACTTTAATTCTTTAAGTATCTAGGTGGTACAGTGGATAGAGTGCTGGACCTGGAATCAGGAAGATCTGAAGTCAGATCTGGCAGATACTAGCTGTGTTAATATTGGCAAATCATTTGACCTGTTTGCCTCAGTTTCCTCATCTGTAAAAGGGGATAGTAATAGAATATACCTCCCAGAGTTGTTCTGAGGATAAAATGAGATAATGCTCTTGGCACAGTGCCAGGCACATAATAGATGGTAGATAAATGGTAGCTACTGAGAAGTGTGGCATGTTAGACCAGAGGTTCTTTTTGTTTGTTTATTTCATGGATCCCTTTGACAGCCTGGCGAAGACATTCTCTCAGAAAAATGTTTTAAATACATAAAATAAAACACGCAGGATTATAAAGGAAAGTATATTGAAATACAATTATGAACATATTATTAAAAACTCCATGGACTCCAGATTAAGGACCAGGGTCACTTATGGCTTCACATTTGAATGTGAATTAGCTCATCAGACGCTTTTGAATTAGGATCAGTCAGCTGGGAGAAGATTTCATTGGGAAAAAACAGGAGAGAGAATGAGGACAAGGAGGAGAGTCATTAGGAAGAGGAATCCGAGTTTGATGACTTTACAAATTTGCCTATCCAGCCCTGCCCACAGTGCAGTGTGATACCCGTGGCCTAGCATGTTGTTGTCTTAAGGCTTGAGAAGGCAGGATTAGTCTTTGACTCGGGGGAGGGGAAGGGGGAGAAGAGAAAAGGGGAGGGAGAGTCTTCGTTCAATTAGCTGTTTCAAGAAAGCAGTGTGGGTGGGAGGAAAGCTTTCCATTGGGAATTAAAACACAGCTTATTGTAGCCTTAGCAGGCCTGAGCAAGGCTGTCTTCCTCTGGGCATTTTGGCGCTGCCCATTGTTAGAAGGTGGAAGGAGGAGAGTATGTGACTGGAGGATGGGGGGTGGGGCAGAAGAGTGCCATCCTGGCATTCCAGGGAGTTGGAATGGGAGAGAGGGGGGCAGGAGGAAAATGGTTCTGATATTATCTATGGCTGGATTTCCCCATCCCTAATTATATGTGTACTAATTAATAGTTACAGATCATTAGCCTTAGAGCCAAACAGTATAGCTAGTTAAATAGTGAAGGAGACAGTCTACTGGTTTAATTGTTAAACTTTCAGGGAGGGGGCCCCCAGCAGGACCAGCTTTACAAGAAGGTGGAAGAGGCTACTGCCTTCATAGTAGGATTGGGGGGTTCTGGGAAAATTCCTCTTGCCTCACCAAAAATTAACTGTGTCATGCCTATCAAAGTACCTGGAATGCTACCCATTAGAGATTTATTCCTTGGGATCTTATAGCCTTTAAAATCTCCTTAAAGAGTCTCCTATTAAAAGCATTTACCCCTGAGAGGAGACAGTAAGCCATCATCAGCTTTGGGCACAATAGAGGAGAATTTGCCAAGGATGGCAGGAAATAGTAAGAGGCTCCCAGAGGGGGGAGGGGGATGGGAGTGCCAAAAAGGAGTTTTGCTGACTTCATAGTTTTGTCTCAGTCCCCTAGTAATCTCTACTCCCTATCTTTAGCTATCCTTTAGAAATTTAGAATGTCAAGTTATTTGTCTCATTGGGAAGAATTCTATCCTACAGTCTTGAGTGCACTGTTTGACCTAGGAGGTCAACTAAAAACCATCCTTCTCCAGAGTCCCCATCAAGCTCAGACCCCCAATGATGAAGACAGAAGGGACAGGAGGATGATAATATTGTTGGTAAAACAGCTGGTGGTGTTCTATTTTCTTTCTTACTGGGGACCGTTAAGAGTAAATGAACAAGAGAGATGTGTTAGAAGAATTTCATGAGAAATGGTTAGACACTGGAATAAGAGGGCATAGCATGCTCTCCTTCCTAACTCCTTCCTTCCCTTCTGTCCCAAGAAATACCTCTCTACGTGTCTGGGCAAAATTAGGTTTGGTCCCACCTGAGGTCAAAAGGATGCTAAGGTGGTCTTCTAGGATATTTTCCACTTGTGAGACCTTGGGTCAGTCTTTGGGCCTCAGGTTTTTATCTGTAAAATGAGAGGTGGACAGACTGACCTCTGAGATTCCTTAAAGCTCTTTACCTATGAACCTATGGTCCTTCCATGTCTCATTCTATGAGACTTCAATTCCACGGGTGCCATGGTAGACAATGTGGAGACCTTAATGAATTTGGGTCATGATTCCTTTTGGGTTTCCCTAGGCTCTGAGAAAACAGTGATGGAATTCTGGGGAAAGAGCAGAGCCTTTGGACTCAGAAAGCTAGGGTTAAATGCTGGTGTCATTTTTTACTTATGGAACCCTCGGTAAGTGATTTGAGTTTTCTCAGCCTCATTTTCCTTACCTAGAGGATGAAAGGGAAGAATCTGATGACCTGTAAGACTCCTCCTGGCTCTAAGTCTCTGATGCTGCACTCCAATAAAACAGGAGGTACAGAATTAGAGAACTGGATCAAAGGTGTTCTGTGCAGAAGCTGTGTTGGCCACATGGTGGGGGAAGATTCCCTTGCACTCTTCCCTGCCTGGATGAAGCATCTTGGATGATCAAAGCTTTGTGCTGACTCAACAGGTTAGGACTTGATGGTCTGCCCGCTTCCCAGTCGGTCCTGGCACCAGTTAATCTACAAACCAACCCCAAGGAAAGGTGTGGAAAAACGTACACACTTGTGCTCTCAGGGGCTGGTGAGTGCCCTCTGCTAGCTCATAATTAGAAGCCACAGACAGACATAACAAGTGGTGGGGTGGGTTAGGGCAAATTCAGCCTTGGCCTAGCCTCCTCTCTCTACTAAGGGCATGCCAGGTTCTCTAATCACCCACCCACCCTGTAGTTTTTCCTTCTAAATCCCAGGAAGAAGGTGGCCACTTGAACCACTGATGCTTGGGGCTGCTTTTCTATTCCTTAGATCAAGCATTAAAGTTTCTTCTGTCTGCCCTACCCTAAGCAAATTCCCTCTCCCCCTCACAGATGAACTCACTGACTTCACATAAAGTGGTTTTGCTTGGGGGATCAAAGTCACTGGACTGCCCGCTTGGCCTCTTTTTTATTGCTTTAGAAATGACTTTTCCCTCAGGAGCCTCCCAGACACATAGCAGTCTCTATACAAATAGGCATTTGTTCAATCAATATATTTACATCCTGCTTCTGGTTGCACTAGAAGTATCTCCAGTCATTGGGGAGCTATTTGCTTGGGTATGACCTCTGAACTGTTGGAAGAGGTTTTGGACAAGGTCAGCCCTAATCACAGTCAACCTCCTCCCCTCCCCCCTTATCCCCGCCTCCACAAAAAGGCACTGGAGCCCTGGTGGGAGAGGACACTGGAGTTGGTGACAATAAAATGATGCCTTGGAGAGAATGATCTGGGCAGCTAGCCAGGTGACTCAGCTGGCTGGTTAACCACAGAAAGAGCTACCAAGTCTGCCCATTTCTTTCCTCCTGTCCCTTCCCGTCACTCCTCCCCTATACCACCTATCCCTTTATAAGTTGGAGCCATTGCTAAAGCAACATTTACCCAATTCAATACCCATTCTGGCCATGGTATACCTACTCTACCTCTTCCCTTTTTGGGTAATTACAGGCATTCACTGTCTTCACATTTACCCCTTCCTTAACTCCCCCATTACTGTGTTCAGTCTTCCGCTACACCTGGGAAGGGTCTGTGCTCCAGATGGTCCTTCACCCCTCACCTTCTTCCATCCAAACTTAACCAGTTCTTGTTCCACTCCTTAAGTACTCTCCAATCCTCCCTTACTTTGGATTTCCTCTATCAGATAACATATTTGCACTTTAATCATGGCCTACAATGCCTTAACCCCAAAGTAGTGATTTCATTAGTAGGAATTTCAGGCATGTCAGGTTATTGGGGAATATAGTTCCATTTAGTTCATCAAGAATTTATAAGTATTTCCTATGTATAAAATGTGCACTGATCTAGGTAAACAAAGATGAAAAGTCATAGGCTCACAGATTTAAGACTAGAAGGGAGGCCAACTCCTTCATTATATAGCTGAGGAAATTGAGCCGGAGAGAGTCAAGTAACTTGAAAAGGGTCACATAGCTAGTAAGTATCTGAGATAGAATTTGCACTCTGAGTGCCAGGCCTGGAGTTAGGAAGACATTTTCCCTTGTTCAAAGCCAGCCTCAGAGACTTACTAGCCGTGTGATCCAGTTTGCCTCAGTTTCCTCATCTGTAAAATGAACTGGAGAAGGAAATTGAAAACCACTAAAGTATCTTAGCCAAGAAAATCATAAACGGGATCACCAAGAGTAAGACAACTGAAATGATTGAAAACACACATACCTCTTAACTCCAAGCCCAATGCCCTATCCCTTGGACTACCTAGCTGCTGCTAACCTTTTCCTTTCATAGTTGAGGAAACTGAGGCCCTTAGAATTTAAGTGATTTGCCCAAGATCACATAGATTAAGTAAATATCAGAGGTAAGTTTTGGACCTAGATCCTCTTACTACAGATGCAGAATTCTGGACATCATGACATATTGCCTCTCAAATAACCTCAAGCTGCAATTGCCTGAGACAGGAAGACATGACAAACACACATCTATGATTTGAATTAGCATGCGATAGGGACAAAAGTGAACCAGGCAAAATGTTATGAGAAAACTAAGGGAGGGATAGACTGGTTTCTTGCTGGTGAGTCACAGAGGCTTCATGAAGAAGACAGCAGTCTGGGGTTGGATGTCTACAATGGACAAGCATAGGTGAGCATGCAGAGGGATTCTGTCCCAAGTATAGAGGATAAGTTCAGCAAAGGCATGGAAATAAGAGAAGGCAGAAGACTGGGGAACACAGACAGAATCGGTTTTTTTGGAACAGTGAATATTTGTAGTTGCTATGCAATGGTGTCCAACTCTTTGTGATCCTATTTGGGATTTTCTTGGCAAAGATAATGGAGTAGAGTGGTTTGCCATTTCTTTCTCCAGCTCATTTTACAGATGAGGAAACTGAGGCAAACAGGATTAAGTGACTTGCCCAGGGTCACACAGCTCATAAGTGCCTGAGGTCAGATTTGAACTCAAATCTTCGTGATTCCAGGGCTCGTGCTCTATCGTACTGTTCTCAAAGCTTGTTATAGCAGTAAGACAAATAATCACCAATATTTGTATAATGCTGTGAGATTTTCAGAGTGCTTATGTGTATTATCTCATTGGTTCTAAGGAGGAAAGATGCAAGTATGAGCTTGGTGGTTTCAGTGGGAGTGGAATGGAAAACCCAGATGAGAGAGATATCCAAAGTTGTAATATTGAGTTCAAGCTCTGTTTGTGATACACTCTCTGTGTGCTCCTGGGCAAGTTACTTACCTGCTTAGTGCCCTGAGTACCTCCTAAGATTTTAAATTGCAAATCTGCTTTGACCAAGGATGTTTTCTCAATGGTAGATCCCTATAGCAAGGCAATCCCAATTTAAAAAATAATCTTTAAAGTTTGCAAAGCCTTTCGATCTTCTTGACAGCCCCCCGGGTTATGCAGCCACTACAAGTGTTATGATTCTGAGTTGACAGATGGGAAAACATGCTCAGACAGGCTATGTGACTGGTCTGTAGTCATACATCTGTAGTCTGAGTCTACAGTCTGAGGTGAGATCTGAATACACTTCCCCCCAACTCTACATCCAGTGATCTATGAAACATATATGGAATTGTTTGAGAGACAGAGAATCAAAGATGTTGCTGACTTTATGTATCTGGGTACATGGGAGGCATCGTTAGTATAAATAAAGAAATTTTGAAGGAACAGGAAAGGGAGGAAGGGGCAGATTGAGAGGAAAAGAGGATGAGTTGGGGTGATGCCTTTTGGGGGTCACAAGTCAATACCAAGGACTCTTTTCACCTATCAAGTTGTTAGGATTCAGACAGACATATTGAGTTGACTGGAAAATTTTTCATGTATATGCACACATATACACATACACATTTATACACATATCTAGATACATGAAATGACTACAGCTGGGGGTATAAGCCCCTTCCAGACAGTGATGTTGAAGATTATATCAAAGAATAGGAGATGACAACCCCATAATGAGATATCATTTTCATAACAGAGATCACATATACAGGAACCCTCTTGGTTCCTGTTCTGGGTTCTGGAGTCCACGAACTGCCACGTATTCATTGTTTAACTTGGTAAATCACGTAAGTTCTCACCACCTTCATATTCTCATTCTACTGTTTGAGGACAATAATATAAGCCCTGTCCTCTCTACTTCATAGGCCTACTATGAAAATAACAAAAGGTAATCGGATATGTAACTGCTTTGGAAAAGTCTCTTGTCCCTGAAAAAAAGAGAATTTTATTCTGCCTATTATTAACCAGCAAACATTTATTAAGCACTTTCTATGGACCAGGCACTGTAATAGGTAGTATACTATAAATGAAACAATCCCTATTTGTAAAAATGTAAGTATATGTTAGGAGACAAGTTATAGAGCTGCAGAAGGAAGGGATTCACTAGAAGAAAAGAGAGGTCTGTGGGAATGCCAATCAACAATCTCATGTCACTACTATATTTTCATTAGCTAATTGGTGGGAGGATGATAATGAGGTGAGCAGGTCTGGTATTGGTAGGAGAGAGTGGAAGGACATGTTCTATATGGTAAAATGAGAGTTGAGGGATGTTGGTAAGAGAGACAGAGATTTGCAAGTCATTTAAAATTCCTGAAATGAGCACGATGCAAACCACAAATGATGCCAGGAAACCTTGCGCCAGGAGTTATTCACCAGTCTTACTTTATGCTCATCCATGCAATATTTAAATTTCCTGCTCATGAAATCTCCTTTCCCTAGTCCCTTAGAAACCTCAGAAGGGATCTTCACCATTCTCTGCAAATTTCTACTTTTGAATTAAGTAGGTTTATAATTTTGAAAACAAGTTTGTCTTCATGTAGTTTCTCTCTTGGGCTTGCTTTGTTAACACCGGAGTTTTTGTTGGAAACTTGATGATTCTGGAATGGGGCCCAGATGGACCCAGATGGTTAAATAGGGGTTTGACTGTGTCACCATAGGCACACCTGTAAGAAAGGAATGGTCTTACAAGTTAATTTCAGGCATGCAGCAACTGAATCTGCAGCACAGAGCCTTATAGACAACTGTGTTAAAGCTAGGAAGGAATCTTACCCTCTGAGACCATCTAATCCAACCCCTTCTCTTTACAGATGACAGAATTTGTCATCAACATCCACTTGGTGTTCTAAGCATGGTGGCCTCTAGCAACTCATCCAGGGGTCACAGACCAGATATACACAGGACATGACCTCCTGGTTGGTTGCCTGCCCCAGATAGGAAGCATGCCAGTGGAGTACAAAGACACATATGGAACGGGAAGCACCTGCAGGCCTCCAGCCCACAGTGGCTTTCCTTTCTCACTCTAAAGAAGGTATTGCTTCCTTACATTTTTTGTTTCATTTCACATAGGCAAAATTTTTATTGGCTTCTTTACGTTCTCTTTTTAAAAAAAATAATTTATTTTTAGTTGTCAACATTCACTTCCACAAGATTATGAGTTCCAAATTTTCTTACTATCTTCTCTCCCCTCCTCCCACCACAAGATGGCATGCATTCTGATTACCCCTTCCCCCAATCTACCCTCCCTTCTATCACTCCCTCTTCTCTTATCCCCTTCCCTTCTATTTTTCTGTAGGACAGATAGATCTCTATACCCCATGGCACATAGGCAAAATTTTGAGGGCTGGCTTATGCATGGGCTTCTTGGGTACATCTGAGTTCTCGTTTCTAGTTCCCAGAGAGCTGGGATGGTTTATTTAGTCCTTCATTTCAGTTTGAAGAGCCATTTCCACAAGTACAGAATGGGGAGACATGGCTAGACAACAGTTAAAACGAAATTTGGGGACTTTTGGTGAACCGCATATTCATTGTCGGTCAATAACATAACAACATGTACTGAACTGCCAAAAGAAAAAAAAAACTAATGTATCTCCTCCAGTTGACTGCCTAGAGGGAGGTGAGAGGTTTCCTGTACCCCACTCAAGTCAAATCACATCTGGAGGATTGTGGGCATTATTTTAAGAAGGCCTGCACAGCCTTCCCTCACTCGAACAAATTTAAGTGTGGGTCAAGTCATTATTTCTCTGATGGCATGGTCTTCTTCGTCAATGAAGGATGAGCACACACATGTTTTAAGAAGGACTTTGACAAACTGAAGTATATCCAGTGGGGAATGTTCAAAATGGTAATGACAGAAAACCATTTTATAGGAGGACTAGCCGAAAGAACTAGGTATATGTAGCTAAAAGCAGAGAAAATTTTAGGAAGAACATGATCTTTGCATTTGTTCTTCTCACTTCCAAAGGAGAGTACAAGGAGGGATGAGTAGAACCTACAGAAAGGAATATTAAGCCACAATGTGAGGAAAAATTCTCTAATAATTAGAGGCACCTTCAAAGTAAAATGTACTGGCTTGCTAAGTGGTAGGTTCTCCTTCCCTGGAAGTCTTTCTTCTGTAGAAAGATACTGTGGATGAGGATACTATAAAAGGAATTCTTATTCCTGCACAGATGACCTTGGGGGCCATTTCGACATTAAACTTCTGTGACGGACAGCAATATGATGCCTCTCAACTCTTATGTACGTTGGCTAAATGCAACAACCACCACAACAGACACATGGATATGGTATCTAACATTACTTTCTCTTCCCCATCCCCATGGGTCTGCAATGCACTAACACAGTCAAGGTAAAGCATTCAGCAGAGCATGGTAATTTTGCAAATTTATGACTATGGGGTTCATTTAACATTGAATGACAACCATTTGTTAACTTAAACAAAACCTTAGTCCTTGACACGATTCTTAGTACTGGAAAATTGACTGAGCTTAAATACCTGCTGTGAATCAGCATATAGGAATAGGCACATAGTAGGCACTTAATAAACATTTGTTGATTGAAACACATTCAAACATATTATCATCTTATGACAACGATACCATTATCATGCTATTCATGGTCTTAGGGAGCAATAGACTGAAGTAGAACAGGAGAGGTCAGCATTCAGAATCCAGGGAAGACCACAGAAATCTATGCAACAAGAGATTGTAGAGCATCTATTTACCTATCCTCTATACTACCAACTAATTCCAATAAAGCAGCAGGATGTCTGGATCCCAGTTGATGGGCTGAGCCAAAGGAGCTAGGAGATCAATACAGACTGAGACCTACAGGAAGGTCAAAGAAACTCAACACTTGGCCAGAGTTTAGAAATGAAATTCCATGGTCACAGAATGAAAGGACTTCAGAATTGAAGGGAATTGACCTTAGAGGTCATACACTCCAGTCCCCTCATTTGATATATAGGAAAACTACGACCCTAAGCCAAAGTAGCACACTTAATTACAAAGCCAAGCTTTCTGAGTCCCAATCCAGTTTTCATTTCTAGCTAAGGGTCACAGAGCAGAAAGTGCTGGACCTGGAGTCAGGAAGACTTAAGTTGAAATCTGATCTCACACACCTAGCCATGTAAACCTGGGGAAGTCACAATCTCCGTCTGTCTCAGTTTCCTCAAATGTAAGATAGGGATAATAATGCCTACCTCCTACAGCTGTTGAAATGATCAAATGAGAAAATACAAAGCACTTAGCATAGTGCCTGGAATTTGGTAGGCAACAAATACTTTTTTTTCTTCTTTTCTTCTTTGCTTCTAAAATTCCTTCCTTCCTCCTTTAATTCCTTCCTTTTTTCCAGACAGAAATAGGGAAGGGAACCAGTTTTGTGGAGTAAGATGAAAAGTTTAGTTTTAAACATTTTGGGTTTCAAGTGAAAGCAAGGCATCCAAATGGAGATGTCCCTTAGGCAGTTGAGAATATAAACTGGAGCTTAAGAAACACATTGGAGAGCATCCCCATAGAAAGGATAGTTGAGATTATAGAAGACTGAATAGTGGGGCAGAGGACCAAGGTGTGAACTTTGGAGTTATCCTTAGTTAGAAAGAGGTGGGAAGGTGAAGAAATTCTAGCAGTGAATTCAGAGAGAGAACAGTTCAAAATGTAGGTGGAAAGCCAGCTTACTGTAGCATCATAAAAACCAAAGGAGGGATTCAGGAAGTAGGGAGTGGTAAGTTGTAGCAAATACTGAAGAGAAGCCAGGCATGGCAATGCACACCTATGATCCCTGCTTCTGGAAGGTCTGAGGCTGGTAAACTTCTTGAATTTAGGCGTTCTGAGCTTCAGTTGGGCTAAAGCTCACCAAGTGCCTACAATTAGTTTCCAATATCCTGGAGGCTTGCCTTCAAGAACAGGCAGACCTGGGATGAAAACAAAGCAGATCAGAGCTTCCATGACAAAAAGCTGTGGAGTCGGGCTTATGGATGACTGCTAACCTTCCAATCTGGAAGAAATAGGGCAACCCAGTCTCAAAAATAATACTGTGTAGTAGTCTAGCAGGATGAACACAAAGGATCTGACCAAAGAGATCATTGACTACTGAAGGGTCAGTAAAGTTTCATTAGGTAGGATGGAAGCTAGTTTGTCAGGGATTAGGAAGAAAGAAAATACAAGTAATTGGTATAGAACAATTGTTCTAAAAGTTTGACAATTTTAAGGAATGAGAGGAATAAGGTGGTCATTAGAGGTAGCATTGGGGTCCAACAATTTTTCTTTTTAATCTGGGGTTTAGGGAATATTATTTGTTTTTAGTATAGGTACCATTGCACATGTCTGCTGGGAAAAGAAAAGAAACATGTGGAGAAGAAAGAGTTTGAAATACTAGAGCTAGAGGAATAATTAGGAAAGCAATGGGCAAAAAAAGGAAGGAATAGTAGAGAATAGCTTGGTTTAGAAAACAGACTGTTCCCTTTGATACTGAAATGACATGGAAAGATAGGTTGTATATGGTGCTTAATAAATGTGTGTTAAATATAATTAAGTGAAAGGTGAAGGTGACTTGTTCTGTGAAAGACTTGATGGACTCACTCTTAAGTTAATGGTCCAACAGAGCTGAATAGCATGATTTTGGATTGGTTGATTTTTCACAATTTCCTATTTTTTCCTGGGTGGGCTTAGTATCCAGGGAGCAGGAAAACAAAACTGCTATGTGGCAGTTGTGCTAAGTGGAGGCCCTGGTAAGTAAAGGAAATTATAATTCATGTTCTAAGAGTGCTGAATTATTGAGGAGGAAATAACATACACGCTCAGTTGAGTATGGAAATCTATCTTACCCTACAGAAAAGTAGGAGGGAAGGAGATAAGAAAGTGGGGGATGATAGAAGGGAGGACAGATTGGAGGAGGGTTTAATTAGAAGAAAGCACTTTTGAGGAGGCACAGGGTCAAAGAAGAGAATAGAATAAATGGGAGACGGGATAGGATAGAGGGAAATATAGTTAGTCTTTCACAACATGACTATTATGGAAGTGCTTTGCATGACTACATATGTATAGTCTACATCAAATTGCTTGCCTTCTCAATGAGGGTGGGTGGGGAGGGAGGAAAGGAGAGAATTTGGACCTCAAAGTTTTAAAAATGAGTGTTAAAAATTGTTTTTGTGTCCAACTGAGAAATAAGACATGCAGGCAATGGAATATAGAAATCTATCTTGCCCTACAGTAAAATAGAAGGGAAGAGGATAAGAGAAGATGGGATGATAGAAGAGAGGGCAGATTGGGGGAAGGGAAGAATGCATGTTGGGGTGGAGGGAAGGGAGAGATGGGGAAAAAATTTGGAACTCAAAATCTTGTGAAAATGAATGTTGAAAACTAAAAATAAATTAATTAATATAACTAAAAAAGAATCAAGTGTGCTAGAGTTAAAAAGGGATGAATCTGTCCCCTTTTACATGGATCTTTAATTCTTTCAATAAAATACGAGTATTTATTAAACTCCTAAAAAATAAGATAAAATATTTTTTAAAAGCAGCACTGAATTAGAAAAAAATCAAAGATGAATAGTGCCTTGCAATAACAAGTTCCATAGTACACTTATGACAGTTTGGCCATGACATGATATTTCCCCAAAGTAGGGGTGGAGTCAGGGATTAGAATTTCCATATTTATGTAATAAATATCATTCAACACCAGAGGGGTTGTGGGCATCAGCCAACTTGCCTGTTCTTTTCTGTCTGGATATCGGAGGCCTTGGTTCCCAACCCTTCCTTAACTCTGCCCCTTTGATGTAGCTGGTTGCATGCCAGTCTAGGGGTGTGTTTGTATCTCCTCCAATTAAATTACTTGGCTTTTATGTCTCCACCTATTGAGCTGCTCCCATGCCTCACATTGAATCAGCTCCTCCACCATAATATTATTTGATCAAAACCTTTCATCAAAGTGGTTACATAAACATAGGTGAGGGACAGGGTGGACCTGTGATTTCACTGGTTTAAGGAACGCCCCGTGTGGAAACTACCAATGCGGGGGAGAACTTTTGTGAAACTTACAGTCTTCAAGAGTTTCCTAGAGCTCCAAGGAGTTAAATTATTGTCCCAGAGTCACATGGCCAACGTACATCCGAAGTAAATGTTGAACACAAGCCATTCTGGCTCCAAGGCTGGTTCTCTAGTTGTGGCATCACTCTGCCAAAGCATTTCCATCTCAGGCCATTGTTTGCATTCTAGAACATGACCTCTCCCCTTTGCAATCTTGCTTCAACCTCAGCAAACAGGGCAGAATCCCAGAAATTCAGTACTCAGTTCAGTTCCCAGGTGGGTGCTAAGTAAGAGTTTTCTCTTACAAACAGGGACCTTGGGGACTGCCATTGATGAAGTTAGAAACCCACAAGACACCTGATCTCTTTTTCTTCACTGCCTTATACACTGATGCAAGAAGGGAGGTACCTTGAGCTAATTTCCCTTGGTTCCATGGAAGTAGATTGCCTCTCTCACTTGAGATCGAATGTCGTCATTGTTCCATACCTCTGTCAGGAATAATTCAAGGGAAAAAATCTTCTGGGTTTTTCCATAGGGATGTAACATTGCCTGGCAGTCAGAGTCCCTCTAATGGCAGAAAGTATGAGAGGGATGAGTAGGCTGGCTCATCCCTTAATGACACTGCTTTTTCCCCAGCCTCCTTGAAAAGACCAGGTGCCAGGGACAGCCAACACATGGAAGTCCGACAGCAGAGGAGGAGAGGGAATGTCACCATAACTGCCCTGTCCTTCTCTTTTCTCCTCTCTGCACATTGGGATTATATTTTCAAAGATAGAAGCTGCCTTTAAGAGAAATTGACAGTTAAAGATGTCAGAGAAAATCAGCTTCGCTATAAGTGAGTACGGTGGGATGTGGCTTCCTCCCAGTTAGTTTCCAAAATAATTAATAGAAATTCATTCCAGAAACTACTTTTAAAAAGACATTCCCTTGATTTGGATATGACCCAAGTTTCAAATATTGCAGAGAAGTCTCGTTGGCTGGTTGTTCGAAGAAGAATAGTCCATATCTCAGGGACAAACGTTCCTTTGATTTCAATAGTGTAGAAAACTCTCCTATCAAAAGCAGTGAAGTCTCTTCTCTGAAACTTATAGCCTTAGTGAGTTACCTAGAGTAGGTTAAGTGACTTGTGCAAGGTCATGCTGTCAATAGCTGTCTGAGATAGACTTGAACCCAGTCTTAGACACTGGCTTGCTATCCCTATACCATTCTTCCTCAGGGCCATGCCTACTAACATAAAGTCAGAGTTAGTGCTTGCCACCTGCCACAGTTTTACAGTTTGGAAAAAAAGTTATTCCTTGCCCCAAAATAAAGATCTTGAGTGCCTGACATTTCTTTGCCCGGGGACATAGGCTTTCATTCTCCAATAAGACATCAGGCATAAAACTCTCCAGGAAAGGAATGAGTAACTGAAACTCCTTTGTCCACAAGGTATAAAGGATTAATATCAGATTTTTATGAGAGATTCCAATGTGATTGAGAGGGAAATCAGATTCTTACCTGGGAGTAAATTTTGACAGGAAGGAGATGAGGACAGAGAGAGAGAGAGAGAGAGAGAGAGAGAGAGAGAGACAGAGACAGAGAGAGAGAGAGAGAGAGAGAGAGAGAGAGGGAGAGAGAGAAAGACAGGGACAGACAGAGACAGAAACACAGAGACAGACAGACATAGAGAAAGAGACAGTGAGTGACTTAGAGACAGAGACACAGAGAGAGAGATAAAGAGAGACAGGCACACAGAAAGCAAGACAGAGAGACTGAGAGTGAGTCTGAGACAGAGAGATAAACAGGTAGAAAGACAGACAGAGAGGATGGTGTCAGGTGCCTGGAGGTGGTTGGTGTTGGAATCACAGAGGATGCCACTGAGGAGGGGGAGAAGTCAGTAAAGGAAGGCTTGGGAGCATGAAGATAAGTCTTGGGCCAGTCTTACAAGGGGGCTCTGGTAAATGTAGGCTATCATAAGGAATATCTGCTGCATGATTCCTTCCCTTCCTCCTGTGTCTGGAGCTAGGTTGTTTCGTATCTGCATGCTTGCATTGGCAGCTCTCATGGGGAAAAAGATACTATTTTAAAAGAATGTCTTTATCTTGGATTCTATACAATGCCATGCCAAGATTTCTAAGACACCACTTTTTCATGAGGCTAGGTGAAGGTCCAATAGCTACTACCCTTCCTCTTCTTTCCTGACCGCCCTGTCAATTTCAGGTGTTAAAACAGAATTCAGTCCCAGTTATATATCTTACATTTCTAGTAGTGCCTTAAGCTTCACAAACCTTAAGATGGTCCAAGTAATGGGCAGCTAGGTACCTAGCACAGCAGGTAGAATGCCTGGCCTGGAGTCAGAAAGACTCATCTTTCTGAGCTGAAATCTCACCTCAGACACTTCCTAGCCATAGGACCCTGGGCAAGTCACTTCACTCTGTTTGCCTCAGGTTCCTCCTCTGTCAAATGAGCTTGAGAAGGAAATGGCAAACCACTCTAGTATCTCTGCTAAGCAAACCTCAAATGGGGTCACAAAGAGTCAGACATGATTGAAACAGCCAAAAAGATTCATTCATTTATTCTGACTTTCTTCAGCAAGTCCTGGATCCTAGGGTGCCAATGTCTTGGGCAGAGCTGCTGTTATTCTGTACCCCTGGTCTTGTCTCCTCCACCAGGCCACAGAACACTTTGGCAAACTGGCTGGACTGGTTGGTCTCCTGAAGCCCCAGCCTCTCCTGACAATGTTCATTTAGGATGCATGGAGACAGTGTCCGGGGGACCTTTCTGTCTTCCTGTCTGGCGGGAAGCCATTGCTGTTTAATAGGAGATAGCATAATCTTTCACCTAAATGTGAATGTATTTGTGAATTGATAGAAAGGAGCCCTCTTCCAGATGATCTAATACAGGGCAGCCCTGTTAGTCTGATGGTGACTTAAATAGATGGGGCCCATAAATAATTATTTTATTGAACAGCCACATAAAAATGATGCAGTGCTAAAGTAATCTCCTTGACAAAGGCCTGCTAATGCATTGTGAGGCAGAATCCTGTCTTCCATTTTTCACCTTTTCAATAGTGAGGTTTGGGAGAAGTATTTTAGCAGATGCTTCCTTCCCACCCTCCCCCTTCCCCTTCCAAGTTCCAACCAGAGGAGACTTCTTTCTCTCTGTTTTTAATTCTGGAAACAGACACAGAGAGATGATCATTTTACTTTCCATTTCTAGAGCATTTTCTGTTTGTTAGAGGGCTTTTTCAGTCATCCTTATATTCTTGGAGGGTCACCATAATCCTTTTGAGGAAAGTTGAAAGAGCATTGAACTTGAGTATGGGATCTGAGTTCAAATCCCACTGCCTTTGGACAATTCTGTTGATTTTTCTGTGCCTCAGTTTCCTGTAAAATAAGAGAGATTGAATTAGATGACTTTGAAAGTCCCTTCCAGTGTTTTGCATGACTACACATGTATAACTTATATCAAATTGCTTGCCTTCTAAATGAAGGTGGATTGGGAGGGAGGAAGGGAGAGAATTTGGAATTCAAACTTTTAAAAACAAATGTTAAAAATTATTTTTACATGCTACTGGAAAATAACACATAAAAGCAATGGGGTATAGAAATCTATCTGCCCTACAGGAAAATAGAAGGGAAGGGGATAAAGAGAAGGGGGAGGGCAGAATGAGGGAAGGGCTAATCAGAATGCTGCCTTGGAGTGGGGGGGAGGGGAGACATGGGGAGAAAATTTGGAACTCAGAATCTTGGGTAAGTAAATGTGGAAAACCAAAAATAAATAAATTAGCTTTTTAAAAAAAGGAAAAAAAGTCCTTTCCAGATCTAGACCAATGATCTTATGATGCTAAGTAGACCGATGACGCTATTTTCATTTTTTATCGGTCTTGTTTTGTCTAATTCCATTTCACAAACATTTTCCAAGCATCTACTTTTAGGAACTCTGCTAAGTGCTAAGGATACAAAAGCTGAAAAATACTGCAATTCCAGACCTCAAGTACTTTAAAATCTTTCTTTTAAATTTTTTTGTTTTGATTCTAAACTTAAAAAATACACAAAAATGAGAATTTCCACTTATGTTAAAGAACAGGTAGTAATTGTATGAAACTATGATTTTATGGACCTTGCTTTTCTTTTTTAAGTATCAAATAAATTCAACAAGTAACTTTTAACTGTTCTGCCCATCTATTATTCCTTCCTTACAGCTTATAATAGAAACTGTTCCTTATGTAACCATAAGAATGAGAAGGTAATAAGGGCAAAGGAAAAGTCTAAACAGTGTGAATAGGCAGGAATAAATGTGGAGTAGCAGAAAGAATGTTGAATTTAGAGTCAAAAAACCTGGATTCAAATCCTGACACTGCCCCGTACTACCTATGTGACAATAGGCCAGTGTCTTCACCTCTCTGGGCCATATAAAGTGACCTAGATGATCTCTAAGATTCCTTCTAGCTCTAAAATCCTATGATCCAATGTCATCACTTTCACCTAAAGGGAAGGCTTCATAGTAGAAGAGGCACCAAAGTGGAGAATTTAGATAACAGAAGGGTTTCAATAGGTTGAGATGAGTTGGAAATGGGATGGTCCGGGGTGTACAAAAGGCAGCAATATGAATGAAGGCTGGAAAGGTAGGCCGGAGTCAGGTTGTAGAAGGCCTTAAATGTCGGGCTAAGAAGCCTGCATTTTATTTTATAGTCAATGGAGTGTTCTGGAAGACTTTTTACTGTGGCCTGCTCTGACCTGTACGTTAAGAAGACATGCTGTTCAGAGGTCCTTCCTCTGCAGGTCTAGCAGGTAATGAACTGTCCAATTTTGAAATCTCCCCCATTTTTAATTTACATGTGTGCCATGTTCCCCTGGCATTTCCAGACTATCGGTATAAAAAAGTTGTGATTGCTAGAAGATGATGCCCTTTGGAGAGTGAATACCCCAAAGAAATTTTCCACTTTCTCTGATCAAAGAATCCACCAGTAGGTCTGCATGGAAACAAATGTCTCTTCTAACTATCTTGAGTATTCTGTATACATTTATATGTCATCACCCTCACTCAGTGTAAGTTCCTTGGAATTATGGATTGTGTCATTCTTTGCATTCATGTCACCAGCAACAAGCAAGGTCCCTCACACGTAGGGGGAACTTAACTGCCTGGTTGATTAAAATGGTCTGGGAAAAGTGTACCAATGAATCAGCCAGGATGGATTAGGCTAGATTAGGTTCTATATTCTATAGATTCTATATTCTATATTATACTCTATAGTCTGGGGGCGGGGAACCTGTAGCCCTCTAGGTCCTCAAGCTTTTGGACTGAGCTCAAATTTTATAGAACAAATCCTTTTATTAAGGGGATTTGTTCTGCGAAGTTTGGATTCAGTCCAAGGGCCACACTTGGAGACTTAGAAGGCCACAGGATCTCCACCCCTATGCAGTGAGTCTGCTCATCTTCTCTAGATTTAGTTGGAGAACCTAGATTCAAATTCTGACTTTGTTACTTGCTCTGTGTAAGATCTTAGGCACTTCACTTGACCTATCAGAGCCTCATTCTATTTTTTATAAGATGGGGGTGTGTGCATTAAAACTAGTTGATGTTTAAGGTCCATTTTATTTCTACATACTAATATATATACACACACTATATATTCTGTATACTGAGGTCCTTTGTTTCCTCCCTCTCTCCTTCCTTGTTTCCTGTCTTCCATCTTCACTGCTTCCTTTCCTACTTAGGATCACAATATGAGAGATTTAGAGCTGGAAGGGGCCTCAAACTTCATCTCATTCAACTCTTTCATTTTAAAGATGAAAACACTGAGGCCTAGAAGTAAAGTTCTGAAAAAAGGCTAGGTTGGGAAAGATGGGGTAGAAGAGATGACCAATTCTCTTTTCAATATGTGGAGTATGAGACACCTACGGGATATTTAAAATGCCCGACAGGTACTTGGTGATATGAAACTGAATCTCTAGGAGAGGAGGGTTGGATACATAGATCTACAATTTCTTCGAGGTCTGGCAGTCATGTGGCACAATGGATAGAGTGCCAGGTCTGGAGTCAGGAAGATTCATATTTATGAGTTCAAATCTAGCCTTAGACACTTAGCAACTCTGTGTCTCTAGGCAAGTCACTTAACCTTGTTTGCCTCAGTTTCCTCACCTGTAAAATGAGCTAGAGAAGGAAATGGACAGTATTTTTGCCTAGAAAACCCCAGCTGGGGTCATGAAGAGTTAGGCCTGAAAAATGACTAAACAACTGTTGGAAAGGTCTGGAATGGTAACTGTAAAAGTCTTGATGGGGCCACTTGCTGCCTTCAGAAATTTTTATAAAATTTAAATTATTAGTGACATTGAAGGACAAGAGAATGTGAGAATTACAAGTAAAACATGAATCTTTTCAGATTTTAATATATCATTTTTGGTGATGATATAGCCTTTGATGCCCCATTCTTTGGGCATTTTTTTGAAAAGTGATTTGTAGTTTAAGAGAAGAATATTTTCACTCAACTTCCTGCCTTTGGGCCTCAGTTTCTCTATTTGTAAAATGAGAGAACTTGATTAGTTGATCTCTGAGCCTTCTTACTATGCTTAGTCTACGATCTTATTGTCTCTTGATCCCCATTGTAATGGAGTCAAAACCAAAAACAGAAGAGTGGCTATTGTCACTGTAGAGAAGAGGGCTCTGTGGTTCTCTTAAAGACATCATCAGAAATGTCAGAAGCTTTTATGACCCTGGGAGATCAGGGCCCTGTTAGCTAAGTAGAACTGAATTCCGAGTTCTTTAGTCACTGTCTGGACAGCTGGGAAAAAACAGAGAAAAGGGAGAGACCATTTGTAACAGTTCCAGCCTGTTTCAGTTCCTGACTGGAAACCTCCAGACAAATTTTCTCCATTCATACTGGCATCGCATCCTCACAGCACAAAGAAAGGTTGTGGCTTGGAGCAGCCAGCACATTTTTCCAACTTGGGGTCATGAATGAAGCCTCAGAGTCAGAATGTGAAAATCTGAAGCAACATGGGAAGCAAGCAGCAGGTGGCCCCTAGGCCACTGGTCAGTCTCCAGGGGCTAGTTTGGTTTTTCTTAGGTTTCAAAATAAAATTAATGGCTTCCTATGATCCAGACTCATTCCTGGCCAGAGAGGCAGAGATACTGGAGATGAGCTCATGAATGACAGCTGATCTTTATAAATAGGGTTCAGAGGGACTGACAAATACAAAAAAAGCAAGTTTCCTTTGGATGCATCTTCCTTCATTTACCACTCAAATATGGTTTCTTCATCACTTTTTGGTTTTTGTTCTTTTTCCCCCATTTCTCTTTTTTTCTCTCATCTTGGTCTGTCTCCTTTTAAAAGTCAAATGGAGGAACCAAATCTATGTATCTGGTTGTTACAGCAAGAGTCTGGGAGGCAGACCAAGCTGTGCTTCCCAAATCATATGCAAGTAAGGATGCAGAGACTTCAAGACTGTGATGGGACTATTTCTTCTTTCCCTTTTCTGACCTTCTGGTTATCTTTCTTTTAATGGCTTACTTTATACAGGGAGGAAGGAAGGAAATCAGCATTTATTGAACACCTACTATATGCCAAGCCTTGTGCTAAGCACCTTACAAATATCTCATTTAATTTTCACAACAATTCTGTGAAGTGAACACTACTAGGGTCCCCATTTTACCAATGAAACAGCTACCAGTTAAGTGACTTGCCCAGGTCACATATTTAAGACATCTCTGTCTCCTGATGTGATAGCAGATCTTCCTGATTCCACACTCAAGACTCTAGCCACTGCACCATCTAATAACCTTTCATCAGGGCACCTGATAGTTCACCTTTAATTTATTTCATTTGGGGGTGGAGTAGAAGGTGTGGTTTCATTTCTGTAGGGAACTCCCAGTAAGGAAAGTCCCCCTTGTAGTGAAGATCGGCGTGTGCTCTGAAGCTCGTGGTCTTAGGGAGTTTCCTGGGGCACTGAAAGGTTGTATAGCTAGCATATGTCAAAGTAGGATCGGAGCCTAGGTCTTAGAATGGAAGCTCTTTGAGGGGAGGGATTTTTTCATTCTTTGTATTTGTATTCAAAGCCCCTCTCACAGTGTCTGGCTCATGGATGATTAATGAATACTTGATAATTAAACAATGGTTTGATTCCAGATTCCAAGGCAGATCATTATGCTGCATTACCCATCACCTTTATAAACGATGAGGAGGAAGATGATGATGATGAGGATGTCTTCTATTTCTGTGGTGCTTTAGGGCCTGTAAAGTGTTGGGCATTTTTACTGGCTGTCCCTTATACCTATGAAGGAAAGCAGGAAGGAAGGAAGGAAGGAAGGAAGGAAGGAAGGAAGGAAGGAAGGAAGGAAGGAAGGAAGGAAGGAAGGAAGGAAGGAAGGAAGGAAGGAAAGAAGGGAGGGAGGGAAGAAGGAAGGAAGGAAGATTATGTTATAGACTAATTACAATAGTCAATTCAGAGAAATGATTTAATTCTCTGAATCAATTCAATACAATTCAGAGAAAGGGTATAGGAAAATGATGTTAGGAGCACTAAAAACAAGAATCACTTCATGAGTTTCATAAATTTATAAATTCATCAGCTTAGAATTGAAAAAGATATGAGAGGTCACCTAATGCAACATCATCATTTTATAAAAGAGGTAACTGAGGCCTAGAAAAATTAAGTGACTTGTCTAAAGTCACACTGATGAAAAAACCTTGTATTTGAACCCAGGTCTTTTGACTTCAAATCTGGAGCATTTTCTACTGCATCAGAAGGGTATGAAGCCTGGGCCTTGTACCAAATGTAGCTTTTTCCATGTACTATTCTAGTATGAATTTCGAGTTCAAGGACACTACATAGGCAGCAATGGTGGAAATGGAAGCATACAGGGGACTTCTGGGTCACATGAGCAAAAACATGGAGCATGAGATATTTTCTCTCATCCTCAAAACCTCTTAAAACTCTCCAAAACAAAAATTATTTGCCAAAGATAAAGTAACTTCTGTCTCCATGGTCTAAGATACCTAGAATCCAAAAGAAGGAAACACAAAAACCAAAAAAACCCATGAACTGATGCTCATGATGTAAACCTGAGCTTACTTAGCACCACCTCCCCACCTGTCATACTGCCAGCATCCAAGGCAAGTCCAATACTTTCTTTTTTTTAAATAAAAATGTATTTATTTAACTTTTTACATTCATTTTCACAAAATTTTGAGTTTCAAATTTTCTCCCCTTTTTATCCCCTCCCCCCACCCCAATACACCAAGCATTCTAATTTTCCCTATTACCAATCTGCCCTCTCTTCTATCATCCCTCCATTCTCTTGTCCCCATCTTCTCTTTTGTCCTGTAGGGCCAGATGACTTTCTATTCCCCATAAACTGTATGTCTTATTTCCTAGTAGCAACAACAATACTAAAATTCCCAGGTCAAGGAGAAAATATTGCAAGCAGCTAGAAAGAAACAATTCCAGTATTGTGGAAATACAATCAGGATAACTCAAGATCTAGCAGCTTCTACATTAAGGGATCAAAGGGCGTGGAATAGGATATTCCAGAAGTCAAAGGAACTAGGACTCAAACCAAGAATCACCTACCCAGCAAAACTGAGTATAATACTTCAGGGGAAAATATAGTTTTTCAATGAAACAGAGGACTTTCAAGCATTCTTGATGAAAAGACCAGAGCTGAAAAAAAAATTTGACTTTCAAACACAAGAATGAGAAGAAGCATGAAAAAGTAAACAGTAAAGAGAAGTCATAAAAGACTTACCAAAAGTGAACTGTTTACATTCCTACATGGAAAGACAATATTTGTAACTCTTAAAACTTTTCAGTATCTGGGTAGTTGGTGGGATCACACACATACATACACACACGTACATATGTGTACACATACACACATACACACATGCATGCACATACAGAGACAGAGAGCACAGAGTGAATTGAATAGGATGGGACCATATCTTAAAAGAAATTAAGGTAAATGGTGAGAGAGAAATGTAATGGGAAGAAAGAGGGTGAAATGGAATGGGGTAAATTATATCCAATACTTTCTTACAACAAACCCATCCCAATACCTCAATCATTAGCATACAGATCCCAGTTACAAGCTGCAAAATTCTGCTCTGGTGGTGACAGTCAGCTCAGTCATAGGCTTTCAGGAGCAAAATCCAGCTGGTGGCCACAACCCCAAAGTGTAAGTGCTACAAAGGTCTAAACTGTAAACACCAGGGTAGACAATCTGTAACACAAGAGTGGCAGCTCTCTCTGCTAAGCCAGACAACCAAAGGAAGCAGTATAAGACACTAGGAAAGAAGTGTGTGTGTGTGTGTGTGTGTGTGCGTGCGTGCGTGCATGCGTGCGTGCGTGCGTGTGTGTGTGTGTGGCAGGTGGTGGTAGTAGAGCACCTCACTAAGCCTAACGGAAAGAACACAGCATCCAGCTGGGGATAGTTTTAACCACCCAAAACTTCCTGGGGGAAGAGACCTAGGCTGGTGAACCATATATTGCTCAGCATAAGAGAATGATTACATGCTTTGAGATTTAACACCCAAGGAAACCACCATCAGAGGGGGCAGAGTCGAAAGTGAATAGAGGGGAAAAAGAAACTGTAGTTATCAAAGATGTCAGGAAGAAAAGACCTTGAATGTAAGCAGAGAAACCAATACCGAAAACACTGACAGAAGGAAATGTGACCTCCATATCCAGCAAATGAGGTCGGGCATCTATGAATAACTACTGAGAAACAAAACAAGAATCTCATCCAAAACAAATGGAGGGAATAAAAGAAAGCTAATTCTCATAACTTTAAATGTAGATGGATTGAACAAGCCAATAAAATGAGAAAAAGTGATGGATTGGATAGAAAAATAAAACCCTACAATTTGTTGCTTACAAGAAACACATTTTAAAAACCCCAAAACATAAATGAAATAAAACTGAGAGGACAGAAAAATATTACTACACATCAAATAAGCTCCAGAAAGCAAACATTTCACTCATGCTATTTAACAAAGCGAAAACAAACATTCAAAAAGAAAGGGGGATAAACAAGGAAACTATATTATGCTGAAAAAAACTTAATAAACCAATATCAGTTATAAACTTATATGCTCAAAATGCCTTAGCATCCAAATTCATCTGAGCTATAAGAAGATGTAGTAATACCATAATGACAAGAGATCTCAAAATTCCTCTCTGTTTAGATAAACCTAACAGAAAGATAAACAAAAGAGAAAATGTGAACTGGACCAAATTGCTGGAGAAATTTAGAGTTAAAGCATTATAAAGCTTGTTCTAAATGGGACACTAAAAGAATATACATAATTTGACAAAAATTGATCCTGTAATAGGGCACACAGAGATTTCGCAAACAAATATAAAAAGGCAGAAATAATTTCATTTACAGATTATAACATAACAAAAATAGTAATTGTTTCAAGCACCACAAACAAAACACTAAATAGAAACTTAATAATGAAATCCTAAATAACAAGTGGGTCAAAGAATAAACCACAGAAATAATTAATAACTATGTAAAAGAATTATAATTATGAACCAACAGACCAAAATTTATGGGATGCAACTAAAAAAGTTTTTTTGAGGAAAATCATATCCTTACAAATACACATTAATGAAATAGAAAAAAAGCAGGATTAATAAACTGAAATTCTAAAAAATTAGAAAAACCAACAAGTAAAACTAAAATAAGCACAAAAGTGGAAATATTTAAAAATTAGAGGGGAAATGGATACATTGGAAACAAAAAACCCTAGAAATGATAAATAAAATTAAAAATGATTATCTGAAAAGGCTAATAAAATTGATAAAGCTTTGGGTAATCTGATTAAGAAGAGAGCAGAAAATCAAATTAATGAGCAAGGTAAAATCATAGCAAAACTAGAAAAAATAAAAAGTATAATTAGAACATATTCTGTACAGTTGCATGCTAACTAAACTACCAAAGGTTTAAAGAACAGGTCATAGCTATACTTCACAAATTATTCTCAAAAACTGAGAAAGAAGCCTATCAGAATTCTTTTATGTGACAAATATAGTCCTAATAACTAAACCTAAAACACACACACACACACACAATGATAGGCCAGTATCATTAGTGAACAGTGACTCAAAAATTTTAAACAAAGTTGTGTCACACACTACAGCAATTTGTCCAAAAAAATCATTTTTTATGACAAAATTGGATATGAGGATGGTTCAACATTAGGAAAACAACATAGTTAATAATATTAAAAACCCAAACATCCAAAACTACATGATCATTTCAATAGATGGAGAAAAAGTCCTTGAAAAAGTATAATATTCTTTTATGCTAAAAACTCTATATAACATAAGAATAAAGGGCCTTTAAAATGCTTTTTAAAAGTGTTTTAAAACTGAAAGTAAGCATCATAAGCAATGGGGATACAATAAAACCTTTTCTAGTAAATGCAGAAGTGAAGCAAGGATGATCACTCTCCACACTATTGTTTTACATAATTCTGGAAATGCTAGAAAAAGTAATAAAACAAAATAAATTAAAAGTATAAAGATAAGTAATAGAGAAGATAAAACCAATCCAATTTGCTGATATGATGTTTTACTTGGAAAATTCTAGGTAATCAGCAAGATACTAGTTGAGATAATTAATAGCTGCAGCAAATCTTCAGTCTACAAAATAAAACCTCAGAATCATCAGCATTTCTACATAACAGTACCAAAACACAAGAAGTGATAAGTGAAAGAGAAATTCCATTCTAAATAAGTGCAAAATACAAAACATACCAGGGGATCAATTGACGAAAGCATGCAAAAGACTTGTATGGATTCAATTTCAAAGTAAGTTCTCCTTAAAGAAATAGAGAATTTTTATTTAGAAATTTAAAAAGAAATTTAACTAGCTGGAGGGATATTCAGTGTGCCTGGCTATGCTGTGCCAACATAATAAAAATGAAAATGTTGCCATAATTAATTTACAGTTTAAATACAATAGCAATCAAATTACCAAGTGAATACTTTTTATAACTTGATAAAATAATGACAAATTCATTTGGAAAAAATATATCTAGAATATCAAGAAAAATGAAAAGAAGTGTCAAAAGGAGACTAGAACTTCTAGACTTCAACCTGTTTTACAAAGCATCAATCATAAAAACTATCTGATAATGGTTAAAAAATAGAGAGAGTTCAATGGAACAGATCTGATAAAGGAGAATCAAAAATAATAGAACAAACTCACCCAGTGTTTGATAAAATGGAAAATAAAAGTTTGCTGGGGAAAAAAATCTTTATTTGATTAAAAAAAAACTGTTGGAAAAACTGAAAGTTGTGTGGCAGAAATTAAGCTTAGACCAACACCATGAACCACATTCTACAACATATTCTGATGGATATGAAACTTTATTATTAAAGCTTATACAATTTAAAAAAAATAGATGAGAAACTTATTATATACCTCTCACAGAAATGGGCGTATTCAAACGAAAAAAAGATAGAAACAATTAAAAGTATAAAATAGATAACTTGGATCACTTGAAACTGTTCTTTGTTTCAGTTTCTTCACAAACAAAATGAATGTACCCAGGATGATAAGAAGGAAAGTAACTAAATGGGGGAAAAATTCTTTGCATCAGATTTCTCTTGTGAGGGTTTGGCACCCAAGATATATAAACAACTCTAAATTTTATCTGCATATATGCATATAAATATATAAATAATTCTCCAAGAGTTAAATGACCAAAGGAGACGAACAAACTTCTCAAAAGAAGAAATACAAAGTTTCACAACCACATGAAAAAATATTCTAAATCATTAATAATAAAAGAAATGCAGATCAAAACAACCTTGACATTTCATCTCGTATCTGCAAATTGGTCAAAATAAACAAAAATGGCAGCAGTCAATGTTAGAGAGGTTATGGTAAAATGGATACAATGATTCATTGTTGAAACTGTGAAATAGTACACCCAATTTGGAAAGCAATTTGAAGTTGTGGAAATAAAATGACTAAAATGTTCATACTCTCTGAAATCAGAGATTGCACTACTGGGATTAAAACCCAAGGAAGCCATTGATAAGCATAATAGATAGATAGATAGATAGATAGATAGATAGATAGATAGATAGATAGATAGATAGATAGATAGATAGATAGATAGATAGGTGGGTGGATGGATGGATGGATGGATGGATGGATGGATGGATGGATGGATGGATGGATAGATCGATAGGTAGATAGATACCATTTTATAGCTAAGATTATTGATGATAGATAAGAATTGGAAACAAAGTAGATGTTCGTTGACTGAGGAATAGTTAAACAAATTGTGGTACTTGAATGTAATAGAATATTGCTATGCTATAAGAAATTAAGTGTGTGATGAATACAGAGCAGCATAGAAAGGTCTATGTGAACTGTTGTTTAATGAAATAAGCAGAGCCAAGAAAACAACATACACAATAACTACGAAAGAATGACTAGAACACCAAAAAATCGAAAGTAAATGTAGCAAAATTATAAAGTTTGATCAGGACTCTATTGCAGATGTATAAGAGGACACCCCCAACCCACTCCTTCATGGAGGTGGGAGGTCCACAGGTGTTAGCCATTGCACAGGATTTTGAACTTACTCAATGTATTCATCAGTTGTGCAGATTTTTTTTTCCTCCTTAAAAAAATACTATCATATGGACTGTCTCTTTAGGAAGGGGGAAAAGTAGGGGAGGGATGCTTAGGATAACTGATGATGTAAGAAACAGAAGACATCAATAAAAGCTTCTTTTAAAAAATAAAGTACACAGTGGTTCATTGAAATGCAGTGTTCAGTTGGTGGAGGTAGAAAAGGAACAAGGGCTGTGTATTGTCAATACCACCTCTGTGGCGTGTGCTAGATTTTTATTAACCATGTTAGTGTCCCGGTTTAAAAATCAGTCAAGTGGTGTCTCTGTTACAAGGCTCACTGGTGTTTTACGACTTGTACAATCCAGCTATATATGAAGTACAGGCCAGCACCTGCTGGGGGATGGCTTTGCTTAATGCTGCTTTAGAAGACAGGAGGTGGTTTGGGGAGCAGTGACAAAAGATGTTACTGCAAAAGACGGGATTAGGATCTTCCCCTCCAACTTTACCATACTCTCTGTTACTGTCACCCCTAACCTCCAAGGCAAGCCTATGTGGTTATAGATCCACATATATATCCCTTTCATTTTGAACTAGGAACTTGTAATGATCCATATCTCATCCCACAAGCTGGGAAAAACAGCATAGATGTATTTAATGTTCAAAGAAGCCCCAATATTTATTTTTAAATTGAACAACACTTTTAAAAAGTTGTCAGCTGGTTGTAGTACAAAAGAAGGGCATCAATAACGCTCTTTCCTCCCCAAGAAAATACTGTAAGTTTCGTGCTAGCTTAGTTTAATTCAGTCATTTCTCAACATACCCTGCCTTCCCTTTTCATAAACCGCTCCCTTGTAATATAGAAAAGCAGTTAAGTAAAACTTGACAATAAAATTGTGCATCAGTATAGGAAACATTAATAATAGCTATCATTTTACATCATTTTAAGATTTGCAAAGAACTTTACAAATATAATCTCATTTTATGTTCCAGATAGCCCTGGGGCATAAGTATTATTATCATCACCATTTTACAGATAAGGTAACAATCTCAGAAAAGGTAAGTGACTTACCTGGGGTCACACAGGTCATAAGTATCTGAGTCTGTAATTGAACTCAAGTCTTCCTGACTCCAAGTCCAGTGCTCTATCCACAATGATACCTAGAGTTTGACACCTCTCTAACTAGGAGAACATGTGTTTGATCATATGATTTCTGAAGCAAATATTGATTATTTGCTTGAATTTGTTTCAGCAAACATTTATTAGGCACCTACTACATGCCAGATATTGGTGACACAAAGACAAAATCAAAACTGTCCCTTTCCTTGAAGAATTTATATTTTACAGTCACTGTGCTTGATCCAAATTCAACCATAATTTACTGTTGTTTTTGGTTAAATTATGTATATTGATCTCCTGATTCCACTTTTCTCACGCTGTAAGAAATCAGACAAACATCCTGTGATTCTCTGAATTCTTCATATACTTCAGTTCTTATGGCTCAGTAATGATTCATTTTTTTCTGCTACTGTTATTTGTTGAGCCATTCCCTGACCAATGGACACCCACTTTGTTTCCAGCTATTTTTTTCTTCTCCAGAAAGTCCTATGACTATTTTAGTATATGCGGGGCTTTTCTTTCTGTGTCTGGCCTCCTTGGGGTACATGCCCAGTAGTGAACCTCTTTATTTTCTCAAACCACTGAACCAGAACAAGACTGGAGCATCAAACCATTCTCCAAATGTGACCCAAGGCGATATTTGGTTTGGTCTAATTCCCAGACTGGAACAGAGGCTAAACTGTGAGTAGTGGAAATGGAACTCTTGGATCGAGGGAAAGAAAAGGGGGACACCCACTCTATACATGACTGAACCTCTCTCTGTGAGGTTTCATCCTTGAGCAGGAAGAAAGCAACTCTCTCCCCGCCTACCAGCCCCTGCAGAGTATGGAAAGCACATCTGTCATTTTGCCTTCTCTTAAACATCTGGTGTGTGATGCCAAAGTAGTATCCAGCAGACTAAATTGCTAGTGGGAGACCAAGGCCTCTCTGTGATTCAGTAGAAGTAACCACAAATGGTTTGCACTTGCGACTTGTGTGATCTGTAGCCAAGCCACCAGCCAGTGGGGTCTACTCCCAGCAAGGATGTTAAGTGAGTCTCAAGACTGTGCCAGGGTGGTTTTACATCCAGACAGATTTCCATTTTCCTGTTCAGCATCTTTTCCCTATGAAGGGAGAAGGTTTACTTAAAAATGGAGAAGGGAAAAGGGCAAAATAGGTAGGCAGAGGAAGGGTAGGAAATGTGATTTTGAAATCATAGTATAAAAGTGTGTCTATACAAACACACACACACCCTCACATATATGCATATATATATATATATATATATATATATATGTATGTGTTTTCGTTGTTCAGTCATTTCCACTGTGTCTGACTCTTCATGATTCCATTTGAGGTTTTCCTGACAAAGATCCTGGAGTGGTTTGCCACTTCCTCCTTCGGCTCATTTTATAGATGAGAAAACTGAGGCAAACAGGGTTAAGTGACCTGCCCAGGGTCACACAGCTAATAAGTGCCTGAGGCTGGATTTAAACTCAGAAAGATGAATCTTCCTGATTCCAGGCCTGACACTCTATCCCCTGTGCCACCTAGCTTCCTGGATGTATATACATGTATAGTATATGTATATACTATACATATATATCAATAATAAATAATATAGACACATGTTTTACAAATATCTCTTTTGCTCACACAATAGTTCTGTGAAGTAGGTACTGTAAGAATTATTATCCCCATTTTACAGATGAGGAAACTGAGTCTCCGATAAGTTAAGTGGCTAGGCTGTAGTCATAGAACTACGAAGAGTTGGAGAGGAAAGAGGGAAGGAAGGAAAGAAGGAAGGAAGGAAGGGAAGAAGGGAGGGAGGAAGGAAGGGAGAGATGGATGAAGGGAGGGAGGGAGAGATAGAGGAAGGGAGGGAGGGAGAAATGGAGGAAGGGAGGGAGGGAGAAATGGAGGAAGGGAGGGAGGGAGGAAGGAAAGAAGGGAGGAAGGAAAGAAGGAAGGAAGGAAGGAAAGAAGGAAGGAAGGAAGGGAGGGAGGTAGAACTTAAAGATGTTTTCTAGGATGCAGATTCAAAAGAGATAGTGCCTGCCCTCAGAGCGCTTATACTCTATTAAGGGAATATAATACATAGAGGGAAATGATGGATACTTCACTTCCCTAATCTGTGTCCCTGTTTCTGCATCTGTAAAATGAGAATGATGTGCTAGAATGATCTCTAAGCTCCCTTCCATTTCTATACTCAATTATTTAGTCCTCCCAGAAATAATAGGGTTGGGAGTGAAGGTAGCTCTCTAGGCGTACTGGAACTTCAGCACCATGGCAACTAGGCTTGTTCCCATTGTCTCTTAATCAAATATACTCCTCTTTTTAGCTTTCAAAACCCTTGACTACTTCGCTCCAATGTGTCTTTCTAGTTTCATTGGACAGCATCGTCCCTGCCACACTCTGTGATCCAGCAAACATCTCCTTCTCTTCGTCCCTTGTGCCACATGCCAGGCCTTTGCACTGAGCCCTTCTCCTATGAAGCGCTCCCTTATCACCTCTGCTCAGAAAAATCTTTCTTTTCCTCTAAGACCAAGTTGGCTTCATGAAGCCTCTCCTTATTACCTCAAGTGCCCTTCTCACACGCCCTTTCTATTCAACTACTTTGTAATTACTTACATTTACTATATTCTTATTTATACTGCTCTATATATTTATATGTACTAACATGAGCCCTTGTATTCCCTGTTAGAATATGACTTCCTGTGCAGGAAGCATATTTCATTAATTGCATTTGTACCTCCAATGCCTAACACAGTGCTTTGCATATATTGGGTACTTAATAAATACTCTTTGGTTGATTACTGAAGATAATGGGGCCTGAAAGGGTCAGCCCGTGCAACCGTAGAGCTAGAGCTTCTCCACTCACTACGTTGGAGTCAGAGGTATGCAGCAGTTGGCTTATTCCAGAGTCTCTTGTTCTATCTTCTCTCTATGTGTATAGTTCAGAAACTGGCAATGCTACAAATCAGGGTTTGAGTTATTGCTTTGTTCATTTTCTGGGTTTAATGAAGTGATGAAAAAATATTAATCATGAAAATTAAACTGAAAAATCTGTTGGAGGAATGTTTCCCCCTGGAGAGCTGATTGTTAAATATTTACCAACACACTGCTGCCTGGTTCCCAGACAAAATATTAACCCTTATCCCAACTTACATAGTTAGGAAGAACTCTGCTAAGTACAATCAAAGACAACCTTTTAAACTTGGGTTGTTCACTAAATTTGTCTTGTAGGTAGAGGTGACTTCCTCACTGCGAGCTGTTGTGCAAGTTGTCAAAATCTCAGATACTTATGATAATCAAGGGTTCATAGATATAGAACTAGAAGAGTCCTCAGATGCCATCTAGTCTGACCTTTCTGACTCAGAAAGGTTAAGTGATTTGACCAAGGTCACGTATATAGTACGTAGCAAAAGCAAAATTTGAACCCAGGACCTCTGACTCCCGAATCGGTGTTTGTTCTACATGTAGTGATAAATGGGAAAGGAGACGTCTTTTTAAATAATACAAAGGGGTTATGATTGTAATTCACATTCCCACACTATCCAATGAGAGTTCATGCCTGTAAACATGTCAGAGAGAACTCTGGACCCACCTAGTGGGTCCTAACTTTCTCTAGACTCTCTTTTAGAGCATCTGGAATGGGCTAGATGTCTGGTTTTTTAGCTCATCCCTTCATCAGTATTTTTGTTTGCACATCTCTTGCAACTATAGTAATGACAAAGGCTTCATGCTGTTTCCGCTCATAATTGTGGGGCTTGAAAGATGGCAAAAGAATAGTTTGTATTAATATGATTATGAAACAACTTCCCTTGGGGCTGCTTCTTCACTCTGAGGGGCCAGCTCTGGTTGCCTGGCTGCTTCTGTGGAAACCAAGGGACTTTAGAGAGCTGAGGAGGTGGTGACAAAATGAGGCGGTGGCGGGGAGGGGGGAGAGAAGTAAGCGAAAACAGTGTATTTTGGAGCCACACCGGATGTGGTGTCCAGCCACCAAGCCTCGGGCCTCGTGAACAGGATCCTGAAATGTTTCATAATCTCACTAGTAGGAAGGAACCTCAAGATTAAAAAGGAAGCTGCAAGGACAGACCAGAGGAAGGGTCAAGTCTGTGGGATCTGGGTATGACAAGCTATTGGGCAGATTCTTTAACAAGCATTTGATTTAGACTCCAGCTGTCTACTTCTCTCTCTGTCACTAATTCACTTGGTGATATGGACAAAGAACCTCGGTGAGGCTCAGTTTCCTCAGGCTGTCTACCTCATGGCTTGTTGTAGGAGAATTTTCTTTAGATTGGGTGACTAGTGTCTTGGAAAAGTATGGTAAGATGGAAAGAATGTTGAGTTTGTTTGAGTTAAAGTCCCTGGGTTCAAATCTTAGCTTTTCACTTATTACCTATGTGAGCTTAGGCAAAAAAAGTGGCGATGTTTCTGGGCCTCAGTTTCCTCGTCTATAAAATGAGGGGATTTATACTAGATTACCCAGTATATCTATGATGTCATGAATTCCATACACTTTCCTGCAGAATGGCGATTAGTTTCCTGGTCTAGCCTTTGGGATCCCTGGGATAGGCCTCAAGGGCCTATTTCATCCATCCATTATGTAGGAATACATTGGGTATTACCCAATATGAACATTGGGTGGATTTTTGTGGTTTGGTCTGGGAGCTAAATGGCCATAAATAGCATCATTTCTATGTGAAAATGTGGTCTGAGTTTCAGATAACAAAGCTATAGACTTATAACACACTGTTTATAATTTTCATACTGCTCATATGAATATTTGCAACTAGAGGAATGACTTGTCTCTACCACTCATTATTAGGAAGAAATAATAAATAGAGAGAAAGATTCAAGCTAACAGGAACTGGAATTGAATTAAATATTAGATGGTACACTGGACTTAGTAATTTGATTTATTGATATTGGTGAACTTTCCTAGGAAATCCTAGCCTTTTTAGATCCTATGCTTTCCTTTGCACAGCTACCCTCTTCCCCAGACCTGTTTTTAAAATTAATTAATTAATCTCATTAACACTTTTGGTTTACTTTACTTCTTTTGTCTTTACAACTCAGAGATATTCCCTTTCTGATTATCTTCCTCTACCTCTTTCAAAAAGATTAGATATTATGATAGCCTTTTTTTTCATAGTTGGACTCCTTTTTTTTCCCTTCTCTTTTATCCTATACCCTCCTACAAAACAAATGGGTATTGTGATCTTCCTCTCATGTTGTTACTTAATACTAATGACAAGGAGATCCTCTGAGCCACACTCCTACATGAGTCTAATTAGCCTACCCTATAGACAATTCTTATCAATGGTAACACCCCTAGCAGCCTGATGAGCTCTGTCCATTTCTCGGGTCCTTTTCATTCCCACAAATTGATAGAGATAAATGATCACCCTCCCCTCTGTCCCATCCCCAGGATCCATGCTTTTCTGGGAGTACAAATACAGGACATTTCTCCCTTGTGACAACCCTGTCAGTCAAGCCTGTTCTTGACTCACACATATGTAATATATGTGAGGTAAAAGACCATTTTAGGAAGGAATTCCTGACACTATTCAAATGAGGTATCATGCACCATTACCCCCCAGACACACACACACACACACATACATACATACATACATATATATATATATACACACAAGCACACGTGTATTATATGCATGCACATGAAGTCCTATATGGGTACCTTTAGTATTAAATTTTAAAAGTCTCCATTCTACCATAAACCCTCTCATCCAGACGAGAAAAGAGGCTGGTTGAATCACCAGTATCATTTGAGTCCAGGGTACTGGTAAGCCCCAGGCTAAGTGCCGCCAGCAGGGGGACCTTTAGTTGAGCAGTGCAGTCCTATCTAAAACACTCAGGGTATAGACCTGACTCCTCTGTATCTTCATCTTCTCTGTGACAGCTGGTTTGATTTCGTGCTGCATGTGACTTTGGCTGAGTGTAGATTAATTTACTCCTTCCTAGATCCCTGAATTCGGGAGTCCCAGGGCATTTACTTGTTTCTGGTTGCATTTAATTCTACGCTAAACAAAAATCATATGACAACTGAAATTATAAAAAAGTTTTGACATAAACGTAATTGTTCTTCTGGTGACATTTTGTATGTTTTGAACATGTTTATTAAACTACCACCTCCTTAATATATAAATGACTTTTTCCTTTTGTTTTGCTTTGGTTGGTTTGGTTTGGTTTTTTTCCCTTATTTTGTTTTAAGGAGATGTGTTCCATCTTCAAACAAGTGCTTCTTAATAGCAACATGCTGGTAGAAGCCTTGAACCATTGAGCCAATGAGATATAGTAACAGAAGATAACTTCATTCCTGTAATATGCTCCTATGTGAAGAATTTCTTCCTTTTTCCACAGAATTTACAGCAGAAACAGCTGAAACTGGGTACACTGATAATCATTATGTATGTGTAAATTCCTCATTTATAACTCACAATTTAACTATATGTGTTACTTTTGATTTTTCCCAAATTCCAGTTAAATACATTTGAATGGAAATATCTCCTTTGATTCTAACGCAAGCTATTTTTTAAAAACTTGTCTCTCTTGTGGATCAACCTGTCCATTTATTGTTGACAATTATGTGTCTTTTTAAGACCTCCCAGAGCTACTCAAAGTAGACATCTTTCAAGTAAAGCTAGAACCGAGAAACTAAGAAAATTGGAAGACATCCAACTTTTCTGCCTCAGACTATAATACCAAAATACTTAAATGTCTTTCATTGATCATACTTAGGGGCCCAAGTTGATAGCCTTCTATCAAAATATAGCTGACACTCATTTACTGTGCAGTTAGACATAAAACTGAAAACTTTGTTCATTCAGAATACATCCCAGAATCTGGGAGCACAAAGCCCATGCACTTTAGAGGAAAGAAATAGAGTCAAATATGCTATCCTAATGGGGAAGATGAAACTAGAGAAATTGTCCAAGACGAGTGAGCAGGGAGCTGCGGTTGCTCCTGTGAAGAAGCCCTTTCCTCCTCCTGCCATGGCCCAGTTCTGGGGGTAATCTCTCATCGCTCCCGCTCCTAGCCCTACTCATCCTCTTCATCCTGAAGCTTTCTTTCGTGGGAGTTAAAACATGCTTAATTAAGGCCTATCACGTTCAGTATTCACTGACTATCCTGCTGCTTCTCTGAAACCTTCTTTAAGTCCCAGACAGCTGCTGCGGACTAGGACATATCCCTAGTACTTAACCAAATGGCTTGAACATAGTGTGTGCTTAATTAACATTTGCTGAATGACATTGAATTTCATTTTGCAGCAAGGGGCAGGGCTAACAATGTTGAGAAATATGCCTTGACAATTGTTCGTACAAAAAAGAATTGAGGGGAAGAGGGAGGGACAGAGCGAGTGGACCATAAGACCAGTGTGAATCAACAGTGTCATTCATGCTGAGTAGCCAAAAGTAGCTAACATGATCAAAATCTGAAGTAGAAGATTGGTCTCTAAATGTCCTAAAAGCATTTTGATTTAGATTTCAGTTCCCATTGGCTGACTAGGATCTACTATTCTTTAAGGGCTAATATTGCATTTTGGCAGTTTCTCCCTTTACCAAAATTCCACTTGGGTAGAGCAGTGCTGAATCCAGGCTCTTTATTCCAGCATGATACCAGGGCTGTGGATGTGCACGCAAAGATGCAACATACAGTCTTCATATCAGCTGCCAAGTTTTACAGTGACTTCTGCAGTCATGTAAGAGAGCATGTTCTCCCTGTGCTAATAATGTATCATCCCAATCTTTGTACATCTCTCAAGTACAAGAGCAAGGAAAGATTTCAGTTGTTTAGGGCATATAATATGGAGAACATGAGTTAGGGCAGAGGAGTACAGTGACAGGCCTGTTGTATTCGTCTTTGCTCAGACCACATGTGGAATAGTTTGTTTGGTTGTTTGAATGGAAGAATAGAAGGAAGATGGAAATTAGGAGGAAAATAAAGCTCATCCATTGACCAATCATAAGATCATAGACTTAAAGCTGGGACATGAAAGGGCATCAGATCCAGCTCCCCAGTTTACAGATGATAAATCAAAGCTCCAGAAAGGTTGACTTGCTCCCAGGTCATACCGTTGGTATGCATCTGAGCCAGGATTGGAACCATCTCCAAGTTCAACATTCTATCCATGGTATCACCTAGATTCCTCCATCAACAACTTATTAAGGAGTCAAGTTGTTCTCCTTTGGACTCCATCATGTCCCCAAGAACTTCATCATCTTGCAAGATCACATCATCAGTATTTTTTGACCTTCTGACTGGAGGCTGGAAGCCACGAATTCCAGTTAATAAGATGACCAGGCTAGCCAACTCTCCATTTCCCATATGTCTATGTGCCTTTGGACTTCGTCATCACCCTTCACGCATCACCTTCTCTCCTCTCCCCTCATTCTGCATTCTTTTATGTGTTATCTTCCCTCATTGTTATGAACTCCTTGAAGGCAGGGACTGATTTTTTTTAAATCTCTTTGTATCCCTAACACTTAGCACAGTGCCTGGCACAGAGGAGGCATTTAATTAATTTTATTGACTGATAGCCTGCTAGATGTTGGGAATGTAAATGAAAGAATGAAAAAATCCCTACTCTCGAATAGCTTACATTCTAATGATAGAGGGGAAAGCAGTTATCAGTTGTCTGACTTCACCCCTTTCTCTGACATTCTTCTATTTCATTCAACACTACAGTTTCCCATATTCATTAAACAGGGATGTTTTAAAATTTCAATTTTATTTGCAAAGAACAATGATGTTTTCCCTGAAGTCCTCCTTCCTCTATGATTCCTATCACAGTACCATTTTTACAACATACTGGAAGGAACATTGAACTGGAAGGCCCTACTCACCCTTGAGCTTCTAACCTGCTGTGTCAATTTAGACAAATCATTTACCTTCTGTGGGCCTCAGTTTCCTTACCTATAAAACAAGGATCAGAAATATTTTGTTTTCATCACAGGGTATTATATAGCTCAAATTAAATAGTAGATATAAAAGTGATTTTTAATTGATTTTTTAACATACTTCATTTCCAAATATATACCTCTCTCTCTCCCACTCCCATTATAACAAAGAATTTTTTAAAAGACAAGAAGAAAGTATTGCAGTAAAAATTATTCAACAGCCAAGAACTGGAAATCAAGGGAATGCCCATCAGTTAGGCGATGGCTGAACAAGCTGTGACATATGAATGTGATGGAATACTATTGTGCTATAAGAAATGATGAACAGGCAGATTTCAGAAAAATCTGAAGAGGCTTATATGAACTGATGTTGAGCAAAATGGGCAGAACCAGGAGAACATTATACACAGTAACAGCCACAGTGTGCGAGGATGGTTTCTGATAGACTTAGCCCTTCACAGCAATGCAAGGACCTAAAACATTCCCAAAGGACTTGAGGCAAAATGCCATCTACATCCAGAGAAAAGACTATGGAATTGGAATGCAGAATGAAGCAGACTGTTTTCTCTTTTATATTTTGTTTTATTTCAGTTTTTCTCATGATTTCTCCCTTTCATTTTAATTCTTCTATGCAACTTGACTAACGTGGAAATGTGTCTAATAAGATGTGTTGAATAAGAATATATGTGTAGAACCCATATAAGATTTCATGCCATCTCAGGGAGAGAGGGAAAAGGGAGGGGGAGAAAATGTAAAACTTATGGAAGTGATTGTTGAAAAGTGAAAACGAATAAATTTATTAAATAAAAATGATTTAAAAAATTAGTCAACACATCAACTGAGTCTAATAGTATATGCAATGTTATATGCCTATAGTCCTCCAATTCTACAAACAATGAAGGGAGGTACATTTTTTCCTCCCCCTTTTAATCATTATATAGTGGTAAGTTTCACTTTTGTTGTCATTTATGGCATGCTCATGCTCATTGTATTTGTCCTGGTTCTGTTTATTTTTCTTTTCATCAGCCTTCCTAGGCTTCCTTGTAGTTTTCATATTCATCATTTCTTGAGGTCTAAGTATAAATCTATTATATTCATGTACTACAGGATGTCTAGGTATTCCTCATTTGATGGGCATCTATTTTGTTTCCAGTTCTTTGCTAGTATAAAAAGTACTGCTATTGCTGTTTTCATACACTTGAGATCTTTCTATCTTTGACCTCCTTAGGGTATATCCCTAGCAATAGGATCTCTGTTTGGGTCAGTGTGGGTGAATAAAAATGCCTTTTAAATAAAGAAGATTGCTTTAAATGTGAAACAGTATCATTTCAATATATCAGTGGAGCTTCACTTTCTGTTTTGTGTTGAAATTCCCAGTTGGAATATAAACTCATGAGGATAAAGCTTGAGTATTCTATACTTCATCCAATCAAAAATAGAGCTTGAATATTGATGGATGGGGGTCTAATGACTAAAGAAGGCAGAAGTATTTTGTTCAAACACCTGATTAGGGTTGCCTGGAAAGGTGTAAACAGTATCCTGATTAATATACTAATTGTTCTTCTTTGCATTATTTACCTACTTAAATTTTCTATAGCCCTTTCATGGCTCAGAAAGTACTTGGTGAATGAAAAAAATGAATTAATTCTCTTTTGGCAGCAACTATATATAAGGATCTATGTGCCAGAAATTACGACTAGTTCTTACTTCTAGTCAGCCAGGTTTTCCCTGTTATCTGATCAGCTTAGACTGACTAGGTATAGCAGAAAGAGAATGGAATTTAAAGTCAGAAAGCCCAGGTTTCAATTGCAACTCTTCCACTTGCTACTTGGATGACCTTGGGGGAGTCTGTTTATCTCACTGGGCCTTCGTTTCTTCATCTGTAAAATGCAAGGATTTGAGTAGAGACTTATTTTTTTAATTGAAATTTTTCAATGAACAATAAATCTAATTTGTCTCGTTTTCACCTCCCTCTTCATTGAACAAAAGGGAAGAGCAAAAGGGAAGAATGAAAGAAGACAAAACCTTTATAACAATACTACGGGCTCTTTGAATCATTGGGTCCTTGACTCTTGGCCTTGAGGGCTGACTGTGACAGTGACCAAGAAGGAAGTTCAGGGGAAAAGGAAGTGGTTTATCAGATAATAATATATATAATCCATTCCATGAAAGGGGAAACGCAATGGCAAAATAGGGGAATGCCAACGAATGTGATGAATAGTGGGGGTGTTATGTGCTAAGAACATTGTAGCAGTAATGAAGATCTGGCAGAAGTCTGGAAAGGCTGGAGAATTGCGCTCTGCTGACATCCAATGACTAGCTTAGCACATGAACCAGTGGGATGAAATTGTTTCCAAGAGTCAATGAAATAAACAAGATAGCTTGGGTTGCAGCTTGACCCTACTCAAAGCATTTTGGTACACGGAGGGCAATGGAGTGAGAGTTGCTCCTTCATGTTCTGGTGCCTCAGGTCTCTAGGTCGGATATATCAGGGAAATAAGGGATGCATGCCCTGGCTTCCATTAGAGAGATGGGTGAAGATGAGGGAAAGGATTGAAGATTATATGGATTTATGCGATGCCTACTGTGTGTCAGGTAGTTCAGTGGATGAAGTGCTAAGCCTATAGTCCACTTACTAGCTGTGTGACCCTGTGCAAGTCACTTAACTTCTGTTTACTTTAATCCACTGGAAAAGGAAAGGCAAACCACTCCAGCAGCTTTGCCAAGAAAACCCTACAGAGGGTTCATGGAGTCACAAAGAATTGGACACCAGTGAACAACCGATCAACATATGCCAGGCACGTTACCAAATGCTTAGTCAATATTATCTCATTTGATCGAATATTATCTCCTTTGATTTGGAAGAGAAATAGTACTGATAGCTAGAACTAGGCCCATTTCTGTACCTTTTCCTCCCCCCTGTCCTTGGGTACAAAGTGTAGCATAGTCTGGTACACAGAACCTCTCTATCTTCTTCTTCTGTAGCCCTGGTCACCCCACCCTTGTCCTATTCAGCAGACTCTAAGCCAACCTTATTTTGTTTTCCTCATTAACTTACCTGTCTTCTGTCCTCTTAATGGCCTGCCACCCTGGAGAACAGTCATTTGTTGAGATTCTTAAAGTTCCAAGTCATTTGATTTTCAGAATAAAAGATGGTCTTCGTAGCTGTCATCTCCTCCCCTTGTCTCAGAATGCTTACATATACCTAAGCTCATTTGAGCCTTATAGCAATTCTAGGAAGGAGGAAAGTCAAGGACTATTATCCCCATTTTACGCATAAAGCTCAGAGGAATAAAGTGCTTGCCAAGTGATAGGACCCCTAGGACTTTCTCTACAAGTCCCTGATTCTCGTAGAATCATTCCCACCCATACACTGGGCATTCTACAAAATGGAACTCAATGTGTCAAAAAAAAAAAAAAAAGGAAAGTTTAGTATGGCAACAACAGCTATAACCATAGGACCTATAGCAGTAACATACCATAGAAATCATTTAGTCCAATGCCTTTACTTTACAGACAAGCAAATGGAGGAAAGCCATGACATGGCTAAGTTTACACAAGTAGTTATTGTCAAGCAAGATTTGAACCCTCTGACTCCAAAACATCTGCTCTTCTCACTACCCTATATACAATCTCCACTTAGTGGCAGTATATTGATTTGATGAGGATGTCTGCTCAGTCTCTTTGTCTCTAGGTGTTGTCAGAATCTAGAATGTAGTTATCCATTCCATATGGCAGTGGATTAGGGACATGACACCCCAGGGATCTGGAAAACCCATATTAAATATTTTGGCCCTATCTTCGTACCAAAGAAGAAATCTGATTTTTTTCTTTTTCTTTTATAGGGTGTTTACACAACCTTATTTTAAAACTTGAGTTAAGTATTCGATTATAAGCTATATGTGGTCAATGTTAAGTAAAAATGCTGTATGAAAAAGAAATAAAAAATGTGAAACACTATAGTAATTTCTTATGTCGACCCACAATGCATCAAAACCATGATGGGGAAAGTAGTAATGTGAAGAGATAACTGTATATACATATATATGCTTATGTATATGTGTGTATATGCATATATGTATATTGTATGTGGTATATATGTATATATTTTCTTCTCCCCTGCCTTTTCCAATCCTTCAGGGCTCAGTTTATATTGTCCTTCTTCAATCATTTCAGTCATATTTGACTGTGACCCATTTATGGTTTTCTTGGCAAACATATGGCATGGCTTGCCATTTGCTTCTCCTGCTCATTTCACAGATGAGGAACTGAACAGGATTAAGTGACTTGCCCAAGGTCGCATAGCTAGTAAGTCTATGAGGCCAGATTTAAATTCAGAAAGATGACCTTTCCTGATTCCAAGCCCAGGGCTCTATCCTCTGAGCTGTCTATATTACCCCCAAGTTACCTCCCACCAAAAGACTTTTTCTGGTCTTCCCAGATGCTAGTTCTGTCTCCCTGCTTCCTTCTCAAATTATCATGTGCATATTGATTTATCTCCATTCTGTATCACCTATGGGAGTTCCTTGAGGGAAAGAAGTATTTTTTTATTTTGTCTTTCATCCTTAGCACCTAACGCAAAGTCTGGTATATAAAATAGTGACATAAGAAATGTTATTGGATCCAGGGATACCGCTACTACTAGACTTTTATTCCAATAAGACGAAAGAGGAAAAGCACCCACTTGTGCAAAAATAATTAAAGCAACCTTTTTTTGCAGTGACAAAGAACTGGAAACTAAGAAACGGGTCCTCAGTTATTCCTCAACAGGAAAAACTGAATAAATTATGATATATTCTCGTAATGAAATAATAGTGGACTATAAGCAATTATAAGATGGATACTTCCAGAGAAACCTGGAAAGATTTATATGAACTAATGTAGAGTGAAGTCAACCAACCCAAGAATATAATTTAAACTATAACAACATTGTAAAAAAAATAAAAAAACAGCCTCAAAGGGCTTAAGAACTAAGATCTACACAATGACCACATGATTGCAGAGAACCAGTGACCCTGTTTCCTGCCAAATAATTGATAGAGTAAATAGATAGAATGAAAGATACTGGGAGGAGGGGCTTGACCAATGTGGGAAGTTGTTTTGTTTGACCACACATTTATTACGAAGGGTAGCTGAGTGGTGCAGTGGGTGGCAAACCCCTCCAGTACTTCTGTCGAGAAGTTCCCAAATAGGGTCATAAAGAGTTGGAAATGACTGAAACAATAAAGCAGCAACATTTAGGACGAGGTTTTTCATTTTCTTTTTGGAAGGAAGGGGGCAGGAGGGTGAGAAAATAAATGTTTGATAATGGAAAAAATAAAATTTTAAAAATATATATTTTTTTTGAAAAAAAATTTTATTGACTTAGAAATGGGCTTCTACTGTCCTCAGGATGAAGAGAAGGCAAGGTGTTCTAGAGTGGTTCTTTTCCTCCACAATCCCTTTCAAACAGGGCAGCCCTGGGGACTATGTGGTGGCTGGACCCCCACTGAGCCTCAATTTGCACTGTCAGGCAATGCGCAGTTGCTCTGGGTTAGCTGAAGGCAAACATCTGGGACTCCAATCCTGAAAGGCTCCCCCATTACCTATGTCAACAATTTTATTTTTAAAACTGTGGTGCTGAGGGGGGAAGTTGGGGGGAGGGACAGGAGGGAGGGGAGGGGACCCTTATCGGTGCCCAGGCCCTTGCATATGTAACACCGCCATATAATTAACAGTGAAGATCATTTACATTGTCGCTTAGCTAATTTTCATAATGTTTTCTTTATTATCAGAGGAAGAAATTAACCCAAGAATTTATTTACATAGCAGCCTCAAACAGTAACAGCTTGCTAATTGCCTGTTAGGTGATTAATAAGCTTACAGCAGATGCTAATGAATCGTGGGCTCCCTGTTTCAAAGGTGCTCTTGCGGCATGCTTGTGTTTTGGCAGCTTAATTAGTGCAATAATTATGTACTTGTTGCTCCTTCTTTCAAGCAAATACTGTCAAATGCTTAAGAGATTAAAATGAATTATATCGCTGAGAACTCAGAGATGTTTAAGTATTCTGCTTTTTGCAAACCTCCCAGTGATTCCAAAAATAGAAAGGAATAAACATCAGAAGGTGGTTCGGTCCCTTTGGTCTGCCGCAGCCATGCTTCAGTTGCTTTGGCTCCCAAGTGCAGCCAAAGTCTTGGTTATTGTCGCCAACCTAGGAAAGCTATGGTTCCCTCAACAGAAGAACCTGACCCAGGAGCAAGGGGACCTCAGACCAAGATGCTTTGGGGGTACATCTGTGGGGCTGGTGCAATGGAAAGACCACTGGACTGAGAGTCAGATTGCCATGACTCTGTTCTCTGTCTGTTCTCTGAGTGATTTAGGGAAAGTTACTTTGTATTTCTGGACCTCAGTTTCTTCATTTGTCAAACGAAGTTAATAAAATCTGCCCTGCCTATATCCAGAGGTGGGGAAGGGGCTTTGTGAGGCCTGGATGTGACAATGGTTGGCAAGGTCTTTGATAAAGTGAAAAAGTGCTCTAGGAAAGTAAGATGGTAGAATTAAGTAAGGACAGATCACATCTGGAGTATTTTGCTCAGTTCTGGACTGTGTCAGTCTGGAAAGGTCTTTGATAAGCTGGAAAGTGTCCAGAGGAGGACAAGTAGGATGGAGGAGGACATTGAGTTTATGCCATATGAGGATTAATTGAAGGAACTGAAATTTGGAGACATGACAGCATCTTCAAGTATCTGACAGGCTGTCACATAAAAGAGGGCTGCATTTATTCTATTTGGTCCCAAAGAACAAAACTAGGAATAGTGGCAGAAATGGAACAAGGAGGAAAATTTAGCTTTTAATTAAAAATCAAAGCATTTAGAGCTATCTAAAAATGGAATGGACTGGCTACCTCTGAAGGCCTTCAAGCAAAGGTTGGTTGACCACTTGTTGGATGTGTTATAGTGGGGATTCTTTTACTGGATATGGGTGGGAGTAGAAGGCTGTTGATATCTCTTCTAACTTTGAAATTCCTTCGTGGGTCAGGCTCTGGGCTGTTGGAGAAAGGCTGTTGTTATAGACTTATTTAGTTGTGTCCAATTCTTGTGACCTCATGGATCATACTGTCCATGAGGTTTTCTTGGCAAAGATACTGGAATGGTTTGCCATTTCCTTCTCCACTAAAGGAGTATAGGCTTAACTGGTATACTGGTCCTTATTCACCTGAGACAGAGATCCTGCCTTAGGAAGCATCTGACTAGCTTTTCATGCCTCCATCCCAGGATCAGGAGTGTTAGAGGGCCATAGAGACCATCCAGAGGTCACCTCTCTTAGCAGTTTCCATAAAAGTCGCTTTCTTCTTTGGATGTAGGATATCCAAGTCAGGCATCTGCCAACATGCAGGGAGTTTCAAGTTACCGCTTTAGGTTTGGGTGAGATCCTAGATGGTAAGGGTCATCTGAGTGTAAGATTCAGAGTCAGGATATCCTGGGTTCAAATATAACATTGAATTCTTCCTTTACCCTAGGAAAGTCTGTCGCTCTCCTCATCTGTATAAGAGGAGATGATAATATTTCATAAGGTTGCTGTGAGTTCAAAGGACATCATGGATGTGAAGAGGGTATAAACTTTAAAGCACTTCACAAACATCCACTGTTAACATGAAGTATGCTCATTTCTTTTCCAGTAAGACAAGAACCACTGGTGAGGTAAAGGGGAAAAGTGCCAAAGTGAGAGTCAAGAGACCAGGATCCTAGTCCCAACTGCCACTAAAGCACAATATGGACTTCTCTGGGACACTAAGCAAAATAAGGAGATATAAATGCCCTCTCTGGTTTTCTTGGCCCCTCTGTCCAAGGACTCTGACTGATAAATGCCCAAAGGACAGTGAGGGCAAAGATGTACTGTCAGTAAATAAACATTTAGTAAGCACCTTCGGTGGACCAGGCAGTGTGCTAAGTGCTAGGGATAAAAAGAAAGACAAAAGATAGTTCTTGTCCTTTAGAAGTTCACAATGGTGGGGCTGGGCTGGAGGAGGGTGGAAACAACTATGTACTAAAAAGCTATACACAGGATAAATGGAGATAATCATCAGAGGGAAGCCACTAGAATTAAGGAGAAAATAGGAAAAGCTTTCTATAGAAGACTGAATTTTAGCTGGGAGATGAAGGAAGCCAGAGAAGTCATTCATATTATCACATGTTCAGATTGTGTTCCAATATCCTTAGCTCCTTTTTCATAACCAGTCATGAATCTATTGTCCACAAATTTATCTAACTTTCCCTTGAACTTATTTCTGTTGCCAAGATGCATAGATGTCTGGGTTAATGAGCCCATGTTGATGACCTATTTAATAAAGAAACTATTCCTTTATTTGCCCAAAGGTTTCAAGGTGAGGCACCTAGTATGCCCTCCAGGTCATGTGATAGTCATGATGGCTTTGCACTGAAACATCCCTCCACTTGCTCAGTTACTCTTGGGATGTTAGGATCAAATTATCAGAGAGGTGAGTGCCATTTTACAGAGGACCAAATGGAGGCCCAGAGTGGTTCCGTGACTTGCCCAGGAGAGCACAGATAATAAGTATCTAAGGCAAGCTTCTTAGGGCCATTGATAATTATAACAGGAGATTCAGTTATATATAAGAGTCAGGATGAGGTAGAGCAGAAAGATGTTATTGTCCTTCCCTTCTACAAAGGCGTCACTGTCTTGGGTTGGGGTCATACTCATGACATTGCCTTAAATTATCCTATAATTTTCATAGATCATTCCAGATCACCCCCACCACCCTCCCTCAAAACACAATTTGCCTTTATCCCTCAAGTACTTGTTACTCTGCATTTCACCCCTTCTATTCTCATTTGACAACTAAAGTTGAAATATTATAAAACTCTTCAGAGACTAGATAGATGCCCACTTTTTAAAAAAAAAAAAAGAACATGAGACCAAGAGGGACAACCACTGTATATTATGAGAAGAAGGTAGTTAAGATAATCCAAGGCTTGAGTACTATTTTCTTGTAGCCCATATTCCACTTAGGAAATATCAGCCAGACCAGCCTCCTCCTCATCTCACTCCTCCTCTCCTCACCCCTCCCTTCCACATGCCAACACTCTGCAAATAACCTCTCAACCTATGTACAATTTTCATTCCTCTGCCTGGAACACATCCTCCCTGTTCCTCTCCTCCTCAGCCAATCAGGTCATTCAGCTAGCAAATAAAACTGAATTTTGAGCCCAGATCACAGAATAACTCTGAGTCGAATTCTATCAAAGTCCTTCCCAGCTTAAGAAGCCTAACTCTTTATTCGTAAAGCTGCTGTTCTCATTGAGGTCCTCATCATTTCTCCTCTGAACTATTGCAGTAGTTTCTGAATGAGTCTCCAATCTCCCCTCTCCTATCCACAAGCCACACAGCTGCCAACAGGATTTTCCTAAGGCACAAGTGTTTCCCTCCCTTGCTCAAGAAACTCGAGTCGTTCCCAATCGTGTCAAGAATAAAATGCTAATTCCTCTGTTTGGCATTGAGTATCCACACCTGATTCCAGCCTGCCTTTCCAGACTTAGCACATTTGGTCTCCTTTCTGTCCTTCACACACGACATTCAACTGATCATCTCTGTTCCTTTGTACAGACTGTCCCCCATGCCTAGAATACACCCTTTCTTAGTATCCCTACGTTCCTTCCAAGTTTAAGGCACACACCACCCCCTACATGAAGCCTTTTCTGATTCCCCTGCTTCTTGCATTTCCCCACCAAAATTGCCTTATATTCCTTTTGGATTACCTGTACAAATTGCTTCCATAACAGAATATAATCTCCTTGAGGGTGATTGCTTTCATTTTTGTCTATGTCTTTTAACAACCTAGTACAATGCGGGGCCTGTAGCATGCACTTAATAATGCTTGTTGATTGTTTGAGAATAAAAACCTTAACAATAATCCTAAAATATAATAGATGCTATTGTTTCTGGAAGGAAAATGACAATAGATATATCTCCTGGGCCTATTTGGTTCTACCTTGATATGAGGTTGCATGGATTTCTCAACTCCTTGGACAGTGAAAGGGAGACACAGACACAGATTGCAGACCATCCCTTTGCCCATCAGAACCATTTTCCTTTTCTCCACCATTAGCCGCTGCCAAAGTGAAGAACCACAGTGTTTCCAGCAAAGCAGATAACGGGGCCACAAGAATTCTCCTTTCCTGTCTGCCAGGTAGAGGAGACAATGAAACAGTGATTACAGAAAACCTTTCTTCAAGCCCTGCTCACTCTTCCTAGTCAAGTTGGGTCACATGTCAGGATCCAGAACGGCTCAGCTCTGACCCCTTGAGAGCTAGAAACCACATCATGTCTCCGAAAATCCAAGCTCTGCCAAATAGGCAGCTCGGTCAAGGTATCTGGCCCTTTCCCAAGGGGCCTCAGTGTTGAATAAAGGGCATGATTATCTTCTTATTCAGATCATGCAGTGAATGGAGTCAGGAAGACCTGAGTTTGAATTCTGCTTTCAATACTTACTTGCTGTGTGACCTTGGACAAGTGATAACCTTTCTTACTTTTCAGTGTATTATTATTCAGTATTTATTAAATATTATTATTCAGTATATATTTAGTATGTATTAAATATTGACTTTCTCATCTGTAAAATGGAGATGATAGACACTATCTCACAGGGTTATTGTGAGGATGAAGTGAGATAATATATGTAAAAAGCCATATGAATGTTCTTAGTATTAGCTATTATTATTACCTATTCAATCTGGTCAATATTCCGTGTTAAGGATCATTCTCACCTGGCTGGGGTTGAAGGAAGGAGAGATAAATTATTCTCTTGTCCTTATCCTAGCTCCAGTTCTAACAGGTTCCTAGATAAACAGTTATTAGTTACAATATTGCCTAAAAAAGTAGCTGATTACCTAGGTTCCATCTTTGATGGAAAAAACCAAGGTCAGAGACCATCATTAGGGTCCTCCAGAACTCACCAAAGCATTCAACTTTGGATAAATCATAGGAAATCTCTTTCTTGTCAGAGTTAAAGCTCTGAGCTCCTCCCTCCACAGTAGTAGAGGGAGAATACTATTCATCATTCCTTAATCGGAGCTTGGCTACTATATATGTATATGTATATATATATATATGTATATGTATATGTATACACACACACATATATATACATATATATATACATATATACATATATATATATATATATATATATATATATATATATATATATATATATCCTTGATTACAATGCAAGTTCTTTGAGGGGATAGAACTGTTTCACTCACGTAATATTGGCAATAGTAAGCGCCTAATAATAACATATCTATTGATTATTTTATTTAAAAACTATTTCATTATTTATTAAAATAATATAACAATTGACTGTTAATAAATGTCTGTTGGCCAATTGATATGGAATCCGGCCTGAATGTGTTGGCACTCTCATGGTCAGTTAATGGTCAGTGGCCAACATTATATGCATGCCTGCATATTGGAATGCTTATTAGTCAACAGCCAACCAAGAAGCCTTTTTATTAAGCCCTTTCTATGTGTCAGGCAAGGTGCCAAGCTCAAAAGACTCAAAGAAAGACAGAAATAAGATCTGTCCACAAGGAGCTTACATGCTAAAGGGGGAGATAAGGTACATATAAGTAGGTTCATACAAGATCCAAAACCAATAGAAGGCAGTCTGAGAAGGGAAGGTATTAGCAGGTGGAGACTCCATGAAAAGTCTTATTAAGCACACCTATGTGTGTATATTTGTCCTTCATTGCCGAGGAAGACCATGCCATCAGAGAAATAATGACATGACTTGCACTTGACTTTGTTTTGAGTGAGGGAAGGCTGTGTAGGTCACCAGCCTCACTTCTTCTCCACAGCCATCTGAATCCAGTGACCAGATACTCATCAGGATGACTGGGTAGCAATTGGAGTTAAGTGACTTGCCCAAGGTCCCACAGCTAGTGAGTGTCAAATATTTGAAGTGAGATTTAAACTCAGATCCTCCTGACTCTTGCACTGGTGCTCTATCCACTGCACCACCTAGCTACCTCACCTATGTACCTAGAACTATACTGGATGCTGTCGTGGGTAATAAAAAGAGATCACCTCTGCCTTCAAGGAGCTTACAGTGTGGCTGGGCCATAAAGACATGCATATGAATCAGTTGAATAAACTTCCAAGGCAATAGGTGCTAAGTACCAAATGTATGCCAGACACATCATAAATGTTATAGCATTCAAAGGCAGCATAAATTACTTTGGATTGAGAAGACTAGATCTCATCTACCTCTCATCAAAAATAATGTTATAGTGGGAATGTAAAACTGAGTACAGCCTTGAAAGAGAAGTAGTATTTGGTTAGAGGACGATGATTATAGATTTGGAACTGGAAGAGATTTAAAAAAAAATCTTCTGGTCCAACCTCATATTTTTACAGTTGAGAAAACTGAAGCCTCAAGAGATAAAGTGATTTGCTCGAAGTTAGAGTTAGGTGATAACAGTGGACAGAACACCAGGGCCTGAAGTCTTTCAGCGTTCAAACCTGACCTCAGGCACTCACTAGCTGGGTGACCCTGAGCAAATCACTCAACCTTGTCTGTCTCAGTTTCCTCATTTATAAAATGAGCTAGAGAAGAAAATGGCAAACCACTCCAGTATCTCTGACAAGAAAACTCCCAAATGTGGTCTGGAAGAGTCAGGCATGAATGAACACCAACAGAACAGGTAATAAAAAGCATGGCTGGTCCTTAAACCTGGCTTTCCTGATTCCAAATTCAACACTTTTCATTACACCGCTCTGCTTCTCCAGGAAAGGAAAAAGGAATACCGTAATCAATGGTACGGAGGTAAGAGACAGCAGAGCCCATGCAGTAATGAGCAATAGGTGACCAGTCCGAATGTGACTGAGGGCCCATTTAGGGATGAAAGGAGAGAGGAGGGTCAGTTGTGTGACCAAGCCTTTCACGCTACAAAGGCAGGCAAACGTTTTGTCTTCCGTGGCTGTTCCTAGCAGGGGTTACCCACGATGCTAGCAGCCTCCTGAGCTTGTGGGCCCTGCCGATCCAGACTTCCTGCCCAGACAAAGCAGCTGGGATGAGGTCATCTTTGTGGACAGTCTTTTTCCTCCTTGTTAAGCTTCCTCTTTCAGTAGCGGTTGCTGCCATGCTTAATCTCAGGATTATCTGATTGTCACAGTAGAATTTTCCACATTAGGCAGTGAGCCAAAATGTTACTTAACCTATAATTGCCCTTTAATGAAGCCCATCTTCAAAACTAAATTGTCAAAGTGAAACTCGTAAACACTCAGTGAGGTCCAAGATCAAGTTAGCCCCATCCTCTGCAGATCAGTCCTTGCTCCTGCTTTGGTGTCAACTAAATCTGAGTTATTGGTGTCTTTATCATTGACTGCCACGGAGCACAGAGTGGTGGAGGATCACAGTTCTCACACGTCCCTGGAAGCAGGTCAAACCTTTTCAGAACAATCTCAGCCTATGTGTGTGGGTGGGTGGCATGCGCTCCCACTTGCGTGTGCTTTCTGAGATGCCTGAGATACTTCCATCCTTGTCACTTGAAGCATCTGAAACTCCAGCATCACCTAGCTCTTGTCAGAAATAATGTTACAGTGGAAACATGGTTAGCAAGAGCTGTAACTAGGTCACAGTGATAGAAGCTTTTATTTCAGGGTATTGAACTTGGAGGGTACCATATTTAAGGGTACAGACAGCCCTTTTACAGAGCTGTAGCAGCTTAATTATAGATGATAGGGCAGGCAGGTGGCACAGTGGATAGAGTGCCACAGGCTGGAGTCAGGGAGACCTGAGTTCAAATCTGAACTCAGACTCTTACCAGCTGTGTGATCCTGGTCAAGTCATTTAACCCTGTTTGCCTCAGTTTCCTTATCTGTAAAAAATGAGCTATAGAAGGAAACAGTAGACTACTCTAGTATCTTTGCCAAGAAAGCCCCAAAAAGGGACACAAAGAGCTGGACACAATTGAAAAATAACTAAACGGCAACAATACCAAATAAGTTCAGGAGCTCTTTCTCCCTCACCAAAGTGAACTGATGTCCCAGTGTCTGTCTGACACCCCTATACATACACAAGTTGAGGATATATATCATTCTTATTGCTCCACGTATAATAGTTCCTAGTGATTCCTGGACTAGCACATGGTTCACAAAATAAAAAGAGAAATATTGGTATTTTAGTAATAACAAAGAAACAGTAGAAACTGTGCAACATATCACTTCAAGCTAAAACAAAAAATTAGCACCTAACATGTAAATAGGACATGACCTTATGCGAAAATTAAATCCAGAATTCATTATCTTTCAGGGACTGACAAAACAAATCCCCATGTTACAAATACAGAATTCAAAATATCTTGGAGAACTCAACTCATAAATTTGACTATAACTGCGCCACTGGTTTAGTTCGGTTTGGTTTTTTTTTTAGAGTCACCCTAACTCTCTTAGTACGGAGGCTACTCTCAAGCCTAGTCCCACTCTGATTGGCCTGGGAGTTTTGACCTGAACTGGGCTGGTTTTCCCCTCCTTAGGTAACTTAGAGGAAACCCCATTCCTGGGGACTCATCAAACTATTGTTAACCTTAGTGCAGATGCCTAATTTGCTCAGCCCGCTGTGGTTCAGAATTGGTAGCTCAAGAGATTCACTAACCTTAGCCTCTCAGGCAGCAGAGATTATAGGCATGTACCACCATACCAGGAAGAACTGGAACGTTGTTATAGACTGATCAATTTCATACAAATTCCCGGGGGATATAACACTGATTCATAAAACAGCGTTTTTAATAGGTGTCACTATACTAAATACTCATCATTTCCATGGCATATGGAACTCTATCTCAAAACCCAGAGACATAAACAAAAGACATTAAGGCAACAGTCCAAGTTCCATTTGGTAATCTCAACCAGACAATATGTCTTAAGAAGAGCTAGAAGAAATAAATAGACCATGATTTTGTAGGAATAGGATTAGATCATCCCTATTATCTTGTCTAATGCTTTTGCTGAAACTGTAAACGATGAGCTTGTATCCTTATACTTCTATTCAACTACAAAAGGCAGCTATTTTTTCCAAATAATCCATAGGACATAAGATATAAAAGATGATAGCAAGATAACAGCTTGTCCCAGCATTGTTTCTATCTGGACTACATGGAACAATATAAAAAATAAGATTATCAACCTCATCAACATCATAGTAGTCATTGACATGGTCATCATCACCATCGTCCTCATCATCGTCATCGTATGGCGTCATTCTTATCACCACTACCATCGTCGTCGTCATCATCATCATCATCATTGATAGCATTCTCATCATCATCATTACTGTCATCCACTTACTACCAATATGACCATGCTTGAGCAAATCTCTTAATCTCACTGAGATTCATTTTTTAATCTGTAAAAGGAGATAAATATTAAACACTTCACAAGTTTGTTGCCAGTTTCAGATGAGATGACGTGTATAAAACATATTGCAAACTTGAAAGTGCTAAATAAATCCTAGCTATCTATCAAAGTTTTATTTAATTCCATCTATATTGGGTATCCCAAAGGTCTTAATGCACTCTGTATAAGGTACTATGTCAGTTACTTGGGGTCAGAATAGGTGGGAAAACATAAAAAGTACATAAGCACAGTTCCTGGTGTTCCAGAAGCTTATCATCTAAGTGGTTGGATAAGATAAAGTCTTATAAAAATAATTAATAAAAGTTAGCACATGATAAACATGAGGAGATCAGAGCCCTACAAGGTTATGAGATAGAGTTCTGTGCTAGCTAATGGACACCTCTTCTCCATTTTCCTTGATATAGAATGTGCTAATTCAGGGAGTGGTTAACAACTCTTAACAGATGCATTTCCACTGAGTGTTTAAGAGTGCCCTATAGTAGGAAGGGGACTGGTATATGAATGATTTGGTCGTGTAGATTATGGTGAGGCAGTGGAATGAGAGTAGGAGGCATAGCGTATTGGTGGCACTTACAGTGGTTGGCTTTGCTCTCTTCCCCTTGTACCATCATTATGCTATGTGTGACGGTGGGGCGGGGTATTCATGGACATTGGTGACAATCTAAAATTCATGTTCCATCCTACCTTAGTACTCATATCCAATGTACATTAGATCTGGGGAATCAAATGACTTGGTTCTATCCAAGCTTGTATTGTCTTTCTAAATTCCATTTCATAGAATTTCAAAGAAGGAAAGAAGCAAAGAAAGAATGAAGGAAGGAAGGAAGGAAAGAAGGAAGGAGGAAAGATGGATGCACTTATTAAGCATCTACTATATGCCAAGCACTGTATAAATATATGCTTTATACATAAATTTATACATATAATAAAATTTATATATAAATATATTAGAAAATGCCTTATAAGTATTTCATTTGATGCTCACAACAATCCTAGGAGGTAGCTCTTACTATTATCTCCATTTTACATTGAGAAAATTGAGACAGAAAGAGGTTAAGTGACTTCCTCAAGGTTACACATCTATGGTCAAATCTGAACTAGATCTTCCTGATTCCAGGCCTGGAACCCTATCCGCTGGATCACTGGCTGAAAGGAATCTACAGAATTACCTATCTGAACCCTTTTTTTAAAAGACAGAAAAACAGAGATCCAAAGAAATGAAGAGATTTGACTGAGTTTTGCAGCCTTGTTTACTTTTGCTTTTTTGTTGTTATAGAATGATACTCACAAGCACTGGGCAATATAATGGTAAGATCCAGAAAAAGGTAAAGCTTCTTTAAGTAAATGCTATAGGATGTCAGAAGACAGAAGCATTACAGTAGGTTGAGTTGTTCATAAAAGACTTTACAGAAACACCTAGAAAATGGTGGAATCATAGACTCATTTATTTGGAGCTGGAAGAACCCTTTTGGAAGTCATCTAGTTTAACTCCCTTATTTTACATTTGTGGAAACTGAGGTCCATACCAGTTAAATGACTTGTCCAAGATTACACAGATATTTTAAAAATATATTGAATTGCGTTGGCCTTAACGGAATTAAATTTTGAGATGAATTCTTGGGCTGGGCTTTGAAAGATACACAGGGCTTTAGGCAAGGGAAAGACCTTTTAGATTCAATGAAAGAGGGGTAGTGAATATCCTGAGCAGCCAGTCCAAGAGCAGAAAAGGATGACTATGTGGGACAGTGAAGAGACCAGTTTGGTCTGAGCCAGGAACAATAATAACAGTCCCTGGTGTGAACACGCTTGCCAACAAGTGTTGGCATGTACATTTTTTAATAACTCCTATTTCGCAGACGCAGTACTGATAACATATTTTTATTATCACAGTGGTGTCAGTTCCCCGCCACGGCTGTGAAAAGGGAGGTTTTCAATCTCTGTCTCAGCTCATTAATTTAAGAAAGTTGGCCAGCATGAGCCTGGTGTGTTAGGCGGCTCCAAATTAATGTTGACAAATCTTTGAGGAGTAGAATGAAACAAAAGAAATCAATTAAGGAAACAGCCCTGAGTTCCATTTGGTAATCTTAACCAGACTCTGTTTCCTAAGAGCAGCTAGCAAAAATAAATAGATAAGTAAGCAAATAAATAAATGAACGAATGAACGAACGAATGAATGGATCATATCCTTCCCAATTGCCCCGATTTTAGAGAGCATGGTATCAAATAGAAGTGCAAAAATAAGAAGGAAACAGTCACCCCCAAAGAAGGTAGGATTATATTGGATGTCAGCAGAGATGCAAGTAGGATTTTTCATGCCTAGAGCAAATAACAGGAAATACTTTCAAATCAATTTTTTAAAGACAAATTCAGTAGTGAGAACAAAGGTCTACTTAGAGTATGGATTGAGTTTTCCAGGGGGACAGCCAATGATCATGCTTGACCCAGGATTTTCTGGCATATCTGGGCATGCCTGGTTCACATTTTATGTATCCCTTTGTGGGGAAAGAAGAAAAGAAACCAAAACCCTGGGACATGGTGATCCTACTATACCAGTGAAAGTGGAGACATGAGTATTCTGAGGAGTGGAAGCTAGGGAATGTAGCTTCCTATTTTAACAAATTATTTTTGCTAATTGCTCCTACTCACCATTATTTGTATGTTGCTGAAGGAGTTTATAAGTTCCATTCTCTAAATTTCAGCACCCCCAGGGAAAAAGCCCTAGTTGCCTCACCCTAGTTACAGTTATGGATGACAGGCTTGACAAAACTACACCACCATTTCTATTGTCTTTGAAGTCAATGATATTGGGTACTTATTCAGGGTTCTTGATATAAGTCACATTCCATTATATCAAGGGAAGATTCAGGTGATGATTCTATGTTTTAAAACATCTTGAAAACTAATCCTCCTCTATTCTCTGATACTGTGTGGAGTTATGCAACAAAAGTCTCTGCAACACAGATGCCTTCCCTTACTCTCCAGCTCATTGTCTTTTCTTGGTTAACTCTCCTCCTGGCCCTGATAATGGAATTTAGATGTCATCTTCCCTTGAAGAATGACTCTACCATTAACCTGTTGGGACCACTGATGGTATTCTGGTTTCTTGAAGTTTTCTCTATGGATGAAAGAAGACTAGGGAAGATGTAAAATAGGCCCACATTTTCCCCATGCTTTTAGTTTGACAAAGTAATTTCACATCTGTTTTATGACTTAGGTCAAACCATTTAACATCTCTAAGACTACATGCTTATCTGTACAAATGGAATGAATAGTGCTTAGATGAACCAGATCACAGGGCTGTATGAAAAGAGAATAATAAAAGTAAAACTTTATATGACAGCCTTTATTATCATTAAACCATCCCACAAAGGTCTATAGGACAAGTATTATCATCTCTATTTTACAAATAATTAGCCATGTCATGTTCTTTCACATTACAGGCAAAGCTAAAATGGAGGACAGAGAAATGCAGAAGTCATCTAGGACTTGAGTTCAAATTCTAACACTTACATACTACCTGTGTCAGTCCATCAATAAATATTTATTAAGCATTTACCATATGCCGAGCACTGTGCTAAGCACTTTACAAAAATTATCTCATGTGACCATAACAGTGGGAAAGAGTGAGTATATATTCATCTGACTGGAACAGAAGATAAATGAATTGAATAACTATAAGGAAAAACTGAAGAGTAAATAGAAAGTTCTATTGTGGAACACCTTGGATAAGAGATTTTGACCATATTTCTGTAGGCAGTAGGAGGGTAATGAATATTTTTAAGCAAGGAAATAACATGATATCTTTTTAATTTTATTTTTCATTTTTAACACAGTTTATAACAGATAAAACAATTCAAACTTTTGGTCAGGTGATACTTCTTTTTAAAGCATTTACAATATGGACCACAAAAGAATTTTTTTTTTAAATATTGACCAACTGAAACACAAATAATATTTACATTGCTAACTTCACAAGCTCTTGACCTCATTGTCTCCACAGTATTACTGAGAATTAAAGGACTCTAACTTAACTGTTGTTGGTCTAAAGTCCTATGCCTAATAGCTTAATTTTAGATAACCTCGGATGTTCCCCTACTAATAATCTATAATTTAATAGATCTGGTATTAAATTTACGAACCTTTTGACTATAGGAAATTGCCACCAAGAGTAGGGACATTGCAGGGATACAATATCTCTCCAACTTCGTGTCAGTTCCAGGCAGGAGTAGATTGTCCATTTGCATTGTCAGGCTTAAAGTCTGCCAGGTATCAGTGGGGAAATTGAGCCCAGGCTGAACAGCCACTCTCCCACCCTTCCTATGAGATCACCTTTTGCAGTTCATACCAGCATCTCACAGGCATACTGGCATCATGGATTGGAGGCTCAGATTGCCTTTAAGCTTGCTATCCATACCTGGAGTCAGACTCAGAAGAACAGTCACTTAATAGTCCCATAGCATGTATAAATGGCAAGTTCCAATAATCAGGTTTCAAATTTGATTATAGTTCCACTTTGGCTAAGGAACATCTTTTGAGGCAAGTCTTAAGTGACTTATATGCCTCTCTATACATGTTCTAGTTCCTGATTAAAAAGCAATCATAAAATCGAATTTACCATTAAAACCTTAACTTTTCAATCAATGCCAAATTTTACCCAAGATTACCTTCCTCTAGGAAATTTAGACTAAAATTCTTTCCCCAAACTAAAGATGTCATTGATTTATTCTCAGTAATTGATTCAGTCAATTGTTTTAATACTAATTGCTTTTACCTCACTTTGTAACATGTCCGATTTTTCTCCCCATCACTCCCCTCCTCCCGCTTCCTAATACTGATTCTGATTACTCCTTCCCTCAATGTACCCTCCCTTCTATCATACTCCACCCTTCCCTTATCCCCATCTTCTCTCTTTTCTTGTAGGGCAAGATAAATTTCTATACCCCATTCCCTGTATTTCTTATTTCCTGATCATATGCAATAAATATTCTCAACATTCATTGCTAATACTTTGAACTCCAACTTCTCTCCCTCCTCCCCTCCCTTGCCAACCCCACTGAGAAGGCAAGCTATTCAATACAGACTAAATATATGGCGTTTTGCAAAAGACTTCCATAATAATCATGTTGTGTAATACTAACTCTATTGCCCTCTGTTCTACTCTATCTCCCCTTATTTTCCCCCCACAATTGACCTCATCCCTTCTCAAAAGTGTTTATTTCTAGTGACTCCCTTTTCCCATTGCCCTCCCTTCTGACATTCCCCTCACCCCACTTGTGGCCTCCTCTCCTACTTTCCTGTGGTGTGATATAAATTTTCATATCAAATTTAGTGAGGAGGTTATTCCCTCCTTCAGCCACATGTGGAGAGAGTAGCTTTATTTTTCCCCTCTCCCTGTCTCCCTTTTCTCATCCATTGAGTAATTTCTTATCTTTTTTATGAGTAATAGCCTGCTTTGTTCCATTTCTCCCTTTCTCTTCCCAGTATTTTCCTCCCTCACCCCTTAATTTTTATTTTATTTTATTTTTTCTTGTGTGCGGATATCATCTTTTCTGATTCAACATACCCTGTACTCTCTGTCTATATATGTGTATGTGTGTGTGTATGTACAATCTCTCCATCTACCCAAATAATGAGAAAAGATTCAAGAATTATAAACATTTTCTTTCCATGTAGTAATGTAAACAGTTCAGCTTTAGGGAGTCTTTTAAGATTTTTCTTTCCTGTTTACCTTTTCATGCTTCTCTTGGTTCTTGTCATGGGAAGTCAAATTTTTCAATACAGATCTGGTCTTTTCCTCAGTATGAATGATTGAAAGTCCTCTATATCATTGAATGACCATTTATTCCCTTGAAGTATTATACTCAGATTTGCTGGGTAGGTGATTCTTGGTTTCAATCCCAGTTCCTTTGACCTCTGGAATATACTTTCCAAGCCCTTCGATCCCTTAATGTTGAAGCTGCCAGGTCCTGTGTTATCCTGATTGTATTTCCACAATACTCAAATTGTTTCTTTCTAGAAGCTTGCAGTATTTTCTCCTTGATCTGGGAATTCTGAAATTTGGCCACAATATTCCTAGGAGTTTCTCTGTTCAAGTCTCTTTCAGGATTTCAGGATTCAGTGATTGGTAGATTCTTTCAGTATTTATTTTTCCCTCTGGTTCTAGAATATCAGGGCAATTTTCCTTGATAATTTCATGGAAAATAATGTCTAGGCTCTTTTTTTGATCATGGCTTTCAAGTAGTCCTATAATTTTTAAATTGTTTCTCCTGGATCTATTTCCCAGGTCACTTGTTTCTCCAATAAGATGTTTCACATTATCTTCTAATTTTTCAAACTTTTGGTTTTGTTACTTGGTTTATCTCATAGTCATTCATCTCCTTTCACTCAATTTTCTCTTTCAATGAATTATTTTGTTCATTGAGCTTTTGAACCTTCTCCTCCATTTGGCTAATTCTGTTTTTTAAACCCTCCTTCTCCTCATTGGCTTTTTGGATCTCTTTTTCCAATTGAGTTAGCCTCTTTTTAAAGCTGTTATTTTCCTCAGCATTTTTTGGGTTGCCCTTTAGTAAGCTGCTAACTTGTTTTTTAAGATCTTCTATTGCCTGAACCCAGTTTAAATTCCCTTTGGAGGCCCTGAAGGCAGGGGCCTTGACTTTCTCTGACAGTATGCCTTGTTCTTCTTCATCTGAAAGGATGGGGGGAGACACCTGTTCCCCAAGAAAGTAACCTTCTATAATCTTATTTTTTCCCCTTTTGGGTCATTCTCCCAGCCAGTTATTTGACTTCTGAGTTTCCTATCCACAACCACCTGGCCACCAGTTCCATCAAGCCAGCACTGGAGGCTGAGATTCAGATGCGCTACTCCAAAGCCTCAGGGGTTTTAGGCAGGGGAAGGGCCACTATTCAGTGTGAGATTAAGATCAGCTGCTCAGGTGGGGACAGGGCCACCACACAGGGCTCAGTTCCCTCAGGGGGTTTATGATGAGACCTTCAACAATGGATGAGGGCTACTGTCTGCTTTGGGAGCTCCTGTCTGCTGCTGCCTCCACTGCTGCCAGCTAAGGAGGTCCAAGTTATGGGGACACCCTGCTCCCTTCTCAGACAGCCAAAAAGACCCTCTCACAACCTTCGGTGCCTGCAGCTTGAGGGATCTGTGTTGCTGCTGGAGATTCTGTCCCTGAAGCCTGATCGAATCTGTGCTCTCTCGGTGCTGTGTGGCCAAGGCTAGGCTGGGCTGTGCTCCGGGTCCAGTGGGACAGGTGTTTCCTGTCAGTCTTTCAGGTCACTGTGGGCTGGAAATCTCCTCTACCCCATTGTTCTGTGATTTCTGTGCTCTAGAATTTGTTGAGAGTTCTTCTTTACAGGTATTTTATGGGCTGTGGGGTAAAAGCTGGGTATGTACGTCTTTCTACTCCACCCTCTTGGCTCTGCCCCCAAAATAACATAATTAAAGAGGTATATTAGGAAGTTTAAACCTGGCAATGAAAAAGAGAAAAAGTTATTAAGTACCCACTATGTGCCAGGCACTATACTAATCACTGGGGATATAGATAGATAAATAATATGTATATACATGTATAGTATATGTGTACATATATACATGGAAACATACACACGCACACACACACATACACAAAAAAAAAGATAATCACTGCCCTCAAGGACTTTACAATTTAATGGTTTTAAGACAAGTTGTGTTCTTCCTTCATTTTCAAAGAGGATGACAACATAAGAGAAAAGATGACATGACTTGCACTTCACTTTGTTTTGAGTGAGGGGGGGCTGTGCAGGTCACCAGCCTCACTTCTCCTCCAGAGCCATCTGAATCCGGTGACCAGATATTCATCAGAATGACTGGAGGTGACCCAGGAAACATTGGGAGACCTTGGCCTTTTAGGCTAAGGTCTTTTCAGGTACTCACTTAAAGTGAGTTAATGCCTATTGAGTGAATAGGCCTCTTTAAAAAGTAGTCAGGGGATGGCCCCCTTAAATATAAAATAAATAAACAAATAAATGAATGAATGAATGAGGAAAGGAAGGAAGGAAGGAAGGAAGGAAGGAAGGAAGGAAGGAAGGAAGGAAGGAAAGAAAGAAAGAAAGAAAGAAAGAAAGAAAGAAAGAAAGAAAGAAAGAAAGAAAGAAAGAAAGAAAGAAAGAAAGAAAGAAAGAAAGAAAGAAAGAAAGAAAGAAAAAGAAAGAAAGAAAAAGAAAGGAAGGAAGAAAAAGAAAGTTGGGAGGCCAGAAACAGTTACTATTGACATTCACTCTGAAACAGGAGCTGCTGAGTAGAGCTTGGGTAGGAATCCATTGTTCAATCTACAGGCTTTAAGACAACTCACGGAAGGAAGCTAAGCAGGGTGGGACAGGGACAGGGCATGGGTGTGACCTTGGACAAATTAACTCTTCTGGCCTCAGTTACTCATCTGAAGGATGACAAGTTGCATTAATTGGTTTCTAAGATCCTTTCCAGCTCTAAATCTACCATCCTATGATTTAATCTTAGCCTTACTGTAATCAAAAGATTAGGTCTTCTGACCCCTAAGCTATGTACTAATTATTATAGATGTTATACTTCCATACTAAGATGTTCCTTGATTTGGACACAGTGGGTTGCTGTTCATTCTTCTTTATCCAAGAGCACCAATCACATCATGAGAGTGATGTCTTGACTTGTGTGTGAACTGGGTATTCCTTTTTCTAATTCAAATTACAACTCTTACACAACTTGGTCTTCAAATATTGTTGGAGCAGAAAAGTTCATCACCTGACAGCCAAGTCATTGGGGTGTCTTTCTGAACTTAGCTAGGTAGAGCTTCACAGGATAGACTTATAACCATGGAAGTTCTGGTGCCACATCTAACTGACTTTCCAGAGCCATTATCCAGTTTTCAACTTGAGCATTTATACCCCCAAAACCAGTAATTGCTACAAAACAGGGTTTGGTTTAGTGTCTTGTTAAGTTGTCTAGTCTTAAGAAAGTGTTAATAATGTCAATTTAATTTAGAAGTATACCTAAGAGACTTCTTCCAGCATCCCCCCAGAATCTGGATGTTAAATATCTACCAGCATATCCCTATATTGCTTGAGTTCAGCTAGAGGAAAGGGCATATAATCATCACCAGACTGGAGGACTGGTGACCAGTGATTGATGAGGATGATGATGGTGGTGGTGGTGATGACGATGATGATGATGATAACTAGAATTTATATAGCAAATTAAGGTTTGCAAATTGTTTTGTATCCATTATTTATTTAAGCCTCACAAACCCCCTGCATATAGTCTATTAGTATGTCTATATTTGAAGCTTTTCCAACTTGAAAAGACCTGTCAGAATTGGTACTCTGCCCACTTAGTCTTTGGTTACCCTGGGTCTGTGTCACAATGAAACATCGTAGTTGGACTCTAGGGGAGAATCCTATATATTATTATGTAAAACGATTGTTAAATGATATTAAATTAAACCTCACCACCTGTTCTAAAATAAGAATCCTGGGGAAAATTCCCTTTACTTTCCTTTCTCCTCAATACCTCGTTTACCTCACATATTTCCTTCATAGCTCAAATATTCAATTTTGGAACATAAAACAGGTGCCTACTAGCCATAGCACAACTGTCTTCCCCCAGCTGCCCACTCCAATTTGAGAACATGGGAGGAAGTCTGCAGTCCTGACAATTGTATACTGTCCAAGGAATTGGGGAGGTGGGACTAGTTCTGCATTCTCTACCTTATGAAACCAGTGACACTCCAGTTAAGCAGAACAAATCTTAAGGGTCTTTAAAGCTGCCAACACGTGTAACAGAACCTTGTGCTGATCATTTTTTCCCACCTCAAATTCACCATTTTGTGCTTGTCCTTGAATTGCTCTTTGCCCTGCTTCATTTGATGATGATAAGAAAAAAAAAGAAAAGAAAGAAAGAAAGGAGGGAAGGAAGGAAGAAGAAGAAAAAGGGAGAGAAAGGAAGGAAGGAAGGAAGGAAGGAAGGAAGGAAGGAAGGAAGGAAGGAAGGAAGGAAGGAAGGAAGGAAGGAAGGAAGGAAGGAAGGAAGGAAGGAAGGAAGGAAGGAGGAAGGAAAGTGTTAAATACTTTCTATGTGCCAGGGAAATATAAGCAAAATTAAATAATGAAAATATAAATAAAAATCTTACATTCTAATGGGGATGCAGGGCACATAGAGAGTATCACCAGCTTATAACATTGACTTTATTTATGACCCCAGGCTGATGAGCTACTGGTTTATATGTAGGCTTCTCTGAAAAGTGAACTTTAATGCTTTAAGCCCTTTCTCCTTCTGAGTCTCCATAACTAAGGGCTACACGTAGACACGTAGAATGGCTGAGGCCATAAAGCTGAGTCAGCTGCTTAGGGCCTACGTCTGGAACAGAATGAACGGCACCTAAGATAAGTATACTATATTATCTTTCCATAGTTGTTGCTTCAAAGGGGTTAAGGTGTCTTTAAAAAAAGGGCAGTTTGTATAAAATTGAAGATGGATCTGAAATGGTTGCTATGGTAACAATTGAATATAAATTTTACTTTTCTTAATACCTAGACAGGCTATTGATCAGCAGAAACGTAGAAACCAGGACTTCTACTCAAATACAACAACAAAATCACATAAAGACTTAGTGTGCAGGAAAACTGATGATTTGGAGGTAAGGAAATGAGAAACCCCTTGAAAAGACATCACATATCAATGTCATTATATTACAGTGATTTCACCTCCAAACTCCTTGTTCCTGCTTCCCCATGAGATAAATGAGGGCATGAGTAAGTCGAGAGCAGGTAGAGCGTATGATAGGAAGCTTCTAGCTAGCCAGGATGGCCAACGAAAGGATATCCCTCTCTTTAGCTCAACTTAAATAGAATCTAGAATCTTTATGTTTCTGTCTGTCGGTCTATCTCTTTCTCTCCCTCTCTGTCTCTGTCTTTCTCACTGTCTCTCTGTCTCTCTCACTGTCGCTGGGTCTCTGTGTCTCTGTCTTTGTGTCTCTGTTTCTCTGTCTCTGTCTGTGTCTCCATCCCATCCCTTCTCTCTCTCAGATAATCTCACAACATTCCTATGATGTGACTCCCTTTAGTTTGCTGTTCCATCTTTCACCTCCTTGAATGAGATAGAATTATGATTCCAGAAAAGGTGACAGCAGAGCTTTAGGTACCAAGCGAAGTGCCCTTTTATTTTCCTGCTGCCTCACCTTCCCAACTGTGTGACCCAGAATTTTTTTTCTCATGGCCTACATATGTCATTTGATGGATCCTGAGAAAGTGTTCCCCTCTGCGGAAATACTTCCCTGACCAGCCTACCACTGTGCCTGAAATTCCTCTATTTTACTTCACTCTTTGGGGTTAAATTATTTTCTTCAAGGGTACTTTTTTCAGAGTTCATTCTGAGATAAGGATGGGAGGCTGTTAGAAATCTCTTTATGTGATGAATGATCTTTTCTGTGGCACCCTGTGTATTCATCAGGAGGTGGTATTGGGTTTTCCATTTCAGGAAAGGATTGGAAAATTATTACTTCCCTACGATCCAGGGCTCTCGTGTTCTCGGGCCTTGAAGGTGGCTGTTCTTCTCACATCATCGCCTTCTAGGTATGGGTTACAAGGTGAAGGGTGAGACCTGGCTCCCAGCCAGCCCAGGTGAACAATGACCTTTCCATCTCTGGATGTCTTTAAAGAATCAAAGACACAGGATCTCAGCCAGTCTATGACAGGGTTTTTAAGCAGGTTTTTCTGGAAAAAGGGTAGATAGAGTCATTGCTGCCAAATCCTATGAATATTATTTTTCACAAAGAGAAAACTTCCCCCCAGTACCATCTTGCACCCCCAAATACCATCCAGAATTACCAGGGCAAAGACCAGCTTGATTTTGATCTTTAGACTTTGAGCCAAGGTCTAGAATTCATTAGGGTAGGTGCAGAATGATGCCATCCCTCATTGCTCAGTCTGATATTGCTTAAACCATTTAAACAACCTGAAGCAAAGTTCTGCAGACACCTGCCCTCCACCCCAACCAATTATTACATACCAACTGCCTCCCTGCCTCCTGGTCCATGATGGGAACAGAAAAATTTTATACTGTGACAATTGTCCAGAAAGTAAGTTTGTAAGATGTTTTTAAGAAACTCATGTTACTGCAAGGCAAGTCACTATATTTAAATAGATCTTTATTTAAATATTTTTTTTCTTACATCACCTTGATTTCCCCCATATCCCTTCCACATTGCTGCCCAGAGAGTCATTCCTTAAAACAAAGGTTTGTTTTTTTTAAATAAAGAAAAAGAAGAGAATTCAAATTCAGTTAAACTGATTGACATGTTGGAAAAAACGAAACCCCAGACATTAAATGCAATGGTCCACACCTTGGATCCCCCACACCCAATACACACACACACACACACACACACGCACGCACGCACATTTCTGCAAGTGAGTAGGGAGAGCTGTCTTTTTATATCTCCTCTTTAGGGCCTAATATCTTCTTAGTAATTTGTCAACAAGTGTTTAGTAAGTGCCTACCATATGCTAGAACTCTGCTAAATACTAGGGAAAAGCAAAAATTAAAATTAAAAAGAGTCCCTGTTTTCAAGAAGCTCATAGTGCAGTGGGGAAATATAAGTTGTAGATAAATATGTGCAAATTAGATAGTTGAGGCAAGTTTTATTTAAGGCAAGTAATTACAAACATATTTTAAACCCAATTAATTTTTCAATGTAGAGGTTATCGGATAGGACTCTTATTTTGTTTTATAGATAAGGAAACTGAGGTCCAGAGTAATAAAGTGACTACTAAAGTGACAGACGTAAGAAGCAGAGCCAACATTCAGCTAGCTTCCTCCTTTGTTTTACACAAGACCTCGACTTGAGGGTTTTTTTGTTGCTCGGTTGTTTTTTAGTCATGTCCAAATCTTCATGACCCCTTTTGGGGTTTTTTTGGCAAAGATACTGGAGTACTTTGCCATTTCCTTCTCAAGTTCATTTTACAGATGAGGAAACTGAGGCAAACAGGGTAAAGTGACTTGTCCAGGGTCCCACCGCTAGTCAGTGTCTAAGGACTTATTTGAACTCAGGTCTTCCTGACTCCAGGCCCAGCACTCTAATCACTAACAATTAGAACTGTCTAAAAATATAATTGTAATGATAATAATAAATTAAGTTTAATGAGAAATTTTAATAGTAAGTGTCGGAAGAAAGATTTGAATTCAGGCCTTCTTGACTCCAAACCCAGTGCTCTATCTGCTGCATTATCTAACTGCTTCACACGAGGGGATTTAAACTTGACCTTGAAGGAATTCAGGAGGCAGAGATGAGGTGCAAAAGCATTGTTAGAGCTGTTGTTGTGTTTGCCCTTTGTTTTAGAAGAGGACCATGATATCAGGAAAGGCTGTGCAGGTCACCAGCCTCACTTTCTCCTTCTGAGCCATCTGGATCAGAATTACTGGAGATGGCCCAGGATGCAATGGAAGATCCTTATCCTTTTAGGCTAAGGCCTTTTCAGGTGCTCACTTAGAGGGAGGTAATGCCCATTCAGCGAATAGGCTGGGAAGGATCTTAAAAGTCATCTATTCTGACTCCCTCATTTCACTGATGAGGAACATGTGGTTCAGAGAGTGAAAGTAATTTGCCCAGCAATACACAGCTAGTTACTGAAAAAGCCAGGACTAGAATCCAAGTCCTTTAAGTCCCAACCTAGGGCTGTTTCCACTGACTGCTGATACCTGAGACTCAAGCTGAGATCTCCCAAACCCAAGGCTTTCTTCACCAATCTAATCCAAATTCCACAATCATTTCTTCTTTGTGCAAGGTATTGTGTAAGACCCCAAGAAAATAAAGAAAACTAAAAATGCCCCCTGTCCCCAAGCAGCTTACATCCTACAGGGAGAGAGATACAGCACAAAAATAGATGACCACATACTCTACCATGTTTCTCATTCCTAATACATGCAGAAGTACTTCCTAAGTTGCAAAGTACCATGAAAATATAATGTTTGCATTATTCTCTCTGAGAAGCAATAAAGGGTAGTGGCTAGAAAATTGGCCTCAAAAGTAGGAAAACTTGGTTTTTTCAAATTCCTCATTCATAGATTTACCATGTGACTCTGGACAAGTGTTTTAACCTCTCAGTGCCGTGGGCAACACTAAAATTATAAATAGCAGAAATGGTGTTGACCTGCATTGGTAGAGGCAGTTTCTTCAACCTGGAAGAGCCTATATTAATGAAAATGCAGCTCTATCCCGTGTCCTGTATCACCATTACTAATTCTGGGATCATCTGTAGCAACAGTGATAGCATAGATTAGACTGAATGTGTGCAGATTGTGGGCAGGGCATGCCAGCACACATGTGGATGATTCCCAGATACCTGTGGTTTGGGGTCACCATGCTTCGCTCAGGCAGTGGGCAGATGAGCAGTAACTGGGTGAGATTTATTTCTGGGTGAGAGGAAACTAAAGAGGAAGTCTTGCTTGCTTCTGAGAATGTCCCTGACTGGCCGCTTGCCTCCCCTTGACCCGAGGGGGAGTCTTGCTGCCTTATCAGTCACTTTGGATTTCAGAGAGTTACAGAAATTAGACCTGAAATGTGTGTGATCGAATCAGCGTTACTCAGTATATGCGTATGTGTGTTTTATTTTAAGCTTACCCCCCACCACCACCCCCTTTCTCTTACCACGGACTTCAGAATAAATAACTGCTTCCTTGGGATGACATGTGACCCCAAAGCAGAGGGTAAGTTGTCTGGGCCAACCTGGGTAGCAAGCAGGGGAAAGATTTCCCCAGGGCTGCGTACCACCAGTGGATCTAAAAGGACTAATCTTTTATTACAGCTCATATTTCAGGGAAAGGGCCTGGAGTGGGGAGGGCTTAAGGAAGAGTTATAAAAGACAAACCAAGACAGTTCTCCAATGAAAACTCCTACTCCAATCAAGCTCAGTCATCTTGGGAAACACTTCCTGGGACCACATTTTCTTCCAATATCCCCTTTGAGAGGGTTCTATTTCTCCGTGGCCACATTTGTGTCTATGCTAACAGGTAAAGACAAGGGAGTTAGAGCAAAGAGGAGAAAGGGAGGAGAGAAGAAGATACTAGAGGGAAAAGAGAGGGTTTTAAATAAAACAGAATAAAAAGGAAGGAGAGGAGGAGAAAGAAAGAGGAGAAGAGAAGGGAAGAGGAGAGGAAAGAAGAGAGGAAGGGGGAGAAGAGGGAAGAAGAAAAGAGAGGAGGGGAGGAAGGAAGAGACGAAAGAGAGAGAGAGAGACAGAGAGAGAGAGACAGAGAGAGAGAGACAGAGAGAGAGACAGAGAGAGAGACAGAGACAGAGAGAGAGACAGAGAGAGAGAGACAGAGAGACAGAGAGAGAGAGAAGGAGAGGGAGAGGGAGAGGGAGGGGAGGGGAGGGGGAGGGAGGGGACTCTCTACCACAGTGTGGTAGACCGAGTAGGTGTTATTCTATCCATTTTACAGATGAGGATGATATAGAGACTTAAAATGTGACCTTTGCCGAAGATAGAGCCAGATTTGGAACCTACATCTCCACTCACTCTTTCATCCACCTGTGTTCCTCTGGTCCTTCACTGAAATACCAAAACATGTTCACCTGCCATGTTGAGCTGAGAGCAAAACGTTCTCCCAGATGTGCCAGAATGATTGAGGCAAGGGATCGGGGGATTGCTGTCTGGAGATCTTTTCAGGAAAAGTAACCCTAGAGGAAACACTTGGTTTTGCCTGGGAAGGAGTAGAGCTGCCGCTAAGGAGCAAGTCTGCTACTTAAAAGTCATCAAGATTTTTTTTTTTAAGTCATAAAAATAGAGCAGACATATTTAATTCAGGCTCACCACAGTGGTTGGCCTGAAGCATTTTCGAGGGGGCTCAGCAATTTTCCCTGTGACATTGAAGCTTTAACACACACACACACACACACACACACACACTCCAGAGCTGAAATACTTTTGCTTTTGTGATGACAGCAAAGCCAATCACAGTTACTAAAGTTAGACAGAAAGAAGTTGACATTGGCAGAAGTGAAGCCACAAGCCTCAGAAAATACTGTCTGCCAAGATCTGGCCATCAGACCATATGGTCAACGCCATGCAGTCCTGAGATGATCTTGAGGCCCTGGACTGCCCCTCTACGCCTGCTTTGGGATCTAGGCTGTGAAGCTGTTTGGGGAAACTTCTTGTTACAGTGACATCTTTCTGGTAACAAATTCCCTTGGATGAGGTACATTGGTAATGGAATGAGTCCCAGACTTGCGTTCATCTGTATTCAAATCCTTCATCCACTAGTCTTATATGACTTATTTCCCCAATCCTCAATTTCCTTATCTATAAAATGAGGATAGGAATATTTTGTATTCCACATCTAAGTCCTATTCTAATAGGACTTCATCTTCATGTGAAGGAGCTCCTGGGTTCTCTGGGGCAGTGGAGGTGATCTGAGGGCTCTCCAGAATAGTAAAGGCAACCCTGAGGTCTCTGGGGTAGTGGAAATGTCTCTGAGGCAGTCAAACATGGATTCTGGCAGAGTCTATATTAAGCTGAAAGACTTCTAGTACAGGCCTGACACCAGACTTGGTTTCTGTTGACCTAACCTGAAGTTTGGCTCATCACCAGAAGGTTAGCTTCCAAGTAATGAATTTTTCTCAGCCACTACAACTTCAGACCTTACTGTCCCCCTGAGGCTGAGAAGGATGAACAAATTGGATCTTATGAAGTTAATATCCAACCAACAAATACCATTATCTCGATTAGTTCATAGAGTGTTAGATTTAGAATCAGAAAGACCTACATTCAAATCCTGCTTCAGACATTGACTGTTTGACGCTGGACAATCATTTATCATTTCTCAACCTCGATTTACTCATCTTTAAAATAGGGATAATAATAGCACCTACCCCCTATGGTTGTTGGGAAGAGATAACATATGAATAAAATGTACTTTGCAAATCTTAAAGTGCTACGCAAATGCTAGCTGTGGTTGTTATTGGCTACTGTTGGACACTAACCTTTCTGAGTGGATATGTTGATGTAGACAACCAGGTGGCACAGCATGTAGTGTCAGGCTTGAAGTCAGGAAGATGCATCTTCCTGAATTCGAATCTGGCCTCAAACACTAACTTACTAACTAGGCAAATCATATAACCTTCCCTGCCTCAGTTTCCCCATCTATAAAATGTACTAGAGAAAGAAATGGCAAAGCACTCCTGCATCTTTGCCAAGAAATCCCCAAATAGGATCACAAATAGTCAGACATGACTGAACAATAAATGATGATGTATTTAGTGACCTTTTTACCTCCTTCTTTTTCCATTCTCCACTTGGGACCCTGGGACAGTCAATGAAGCAGATTCTCATCCTTTTACTCAAACCAGGGACTTATAATCAGGGCTCTGGAACATAGTATACTAAAGGTAAAGTGACCTGTCCAAAGTCACACAGTGATGGTGTAGTAGAACCAGAACTGTAGTCTGACTCTTAGCCCATTTATGGTTCCTCCTGTCCTTCACTATAATACCAAAACCTGCCATATTGAGCCGAGAGCAGAACGTTCTCCCCGATGTGTCATAAATGCCAGGATAATACAGTCTCTCAGACTTGTTTGCTCTAAAGTCTGATGCAGCAGCTACATTCCAATTTCTGAAAGACGACACCATTATAAGATGTGTCGCCTTAGCAGTCAAATTCACTCTAGGTGGATGGTTAACTGGAAAGTAAATCAACTATGGAATATTATGGTACAGCAGGAAATAATAAATAAATACGAGAAATTCAAAGAAACTGAGGAAACTGTGAATTGATGCAGAGTAAAATAAATAGCCTATATATAATTGTTATATGATTCTAACAATGTCAATGACAAAAATCACTAAGAAGAAGCCAACAGTAGTCCTCCTGAACAGATAATGAAACATCCTTCCCTCCATTGTTCAGCCTGGGAGATTAGCAAATTTCATCCGAATTCGTATTAAGAAAAGCAAGAAGGATTGAGATGAGCTGAGTGCTATTCAGCATGTATCTGTTTTTTAACTAAATGTCCTGCAGCAAGTCCCATCAGTGGAGGCGTATTTATTACCAGACTTTTGATAATAGTTTCTTTTTGTAATCATGAAAAGAAGGATGAAATGATATCTCTTTAAAAAAAATTCTCCTCAGATGCCTAACAGTGGAAAGGACACAGGGGCTGGGGACCTAGAGTGGAATGTGATATACATTGTCATGCTTGATCAGTATCATAGGTAGTTTTGTTGAATTGTTTTTCTTTGTTATATGGGAGATTTCAACCTAGAGAGGAGGGAAGCCCTCCCCACCTCCAAAAAAAAAAAACCTTTGATATGAAAACAAAATGAATCATATATACATACATACATATATGGGAAGGATACTGGAGGGATTTGCCATTTCCTTCTCTAGTTCATTTTTACAAATGAGGCAACTGAGGCAAACAGCGTTAAGGGACTTGCCCAGGGTCACACAGCTAATAAGTATCTGAGACTAGATTTGAAATCAGGAAAATGGCTTCAGTTCTGGCATTCTATCCACTGAGCCACCTAGCTGTCCAATTTTACAGTCAAAACTGAATCAGGCAGAGAGGTTAAGTGACTTACTCAGGGTCACACTGCTACTAAGTGCTTGAGGTTGGATTTGGATTCTGGTCTTTCTTGTTCCAGACCTGGTACTCTATCCACTGTGAATAAGTGGAAATGAGATGGGTATTTGGAGGACAATGCCTGGTCAGAGGTGGGGAGCACTGGGATATAAGATGGTATAAAACAAAAGAAAGGAGGACAATCCTACGAACCAGAGGATCATAGGACTTTTAAAATTGGAAGGAACTTTCCAATTCTTCTAATTTCATAGTTTTAGATCTCTAAGGAAAAGGTCATCCAGTCCAATCCCCTCTTTTTATAGATGAGGAAAGTGACACTCCACAGAATGTGACTTGGCCCAAGGTCACTTGCCTATTAAGTGGCAAAGCCAGATTTGAGCCCAAGTCCTCTGACTACACATCTAGTCCACTTTTCACTCCACCACAGTCTTCTTTATTTCACAGATGAGGAAGCTGAGATGTAACAGATCAAATGACTCTCTCAATGCCAAACAGATATTAAGTGAGACAGCTAGGATTTAGACAGAGACTATGTGACCCCAAAGGCCCTTCTCCTTTATCAAAATCTGGGAATTACAAGGAAAACCAATAGAACGTTCTGACAGTCATGCATGGAGTATATATGTGTGTGTTGATAGAATTTCCAGACAACCAAACAGTGGTGTTTTACTTAACTGAAATCTTCTCAAGTGTTTCTTGTGTTGTTCAATACAAGTGAAAATAGAATCTGTCTTAAAGGAAAGTAGAAAAATCAACAGTTCTTTATGATCTGTGGGGGAAATGCAATACCCACACCCCAAAGCTGCCAGCTTGTCACAGTGTTTCCACCGGGCAGAGAAGAGACAGTAAATGTTAAGGCAAGGAGCCGTGGCATCCATTCTATCTTTCTTAAATTAATAACTCTTGGAGTGAGGCTGACTGGGCGGTAGGAGGTGGGGGAGGGTGGGGGGGATATGTTAAATTACATAAACATGATCGTGACCCATAAAATTCAATGAATCTTTGCCTGTTTACTTGCGGCTGGCTTTAATGTTTGCACAGTGTAATTTAATGTGTCAATTTGCTTTCAAATAAAAAACATCTGGCCCTTTGACATGCCAGAGAAACCCGAGAGCTGGTGTGCAAAATCAGAGAAGGGCCCCAGCCCGATAGGATGTTCAGCACAAAAGTGCAAAGCCTTCCTGAAAGGAAGCCAGCATCGTTCAGATCCATTGCTGGCCTCTTGACAAGCCTCCATTTGTCAGCCTGGAAGATTAGTAAATTTCATCCGAATTAGAATTAAGAAAAGCCAAAGAGGGGGTGGGTGCTGCGCAGCGGCACATGTTTTTCAGCTAAATGTCCTGCAGCAATCCCTGCCAGTGGCAGCATGTGTACTATTGGATTTTTAATAATCATTTCATTTTGTAATCATGAAAAACAAGATGAAATTATACCTCTATTGAATTTTTTTTCTCTTCAGATGAAGTGTATTGCCCGGTATATAGTGGAATTAGTGTCAGAAGGTGAATTCAAATACCGCTTTTGGTCATTATTATTTATTTATTAGTATTATTTGGACAGGTCTTTTCAATTCTCTAGACCTCAGTTCTTCATCTGTGAAAGGATGAGATTGGATTAGGTAATCACTAAGGTCATTTTCAGCTCTAAATCTATATTTCTATGGTCAATTCTATGGTCAATTATTTAGTTTCTCAAGCCCTTAACTTCTTTATGGACTCCACTGAAGTGAGTAGGCAAGAGTCATAAAGTATTAGAACTAGACAAAGTCTCTGAAATCATCTGTTTCAGGGGTTCATGACCTTTCTTGTGCCCAAGGCCCGTTTGGCAGTTTGGTGAAGCGTCTGGATCCCTTCAGGGCAGCTAGGTGGCTCAATGGTAGAGTGCTGCACCTGGAGTCAAGAAGACCAGTCTTCCTGACTTCAAATCCATCCTCTGACACTTACGAGCTGTGCCACCAAGGGCAAGTCATTTAACTCGGCTTACCTCAGTTTCCTTATCTAGTAAATGAGCAAGAGAAGGAAATAGCAAACTACTGCAGAATCTTTGCTAAGAAAATCCCAAATGGTGTCACAAAGAGTTGGACGTGACTAAAACGACTGAACAACAGCAGATTCCTCCTCAAAATGATGTTTTTAAATTCATAAAATGAAATACATGGGCTTACATAGGAAACCAATCATATTGAGTAATCTAAAAGCATCAAAATATTTTTTTCAAAAAAGTTTATGGACTCTAAATTAAGAATCCCTGAGTCAAAGCCCTTCGTTTTATAGAGGTAAAAATGGAGGCCGAGAGAGATGAAGTGATTTACCCCAGTCACATTGTACATTACTAATTAAGTTAATTTTAAGATCATATATTTAGAGCTAAAAGAGACCTTGGAAAACATCAAATCTAACTCCTTTGTTTTAGAGAAGGAAACTGGGGCCCAAAGAGGTAACATAGTAAGTAGCAATCAGGATACAAACCCAGGTCCTCTGACTCCAAGTCGCGGACTCCCATTGTACCATGGCACTTCCATAGGGTTGTATATTTTGAATACACAATATATACAGAGAGGACTTTAAAGGTTAGTAAGTCCAATTTTCTTTTTATAGATGAGGCAACTGAGGACCACAGAGTAAGTGATATGACTTTCTTAACATATACCTTTTGGGAGCATGGGTTTAAAAAAGCTATCATCATTATTATTATCATTTGTTATAGGTATTGCAGAAAATCTTGGTCTCTAATAGATGCTAATAACTCTCATTCCACCAGACAGAGACAATTCTTTCACAGTCTGTGGTTGGGCTGAATCCAATGGCCTACATAAAATAGGAACAGAAAAATTCTATTTTCCTCCAAGGCTGTATAAAGGGAGGAGGGAAAGAAGGGGGATTGGACAGCTTTCTTAGAAGCTCCCCCACACCTGCTACTCTACTGTGGTTAATTGAGGCTGGTGAGTGGGACAGGTACCAGGGCCTCAACGGGTCATAACAGGTTACACCAAGGAGCCAAAAATAACCGCACTCAAGGACATTGCCCCTGCATAGTTTCCATCAGTAACATATTCCAGGCTGCCATCTTGTTTCCAGACTCTGCAACCTGACTGAGGCAAAGGAAACTAGAAAGCAGTGGTTTCCAGCCTCCTCTCTCTCACCCCAATAAATGGTCGATGAAGCCTTGATGAAAAGTGTGCAGGCTTCTGACCAGAGCATAAGCTACACTGGAAAAAAAAAACAAACAACGACCTAGGCAGCTTTTCTCAATTTGAAATTGGGAGGTTAAGGCAAGTTCAGACATTGTTTTAATTAACAGGCAGATAGCTTTTCCATAAAGGAGTACTGAAATCATGTTCCAGCAGATCTGAATGACTTCTTGTCACAGCAGACACGATTAGATTTATTGGTCTGTAAATAAGAAGGATCTTTTTTCTCCTCTGAGGCAAGTTGTTCACACTGTCTTTAAACCAGCAGGTTGATAGGCCCCAGCAGATCAAATCCTGGCATTTTATTAAGACTCAAACAGTTGCACGTTTTCCATAACTGAGCCTTAGGAACCAAACTTTTAAAGAAAATAAAGAAGGAATAATTAATGGTTTGTATTTGGAAGGTAGAAAAAAAGAGACACTTGCCTAACTACCAGTGATGAAGTCTCTTGAAAATCTTGCTTAAATAGGCATTAATAGTACTGCTTACATTTGTATCTGTACTACTTAGCATATGCTTGACATGCAGGAAACACTTAATAAATGTTCTATTTATCTATCACCAGCTGTCTATCTATCTATAGGCTGGTGACACAGTGGATAGAGGGCTAGGCCTGGAGACAAGAAGTCCTAAGTTCAAATATAATCTTAGCTACTTTCTAGTTGTACGACCCAGGAAAAGTCACTTACCTTTCTACCTACCTCAGTTTTCTCAACTGTAAAATGGGGATAGTAATAGCACCTAACTCCCAGGGTTGTTGCGAGGATCATGTGAGGTAATATTCTTTTGAAAGGGAAAAATGCATGTAGTAAGTGCTAAATAAATGTTTACTCCCCACTCCATCTCTCTCTCTCTCTCTCTCTCTCTCTCTCTCTCTCTCTCTCTCTCTCTCTCTCTCTCTCATCTACTTGTCTATCAACTATCATTTATCTGTCAGTTTGTCCATCTCTCTATCTATCTATCTACCTACTAAATAGGACCAGATGTCAAAGATGTCAGTACAATCATAACATCAGCAAAATCCATCTTTAGTGTCCTTTGCCTCTAGTTTCACTTACATCAATACCCAATTCTATTCTCTTGTTCTTTTTTTCACTCTGTTTTCTTGATCGATTTTGTTTTTGCATTACATACATTTATAGCATACTCATGCTTTGTGAGAGATCTCTTGTAACAAGGTAAAACATTTTAGCAAAATTAACAATATAATGTCCATATCTAAAAGTACATGTAATATTTCACATCTATAACATCCTCTCTCACCTCTCTTTTTTAAAAAATTAATGGAAATTTTCTCTCTCTCCTTTCTTCCTCCTCCCCACTCCATTGGAAAAAGAAAAGAAAAAAAACAAATTTCTTACAACCAATACTCAGAGTTAAACAAAACAAATTCCTCCAGTGGCTGTACACAAGAACATATGGCTCATTCTGTCCTCTATATCTATCATTTCCCTGTAATGGAAAGTATGTATCTTACTGATTGTCTGTGATCATGAATGAACATTGTATTGATCATGGTTCTTATAGCTTTCAAATTTTTTCATTTTTATCATGTCATTCTATAACTTGTTTTCTTGATTTTCTCATGTTATTCTTTGTCAGTTTACAAAATTCTTCAAAACAGTTCATTTTTATAGTATTGCTGTCATAGTAGACGTTGTCCTTCTGGTTCTCATTTTGTACTGCATCAGTTCATAAAAGTTCCATTCTTTTTGAGATCACTTTTCCTCATTTCTTAGATCCAAAAGTACGATATTACAATTTATTTTGCCATGTTTTGGTTGTTAGATATCCTCTTAGTTTCTAGATTTTTTTCCACCAGAAAAAGAGATGTCAAAAAATATTTTTGGAACATAAAGGATGTTTTCCCTCTTTCTTTGATCTCTTTTGAGTATAAACTTAGAATTCGAATCCCAAGATTGGATATGAAATTTTCTGTGTATGTAAACATACATATGTGTGTGTGTGTATAACTGATAATAACTTAAAACATTCTCTCTCCCAATGGGGATTTGTGTTTTAACAGACCTCAAAAGTTTGAGTAATAGGAATGAAGGTGAAATTTCAGTCCTCAGTCAATACTAGATATTATGCGTAGGAGGGAGCATTGTTTTGAATAACTGAGTATTCTCCCCTCCCTGAAATCATAGAAGAAGTTTTCAGCTATTCCCTCTCCCCTTCCCCATATTCTGAGAATCCACTTTGTTCAATAACAAGCACAGAAAGACAACATTTTGGGTCATGCATGCATAAGCTATCAATTAACTAAATGAAAGACAAAATGGTTAGAAGAGACCAGATTAGTCTAACTGTTGGCTGGTTCCAAAATAACTGGTTGCTGGTCACCTCAGACCATTTTGTCCATGGACACTCCCATACTCTGTAGCAGCAGTAGCAGAAGCTCACTCTTGGGAGGTCACTTGGCATTACCCATTGTACTAAATACCTTGTGTTCTCAAGGCAGTCTAGCCTAGAGGATTAGCTGAGGAATAGTGGTTGAGCATATTAATATGACCATAGTGGGATTTAGAGGTATCAAGAAGTAGAAGAGGGTTACGGTGAAGTGTATTAATAGAAGTGGTTGTGAAGACTGGCTATTTCCGGGCTGCCATCAGAGCAGAGGATTGTTATTATTACCATTGGAAGGGACTTTAAAGAGCATTTACACCAAGGATTCTTACCCTTTATTTTATCATGGATCCCTTCACAGCCTGGTGAAGCCTATAGGCCCTTCTAAGAGTAATGCTTTTAAGTGCATAAAATAAAATACATATGATTGCAAAAGGAAACCAATGTATTGAAACAGTTTTGACATTTGTTATACTGAAGGGCTCTCTGGGATGATGAGAGGGAGATCTGGGGGAAAGCTTTGGTGATGTCAAAATAAAAGATAATAAAAACTTCTTTTCAAAAAAAAGAAGTAGAATTATCCAAAAAGTTTAAAAAATAAATTAAAAATAGGGCAAAAATCTTTTATTAGAGCAATGCTTTAATTTGATAAATTAACAGCCTAAGGCCAAGATTAGTTAAGTGATCCATCCAAGGTTACATAAATAGTAAAAAGCAGAGCCAGAATTTTAATCTAGCTCCTCTGACTCCAAATTGAGTGTCGTCCTCCCGCTACATCACATTATATCTAGCTCACCCCATACTTAAGAAAATATCCCTTCTATGACATTCCCAAGAAGGAGTCATCTTTGTTCAGTCACCTGATCAAAGATGAGAAACTCACCACCTCCAGAGTCTACTCATGGAGAATGTATTAATTGGCATGAACAGAGAAAATCAAAGGGGTTGGTGTTAGGAAAGAGACCAAGAAGCTAAGAGACCTCATCTACAGTCCTGATCTTGGGATCCCTCCCCCAAAGCTGTAATTTGTGCTGCGTTTGGGAGTGGGGTAGGTTGACAGGTGTTAATATGAGGCCAGATTATGCCCTTGTAATGAGGCTGACTGCCTCCCACCCACCTACCCACACATGCCAGTATGAAGAACCAGCAGTTACACTGTCTGTCTGAAGTTTACCAGCTGAGCTGGCTCCCAAATCCTCTCTAAAAGAGAATGTCACCATGCTGGCATCCATAATTTGGCATCTCTAGCACCGAGTAGTGACTCATAGTAAAAGAAAAGGCCAAAGACAATGGAGATAGCAATCAAAAGAGGCAATTTATTTGAAGTCTGGGCTTGACAAGTATGATCTGTGCTTTAATTTCATTCTGAAAGTACACCAAAGAAATTTGGTTTTCAAATCCATTGGATTTGGGCTCTATCAATTTGGGTTTCATCACTTTGGAGATAGACAAATTACTGCTCACTAGACTCTTGGACAAAGGTTCTCAGCCCAAGGTCCATGAACTTAGTTGTTGGGGTTTTTTTTCTACTATAATTATGGTTTCCTTTGCAAGCCTTTGGACTTATCTTTGGCTTTTAAGAACATTATCCTGAAAAGTCCATGACCTGAAGGGTCTGTCAAAGACCTGCAGACACAAAAAAGGTTAAGAACACCTGTCCTGAGTAGGGTTGGGGGAGGGGGAGGTTTGTAAAGATTTCTCACATTGGTATCTATTTAATATCTATTCTTCTTTTTAAACAATGACAACCCAACTCTTCCCTTCTTTCTCCCCCATTCCAACAACCTGGCTAAGGGAAAAACCTTCACAGAAGCAGTCTGGACAGCGATCCAGTAGAACAGGCTGCTAAGTCTAGTTGCTTGGCATCTGTGTCACTGCTTCCCCTCCACCCCCCTCAAAAGGACAGGATGGGCAAGTTATCTTCCAGGTTACTGGGCAGATAGATGTCTGATTGCCCTGTAGGGGAGCTGAAGGAACTAGAGATTTTTAGCTTGGGAAAGAGAAGACTTGAGGGAACAAGCTAGCTGTCTTTAAGTATTCAAAGGGCTGTCATGTTCAGGCCCCCCAGGGCAGGACTAGAAGCAATGAGGGGAAGTTGCTGAAAGATTTCTGCTTAATAGAAGGAAAAGCCTTCCTGACAATCAGAGCTGTCTAAAAGTGGAAGGGTTTGCCTTAGGAAGCGCGCAGTCTTTCATCACTAGAGGGTAGCTGAGGAAAGATTAGATGACCTCTTCTCAGGAACACCAGAGAGAAAATTCTGGGTTACCTACAGGTTGGGTTGGATGACTTCAGAGGACCCTTCCAATTCAAAGATGCCCTGATTCTATAATCCTTGCATAACTTGTTCTGAATGCTCCAGGCAACTGTCTCAAATGCCAAACCTTGGGATCAACCTAAAAGAGAGAGAGAGAGAGAGAGAGAGAGAGAGAGAGAGAGAGAGAGAGAGATGGAAGGAGATAGATAAAGATAAATAGATAAAGATAAATAGATAAATAAATGAGTGGATAGATACATACATGGATAGATAGAGAAAGAATCTAGACAAACCCCTTTTAATTAGTAGAATTCTTCTGTTTATAGGAGGTGGAATGGATTATGACATGGAAGTGAAAAAAGGCAGGTCACCAAAAGAACACTGCATTGATGTGAAAAGAAAAACGTGTAAATAAAAATTATCACTTAAATTTGCACGGCACCTTTAAAAATTGCTTTCAAAGTTCTTCTACTTCTATTTTCTTGGGTTATTATAACTACCTTGTGAGAAGCGTATGTAAGATGTTATTGGCCTATTTGATATATAAGAAGGCTGAGGCCTGAAGATGACAAGGGACTTGTCCAGTTAGAGTCAACAGTGCAGTTGATGAATTACCTACTACCTGGTACAGTGGATAGAGTGCCACACATGGAGTCAGGAAAACTCATCTTGGTAAGTTTTAATCTGGCCTCCAACACTTACTTATAAGCTGTGTGACCTCAGCAAGTCCTTCGCCCTGTTTGCCTGTTTCCTCATCTGTGAGTGGAGCTGGAGAAGGAAATGGCAAACCACTCCAATATCTTTGCCAAGAAAACCCCAGAGTCAGGAAGAGTCAGACATAACTGAAACAACTGAACAACAGGCAAGGTACTAGGTTAGTCCCTGAGGAAACTGACCAGTGGGAACCCCATTCTCAAATCATTGGCCAGTTCCTCATTATACAAAGTCAAAGATGAAACAAGACATTCCCTTGGAGCTTCCCCAAGAGCTTTTACTGGAATGTACAAGACATACACAAGTAATTAAATGGAAAGTTTCTTTATAGTGTTTATTGTAATGACAACAATTTGAAGAGGTGATATGGTGGTATCTAAGGAAGGAATCAGAAAAGGTCTTTTGTAGAAGACAGTAACTGAAAGGTGCTCTGAAGGAAGCTAGGGATTCTGCCAAGCAGAGGTGAGGGGGAGAGTGTTCCAGACGTAGGAGATCTCCTGTGAAGAGCTTGGAAGGCGGAACCTGAATGTTGTGTATGGGGAATAGCTGGCAGGCCACAAAAACTCCTTGGTAGCAGAGATGGGACTAGAAACCGGATCTACTAAATCCTTATCTATTGTACACATCTTTCTATTTCCCTGAGCTGGAGGAAGTTCCAAAAGTGACCAGAGTATGGATGGAAACTTCTTTACTTCTAAATGTAGAAAAAGTCCTTTGGGGGTGGTCTTAGTAATTATGAGGATTATTTTCCAAGCCTCCATAGTGTGTTTTCTTTTTTTCCCTTCTCTCTTTTGAGTTTCTTTCCTTTTTAGGTTCCTTCTTTCTCTCTTCTTCCTTCTTTCATTTCTTTCTCTTTTCTTTCTTCCCTCTTTTCTCTCTTTTTTCCTTCCTTTCTTCATCTTCTTTTCTTCCTTTCTCTCTTTCATTCTTTCTTTCCTCCTTTCTTGCTCTTTCTTTTCTTCCTTCCTTCTTTGTGTTTCTGCCTCTCTCTCCCTCTCCCTTTCTCTCTCTCTCTCTCTCTCTCTCTCTCTCTGAATTTCTATGTGTTATCCCATTAACTTGAATTCCAAGAACAACCCATCATACCCAATGTAAAGAACAAGACAATAAACCTATTTCCCTCTTTCTTCCTGGGGAGCTGGAGGCATTGGAAGGAATGCAAATAGAATCTTCCAAATACTTCTCCTTGCAGAGTACACCTCTTTAGGCTAAAGACCTTAACAGCCCTGTTTGAATTCCCATGGTCAATCATATGGGGTTATTAATAGTCATATCAGACATAATGTGCTATCTGTGGACATCAAAATGTGACACCTCTGCATGGAGTTTCTTCCCTTTTCTTCCCTCACTCTTCCTTTCCTCTCCACCCCATCACCTGCCTTGTGATGAAACAAAATGGTTATACCAAGACATCCATTTGTTTTCTCCTAAACTCAAAACTGCTACTTCCAGCTAAGGCCCTGGTTTGGCCTGAAGAGAAATAGCCTACATTCATCCTTACTGGCATTATTTGGGTAAATTCTTTTCTCCTCTGCCACTCTTTTTGCTTGATGGGAAACTAGAATCTAAATAGAAAAGCTAGTTATCTCTCCCAGAATGCATGGTGTTATTAATCTGGAAGGTGAAAATAATGACTTCATAAGCCAGAGGGAGTACTTAGAATGAGAGGAAGCAAAGTATTCATGGCATTACAGGAGCTCAGAGGTGGATGGGATCTCAAAGGCCAGTCCAACTCATTGCTAACACTGCTGAAAGAGCCCTGTACCTCTGGCTCCCTCTCCTGTAACTCCCCACAGGAATAGCACTTATTTCAGAATAATTCATTTCTCCAGAACTTCCTGCACAACTGTGTTTCTTCCCTACCTGCACAAGTTGTCTCAAACCTTGCCTCTTCTAGGACACCTTCCTTGATCAACTAATAGACTGAGAATAGGAAGGGTCCTCAGCAGTCATCTTGTCTAGCTTTCTCATTTTATGTATGTATTTGTTTTTACTGTCTATCTATCCATCCATCCATCTATCTATCTATCTATCTATCTATCTATCTATCTATCTATCTATCTATCTATCTATCTATCTATCTATCTATCTATCTGTTTTTTGAGATTGGGCTTCTCTATTGGTCCTCTCCAGGCTGTAAGTACAGTAGCCATTTATTAGTTTGATCCCACTAATGTCTGACTTGGGATCTTTGGCTTCATTTCTGATTTGGGCCAGTTCATCCCTCCTCAGATAGCCTGGTAGCTCCCCATTTCCATATGGATTCACTATATTGGTACCAGACTTGATGAGGATACCAATTGGTTTAGCCCACTATAGCTCAAGAGATCAACCAGTCTCAGCCTCCTTAGTAATAAGGATTATACGCATACACCAGGCCATAGGACTGGTTAATTCTATCATTTTACAGATGAGAAAAATGAGGCCCAGGGAAGTGAAATGTCTTGCCTAAAACCTTATGAATAATGAACTCATGATTATAAGTTTGTGCACTATGCCCAGGGTTCCTGTTGATAATGATAAGTTAATTTGGGGGAGCCAATATTTGAATGATAGTAAGTCAATTTGAGGGACCCAACTAGCAAAGGCTACTGGTTGGGGGGACCATAGATCCATAGGTCTAGAGCTAGAAGGGAATTTAGAGTCTTGTCCAATCTTTCTTACAGATGAAGAAACTGAGGTTAAGAGAGGTAAAGGGACTTGTCTAAGGTCACACAAGTCCTAAGTAGTAGTCAGAATTCAATTTGAATCTAGATCCACAGCTCTTTCCGTTATATAACACTGCTCCACTTGGCATAGTTATCCCAGTGGTATTAGAAGGAGTTTGCCATGTCCAGGCTCATGATACATTGTTTATCCCTGCAGCTGTCAGTCTGCAACTGTAGTATTCTGGTTCTGTGTAGGGACCTGTGAAGGAGGAGAGGGAATTTCATTTTATTCTACTTTTTCTAAGTAGGGTGAAAACCCCTCTGAAGTTTTCCTCATGAGTCTGCTTTCCCTTTTGACTCATCTCTCTCTCTGACCCTCTCTCTCTGTCTCTGTCTCTCTCTCTGCGTCTCTCTGTCTCTCTCTGTGTCTCTCTCTGTCTCTCTCTCTGTCTCTCTCTGTGTCTCTCTCTGTCTCTCTCTGTGTCTCTTTCTGTCTCTCTCTGTCTCTCTCTCTCTGTCTCTGTCTCTCTCTCTGTCTCTCTGTCTCTGTCTCTCTGTCTCTGTCTCTCTCTGTCTCTGTCTCTCTGTCTCTCTCTGTCTCTCTCTGTCTCTCTCTCTGTCTCTGTCTCTCTGTCTCTCTCTCTCTCTGTCTCTGTCTCTCTGTCTCTCTCTGTCTCTGTCTCTCTGTCTCTGTCTCTCTCTGTCTCTCTCTCTGTCTCTCTGTCTCTCTCTCTGTCTCTGTCTCTCTCTGTCTCTCTCTCTGTCTCTCTCTCTCTCTCTCTCTCTCTCTCTCTCTCTCTCTCTCTCTCTCTCTCTGTCTCTCATTTCTCCTCTCTCTCTCACTCTCCTCAGATCCAGTGGCAATCAGAAGTTGGAAGAATGAAAACTATTTCTGTCCCATCTTGTCTTTCCCAGAAGGCTGGAGGCAGGCAGGATCTGGGAGTTCCTCCAGTCTAGATCCTCCATTTTATATGGGCTTACTTACCCAGTGTGGCATATCTAGTGAATGACAGAACCAGGTACTGGGGCATCTAAGATCTAAAGCATGGGGATGAATTGCACTGAGCCATCCATACTTTTGGTTTTTTAACCCCTTATGACTAGTGATATTTATTTGAAAGGTAAGATCAGGGTCAGCAGTGGAGTGTGTGGCTTTTTGTATGTGAAGATTACTGGCTAATACAGGAATCCAACTGCCCCCTTGATCTCATTACAGCCTTTTCCTAACCAGACCATTAATGCAACTCATATGTTGAGCAACTAGGGCATCCTTGGTACTTTACTGGTACAATAAGAAAGGGGCAACTGAGAAGAAAGAGAAAGGGCACCTGTCTTCCAAAAGCACACAATTTAACTCTGCTCAGATAGGAAACATGGAGACACACAGCCAACAAACTGACAGATCAATTTAAGCCATATTTACTAGGGCCTACTATATGCCCAATCTAGGATGAGATTATCTATAGTCATAGGGAATGAAAGGCTTAGGGAAGAGAAACTGATCAGAATGGGTATGAAAGTACTTCTCAGAATGTATTTCTCAACCAAGAAAAGTTTCTTGGTTCCATTAGAAAGGATCTTTAAAATCATCTAGTTTTGACCCTTCATTTTATAGCTGAGGGAACTGAGGTCAAAGAAATGAAGTCACTTGTCCAAGATTACACAGCTAATAGGAGGTTTTATTGGGAGGAGGGACCAGACTTGTGATTTTACTGGTATAGGGAACTCCTAGTGTGGAAAATTCCTCTACCAGTGCAGGTCTTAGGGAGTTTCCTGGGGCACTGAGAAGTTGGGTGATTTGCCCAAGGTCTCATAGCCAGTAGGTGTCAGCAACTGGCATTGAACCCATGTTTACTGAAAATGAGACCCACTCTCCAAGAAAACAAAAGATTGCAAGACCACTAATATTCAATGCAGCATTCTTTCCTATCTTTCACTGTCACTTACTTCTTACACTCACATCCTCCTTCAGATTGAGAAAGGCCTTTCTCATTGATTCTCGTAACAGCCCTAGGAGTTCAGTAGAGCAGGGATCATTATTCCCATTTGAAAGATGAGAAAACTGAGACCCAATGAGGTGAAATCAATCAACCAGAATTGATTAAATGCTTACTAAGCATATATATATATATATAAAACAAGCTACATTGCCAGACACTGGAAATACAAAGACAAAAACCGGGACAGAGCACTAACGGCTAGGGGATCAGCAGAAACTTCATTTAGAAAGTAGTGCCTGAGCAGAGTTTTGAAGGAAAATAAGAGATTCTATGAAAATCTGCCCTATTTTTTCTGGTCCATTTACTCAATCAATCAAGCAACGGGCATTTGCCCAGGATGGAGAAGCCTGCTAGAAGTAGAAATGGAATTTGAATGTAGTCCTCTGGAGGTGGTAGGCCACTACCCTCCGATATAAAAATAAGTTGGCTTTGTGTGCTGGCTGCAAACCAATTAAAAATATCCATCAAGGTTATTTTGTGCCGGACCGAGGGCAGGAGGTGATAGTAGGCAGCATAGCTCGCCTATGTTGGTGGAACAAAGAGGCATTGAGAATAACCCACATGGTGCCCTTTCTTCCCCAAAGTTGCACAGAATAAGGCCTTGCCTTCTTGCCTATGCTTTATTTCCTACTGCATAATGCATGTAGTTATTGAGTACATTTCCCTCAGTGACTTTGCAGGTCTTTGGGAATGGGTCTGGGTCACCCAAACCCTTCACTCTAGACGAAATATGGAGCAGTCCCCTCTGTACATCCAAGGTCCTCAGGTTATGGCATGGTCAGCCCTTCCCCCAACCCCAGCTCAGAGTCAGCCTGGAATGAGGGATACAGGGGCTCAAAGGAGAGAGAAAGATCATTGGGAGTTGGAGCATACAGAGAACATTTCATGCAGGAGAGGGTGTTCTGTCTGGGCTTGAGCAAATGGGAAGGATTTTGAGAGGTACAGACAAAACAAGAAAACTGAGTGTAGAGAAATGGAAAGAATACTGGATAGGGGGTCAGGAAGACAGGTTCAAATGCTGCAACACTTAGAGGCTATATGATTCTGGAAGTCACTCAGTCTCTCCAAGCCTGTTTCCTCATTTGTAGTAGAAGAATAATAATGGCTGTGCCATCTATCCTACAAGGTCACTGTAACTGAGGCACACTTTAAAGCATTTTATAGTGATAGTGATGATGATAGCATGTATATAGCATTTTAAGGTTTATAAAGTGCTTTACAAATATTACCTCATTTTATCCTCACAATATCCCTGCTAGATATGCACTATTATTATCATGTTTTAAAAATGAGGAAACTGAGAGGGGTAGAGGTTAAAAGACTTACTCAGAGTCACTCAGTTAAGTAAGTATATGAAGCAAGATTTTAATTCAAGTCTTCTTAACCCCAAGTCTAATGCTCTATCCACTGCACCATCTAGCTATTATTTCTTCATGCACATTATACATATATGGAAAAGCTGTGTGGCACATTAGAGAGAGAGTTGGACTTTAAGTTAGGGTATCTTGGGATCCAATCACTATTTTGACAGTCAAGTTACACAACAATGAGGAAGACATACATTTCTTGGACCTCAAGGTATTCTGAGATTTATCTGTTAATTTATAATTTTCTATCTGCATCAGCGGAGGAAGATCCAGTACATAAGATCATAGGTTCCTGAAGTGCTAACATATTGTGTTAAAATAATTAGCAGTAGATGTAAGCTTTGCCCTCTAGAGTCCAGGATATGAACTCTTTCGTCTCAAACACTTAGGAATCAGGTAGCATAGAAAGAAAAAGGAGGAGAAGGAAGGAAGGAAGGAAGGAAGGAAGGAAGGAAGGAAGGAAGGAAGGAAGGAAGGAAGGAAGGAAGGAAGGAAGGAAGAAGGAAGGAAGGAAGGAAGGAAAGAGGAGGGGGAGGGAAGAATGAAAGGAAAGAAAAGAAGGATAGAAGGAAGGAAGGAAACGAAGGAAAGGAGGAAAGGAGAGATAGAAGAATGGAAAGAAAGAAGTAAGGATAGAAGGAAGGAAGAAAAATCATTTATTAGGAGTATTGCACATATGACATGCCATTTACCTTTCACAGGGTAGTCTCATCTCTTCGGTCAGCTCTTAGGACAGATGTTCTTAACCTTCTTTGTGTCATGGACCCCTGGGACAATCTGGTGAAGCTTAGGGCCCCTTCTAATAAGAATAATGTATAAAATAAAATGCATAGGATTACAAAGGAAATGGATTATTTTGAAATGCAGCTATCAAAATCTTTTTTAAAGAAAGTTCAAATGACCCAGATTAAGAATGACTCTCTTAGATGATGGGTGCCGTATGTTATATGTCTCTTTGTCCCCTAGAATACCTTTGTCCTACTAGGCTAGCAAAGTCAAAACTGAAAAATAACAATGGCTATAAGTGATCCTGACAACTGAATGGAAACAGCCCTGACAATAGTGTCCCTGTTTCTTATACTCATCACTAGTCAGATGGGGTTTTCTCGAGGCCTGGCATATAGTAGGCACTTAACAAATGCTTATCTATTTATTGATTGATATATTCATTCATTCACTCATTCTGCCATGATTCACGATCTGCTTTATGTTTTGTTCCCTTAAGCCTTTGGAATAGAAAACTGGGCTATAAAGTTCACATCAGCACTGAAAGACCAGAGAAAGACTATTACGGTCTCTCCTCTTCCTGTCAGGGTTCTATTTCCCACATGTACCGGGTCAGACTGACCAGCCACTGAAGAGGCATTGACGTTGAGATCCAAATTGACGTACTGGCCATTTTGAAGTACAAGCCAGGGGAGCCTGTACAGATCACTGAATACCCCTTGTTCTAAAAGAGATACACAAGGAAATCACAGGTAATGAAATGACCCTGAACTTTTTAATTAAAAAAAGAAAGAAAGAAACATTCAAACTAAGAACTCCATCATATTCAAATAATAAAATTTTCTCTTTCCCAGCATTCAATGATCTCACATTATCCCTAGCCACTCAGTACAGTGCCTCTAAGAGTTAGGAGCAATGTCTTCTACTGAGAACTCCTCTGAGTCATCAAAACTTAATCAGGGGGCATGCTATGTTCTGGATGTCTTGCTTTTTTCCAGATACCAATGAGTTGTAATGGGTTAGAAAATCAACCTTGTTAATATTTTTACTTTCCAGGTAACAACACTGTACCTAGCAAAATAAAATATGTGTGTATATACACACATATATGTGCATATGTATATGTATATACATATACATACATACATACACACACACACACACACACACACATATATATATGCATTTTCTCAAAGAGGCTCTTCCAGGAGTAATTCTTATGGTGGAGATCAGAGTTACCTTTGGCAGTCTTCTAGGACAGGTATCAGGTATCTATAATCATTGTTGGATGACTGGGTGGCATAGTTGTTGGGGTGTTGAACTTTCAGTCAAGAAGATTCAAGTCCAAATTCTGCTTATCAGCTATCACTTTGCCTATCTCGGACCCTCTATTCATCATGGGTGGGAATCAATCGATCTTTGGTACTTTTCCCTTGACTTCCTGAAGTTTGCCACCTGGTACTGATTAGCTTGACTGTTAAGTGGCCCAACCCCATGATCTATTCAAATATCTTTATTGCTCTATAAAGTCTTTACTTCTAAAAAGTCATTACTATTTGCCTATCAGATATCTTCCCCTAGATAATAATAACTGACATTATTTACTAAGCCCTTTCATTTTTGCAGACACCCATTCTGTCACTTGGGCTCACAATGATGCTATTAGAGGTAGGTACTACAAATTACAAATTTCGTCCCCATTTTATGGGTGAGGAAACAGGCTGAGACAAGTGAAGTAAACTAACCAAGAGACACAGAACTGGTGTCAGAATGCCCAGCTGATGAGCATCTACTTTGTTTCCTTGCTACTACAAGTACTGCTATAAATATTTTGGTATTTCTGGGGCCTTCTTTCTTTGACTTCTTGGTGGTATATCTAATAATATGTCAAAGATATGGACTGTTTAGTCATGTTCTTAATATAACTCCAGACTGCTTTCCAGAGAATGGACCACATTTTAACTGGGATATTTATGAAGTGGCATCATTTGATGGCGGATGATGAGGATAGAGAACAACCTGAGACCTTGTGATATATGGTTGAGAAAAAAGTCCTGGGGATGCTTCACTTGGAAAAGAGAAGATTTAGGTGGGGCATCATTGCTCTCTGTATACCTGAAAGGCTGTTGTTTAGAAGGATTAGACTTATTCTACCTGACCTCAGGAAGCAAATCTAGAAGCAATTTGTAGAACTAACAGAGAGGCAAACTGAAGCTTGATGTAAGGGGAAAGAGAAACTTTTTAGAGGTGAGAGGTGTTCCTTTGATAAGGCAATGCCACTACTAGACCTGTATCCCAAAGAGATCATTAAAAAGGGGAAAAGACCTACATGTACAAAAATATTTATAGCAGCTCTTTTTATGGTGGCAAAGAATTGGAAACTAAGGGAATGCTCATCAATTGGAGTATGGTTGAACAAGTTGTAGTTTATGAATGTAATGGAATATTATTGTTCTATAAGAAATGATGGACAGGTGGATATCAGAAAAAGACTTACATGAACTGGAAAGATTTACATCAAACTATTTATACATAGTAATATTGTGCAATGACCACCTGGGATTGACTTAGCTCTTTTCAACAAAACAATGACCTAGGACAAGTCCAAAAGACTCACGATAGAAAATGCTATCCATATCCAGAGAAAGAACCGATGGAATATGAATGAAGAGTGAAGCATGATATTTTCACTTTCTTTATTTTTTCATAGTTTTTTCTTTTGTTCTATTTTTTCTTTCACAACACGACTAATATGTAAATGTGTTTTACATGATTACACCTATATAACCCATATCAAATTACTTATCATCTTAAGGAGGAGAGAGGAGAGAGAGAGAGAGAGAGAGAGAGAGAGAGAGAGAGAGAGAGAGAGAGAGAGAGAGAGAGAGAGAGAGGAAGAAAATTTAGAACTCAAAATTTTATTTAAAAAAGAATGCTAAAATTTTTTTTATATATAATTGGAAAAAAATTAAATACTACTTAAAAGAAAAAAATAAATTAGAAGTATTTTGGAAGTTATGCATTCCCCATTGCTAGAGGTTCTCCCATAGAAGCTGAATGATCATCTGGCACAGATAAGGAGTCTTGTTCAGATATGGGTTAAAGCAAATGATTTCCTAGGTCCTTTCTAGTTCAGATTCTGAGAGTCTGTCTCATGGAAACAGGTTAAGCTATTGGACTATCTCTCCTAGCTTCTGGCTATCAGGAGATGCAAATATTGGTTTGGTTTCCCATTGTGAAGACTGGACACATCAGGGTTAATGCTAATCAGGACAGGAAATCAAAGAACTGTCTAGACAATGCTAGAGATCCCTACACCACCCAGGCCTCTACCCAGCATTAGGATAATATGCCTGCCCTGATTGTCAGGCTGTAACAGGTATAGTTGGGAAAACAGAGAAGGGCTTGGAAGGTATTGTCAAGGACAAAGCTGTCACAGTGTGACACAAAGTCATGATTACCCAGGCCTTCCTATTCTCTGTGCCCAAGGCCTCAGGCAGCTTACAGCACAGCTTGGCACATGAGGTTCCCCGGCAACACATAAAAGAGGAGGGAAACAAACCTAGATAGATACACAAGGAAAGCCACCCGTGAGCAACAGTCCCCTAGGGCCATGGTACTGCCAAGAAAGGGCCTTCCTTGGCTGTTACTCTCTCTCTCTCTCTCTCTCTCTCTCTCTCTCTCTCTCTCTCTCTCTCTCTCTCTCTCTCTCTCTCTCTCTCTCTCTCTCTCTCTCTCTCCTTCCAACACAGCTCTGATACGGATAATAGGCCTGCCTAGAGCCTCTGTCTCTGTTTTTACAGACAGCCTCAGAGTGGGAGAGGGGCTTGTGCTGTCATCAGGACTTGGCACCAGCTGCTACCTTCCTTCCCCATAGGTCAACTGCCTTGCTTCTCTGCTTATTGCAACATTGTCCAGGAGATCTTGTCTGGCCAGGATGTGCTTTTTGTGAGGCCCCAAAAAAGGAACTTTCCATGTTCTCTCAGGACCATCTGACTGAACAGGAAAAGCATAATTTCTTGTCATTTTCCTGAAGATGCTTTTTCCTCCCTCCAGGGATTGTATGGGCCTAATCAGGACACATCCATTGTTTTAGAGGGAAGATTATTTTCCCTCCACACACTTTATTATTCAGAAGTCCTTAAGATACTCAAGTGGTATGCCAGAAAGGACCACAAGGGCTCAGACCTTGAAGATTATATCTCCTGCTCCCATATCTTGCAGATGAGAAATCTGAGTGTTAAAGAGCCCAAGGTCACGCAGGGAATTAATGAGAGAGTAAGGAAGGACCAGAATGCAGGTCTTTGGATTTCCAGACCCATGCTTTTTCTACCACACTGTCCTAACCCTGAACTATCCTTCCAGAGCCGCTCTTCCGATGAGGTCTTTTTCCCTCAGTGAGATCCCGATTTTGGGTTACTCCCAGGCAAATGGGAACACATATTTGTAAGACAACTGATGGAGAGGGGGCCATGTCAGAGCTACAGTTTGTGTCACAGAACAGAGTATTTCTCTGTGCAAAAAAAGAACTGGCCTGTCTGGGGTCTGCGCCCATGACCTTGACCTCATTAGCACTGACAGTGGATGGAGACACTTGCCAGGGCTGCAGGAACACAGAGGATGTTACCAAGGGGAACTAAAGGCAGGAGGGCTGGACGCAGCTGTGAACCTGATCTGTATTGCTCCTTCATGGGTCTACACCCCTACTCCTCCCACATTATTTCTTACCATTTTCTTTATCTCTTCATAGTCTGGATATGAAATAAGCTAAACCAAGTGAGAGTAGGTCGTTTAGCTATGTCTTGTGTCTAGGGCATTTCAGAGGTAATTCTGTGTAACTTGGAGCTAGAAGACTGTCAACTGGGGAAAACTTCAGAGACGGGGGAAAAAGCACAAGCCACCGGCCCTTTATGTCAGGACTATATGGGGATATTTTTTGGTAACCCCATTGTCACACACACACTCATAAAGGAGCAATTATTAAACACCAGGAGCTGTGCTGAGTACTTACAAATATCTCATTCGACCCTCACAATAACCCTGGGAGATAAATGCTATGATGATCTCCATTTTACTGTTGAGGAAACTGAAGCAGGAAGAGGTTAAGAGACTAGCCCAAGGTCACACAGGTAGCAAATGTCTGAGGCCAGAATTGAACTCAGATTTTCCTAACTCAGCCACCCACTTACACAAAGGAAAGCATCCTCACTAAACTTGTCAGTCACCCATCATCAGAGCAGTGTCCAAAGGCTCTGCCAGGCATGTTGACCGTGTTTTTCTCTAAAAGGCATTGACGTTGTTCTGATTTTAAATGGCTTGGAGGATGATGGCCCCAGCCCTTGCTGTCCCTTCTCGGTCACCTAAGCACAAAAACAGGGCAGAAGCGGTGGAAGCTTTTCCTTCAGGCTTTGATCCATGAACCAGCAGCTTGCCCAAGAGGAGAGCTGCACTCAACCAAATCAATCGTATCCTCACCGAGCCTCTCTTCCACGTTCTAAATGGTCTTCCCTTGTTAAAGCTAAGTAAACCTCTTTTTGTTAACTATTAGAACAACTTTATGCATCTCATTCATTTCAGATCCAAATATTGGTGATATCAGCCCTGCCCTATAACAAACCTCTACCACAACTGCAGAAGGGACAAAGAATGTTTTCAGTGCTTCAAGAACATCCCCTACCTAACCTAGGTTCTAGGTACCTCATTTGAGTTTCCCTTACCTCTCAACAAAGTATGTTCTCAAATTAAGTGGGAAAAAACCACTGACTCTTATGTCAATGATTGTGGGTTCAAATTCTGCTTCTGACACAGTGTGACCTTGGGTGAGTCACTTAGGGTCAGTCTCTGGGGCTCAGTTTCCTCGTCCATAAAATAGGGGCCTGGACCAGATGGTCTCTGAGGTTCCTTCCAGCTCTGTATCTATGATTCTCTGATCCAATAGCACTCATTGTCTCTTTGGGTAAATGTGGACCAGTCACTGTTTTTCCTCCCAGGTGCATATATACTTCCAGTTCAATCTCTTTGGGGAATGAAAGCCTGCATCCCTTGGGAAAGCAGTTTAATGTTTCCCTGGGTTCTGTTCTTCTGTTTCAAGGCTATTAATATTTGAAGTTTCAGAAACTCCCCTGTGATGCACTAAGGACCCCAAATGAGAACAGGGAAGTGGCTCATTAGGTTGAAAACTGGAAAAGGGTTTCTGTTCACAAACTGAATAATTTGCTGACCACTCAGTAATATTAGGTGAGCAATAGCCAAGCCTCAAGCAGAAGGGCCTGTGCTTCTTGAGGAAAACATGTGCTTCGCAGAACACCATCATGTCACTACAGAATCTGTGTATAATTGAGTGTGGAGTTTGAGGTTGTTGGGCTTGATTTTTTAATGTAGTTGTCATGGTGATCATGAAAATGGCAATGGTATGGACCTAGACCAGTGGTACTAGTATAGGTATACTACACACTCAAAACTTTTCCTGGAGCTATCACCAAGAATCAGGAAGTGCTGCTGGCCCAGAGAGTTCTCTCACCCTGGTCCACTCAAGGTTGACTTTCCTAGTAGATGGCCTCTTATGGGTTTGAAGGGATCACTCATCTATAATTATAACTGGTACTTATATATAGTGCATTAAAATTCACATCCAATATCCTAATTCTCAAAAGACCCTGAAAAGTGGGTGCTACAGAGATTAGCTCACTTTATAAAAGAGGAAACTGAGGCTCCCAAGCTAAATGACTTACCTGTGGTCATATCACTAGTGACAGAGATGAGATCTGAGCCTAGGTCTCAGCTGACTGTTCCAGGCCCTTTCTATTATACCAGGCTCTCTTTCACAATGCATTACATGTATATGTATATGCATATGTATATGTATATGCATATGTATATGTATATGTATATGTATACACACATATGTATACATACTATATATGCATACATATAAATACATACACATATATGCACATATACACATGTGGGTATACGTATATACATATATGACACATGTGTGTATATGTATATGAGTGTGTATATATATATATATAATATATAGGTTTCTTTTGTTTTTACATTGCCTTTATTTCTGAATCTCTTTCCCTACCAAATGAGCCTCTGTTTATTAAAAAGAAGAAAAAGGAATGAAAAGAGGAGGGGACAAAAATGTAGTTCAGCAAAACTAATAATACATCAACTGAATCTGATAGTATTTACAATGTTCTGTAGCACCCACTCCCCAAGCTCTACAAAGAAGAAAATGAGTTACATGTTCTTGTCTCTTTTTGGGTATAAACTTTCTGAAGCAGATTTTCTCTTTCTGGGACTGCCCTGTATCTTAAATTCCACCATTAGATATTTGCTCCATTGCATCATGACTCCTATAGCATTTTTTCAAATGAGGAAGCCTTCTAAGAGCAGTAATACAGAATGTATTCACACCTTACCATGAGTTCATTTACCAGATTCTTTCTTCTTTTGTAATTAGTTGAGAACTGAAAGAATGGAAGTTTTGATAGGGTGATGGGAAAAGAGAATTATAATTCTGAAGAATAAGGCAATGGCTAAGAGGTCTGAATAGGGTTCCACATTGGGTAGAATGGAGGCCCTGGGTACTGTGCAGTGGGAGCAAGGGAAACTATTGGGTGGATTGTGAAATAAACCTATTGACTGATCACTTTTGCCAAGGGCAGAAGCTATAACCCGGGGATACTGGCTTGATGATTTGGGGTATGTGACCAGATTATATAAATATAAAACTAGTGACAGAATAAAGCAGCAAACAGCAGTTAGACGAGTAGACTCAGGGTGCTGCTATTAGAAAATCACTCAGACTGTCAGCTCAGGGCTGCTTCTGTCTGTCACCTCTGAATCACTTCATCTTCTCTCTGGCTGCGATTTAGCCCTGCCAGTCACATCCCATCAGCCAGCCCCACCATTTGGGAGCCCCTGAAAGATATGACCTACTTTAAGCCAGCTTCAGCTTTGAACAACCTTCATATTTATGTATGGATTTCTCCATGATGGCGTCTCTCCCCATCCCAGCAGAGTGCTGCTTATATAAAGTAAACTGCTGGGTCTCTGCGATGACCAAGAGATAGGAGAACCCAGGGAGTTAAGAGGTATGTCTCTATACTTTTAACCCTTATTAAATTCTAGCTGTATGCCCAGAAGGGCTAAATACAAAAATTGAATTGGACACAGGCCCTGTTCTCATGGAGTTTATAATCTAATAGCATACTCAACTAATGATAATGTCGACCCCCCCTATCACATAGGGAAGCAGTGTGAGGGCATGTGAATCACTGGTATTTTCTCCGACTTGACCTCCTTGTCTCCAGCCTCTTCCAACTCCAATCCTGAGGGGTTCAGTGGATAGAGCCTTGGAACTGCAGTCAGACAGAACTGAATTCAAATTCCCATTAAGCTGAGTGGTGGTGGTATTTGCTGGTTCTTGGTCTGTCATTGTATCTCCCCATACTTAAAAGGTACAGTGTCTGCCACATGGCAGCCACTTATTAAATGTTAGCTAATTGAATGACTTGCTAGCCATATGACCCTGGGCAAATTTTCATGTTTTTTTTTCCTCATTTGTGAAATGCAGATTCTAGTACCTACCTCATCTGACTGTAACGAAGCTCAGTTAACATAATGTATAGGACTTTAAAGTGACATATGGATGCGAGTATTACTATCAATATTATCTTCCATACCACTGGCAGGCTAATCTTTCCTCAAAGCTACCCAGTCAAGTCCAAACTCTTCTAGCCTTTTTTTTCCAGACCCTTCACAATCTGTCCCAACCCTTCCTATTCCATTTGCATACTTTTCCTCACAGTTAGGTGAATTAACAAGGTGCCCTGGGCCTGGAATCAGAAATAACTGAATTGAAATCCAGCCTCAGTCCCTAACTAGCTGTGTGACTCTGGGCAGATCACTTAACCTCCATCTGCCTCAGTTTTGTCAACTGTAAATGCGGATCATAGTGGTACCTCCCCAACAGCGTTGTTGTAAGGAATTAAATGAGATATAATTTGTAAAGTGCCTAGTACAAGACTTGACCATACTAGGTAGTTAATAAATGCATGTTTTCTCCCTTCCAATATGAACTCTCTTACTTTAGGAAATCCAAGTGCTACTCTCCCTGGTGCACACCAGGCTCATTCCTGCTCCCAAACCCTCCTCCTTCCTGCTAATCTAAATTCTACTTACTTTTCAATACCCAGTTCCATTCTTACCACTTCTATGAAGCCTTCCCTCACTAATCCAGCCCGAACTAATCTGTAATTATAAAATCAGAGAATATCAGAGCTGGAAGTAAGTATAGAAATCATGTACTCCAGCTTTTTCATTCTATTTGTAGTTCACTGATTTCAGTCATGTTTGACTCTTTGTGACCTCATTTGGGGTTTCCTTGGCAAAGATACTGGAGTGCTTTGCCATTTCCTTCTCCAGCTCATTTGACAGATGAGGTCACTGATGCAAACAGAAGTAAGTGACTTTCCCAGGGTTACACAGCTAACAAGTGTCTGAGGTCACATTTGAATTCAGGTCTTCCCGACTCTATGCCCATCCCTTTATCCACTGTACCACGTAGCTGCCCACTCTCATTGTATAAGTGAAGAAATTGAAGCTTAAGAAGTGACTTACCCAAGTCACTATGCCCAGTTCCTCCATCCTACACTCTTTTTCCTTCTCCTCCTCCCTGTCCCATGCTTCACCTCTTTTACCTCCACCAAAGTCTGTTTTAGGAGAGGATTCAAAGTCAATCACTTGTATACCTAAATGTGGCTCTGTCCCTGAATTTTCTTTCCCAGGGGCATTACTATGTGAAGCCTTTGGTTGCCAATTGGAACCAGAACCCAAAAATATATATCATCTGATAGAGAATGTTCAGGCATCAGTGAGCAGCTTGAGGAAGGTTTGGAGTCAGTTGATGGTTGGCAGGGGGAGGTAGGGGAACTGAGAAGTCCTTCCCTGGTAACAGTGGAAACTATACACTTATAAAGCCAACCCCATTCCATCTCTGTCATCTAAATGAGGGGCTCTTAACCTAGGAATTTGAGAGAGTTTGTGAACTTGGATGGAGAAAAAAAATGTATAATCTTTATATTCACTAACCTATAACTGAAACTTAGTATTTCCTGATATTTAGATAGATATAGATAGATATTGGTGTGTGTATATTATATATATATATATATATATATATACATACATACACACATATATACACATATGTATGTGTATGTATGTCTATAGATAGAGATATAGATATATAGATATACACACACGTATATTTGTATGTTCTCTCCTCTGTTGGACTGTAAGCTCCTGGAGGGCAGGCACTGTCTTTTGGCTCTTTTTGTACCCCCAGTGCATAGTAGAGTGCCCAGCACACAGCAGATGCTTAATAAATGTTTATTGATTGAATGATTAATAGAATGGACTCATGGGCTTCATCAGACTGCCAAAGGCAAGCATGATGCTCAAAAAGGATAAGCAGGCCTAATCTAGAGCAGAGGTTCTTAAATTTTTTCCACTTGAGACCACTATCAGCACTTCTTAAACTGTGGGTCTTGGGTCACAGTCCTTAGTTAAAGAGGCATTCTAGAGAGTCCTCAAAGACCTCCTGCATATTTACGTAGTCTGAATGGCTTAAGAAACTGAAATTTTGGGGGTGGAACCAAGATAGCCAAGTAGAAAGATGAACCTGCTCAAGCTCCACCCCAATAGCCCAGAAAATATCTGTAAAAAATGACTCTAAACAAATTCTAGAGCAGCAAAAGCCATAAAATGACAGCATGAAAGAGATTTTCAGCCCAAAATAGCCTGGAAGCTGACAGAAAAGATTTATTGCACCAGGCTCAGAATGGAGCACAGCTCAACTTTGGCTGCAAGGCATGGCACAGACAGGGCTGGAACAGGCTTCAGGGCACAGAATCATGGGTAGCAGCTGTGGTTCCCAGATTTCTCAACCTCAAAACACCAAAGACAGCTTCAAAGGTCAGTGAGAAAACTCTTTCACCTGTGTGAGAAGGAATCAAGGTCCAGCCCTAGCCCTGGTCCCAGGGTGATGGCAGCTGCTGTGGTGGCAGTAGCAGTGTCCATTTTTAGAATCTTCCACCTAAAGACCCTGGGGGAATTGAGCAGCCAATCTGGGTCTCAGTTCTGAGTGGTGGTCCTGGGGCAAGAAAGAGCACTGGCTGACATAGTGGAAATAGTGGAGGCTCTGGAGAGGCAACTCTGCTCACAGATCCTGGGAAAAAAAGCTTATGGTTGTTCCCAGACCACAGCACAGGCCAGGAGAGGAGTAAACTCCTCTCCCTTGATTGCACCACCTTGGAGGAACTGAGAACTTATAGGCTCCAGAGTATAGCTCCACTTGACAAAGGACTCAAAAGTCAAGTAACTGGGTGAGAAAATGCCAAAAAAAGGGGGGGAAAGTAAGACTATAGAATGTTACTTTCTTGGTGAACAGGTATTTTTTTCCATCCCTTTGGATAAAGAGGAACAAAGCATACCATCAGAGGAAGACATAAAAGTCAAGGTTTCTACATCCACAACCTCCAAAAAATGCAATGGTCTCAGGCCATGGAAGAGCTCAAAGAGAATTTTGAAAATAAGGTAAGAGAGGTAGAGGAAAAATTGGGAAGAGCAATGCAAGAAAATCATGAAAAGCAAGTCAACAGCTTGCTAAAGGAGACCCAAAAGAATGTTGAAGAAAATAATACCTTCAAAGAGGTTCAAAAAGCCAATGAAGAGAAGAACACTTTAAAAAGTAGAATTAGCCAAACTGAAAAGGAGGTTCTAAAGTTCACTGAAGAAAACAATTCTTTAAAAATTAGAATGGAGGGAGTCAAGATGGTGGAGTAGAAAGACTCACTGTATGCTAGCTCCGAACCCACAGCCCATGCATTTAATGTAAGAAGAGCACCCCACAAGTTCTGGATCACTGCAGGGTGTGCAGAAACACAGTGGAAGAGATTTCCGTTCCAGAGAGCCCTGGAGAGCAGTCCCCAGGGTCCGTTGTGCCCCGGAAAGCGGACCCCACCCCAGCGCTGCCCTGGCTGCGGCCCCAGAGAAGCTAATCAGAGCAGGCTTCAGGGATGGAAGCTCCAGTGGCCAGGAAGGTCCCTCTGCCCACAGACGCTACAGGTCAGTGAGAGACACGTCTGGGCTGGCCAAGAGCGGAGCGGGGTGTCTCTGTGGCTCGGGCCCCCTCGGGATGAAGCGACAGAGGTAGAGGCAGGGGCAGGAAGCGGCGGAGGCAGAGGCAGGGGCAGGTGCGGGAAGCGGGGGAGGCAGAGGCAGCAGTGGCGGCCCCCAGGACTCCCTGAGCAGGCAGGCAGAATCTTCATTACTGAAAGTCTCTGCATAAACAACCTGAAGGAGCTGAGCCTGGGAGACGGCCCTGCCCCACCCGCTCCATCACTGAAGGTGTCTGCATAAAGCCCCTGAGGGAACTGAGCCTGGGAGGCGGCCCTGTCCCCACCCCAGCACCAGAACTAAAGCACACATTGATTAGCAGCTGGGTGGCGCGGAAAGCCCATTTGAATCTCAGACCCCAAGCACCAGCTGGGTGGATCTAGGCGGGGGTGGACAGGAATCTCAGAAGTCAAGTAACTGGCTGGGAAAATGACTAGAAAAGGTAAGAAAAATAAGACTATAGAGAGCTTTTTTGAGCAGATGCAAATGATCCCGACTTTTGGATCTGACGACGACGAGGAAATATTCTTGCCATCAGGGAAAGACGTGGAGGGCAGGGCCTCTGTATCCAAGACATCCCAGGGGGTTGTCGGGTGGGCTCAGGCCTTGGAAGAACTCAAAAAGGATTTTGAAAAGCAAGTTAGACAGGTGGAAGAAAAACTGGGAAGAGAAATGAGAGAGATGCAAGAAAAGTATGAAAAACGGGTCAATACCTTGGTAAAGGACAACCTAAAAAATGCTGAAGAAAATAACACCTTGAAAAGTAGGCTCACTCAATTGGCAAAAGAGGTTAAAAAGCCAATGAGGAGAAGAATGCTTTCAAAAGCAGAATTAGCCAAATGGAAAAAGAGGTTCAAAAGTTCACTGAAGATAATAGTTCTCTCAAAATTAGAATGGAACAGATGGAGTCTAATGACTTTCTGAGAAACCAAGAAATCACCAAACAAAACCAAAAGAATGAAAAAATGGAAGAGAATGTGAAATATCTCATGGAAAAAACAACTGACCTGGAAAATAGATCCAGGAGAGACAATTTAAAAAATTATGGGACTACCTGAAAGTCATGATCAAAAAAAGAGCCTAGACATCATCTTCCATGAAATTATCAAGGAAAACTGCCCTGACATTCTAGAACCAGAGGGCAAAATAAGTATTGAAGGAATCCATCGATCACCACCTGAAAGAGGTCCAAAAAGAGAAACTCCTAGGAACATTGTGGCCAAATTCCAGAACTCCCAGCTCAAGGAGAAAATCTTGCAAGCAGCTAGAAAGAAACAATTCCAGTACTGTGGAAATACAATCAGGATAACTCAAGATCTAGCAGCTTCTACATTAAGGGATCGAAGGGCATGGAATAGGATATTCCAGAAGGCAAAGGAACTAGGACTCAAACGAAGAATCACCTACCCAGCTAAACTGAGTATAATACTTCAGGGGAAAATATGGTCTTTCAATGAAACAGAGGACTTTCAAGCATTCTTGATGAAAAGACCAGAGCTGAAAAGAAAATTTGACTTTCAAACACAAGAATGAGAAGAAGCATGAAAAAGTAAACAGCAAGGAGAAGTCATAAGGGACTTACCAAAGTTGAACTGTTTACATTCCTACATGGAAAGACAATATTTGTAACTCTTAAAACTTTTCAGTATCTGGGTAGTTGGTGGAATCACACACACACATATACACGCGTGCACGCACACACACATACACACATGCACACTCATACAGAGACAGAGAGCACAGAGTGAATCGAATAGAATGGGACCATATCTTAAAAGAAATTAAGGTAAATGGTGAGAGAGAAAGGTAGGGGGGAGGAAAGAGGGTGAAATGGAATGGGGTAAATTATATGTCATTTAAGAGGCAAGCAGGAGACCTTTTAGTGGAGGGAAAAAGAGGAGAGCTGAGAAAAAAAAAAAAAACCAAGAAGATTACCCTCATCACATTTGACTAAAGGAAGGAATAAAATGCACACTCATTTTGGTATGAAAACCTATCTTACAGTACAGGAAAGTGGGAGAGAAGGAGATAAGCAAGGGGGGGGATGATGGAAGGGAGGGCAATGGGAGGAGGGAGCAATTTGAAGTCAACACTCTTGGGGAGGGACAGGATCAAAAGACAGAATAGAAACAATGAGGGGCAGGATAGGATGGAGGGTAATTCAGTTATTATTATGGACTATTATGGAAGTCATTTGCAAAACTACACAGATAGGGCCTATATTGAATTGCCTGCCTTCCCAAAGGGAATGGGTGGGGATGGAGGGATGGGGAGAATTTGGAACTCAAAGTTTTAGGAACAACTGTTTAGTATTGTTGTTGCTACTAGGAAATAAGACATACAGTTAATGAGGAATAGAAAGTCATCTGGCCCTACAGGACAAAAGAGAAGATGGGGACAAGAGAAGGGAGGGATGACAGAAGAGAGGGCAGATTGGAGATAGGGAAAATTAGATTGCTCGGTGTACTGGGGTGGGGGAGGGGAGAAAAAGGGGAGAAAAAATTGGAACCCCAAATTTTGTGAAAATGAATGTAAAAAGTTAAATAAATAAAAATTAAAATTAAAAAAAATTAGAATGGAGCAGGTGAAAGCTAATGACTTTATGAGAATCCAAGAAATTACAAGACAAAACCAAAAGAATGAAAAAAATAGCAGAGAATGTGAAATATCTCATTGGAAAAACAACTGACCTGAAAAATAGTTCCAGGAGAGACAATTTAAAAATTATTGGATTGATGCAAAAAAGAGTCTAGCTATCATCTTTCATGAAATTATCAAGGAAAACTGCCCTGCTCTTCTAGAACCAGAGGGTAAAATAAATACTGAAAGAATCCACCAATCACCTCCTGAAAGAGATCCCAAAAGAGAAACTCTTAGGAATATTGTTGCCAAATTCCAGAGTTCCCAGGTCAAGGAGAAAATATTACAAACAGCTAGAAAGAAACAATTGTGAAAATACAATCAGGATAGCACAGGATCTAGCAGCTTCTACATTCAGGGATCAAAGGGTTTGGAATATGATATTCCAGAAGTCAAAAAAGTAGGATTAAAACCAAGAGTCACCTATCCAGCAAAACTGGGCAAAATACTTCAGGGAAAAAAGTGGTCATTCAGTGAAATAGAGGACTTTTCAAGCATCCTTGATGAAAAGACCAGAACTGAATAGAAAATTTGACTTTCAAATACAAGAATCAAGAGAAGTATGAAAAGGTAAACAGAAAAGAGAAATCATAAGGGACTTACTAAAGTTGAACTGTTTAGATTCCTACATGGAAAGATGGTATTTGTAACTCTTGAGACTCTTCTCAGTATTTGTGCAGGTGGAGGGATTATACATATATATATATAGGCAGAGGGTACAGGGTGAGTTGAATAGGAAAGAATGATATCTAAAAAAATAAAATTAAGGAGTGAGAGAGGAATATATTTGGAGGAAAAAGGGAGAAATGGAATGGGGCAAATTGTCTCTCATAAAAGAGACAAGAAAAAGCTTTTTTAATGGAGGGAAAGAAGGGGGAGGGAAAAGGGAAAAAGTGAAGCTTACTCTCATCACATTTGGCCTAAGGAGGGAATAACATGCTCACTCAATTTGGTATGAAAATGTGTCTTACACTCCAGGAAAGTAAGGGAGAAAGGGATAAGTGGGGTGAGGGGGATGATAGAAGGGAGGGAAAATGAGAGGAGGAAGTAATTAGAAGTAAACACTTTTGGGGAGGGACAAGGTCAAAAGAGAGAATAGAATAAATGTGGGGCAGGATAGGATGGAGGGAAACATAACTAGTCTTTCACAATATGACTATTATGGAAGTCTTTTGCAAAATGACACATATTATAGCCTATATTGAATTGCTTGCCTTCTCAGTGGGGATTGGTGGGGAGGGAGGAAGGGAGAGAAATTAGAACTCAGAGTTTTAGAAATGAATGTTGAGAATTGTTTTTGTATGCAACTGGGAAATAAGAAATACAGGTAATGGAGTATAGAAATCTATCTTGACCTACAGGAAAAGAAAGAAGATGGGGATAAGGGAAGGGTGGGTTATGATAGAAGGGAGGACAGACTGGGGAAAGAGGTAATCAGAATTCAAGGCATTATGGAGTGGGGGGAGGGGAGAGATGGGGAGAAAATTTGGAACTCAAAATCTTGTGGAAATGAATGTTGAAAACTAAAAATAGATGAATTTTAAAAAAGAAATGATGAAAAGGATAAACTCAGAGACCTATGAAAAACTTAAAGGAAAGGATTCAGAGTAAAGTGAACAGAACTAAGAGAATAATTTCTAAAATACTACAATAATGTAAAAAGTAATCTCAACTTTTTATGATTTAAGAACTTTGATCAATTCAGTGACCAATCACAACTCCATAGGAATAATTGATAAAGTTGTTTCCCATTTCTTGGTACAGAGATGATGAACTAAGATATACATTTTCAGACACACACACAAAAGAAACTTAAATTCTTTGCTTTTCATGTCATAAGGGCGTAGGGGCTATGAACCTAGGCCAGAAAAAGCAACAGCTGTACATCCATCAAGGAGGGCATGCTGATGTTTGTTTTCCTTTTGTGAAAACATTTAGAGTTTTGGTTCAACTCAACAAACCCTCCTGCACACAGAAGAAGAGGGCCTTGGCCCCACCGTGAAAGAGTTTGTTTAATCAATTGTCCTCTAATTACAAACACAAGACAACCTATAGCTCAGTACCAAATAAGGGGGTATAGGCAGCAAATGCTGAGGGAGATACAAAGATTAAATAAGACTAGCTGCTTGCGGCCTCGTGGAGCTTTTACAGTCTCTCAAGGAAAAGAGTCCACACACAACTAATTCTAATGAGTTCAGAGGAGGGAAATGTCCTGAAAAGGTGGAACAGGCCACAGAGACTCCACAGAATTGTAGAATCAAGAATCTAGAGACACCAAGGACCTTAGAAGTCATCTGGGCAATTTTCTAGATAAGGAAATTGAGGCCTAGAGAGTTTGACTTGCCCAAGGTGACACAGCTAGTAAGTGGACAGGACTCAAAGACAGGTCTCAAACCTAGGTCTTCTGACTCTTAAGCTCAACAGTGGGATTTGAGCAAGACCTTGAAGGACAGGCAAGATTTTATCAGGCAAAGGGAAGGAAGTGGGGAGGGGCATTTCAGTGGAAAGAAATGGTATGAGTTTTATTTCCCAAAGGAAATCTATATTGAACTTTCGGATCTCCTTGTCCTGAACCCTGGACAAGAACTGGGTAGATCACCCTCCCAGAAACCTTCCCACCCCATCAGCTGTTTTTGCTTCCAGCAAGATGAGAACCTGCATGCCTTGGTGAGAGGTTGAGAGAAATGAGGTCTCTGGAATTCATTTGCATCTTCAAGTGTGTTTTAGACTGTGATTGCAAATTCTATCCTTTCATCACAGTCAGGGCAATCAGATTTCTTCCTTAAAAAGCTGTGTGCTGTTCCCAGAAGACCTGGGGGGAGGGGAGGGGCAACTTGTCCTGGTACTGCTCTTTCTGGTATCCCAAAGCAGTGAGCTCTGAGGCACCAACCCTTTCATCTCCAATATAGGCCTATAGAATGGGGGGAGGGGATGGGACTCCAGTGTACTCTCGATACTTAAAGAAACTGAGATCCCAAAGCAGAATGGTTATTCCAATTAAATCAAGTTAAAACCAGGATGGCCTGATGTATTAGAAAGATTCCTGGATTAGGAGTTCATACACTGTCTCTTACACTTACTAGTTGTGTGACCTTGGGAAAGTCACTTAACTTCTTTGGGACTCATTTGCCTCATCCATTAAGAGGGGATCCAAGGAGAACTGGGGTACTTCTTTCCAAGGGTTGTTATAAGCATGAAATGAAGTAATATTCATTTAATCAGTCAGTTAGGTGGCCCAGTGGATAGAGTACTGGGCCTGGACTCAGGAAGGCTCATCTTCCTGAGTTCTAATCTTGTTTTTGTCACTTGTTCCTTATGTGACCTTGGCCACACAATCTTTTTGTGCCTCAGTTTTCTCATTTGTAAAAGGAGAAGGTTAATCTAAGGTCCTTTCCATCCCTCTATCTAGGATCATCTGACTATGGGTGAGCCCTGATACTAACTGGGGAAGAGAGGGATCAGGGAATATTACACAAAGGGGTCAAATAGATTACCTAATATGAACCCCTTGTTCTAGACGTAATAGTCAACACATACATGCATAGACACACATGTACACACGTACACACAGACACATACGCACACATATACACAGATAGACACACATGTATACACACATAGATACACACATGTACACTCATACACACAGATACACACACACACATACACATTTTCCACTGCAAAACTATCCCAGGTTCAAGATGTTTTGTGGATCCAATTCTACTCATAAGCTGTTATTCATAACCCCCTATTTATGTGTTTATTTTTACTAGCCAACCCAGAGGACTTGATTAGTTCAAAGTCAAGGCTTTTAATGGCAAATGCTGGGGTGGGGCCCCTGTGGCCTCCAGGCCACATGTGGCCTTCTAGGTCCTTGGAGAGAGGCCTTTTGACTGTGTCCAAATTTTGCAGAGCAAATCATTTCATTAAGGGGATTTGTTCTGTGAAGTTTGGATTCAGTCAAAGGGCCACACTTGAGGACCTAGAGGGCCACGTTTGACCTCGAGACCGCCTTGTAGTATAATAAGAAAGGTAGCAATTAAATGTTTTCTCGATAATTCATAATTCTATTATACAAATGCATATTCCATCAGTGGGAAGAGTGGATACACCCAGGGAGGAGATGTGGACAAACACATTAAGGACACGTGTGACTAGGACACACATGGAAGGGTATACATCTAGGGAATACATGTTCTCAGGGCATATGTAAGAAGAGACAACTCATGGCTCCCACACTGCAAGACTATTGATGTGTTCTGAGAGTGCCTTTGAACTACTCCTACTGGTCTCATTTCTAGCCACTGCTCTGCACATAGCTATGAAGTGTTCAGCTTTTGACTTCAATGGGTGTGTTACTTCTCTATATGAGAAAGAATGGGTTCTGTTATGTTTCATCTATCTTAGCACCCAGAGATTTATACTTCAGCTTTCTTAGGGAGTCAAGCTCTTCATACATTCAATACTGGACTAGGGAAACACCGCCAACATGCAGGTGCTATTTCTCCATAAAGAACAGGAGAGCTGTCAGTAACCAGAATCTTAGCCAAGGGTGCCTTTTATCTTCAAAAGCCTTCTAAGAGCCAAACTTTTTTGGAACTCATGATACCCAACCAACTAAACAGAGATACATTTCATCTGTCTTTGAATCTAATTCTTTCTACCAGGACAGATCCATATACTTATCCCAAGCTTCTATCTGATTTAGGGTTAGAAAATCCTTGTAACTCCTAACATTTTTATGGGGATCTTATGCCCCTAAACTGATTTTAGGGAACTCTATCAAAGAAACCTTACATTAACATCTGGATCTGAAACACCAGTATTTTTCTAATACCAAGATTCTTTGGTTTCCCAAGAAAATGAAGGGGGTTGGGGAGGGAGGCAAGGGGCAATAAGCTTTAGATGGAGCCTCACTGAAGTATTGTCTTTTGCCTCTTATCTTTGTCCTAAAACAAATAAGATAGTATTTTTATAAAAGGAAATAAGGAAGGAAGGAAGAGAAGGAAGAAGCAAGCACATAGTGCAGTTCCTGGCACATAGTAGGTTTTACATAAATGCTTATTCCCCTTTCCCAAATTCCTGCTTTTATAATGTAAACATGGCCAACAAGCTTTCTAAGCTTGGAGTCATTCTACATACAGATATAACAGCTAGAGTACAATAGAGAGTAGAGAATGCAATAGACTACCAGGCCTTGAGTCAGGAAGACCTGAGTTCAATTCCTGCCTCAGACACTTATTAACTGTGTGATGCTAGGTAAGTCACTTCACTTTGTTTGCCTCAGTTTCCTCATCTGTAAAATAAACTGGAGAAGGAAATGGCAAACCACTCAATATCTTTGCAAAGAATCCCAAATGGGGTCACAAAGAGTCAGACATGACTGAAATGATTGAATAACACTTAAGGAAACTGAGGATGGGAGATGTAACTATCCAAGGGCAGAAAGCTAGTAAGCAAACAGAGCCAAGCCTAGAATACAGATCTGGCTGCTAGTCCACTCCTAGGCTCTTCTCAGTACACCATGATGCTTTTCTGTGAACACCAAGGTGAGAGAGAATTTAACTTATAGGGGAGTGGGAGCTCCTGACAATTCATTCATTGAATCAACAGAAAACCTAGGATTCAAATCTTAACCAAGAGCGATGCTCACTAGACTATGGGAACTCAAAGTGAACTGGGGCGGGGGAGAGGGAAGAGGAGAGGATAGGGAAGGAACAGGAGCCAGTCCCTTGCGTTCTACAAATTCTAAACAAAGAAGCCCATGTGCTACCTTGACTCATCTGGCCCTGGGCTTCAAGTGGCCATCTGCTAGTTTCAGAAAAGGGCACTGGAGCCATAGGGACCAACTCCAAGTATTTTCTCCCATGGCCGTCTGGAGAGACAGCCTGGGTTCAAGCAGGCCAGAGACCATAATAGTCCAATTTGCCCTGGCTCCTGTCTATAGAAATAACCCTACTCTTTCAAAAAGCAAACAAAAAAGCAGGCATGTCTATTAACATCCAGATGGATGTAAGGAGAGGGAGTCATGGGGAGGGTAAAAGAGCAACTTATACAAAAGTCTGTCATCTCCAACCTTAAATAAAACCAAGAATGACTTCAGACAGTAATTGTCATTTCTCTCACTAGAGAGGGTACAATTTTTAAGCTCTCTGCAATTGTTTAGCTGTGTGACCTTGGGTGAGTCACTTTCTTTCTCTAGGTCTGTTTCCTCATCAGTAAAATGGGAAAATTATGTAGCTTCTAAGATTCCTTCCAGCTCTGACATTCTATGATGCCCCAGAGGTGCCACCAGAACAGAAAGAATGTATTTTATATTCTTAGAGTCATTGCCAGTGGAGGCTCATTAGCCCAACTTGGATGATGGAGCCTTAAAAAACTCAAGGTTCCTAGCAATTCTTGCAAAAATAAACACTTTCTATAATCTCATCCTCTCTATAATAATAATGGTAACTTAAATTTATATGTTCAATCACCAAGTATTTATTATCTACTATGCATTGGATACTGGAGATACAACAGCAAATAGAAAGGAAGGAAGCTTTTCAGAGAAATGGCATGTGTATATATAAGGAGATTCAAAATATATACAGTCAATTCTGCTATGACTCAAAATATACATTCCTCAAAAGCACCTCACTATATAAAATCACACAATAAGAATTACAGAATTTATTGGGAAAAAAAGGTTAGGGACACATAACTCTTAAAAACTTCATCAGTGACAGATTAAAAAAAGATAGAAACCTTCCTTCCTTCTTTCTTTCCTCTCCCTCTCTCCCTTCTTTCTTCCCTCCTTCCTTCCTCTATTTCTTCCTCCTTTCCTTCCTTCCTAAATCAGAAAAGCCTTATGTAGGAAGAGGTGCTTCTGCTGTTTTGAAAACTAGTATTTCTAAGAGGTTGAGGTGACGAAGGAATATGTTCTAGACTTGAGGGCAGCCTATGAAAAGTCATAGAGACAGGAGATGGAACATCTGTGTGCAAAGAACTGCCAGTTAAGATGAACCACAGAGTATAGAGGAGTGGTCAAGTCAAGTCAACAAGCATTTCTTAAGTCCTTACCACATGCCAGGCAGGGTACCAATAGTAGGACCACAAATACAAACAGAAAAAAAGTCAGTCTCTGTCCTCAGGGCACTTCCATTCTAATGGGGGAAGATAACACTACAAACTGGGGAGGGGAGATGAAGGTACCCACATGAGGATATGGTAGAGTAAATTCTGTGGAGAGTCAGCAGCAAAATATGCAGAGGAATGAATAATGTACTTTAAGTCTAGGCATGTAGTCTGGACCAAGATTGGGAAGAAATTTCTATTTTATCCAAGAAGCAATATGGAACCAGTGAGGTTTCTTGAAAGGAGGAATTGTGGGCTGAGTTGTTTTCAGGTGTTTCTGACTCTTTGTGACCCCAACTGTGATTTCCTTGATAAAGATACCAGAGTACTTTCCCATTTCCTTCTCCTGCTCATTTTTTTAACAGATGAGGAAATTGAGGCAAATAGGGTTAAATGACTTGCCCGGGGTCACACAGCTACTAACTGTCTTGGGTGGGATTTGAATTCATGAAGATGAGTCTTCTTGACTCCAAGCCCTGCCAGTGCTCTATCCACTGCACCACCTAACTGCCTTGATAAGGATTAGTGAGAAGACTTTAATCTAGGTTTGATTCCTAAGTTGGAGGCCAGAATTCAATATTCATTGCTTATATTTCTCTTACCATTCTCTTGACTGAATCCAGGTCAGAGAACTTGGCTCTGAATCCATTAACACCATGACTTTGCTGCCCCTAAGGGAGCTCTCACTCATATTCCTCTCTCCATTACCCTTGTGGACAAACTTCCTGGCAAGACCTAGGGTCACAAGATCCAGGCTATTCCCTAGGCTGTAGCAATGACCAGAACAGGCCAAGACTTTTTCAATCTGTCAGTAAAGATCACCGGCTTGGTTCTTCTACATCATGCCCTTAGGAGTCTACAAGAAAAAGAAGTTTGCTTGTAGGTAGCGTCCTTAACCTCTTAACCCCAGTCCTTAACCATCTATCAAATGTATGTCAGTGGACATAAGTCACTGGGATAAGAGAGTGGACATGACTCAGTAGAGCACATCCCTTACGCTGATCCTTGAAAAAGCAAGGATTTCGTATTAGCAGTTACTCCTTTTCCTGATATGTATTGCAACCCCTCCCTGCTTTTTTTTTTATCCTGGATTTGTATTTTCTCATTAATCTTCCATAAAAAGTATTGGAAACCTTCTGATTCTCTTTGTATTTGGAAGATAATAGTGTAACTCAGTTCGTCCTCACTGCTGGATTGGTTGGTTGTTGATTTTTGGCCTTTGTCTTTGAAGAGGACCAAAATGACATCACCATGATAAAATGTAAGCCTATAGCACCTGGTATTCCAAGGCAGTCTCCCATCCAAGTACAAACCAGGCCCAACCCTGCTTAGCTTCCAAGGTCAGAAGAGATCAGGAGTGTTCAGGGTGGCATGGCTGAAGACTGGATAAAATAGTTCAAAAGGCACAATGTATTACTGGAAATAGGTCAAGAATATCATCTTTAGAAAGGATGGGGTTTTTAAACCTCAGCCCTCCAGAACTCCAAGTATTCAGTTCTGTCTTCAGCTAATGGTGTTGACTGATTGAACCATAGAAGTTTACAGTCAGAACCCATAAGCCAAACTTGATATCTGGTTTCCCACTAATCCTTTGTGTCCAGAAAATAAGTCATCATCTATGTTGTAATGGTCAGGAAGTAGGTTAATAGAATAAACTTTGGTGTTGGAGTTGAGACATTTCAAGTTTCATTTTGACCACACATAGGCGGTGGTTATGCTAACAGCTTCCATGATCTAGATCACCAGATTAAGGGTCGAGAGAGCCAAGTTTATTCACATCTCTGACACTAACCATGGGACATTTGGGAACCTGTTTCTTAGAACTCTGCTCTTGAATAGGGCTAATAATTCTAGTACTACCCATCTCAAGGAGAATAAAGAACCATAAATTTTAGATATATAGCCCTCCTGAGGCTCAAGAGATAGTAAGTGGCTTACCTAAGGTGATGCAGGGGGTAAATCCCAGAACAAGAATTTAAACCCAAGTCCTCTGACCCCATCCAGCTGTCTTCCTATTGTACCATCCTTACTCCCCTTCCTCTGTCTACTTCAAGGAGAATCAAAGAGTCATTGGTGGGCAGCATTAAGCAACAGAAGGCATACTGAGTTTAGAGTCATATGGATCCTGGTTCCGTGGTAAGCTGGTAAATGTTAAACAACTGGTTCCTTGGAAAAATAAATGTAACCAAGACAGACTTTTAAGTGTGATCTTCATTATTACATTTTCTCCTATCATCTTCTTAAGTCTAGAGACAATCAACAAGGCAGTAAACCGAGCTCTGATTTGTAGCATTTGCTGATTTCTTTTTTACATATTTTATTTCCCCTCAATTATATGTAAAAACAGTTTTTAACAATTGTTTTTTTAAATTTTTGAGTTTTAAATTCTTTCCTTCCCTTCCTCCCCTCCCCACCATTGAGAAGGCAAGCTATTTGATATAGGTTATCCATGTGCAGTCATGAAAAACATATTTCCATATTGGTCATGTTGTGAAGGAAAACATACAAAAAACCAAGAAAAGTTAAGTTTAAAAAAGTTTGCTTCAATCTGCATTCAACCTGAGTTTATTGATTTCTGAGGTTTAAATGTTTACATGGAAAATTTAACCATCAGCTCTTGTTCGATATTCAAACTTGCTACAGCGCTGAGTTTGAATCCCCTCTTACTACCTGTGTGACCATTGGCAAGTCTGGGCTTCAGTTTCCTCATTTGTAAAGTGAATGGGAGTAAATAGTCTAGATGATTTCCAAGGTCATTCCAATTCTAGGACTGTAATCCAATAGAATTTGAGATCTGTTGAGGTTTAAAGCATCTTGTTGAAATGCCTCATTTTACAGATGGAGAAACTAAGGCAAACGACAGGCCCAGAGGTAGTAGGACAGTCCAATGATATGAAGGCACTTTGCAAAACAGAAAGCCCTCCTCAAATCCCTTTGATTTTGGTGAAGAAGAAACCTCCTCATACCTTGACCCCAGGTAAAAGTCTCCAACCATCTCCTTACTGTCTCCGCCTCTCAGATGGCCTTTGTAATGTTTTCTGAGGTAATCTCTTGAAAAAGAAGATTTCAGTTTCTGAAAGTCTTAGCCTAAAGAAGCTTGGGGGGGACGGGGATTCTCTTCTCCCCTGTCTGTTTGTATTTGACACTTTTTACTATTTGGATTAAGCAAATAGCTCCAGAGAACAGAGAAAGCTGTGAGATTTCACAGGTAAAGCTGCCTCAGGCAGGCCCATGCTTCCTTAGGTTTCTGTCTCCTTTCACTCACAATGGACCTCAAGAAAAATCCGAGTGAGAGCTCTCTTTCCTGCAAGTATCTCCTTCTAGGAGTAGGGGTTTTCTCAATGCCTTCTGGACTCTCCTAGGGATAGTTAAATAAGGAGATTCAACTTTTATTGTCCCAGAAATGGTGCAGAAGGAAAACTGGGGGAGTCTCATACATTTTAATTTACCTGAAATCAATCAATAATCAAATCAATCAGCAAAGAATAACTAAGAACCCATTATGCGCCAGGCTCCGCTCTAGGTTCCAGCATGACAAAGACAAAAATCGAAGCCATCCCTGTTTTATCGAGAAATCTGAAGCGCTGAATTTAAGGCCTGTCTCAACTTGCTGTGTTTTCTGTGGCCAATCCTTGCTCTTCTCTGAATTTTCTGAGTCTCCCCTGGGTTCCTAGACCTGTGCTAAGTATTGTAAAAGGGGGAGGGGAGGGGGAGGAAAGAAGGGCTTGCAGAAGAAATCCTCTAAGACACATGGTCCTAATCTTCCAGGAGCAAGCCTTGTAGCTGAGGAGACAAGACTAATATACATAATATCACCAGACAACACCCAAAGGGAGAATATAATGAAAAACTTAATCACGTGGGGCAGAGCATAAAAGTAACAAGAGGGCAGAGGATAGGGCGATCATCAAGGGCTGAAGCAATCCAGGAAAGGGTCGTGGTGAGGGGGATACCTGAATGGAGGCTTGAGAAAGAAAGAGAATCCCAAGGAAGGAGAAAAACATGACAACAGGCAAATAATGCTAACAACTGACTTTTACACAGCACTTAAAGCTTGCAGGTTATTTCTATAGATCATCTCATTTGTCTTGCTTTCCCTATTTTACAGAGAAGGAAACTGAGGCTGGGAGCAGGTGAGTGTCTTGCTTATGGGTAGAGAGCCAGGAAGACCTGAGTTCAGATGCTGTCTCTGGCAGTCTGCGTTCAGGTGGAGAAGCTTCTTCTCCTAGGCAATTAGACAGCTCCTGAAGATTTTTAAGGGTTTGTGTATGTTTGAGGTTTGGGGTGGAGGGGAGAGTCCTATATTGGAAGACTCTGGACTCAGAAGACTTGGGTTCAGAGCCTGGATCTGCCTCATGGGTGACCTTGGACAAATCATCAAATCCCTTCTGGGTTAAATGTTTCCTCCTATGTAGAAAGAGGGGGTTGGGTGAGAGGATCTCTAATATTTCTTCCAGATTAAAACCCTATGATCATTATTAGCCTCATGAAAGGAGGATTTTAGGGAGCTCCGTCTGGCCCTGTCAAATGAGAACCTGATCGTGTATGAGGAGAAAGCCAGAGAGCTTTGAGGTCCTTAAGTCCTGAAGCATGGAGGGAAACACAGCCTGGCATCCCCCCCTTGGGCCTGACAGTCTGATGAGCTGCTTTCCACTTGCTTGAAAGAACCAGGGCCAGACGAAGCCCTGGGGGACTCCCATTGTTTGAGTCTCTCAGTTTCCCCCACTCACTCATTGCCTCTCTGAGACTTGGCCCCGCATCAAAGTACTGTGTTTTTAGTCATCAGATCCTTGCCTGGAAAGGAAGGAAAACTCTCTTGTGTCTGCAAAATGCATTGGCAGGGCCAAGCATGGTGACTGGGCCTGGCAGGACTGCAAACAATCGATGACAGCAGGATTTGGCCCAGCTAGAACAAAACCCTTCCTGGGCTCTGTGTACATGCAGTGGTTTATGCAGTTACTCCCCCCCTTAACTCCCCCCTCCAAAAGCTTCCACAACACATCTTTTCCACTCGCCGCCTGAGCCAAACATGAAGAGAAAGCACATTCCCCTTTCTTTCCAAAATCTTATCATAGTTTCCTAATAAGTACAAGCTTCGCCGATGTGAGAGACCTCTTGGTTGTCATTTAAAGGAGGAATTTCTCGCGCTCCAATTGATCTCATCGCCCCAGAAACCTTGCCCCTCGACAACTGCTAGCAATTAGAGATGAAAGACTGCCATGTCCTTGGGAAAATAGATGTGTGCTTTGCCCACTGGAGGGGGAGGTTGATTCAAATGAGCCTATCCTGGGCTTCAGGAGGGAAAAGAAAGCTGGAATACGAGACACAACCTGAGGGGAGAAGGGGAGATTAGTGTGGCTTAGTTGATTTCAGTAGATGATGATGACGATAAGGATGATGGTGATGATGATGAAGAAAACTGATGTGAAGGATTTGCTTCAAAGTTTGCAAAGCACTTTTAGACAGTGCATATGAACCTTGCAACAATGACCTCGAGAAGATATTGGGGGCACTAATATCCCCATTTTACAGATGAGGACATTGAGGCTTTGATTGGTTAGATAGTTTGCCCGGGGTCACTTAGAGAATAAGTGTTATAGATGGGATTTGAACCTGTATCGTCCTTTCTTGAAATCCAGTATTCTAGCCACTGTGGGGCACTGTCTTTCTAATCCATGTAGTACTATATATCACGCAATCCAAGGAGCCCTAGGAATCAGTTACCCCATACTGTCTTCTACTGATGCCACTATTTCCAATGTCAATTACTCTTCTGGACGAAGACTTTGAAATGGAAATGTTCCTTGGAAGGACTCTAAGCCGTCAGCACCCCTCTGATTGTTTAAGTTGGTGTGGTTTACCAGCTTAGCTCTCTTCCCCGCATAGAGGGCATGGTACCCAGGACTTACAAGTTTTGATGGAGGAAAGGGGATAACACATAGGACCGTTGATTTAGAACTAGAACAGATTTTACAACTATGTTATAACTCTAATTCAATCCTCTCATTTTTTAAGAGATTAGGAGACTGAAGTCCATGGAGATTTTTGTGTTCGTCCTCTGTTGCTGAAGAAGATGATGTCATCAGAGAAATGATGACACGACTTGCACTTGGCTCTGTTTTGAGTGAGGGAGAGCTGTGACCCATGGAGATTAGGTGACTAGCCAAAGGTCCAGAGAGGTAGTAAGTGGGAGACCTGGGATTTGTAACTAAGGTCCTCTAACTCCAAATCCAAGGCTCTTCCCACTAGTCTCTTCTTCCACCAAGAAAACATCTAGAGCACTGGACGGTATAGATCCAGGTGGAGACACTTCAGGAGGGCAATTCCTGGACACTGGGTAGTTAATAAGTGCCAAAGGAATTCAGTGGAAGGAGACTACAGTGACTCTAGGTGGTGTGAGACAGGCTCCACAGACTGGGACTTCAGCAGAGCCTTGAAGAATGAAGGGAATGGGGAGGGAATAAGTGCTTATATAGAGTCTACCATATGCCAGGCACTGTGCTAAGTGCTTTTTAGAAATATTAATTTAGAAATTAGAAATTCAGAAATCTCCTTGGATCTCCATGACACTCTGAGAGGTGGGTGTTATTGGTCAGTCATTTCAGCTATGTCCAACTCATTTGGGGTTCTCTTGGCAGAGGTACTGGAGTGCTTTACCATTTCCTTCTTCAGCTCATTTTACAGATGAGGAAACTGAGCCAAACAGGGTGAAGTGACTTGTCCAGGGTGACACATCTATGAAGTCTCCAAGGTCAGATTTGAACTCATGAAGATGAGTCTTCCTGTCTCCAGTTCTGGCACTCTATTTACTGTGCCACCTAGCTGCCCCTGGTGCTATTATTCCCATTTTAAAGTTGAGGAAACTGAGGCAAACAAGGTTTCAATGACTTTCTCAAGGTCACTTGGCTATTTAGTGTCTGAGGTCGGATTTGAATGCAGCTCTTCGTAACCATGCACTGAGTCACCATCTGCTTCTGTTCCAGAAAGATGAAGAATGATATGAAAGGGGATATAGAGGAGAGAATGCACATGGAATATGTGTAGTGAGGGGAAGAGAGAGTCAGAACAGCCTGCCTCAAGTGGAAGAGCCTTAAGGAGTCTATTTGGGGTGAAACAATTCACTCATGTAAATGGGCTTGAGGATTTGATGAAGCATACCCAAGGCATAAACCAGGGGTAGGGAAACTGCAGCCTTGAGGCCACATGTGGCCCTCTAGGTCCTCAAGTGTGGCCCTCTAGGTCCTCAAATACAAGAACAAATCCTCTTAATAAAAGTATTAGTTCTGTAAACTTGGACTCAGTCAAAAAGCCGAGGACCTAGAAAGCCACATGTGGCCTTGAGGTTACAGGTGCCCCACCCCTGACCTAGAGCATTGAAGCTGGAAGAAACTGGAGAGACCCCCTCGCCCAACCTTCTTGTTCTGTAACTCAGACAGAGAAGATAATTGGCTCACTCTGGCACAACAGGCGTAGAACCCAGGTCTCTAGAACTACCACCTGCACAGTCAGGTCCCATAAACGAGGGGAGCCTGTGCTCTGTGGAGGTCATTAGACTGTGAGCTTCTTGAAAGCAGGGACTGTCTGGAACTTTCTTCATATCCCCAGGGCTTAGTGCAGTGCCTGGCACATAATAGGTTCTTCATAAATGCTTATTGATTGGCAAGTTGACTGGAGAAAACCCTACAGGGGTGGGATGGAAGGGGGTTATTTCCTTGGTAGATCCAGGAAGACCTGGGCTGGGAGTTGGGGGTGGGAGTGGGGAGTGAATCTTCTTAGAACCTTTCCATAGGGTACAGGTGGCAACAGGTAAGCCTTGAATATTCTGGTCTATAGTTTGGCCTCCTTGCCAGTTCTTGAGATGAAGTAGGGAATGAGAAAAAGGATTCTACTGAGGAATTTTCTGGGCTGAAACTGAGGTCTCAAATCCATCCATACTTAGCAAACTGTGAAATTTAAAGTCAGAAGAGAATCTTAGAGATTATTGAGTCCCATGCTTCATTTTGCTAATAGAGAAGCTGAGGTCCACAGAGGTCACAGGATGATATAAAGGGATTTGGCCCATGTTCACCTTTGGCCCCAACTTTGTAGAAAGTGTCCTCCCTTCTCCTCTAACATTGTTCCTTAAAAAGGTTCCTTTTCCATCTCTCCTCTCTGCCTCCATTTGAGTCCATCAGCATCCCCTCCTTCAAGGTCCCTTCTGCTTTCCTGCAGCCCTTGAATCTGATAAAGTCCCTGTGCTGCTTGTTAGGGACTTCATGTGTTTACCTCTGGGCTAGATTATTGTTTTGAAAGAGGACTCCTGGGAGAAGGCAATGCTTAACCCAAAGGAATGTATCATGAATGGTGGAATCTCAGACCAGAGGGAGCTGGACTTTGGAGCAGGAGCTCAATTCCCAGGCCCCCTGGCATGCCAGGAATGTGACTTGTTTAGGAAATCCTCAATTTATGCCCCTGGAGGCGAGAGGGAGGCAAATCTACTCAGTCTGGGCTTAGCTTCTGCTCATGGAAAACTACTGAGCCTGTGAGATGCTGAGGAGAAAGGCCTGGGCTGGAGCCTTTGAAGTTCCAGTGACTGAGGCAGAGCTGAGAGCCCCCTAAGGCCCTGCATCCCCACATCAGGGCCTGACCTCTAACTCACCTATGTTGAGACTAGTTTCAACAAGCGTGTTTTCAGTATTCAGGGCCCAGAGGACAGTAGGGTGGCCTAAGCCTCTGACTTCTGTGTTATGAAGTCATGTGAGGGAAAAGGCTCCCTTCCCCCATCACTCTGAAATTCTACCATTGAGATTTCTTGACTTTGGGTTAAGCATTAACCTTTTAGGATTCTGTACTAAAACTCCAACCTTCTCTGCCCCCAGTGGGGCACAGAAATCCTTCATAGCTCAGAGTGAATGGATCTGTCAGATGCCTCTCCTCCCAGGCAGAAGAATGGGGCTGAATAAAGGTGCCTCAGCCATACACCCACACACCCAAGGAGGTAGAGGGAAGGGCATTGAGAAGCTGATGAGAGTGAGGAAAGACACACAGATGGGTTAGGCTTAGGGTATTTGGGAAAGGGCATTACTACAGCCTGGAATAATGAATAGAAAGTGGGCTCAGGACCAAATCCTGGCTCTGTAACCATTGTTAGCAAAGCATTTAACCACTCCGGGCCTTGTCAAAAAAGTGAGGGGTCTGGATTGCATGGTCTCTGAAGTCTCTAACTTTATGATCCTTTGAAGTTTGTCTACAGGTGGGTTTTGACCATCCCTTGACTCCTATGATTTTAATGGGGCATATTCAGAGATGCTCAGGATTTCCTTTTTCCCATGACAGTTTCACTGTTACATAACCACAGAATCTTCAAAGTAGGAAAAGACATCTAAGGTCTTGTAATTCAATCGGGTTAAGCCTTGTACCTGAGCAGGAATCCCTTTTATGGTATCACAAGAGGTCTTCCAGCCTCTACTTAGAAACTTGCAACAGAGGGGAACTTACTATGTGCCCAAGTGGCCTATTTTTCTTTTGGACTAAGAAATACTGGGTTTTTTTTCTTTTGGTTAAAAATATCAAACTGGAAGTTGCCAGGGTTTCTGTTCATCTGCATAGAGGATAAGCTTGACCTTACCATAGACCAAGCCCTAGTCCAGGTAGCTCTCAAACCAATGTATGCCATTGGTCAATGGGACGATGAGGTCGTTGGGTACCAGTGACTCAGTGCAACCCATTCTCATTCTTGAAGAAGCAACTTTAACGATAATCTCTTATACTTTCATAAGAGTCAGTGTTTTTCAAAGTACCTCCCTGTGAATGATTTTATTTTATAGGATAATATTAGGATGGAAAGTTACCTCAGAGGCCAGCCATCAGACCAAAGGATCATAGATCTTGAACTGGCAGGGACCTCAGAGACCAACCTGAGGTCCAAAGCTCTCATTTTGCAAATTAGAAAAGCTAGAAAATGGCCTCAAGGAAGTTAAACGATTTGTTCAAGGTCACCTGGATGGTTAGCAAATGGCAAACCTGGAATATTCTCAGTGCCTCCTTGCAAGATCAGTGAAGCAGATAAGGTGATTCCCCATGTTAAACTCAGCCTGTCCAAAACCAGACTCATCATTTTTCTCCCCAGACCTAGACCTTCTGCCAATTTCCTTATTTCTGTTGATGATACAACTGTCTTCCTAGTTACCCAACTTTGGAATCTTCTTGCCTTTTCCTCTTACTCTCTTTCTTCTTGCTGAAATCAGTCACCATATCCTTTCAATTCTATTTCCATCACCTCTTCCCCGCTTGCACTTGAGTTCCAAGCCCTAGAGGCAGTTAGGTGGTACAGTAGATAGAGCTGTGACCCTGGGAAGGCCTTTAACCTCTGTTTGCCTCAGCTTTCTCAGTTGTAAAATGGAAATAATAATGAGAGGTTCAAGTCCTCCTCCTGACACATAGGGCAGGGATGACCCTGTGCAGGATATTTAATCTCTCAGTATCCCTAGAGCAACACTATGAGACTAGAATTTATAGAGCAAACATTGGTCTGCATTGATGAAGGGAATTTCTTCTATGGGAGTTCCCTATACCAATGAAATCATAACTTCAGATCAAATACACACACACGCACGCACACGCATGTGTGCATGCATGCACACACAGTTGTTGTTTAATCATTTTTCAGGGCTGTATGACTTTATAACCCCCTTTGAGATTTTCTTAGCAAAGATATGGAAGTGGCTCACCATTTACTTCTTCAGCTCATTTAACAGATAGGGAAACTGAGACAAACAGAGTTAAATGACTTGCCCACTGTGGCACAGCTAGTAAATATCTGACGCTAGATTTGAACTCAGGAAGATAAATCTCCCTGACTCCAGGACTTGTATTCTATCCATTTTACCATCTAGCTGTCTTTCACACACACACACACACACACACACACACACACACACACACAATTGTCCATGTCACACTGTATTAGCAACCACACTAGCACACAAGGTGGGCTTCTAGCACAGGTTCTTTGATCTGCTTTTCTAAAGGAAAGACGGTTTCAAAGGGGTCAACAATTTTACTGTAATTCAACATATATAAGTCATTCACTAGTTCAGGGGAAAGGTCAGCATCCTGAATGTGGAGAAAATAACAAGCAGAGAAGTAAAAAAGGTAAAGATCATTCACTAGTTCAGGGGAAAGGTCAGTACCCTGAACATGGAGAAAATACAAGAAAAGAAACAGAGAAATTAGGACAGAGATCCAATATACAGGGCTCCAACTGTCTAACCAAAGTAATAGAACAATTTATATCACCAGACCAGAGAGCACCACCAACATCTGGGTTCTCAAAGTCAGGGGCACCCTTAACAACAGCTACCCAGACTCTGGTCTGGCCAAATCACAAAGACACATTCTTCCCATGAGTAAGCCCGAAAGCAAAATGCTAGCATCCCAGAACATATAACAAAGACTTGGCCCCTCATTGGCTCAGATCCAGAAGGGATGAAACCTACATGACTCAGCACAGCTGTGAATTATCAGGGTTCAAAGGAGATTAATCCTTCAGATGTTTACACTTTAGCCTGAGCCTGGGAAACTGAACTCCAAAAAGAAAACAACAAAAATCCCACCTTGCTTGCATTTACACCTACACTGCTCAAAAATCTTTGTTCTTCATCATGGGCCACAGAAGTCACCTTAGATATTATTAGATCCCTGAACCCTCTCATTTTATTGATGAAGAAACTAAAAAAACTGAAGGTGATACATAAAGCGACCTGCCCAAGGTCATACATAGTAAAATGCAAATTTCTTAGCTTCGTGTTCCAGGACCTTCATAATTTGACACCAACCTACAGTTATGACCCAATTCTCTTCAATTCCTTTTCACACATTGTATACTGTGGACAAACAGGACCACAGGTTGTTCCCTGTTCTCCCTCAGTCTTCTTCATCTTCTACAAATTCATCCAGTTCTGTCCCACTTCCTCATCTCCCCCTTTCCAAACCTTTCTTTGCCCTCAAAACCTAATGGAGATGATACTTCCTCTATAAAGCCTTCCCAGATCCCTCCTGCTAAAACTATTTGCTTCCTCCTCGTGTTTCTTATAAATCTGGACCACTCCATCACTATCCCCATCTTCTACCTGGAGAAAAAACACATGGTGGACCTAGAGCCAGAAGAGATCTAAGTTTGAATTTTTACCTTTTGATACCTAGTTGTGTGACCATGAACAGATCAGTTACCATCTGTCATATGTTTTCATCTGTTATATGGGGATAATATTTCTCTCATGGAGTCCTTGAGAAAATCAAGTGAGATATGTGTCTAAAATGCCAGCTTTTAAAAATCTAAATGCCAGGTTGGTTTTCTTCTTTTTATTTTTAGCATACTGATCTGGGAACCATGTCAATACAACAAATCTCTTAGGTCTCAGTTTCCTCATCTATAAAATGAGGAGATTGGACCAGATGATCTCAGAGGTCTCTTTTAGCTTTAAATCTATTAATAGAAGGCCAGTAATATTTTTCACAGTTTCAAACCTTATGGTTTCATAGCTGAAGCATCAAGTTAGTACTTATGATGGAAAGAGGCAGCATGGCAAACTGGATAGAGTCAGGAAGACTAGATTTCATGTCTCACCTTTGACTTCTCTCACCCTATGAACTGATGCAGGTCATTTAACTTCTCAGTGGCCCCAGGTAACTCTAAACACAGAAACTCTCTAAATGCAGATCTTCTTTGTAAGAGGGAATTTCCATACTGGGAACTTTCTAACCAATGAAATTGCGAGAAATGATTATTTCTCTCTTGTATCTAATGACTAATTATTGAATTAAGACAAAGTATTTTCCCCTTTTCTACTTCCTCATCCAGAAATCAAGCAGTGTGGGAAATCTTGGGCAAAGACTTACCCAGGCCAAGATCTAATCAGAGACAGTAAAGAAATTCTAAGTTTAGGTGAATGGATGGATTCTTAATCATTGTATTTACTCAGACAGGTCTGGGGAAATGTGGATTCTCCTTTTTGTTAGATGGATGGCAATGGAAATTGACAAGTCTCTTTGACCAAGACATGTGATCTAAGTCACTTACCCCCAAGACTTTCATTAGAATTACTCTACATCTCTCACTAACTGTTAACCAATCAGAGTTGATTGCCATCTCAGGAATACCTGCTCGTCCAAGGGTACATAAACTGTGAGCCCACAACCAAGAGGAGACTTTGGTATTTGAGAGTGCCATTGAACTCTTTTATTAATAACATGTTAGCATTATTAATAGAATGATTAAATTACTCAGAAACTATGTCTCTTGAATCTTTTAAACTTCACAGAAATAGATCTGAGCCCTACTCCTCTCCCAAAAAAGTACAGTGCACCACGGTAGATGCTGAGAGATATAAAAATACATAATAGTTACATACACTTTGTCCCCATTTACAGATGGTTATAAAGGTTATAAAAGATGGTTATAAAGGACTAACAAGCAAGGCTGGGCAGAGCTACCCAATTCAAATGATCAAGCTGGTAAGAAGAGCTTACTCACATCCTTATTCTCTTTATAGTTCCCTGAGCACAGATCCCACTTAATGAGACTAAAAAGCCCCCTTCTTCTCTCTCTTTCTGTGTTTAGGCAGCAACATTTATCTGCACTGTCCAAAAACAGCCCCTGCTGAATGGTTAAAGGCTTTGAGCTTCTAGATTTAAACTGGTTGTTCAAGGGGAGGGATAAGTAACCCAGTAGAGATTTTAGGCCAGCTGAGTCAGCCTGTTAAAGAAGATCATCAACAGATACTAAAATGGCAGCATCCTTGTAGAAAGCAGATCAAGGTTGGGGATTAGGAGGCTAGGTGGGGAAGGAGGGTCCATTACCACTAACAGAATATAAGAACAGGTAAAGACTGTGATCTTTTCTAAGACTGAATACTGGGAGGATTGAGATGGTAATGGCAAGTTGTGTGAGCTGATACTGCGAAGAGTGTTAATTTGCACTTAGATGAGGTCTCTCAGCTCTGGGTTTACTACTTGACTTACTAAGGGACTTTAGGCAAATCAGTATCTCTAGGCCTTGGTTTACAGTTGAGGTTTCCTTATCTGTAAAATGAGGGGGTTGCATTAGAGCAATCAATCTATTTAATCATTAATTAAGTGTCTACTATGTTTGAGTACTTTGTGGTAGACCTTGAGGATATAAAGGTAAGAACCCTCCTTCCCTCAAGGAAATTACATTCTATCAGATGACAATTATCTCTAAGGTTTCTTTTCGTTATGAATCTATGTTCCTTCGATGCTCTGACTGTTGCTATTGCCCTATGACAGGATGGAACAATGAGAGGGAGACTCTCCTAAAGCTAGGGCAGAAAGACTGTGAGGATTGCCCCCAAGACTTGTTATTATGCCTACAAGTATATGAGGGAGACTACATGAACTATGTGCATGGTGGTGGTGTATGGTGTATGGAGACTATGTGTATGGTGGTGGGGAAAGGGGGGGAGTTATGAGTATGAATATTTCTCACATTCACAGATGAAACACAGTTTTTTACAAATAATTTTTCTCACTTCAGTCACTTAAGATAAGCGGCATTTTATTATCCCCATTTTTTAGATGAAGAAATTGAAACACAGAGAAACAGAGTGAGATTAAATGACTTGTCTATATTTCTGTGACTAGTAAGTCAAGGATTTGAACCAGGAATCTGAATTATAAAATGGAGATAATATCAGCCTCTACCTCCCAGGGTTATTGTGTGGCTAAAAACAAGATAATATTTGTAAAGCGCTTAGCCTTACAGTTGATCAAGTGAGTACTGTATAAACACTACTTATTATTGATCAGGTAGGATATTTACATCTCATTCTGTCCTCATTCTCAGTCATGAGGTGATTGGCATGCTTCATCATTAACTCTCTGGAACCACAGTTGGTCATTGCCTTGGTCAGCATTCTTAAGTCATTCAAAGTTATCTTTACAATGTTGCTGTATAAATTGTTCTCCTTTCTATGCCTAGGTTGTGAACTATTCCCTATCTATAAATCTTACTCTTATCTTTCCAATTTGTTTATGATGTCATCAAGTCACACAGGATGACCAATTGTTGGAGAGATTGTAGAGCGGATTATTTGTCATTTTTCAAGGCCAAGTTGAACTAGATGACTGGCCCATGCAATCTCCTCCTGCTCTGAGATTCTGTGATAGCATGAAGTCAATGCTTGTTAGATAGATCATTAGGGGCAGACCTGACACTGAAACCCTGTTGATTCAGGTTTGATATTAGGATGAAATGAGGCTCTTGGAGGTCATTTACCAGTTAAAAAAAAAGAAAGTTTTAGTAAGAACTAACATAGTAAGAATATTTTTAAAAAGAGACAACAGCACCTCCACCCTTTGTCCTCATACAGGTCAGAGAATGGTGGCTAGTGGGGTCTCAAGACATCTACCAAGTTTAAAGGCCTTTTATGACTTAGGTGACTAGGAAATCACATCAGTATGATCAGAGGCTAGTAGGAAGCTCTACCTTGTACCAATTAGTCAGTCAAGGCCCCAGCATGGTTGTTGTTTAGGGAAAATCTAGCCTAAGTCATTCATATAGGAGGTTGGGAAGAGAGACCTGGATAGTTATCAGTCCTATCTCAGGGACAAAAGAAGATTTGACAGTACTAAGGGAAATTTTGAAAAGGGAGAATCCACTAGCTCCCTCCTACAAAGAAATATAACTTCTTTGCATTCAATTGTATTTTTTAGTTTGTTTGAGGAAGAGAGTTGTGGAGCCTTTAGGTTAGAAAGAATGAAAGGGAGTTGTTAAGGAATGGAGCTGGAGCTTGTATTCTACAGTGTAGAATCCAGTGTATTCACACTGTTGTTTGAATTAGAAGGAAGAGCCCCACACTCTACTGAGGATTTGTAAACTGTGATCCATGAATTTGGTTTTTAAAATTTGTTTTTATAAATGTATCACAATATCATTTCTTTGTTATCTTTTGTGATTTATGCTATGCCTTAAAAAGAAATTATTCTGAAAAGGAGACCACAGGCCTCACCAGACTATCTAAAGGGTCTGTGGCAAAAAAAGAAACATTAAGAATTTTTGCTCTAGACCAGCTGAGCTCTCCTTTCTCACCTCCTGAGAAGACAGGGGAAAAAATGTGGTTGTTAAAGAAAGGGCAGAGAACTGGATTCAGTCCATATGGGTGTGCAGAGGATAGGGAAGGAGTCTAGGTATGTGCGCTCATTCCCTGGAACTTACTAAGCAAGAATTGTCCCCGAGGTCTTCCTTTCTGCTTGTCTTGTGACTGACCCAGCAGGTCTTGATCTCCTCCATCACCTTTAAGTCTCTGAGAAATTCTTCCTACACCAAACATGAGATGAGAATGTTGGGGTCCTTCCTACCTTGTGCATATGTAAATACAGTTCAGACAAGCCTCAAGGGCCAGAGTGATTGTTCCAGCAAGTCTTGTTCCAAGAAACTCTGGAAAGGGAGAAACTAAAGGGATACCTAGGGTTGCTAACTCCAGTTCAGCATTTTCCCTCACCTATCTTCATCTATGCCACCCTGCCAAGCACAGTGCCTTTCTAAAGGTATAAAGGGACAAATGAAAGATGTCTTGAAAATGTCATAAAGGGGCAGCTAGGTGGCACCGTGAATACAGCACTGGTCCTGGAGGCAGGAAGACTTGAGTTCAAATCTAGCCTTACTAGCTGTGTGATCCTGGGCAAGTCACTTAACCTTGATTGCCTCCAGAAAGAAAAAGAAAAAAAAGGAAAATGTCATGAAAATAAGGGAACATGGATCTCCTTAGAGTTAGTCTATGAAGGAGAAAATATTCCTCTGTCTAGGCAGCATGATATTGTAGAAAGGATTCTGGATTTGTTGTCTGAAGGCATGAGTTCCAATTCAGACTCTATTACTTAACATCTACATTACCTTGGATAGATAAGTCACTTGATATTTCTCATCTTTAAAAGAGGAGGTTAGATGAGATAAATCCCGAGTTCCCTTCTAGATCTGTCTATGATGCTGTGGTTTTTACCTTTAAGTATGAGATAATGGTCTAAAAATCTTAGGATTTCAACTCCCACATTTTACAGGTAAGAGAAGAGACCTATAGAAATAAAGTGACCTCCTCAAAGTCACATAGGTAGGTAAAGAGCAGAGCTTGAATTAGGATCTCACCTCTCCTCTCAAAGCTTATTGCATCTTTTTTGCTTGGTTAACCTTTCAGGCTGGGTCCTTTTTAGATGGACAGTCATCCTCCCTTTATAATATTGTACTCATTTAAAATGCAATATATGTCCGCTATTTCTTGGTACGGTTTGGTTTTAGTTTGGAGGCACAGGCAGAAAAGTGGGGGAAATTCTCTTCCTATAGTTTTCCAGAGCTATCTGTAGGAAACCAAGGATACTTTATGTGCTTTAAAAAGAAAAGGACAAGTAAAAGTCTAACCCCCCCCCCCAGAACAATAGCAAACAAATTCTCTGGGCCACTAACACATGTAAGAGTGGTGCCTTGAAGCCTTCCCTGCTGAAGGAAGAGAAAAGCTGATTTTCTTCTATTATCCTTATTGCCAACGGGAAGTCTCATTACTGGAGTCTATGGCTTGACTCATGTGTCCTTCACCTTGTTAAAGGTGGAAAGCAGATGAGAGAGAAGGATTGTCTTTTTGATAACTGCTCTGGCTCCAGGAGAAGGAGGGGTGGGGGAGGTGGGGGAGGAGGTGAAGGTGGCAGCTTCCTATAGGGAATTTTGCTCAGTGCTGCTTGGCAAGCTCTCTGCTCCTTCATCCCACAATATTACTCTTTACCTAGGAGGAGGTGTCTGTAATCGGCCTCCTGAAAAGCAATAAAGCCTTTTCAACACTTCATTGGTTTTGACATTTAAGCCCTGACCCAACTGCAGGCTCAGGTCTAAAAAAAAATTAGAAAAAAAAATACAGGTTCTCAGACTTGGCTGCTTGCCATGGCTCTTCAATTCAGAAGGGCAGCCTTGAAGTGCGGTGGGCAGATCCCTCCACTTTTCACTAACTGGTACCCAGCTACATCCTTGGCTACAGAGGAAAAGATTTAGGGGCAGTTTTTCCCCTCCATTGTTTTCCACCTTGGGAAAGTCACTTAACCTGTCTGAGTCTCAGTTTCCTCAACTACTGAATGACTAGATAACTTCTAAAGATCTTTCTAAATCCTTAGATTTAGAGGATCTATCACTCTAAAGGCATCATGGGACCCCAAAACAGGAACTTCAATAAGAGGGGCAGGAAGATTATTACCCTATATCCCTCCTCTCAGCAGAACCCCTGATACCAATTCCTGGGCTCTTCTTTCTCCCAGTTCCTCCATGAAAAGGGTCCTCCCCATGGACTTACCCTGAAGAAATCCATGTTCTCCCTTCCTTCTGAATATCTCAGTAACCACTGGAAACCATTTTGTGTATGTAGAAGAAAGGGACTAGACTCTCCAGGTGCCAGCAGATTGTCAAAATCATTTTACAAATCAAATAAAAAGCCTGCCCGAGATCCATTAGCATAAATACAATACAGACATTTTTTTAAAAAAGAGTCCAATCTGGTGTTTGAGAATTCCAAGGCTAGTCTCTTCTAATTTGCATGGCACCTCTCCTCTCCCCCATCTCTACCACTCCTGTGCTCTAATACAAATATCATTAATGGTGAGTAAACATCAGCTCCTCCAACTAACACATCCCATCCAAACAGGAAAACACTCAGCATCAGCCTGTAAATTATAAAATCACAGAATATTAGCGTTGGGAGGGACCTTCAGATACATCGAATCCAATACCTTTTCTTTGCTCATGAGCAAATTTAGACTACAGAAGTGATGTTGCCAGCCCAGAATAATGTCATCAGTGGGCAAACCAAGATGAGGCAGGTTCAAATCCTAGTCAAATGTTACTTTCCCTCCATTAGTCTATACTACCCAGGACCTTAAATCTCTAGAGGTATTAAGCAACTCAGGCACCACCATGTCCTGAACATGACAAAAAAGATGCAAAAAAATAGAAATTGTGTTAACCTAATACCTTAGAGTTGGAAATAATATTGCAAGTTATCTAGTCCTTATTTTTTTTATTTTTTTGGACCAGTGATTTATATGGAACTCCCAAGACATAAACTCCCTCTCCCAAAACACATCAGCCATGAATCTGAAACTTAGAATTACCTGGGGCACTCAGATGTTAAGTGACTTTCCTAGAATTAATGTGGGTAGGAGGTAGAATTTCAGCCTAGGACCTCTCTACTTTGAAAAAGCATCTTTTAAGTGTTTACAATGCATGAAACAAATATGTACTTGCCTCATTCTTTCATTCTTACACCACACAGCCTATCATATCGAGTCCTACTTCCTATTTAGGAATATCTTCTGTAGCATCCTTAACAGGCAGTCATCTATCCTTGTCTCATCCCTTCTTCATCCAGGATTGTGGAATGGAGTTCAGTACTTTATAAGTCTCCCCATCCCCTTGTTCAATAGCTCTAAGAGCTTAAAAGTGTTTCATTAGAGTTCTAAGATATCATTTGATGGGTGGGAAAATTGAGACCCAGTGAGGTTTAGTAACATACTTTAGCAGCTTATACCAGTTAATGGAAAAACTGGTGCCTGAACCTGTGTTCCATGCCTATCATTCTTCTTGCCCTGGCATAAAACCCTACCCAGTCCATCTTCAAAAAGTCTGCCATGCTTCTCTCTCCAACAATGTCTGCATAGTCCTAACAGGAAGAGAACTGAACAAGGCTGGCAGTCACTCCTCTCTACCCCTTAACATTGCTATTAGTGATGCATATTCAGCAGTCCCCCTTTCTCTCCCATTGGAGTTCCCATTCCAGATTCAAATCTGGAAATCCCATCCAGATTTGAAATTGCAAGATTCTTTGATTGTAGAAGGAAACACTAACCTATTACTTGGGGAGCCCTGTACCTAGAGGTTGTTGGGAATTCACCTTGCCTGGCCTGCTGGCAGTATGAGATCTGGTTCAGTTCCTACACTAGACAGAAATGAGATCTGTCCTTACCTGACAATAATGGAAAACCTTTCTTTCAATTGAGCTGTTTCCTTCTTTTTGCCCTAAGCTATGAGAAGTAGATTGGATGAAAATTATCAAGCCTCCCTGTCTAGAATAAATATTCTTGAAATGGAGCAAGTTATAAATAAGCAAGCAGCAATATCCTGTGTTATGAATATATAATTTCCATCTTTAATAGCTGACTAGGCCCCAGGGACTGTCTGAAAATGGCCCTGTCTGGCCCTGATATTTATGTATTTTTTTTTAAATCTCCCCCCGAAACTTTTGTTTCTTAACCCTCAAATTATAAAGCCTCTGGGGAAATAATGAGAGTTGGAATGAGCTTTTGTCTGAAAACAGAGGCTATTTCTTTAAGAAATTTTATCTCCCTTAGGTTGAAATGGGCCTTCATATAGTGAACAAGATAATGTTAGACCCAAAGGGAACTTAGTGGTCATACAGTGGTCAATCCAACCCCCTCATTTTACAGATGAGGAAATAGAGACCCAGAGAGAGCAGCATTGCCTAAGGGGAAGACTGCTTTTCTGAGTCAGCAGGCTCTCAGTTTGAAACTGGGCTCTGCTCCTTCCTACCCACCCCCCACAATGAAACTTAACCTGTCTGGACCTCAGTTTACTCTCCAATAAAATGGGGAGGTTAGACTAGAGAATTTCTAGTTTCTTGGGCAAATTATTTAAGTTTCTCCAGTTTCCTTATCCGTAACAATGAAGAGATTGGACCAGACAACTTTTAGGGTCCCCTCCAGGTCTATGGCTATGATTCTTCTTGCTCTGAATCTTAATCCTTCATCAAAGTCATAGAGTAAGTTAGTGAAAGAGCCGGAATTAGAGCCTACATATTCTCTTTTCTAGACCAATGTCCTTTCACATGGCACTGTAATGTTTGCCAAGCACCTTACCTTAATTAGGTGTTATTATCCCCATTTTACAGCTCAGGAAACTGAATTCATGAGAGAATGTGACTTGTCCAGTCACATTGCTATTAAGTGTCTGGCATAGGATTAGAACTCAAATCTTCTTGGCTCTAAATCCAGAATTTAATCCATATTATCTGCTGCCTCTCCTCCTACCAGGCCAATGCTAGAACCTCCTTTCTTTGCAGTCACCAAAAAAGTCAATGGATTCTTGTCTCTAGAGTTGGCATGGACCCACTGAGCTGGATATGCTGTGATCTAAAAATGACCACTAAGCCATTTGAAATAGAGTGATTAAGACTTTTCATTCAACTGGGAGACCAGCTACAGGATTAAGGACCCTTGTTCCTGTATTCTTTCAGTTATTAAAAAACTCTCCTAGAGTCTATTAGGTCACTAAGAACTACTTTTACTATCAAAGACCATTCAGAGTTTGGTTCAAACTCTTTAACTTGGTATTCAAGGCCCTCCATAATTTCTTCTTAGCCTCTTGAATGTTACATTCCTTGTTCCTCTTCTCAGGGCAGTCTCTAGCCAGACTTCCCTACTACTCACTGTCCTTCATCAATAATGGATCCATTCCTGCCTCAACACCTTTGCTCACACCATCATCCCTGCTTGTAATGACATCTCTTCATTTAAATCCTTCCTATCCAGGAAGCCCAGCTCAGGTCCCCATTCTAAACTCCCCATTCTTGATCTTTTCCTCCTCTGAATTTCTACAATCCTCGTTTTCTGTATAGACCTGTTATCTTCTGCTAGCCATCTTTACATACACGTGTCTGTGTGTGTCTGTATCTTGTCTTCCATTCAATAAATATCTATTGATTCACTGATAATGAAGACTACCCTGAAGTTTCATAGTTTAAAAACAAGTGCTCATTTGGGATTTTTTTTTATCTCTCCTATTTTCCAAGGAACAGATTTTATGAGAATAAATATTTTGCCTTAGGTGTGATGTAAAATTTAAGGTTCATGTCATTACTATAAATAGTCAAATCATATCCAGAAAAGTCCAAATGATGTTACAAATAAGAAGATGCCAGTCTTCCTGTATCAGTCCCATTCATCCTGCAAGGCCTGACTCAAGTACCCTTATCTCCAGGAAGCCATCCAACCAAGGCTATGTCAAGATCTCTTCCTTTCCTCCTCTATTGCCCTTAGGGCTTGAACCACTCACTTGAACTTGATCACATAGGACTTTTTGTCATTTTTTAGCTTTTTCATTTTCCAAACAACTAGACTATAAGTTCCTTGAGGAAAGGCCTGGAATCTTCTTCTCTGTGTCTCCCACAGGGCTGGATATACAAGTGTACAATAAGGATATGTTGGTTGATTGAAGAAACATTCTTTCTGAAATGACCAGGCTTTCCTATACTTTAAAACACATGAATGAATAAATGAATGAAATGGATCTTTAATGAGAGGGGGAAAGGCAGAATTCTAATGTCTGTGTAGTATGTGTTAAAATGTAAATGGCCTCTCTCCAGTGAATCTCAAGGTATATTCATAATTATGAACTGGAGTCTGAAGTTCTGATTTTGATGGCATTAGCTTTAATGGCGTTATTTTTTTAAGCCCTTTAATTACTAATCAGCTCTTTCTTGCAAGCGAATATGAGATGGTTCAATTTGCATCTGTCAGTGATGGGGGACTCCTCCACTGGGCAGCAGGAGTGAGTCTTCAGAGACTAAACCCCTCCTTAGCCCTCTGGCTTTATCCCCTCTTTTCACCCCAGTCCCCCATCCCACCCCAGCTTTTTCCAGTGTCTAAACTTCCATTTCTGGAATCCTAGGCTCACAGAATGCTAGAATGTTGGAGCTGACAGGAACCTGAGAGACCATCCCCCCACACCCCTTTTCACACATGAGAACAGCAAGGGTCAGAAAGGAGAAGTGACTTGTTCAACTAAGTTAACAGATAGCCTGTGTCCCATTTTTCTCCGGTCGCCTGACTTTGCCTGCACGTGTATGGATTTGCATTACCAATTTAGCTAGTCAGAAGTGTCTCGATGCAAAAGCCTCATTTTAAGAAGTCAAATTTAGCACTAATTTCACTGATATGTTTTCATTAATATCTCAGCATAAAAGGTCAATGGAACTATGATAATAAATACAACAGACAACTCCCTATCACATCTCCTTCTTATCTACCCTTGCAGCAAAATATTCCTCAGGATAATATTAGATTATTTGCTATTTATCCCAATTCCCCCACTACCTACCTATTCACCTATTTCTCTGCTGGAAAACTTATCGCCAGCCACATGAAGACAAAGCTTTACCATTTGCCCTTTAAGGCCCTCCACAGTCTGACCCCCATTCAATCTCACTTGTCTCCTGATGTTCTCCTTACTGCCTCCAGAACTTGCTATGATCAATCTTGCCTCCAAGCCTTTGACAGTGTTACTCCCCTATCTAGAATGCCATCTTTACTACCCATCTAAAACCCATCTATCCTTCAGGGATCAGCCTTTCATTCCATGAAGGCTTCCCCAAATGATTCAACCTGTACGGATCTTCCCTTCTTTGGTGGTCCTACAACAGAGATATGATGATAGCTACAGAAGATATAGATGACACAGATATCTAGACAATACAGTTCAAGTCCTTGGGACCACAGAGATTTGGGGAGATCAAAGGTCAAACAACACAGGTTCACATGAATTACCCAGCATTCCCCAGATTTCTGGGGCTTTAGAGCTTGAGGATAGACCTGCTAAGAAGCCATGTGGAGAGATGGAGGGAAGGAGAAGCAACACTATGAGCCTTTCCAGGTCTTTATGCTTCTTTTGGACACAGAAAAAGAACTGAGCGCTGCTTCCTATGACTGAAAACAAGGAGATCATGGGGAACAAAGATCTCTTGGCAGAGCATGGATGGGGAGCTTGGAGAGTGAAGAATGAGAATGGATGTATGCCTGGAAGTGACCGAGGACCTTGGGCCAGCCAGAGGATCACCAAGTGAGGCTGAATGGCATCTGCTGGGGTTGGTGAGGGTGAAGAGGAGTCCATAATGCCTTTCTTACCATAGTTTTGCCAGGACGCAGAGCTGGAGAAATTTATCAGCAGAGTTTAATTCTCTTTATTTCCCTTCTTATACAAGGCCATGAATAGTAATTATAGCAGTTTGAGGTTATAGTCTGAAATTGAGAGGGAAAAAAGCGAATCCATGAGAAAGGAGATTTTCTCATTTTTACCCAGGGTGGATCTAGTCAATGAGAGAGAGAGACAGAGAGAGACAGAGAGACAGAGAGACAGAGAGAGACAGAGAGACAGAGAGAAACAGAGACAGAGACAGAGACAGACAGAGACAGACAGAAGAGAGACAGAGAGACAGGCAAACAGAGAGAGATTGAGTTTCAGCATTCTTTTTTGTCATTTCTGAGCATATATCAGAGTTCTCTTGCTAGATCACCATTGAACGTAGAAAGGAAATGAGGAGATGGCCCTTTTAATGTGGTTGCTGGCATCTGGATTCTCCTGGAATTAGATGAGCCTGCTGCACATACCCATATGTGTTTTATAGATGTATATATATATATATATATATATATATATATATATATATATATATAATATATATATATGTGTGTGTGTGTGTGTGTGTGTGTGTGTAAATATAATGTTTAATACATAGAGAGGGAGAGGTATCAGATTCCTTTGATCTCTAATACAAACACACACACACATACACACACAACTGAAATTGGCTCAGGAATGTTTTCAAGAACACAGATCCTTGCTGACCTTATGACACAGATTCATTATCTCTGTTTATGACTTCAGGCAATTTAGCAGGATAGCCTGGCACACCAGACTTCCCTGGGGAACCTAAAGACACATAAGCTAAACCATTCAGGAAGAGTGCCCCACCCCTCCCCAAGCTCCAGGCAAAAAGAGGTCTCCATCACCTGGCTCCTTGTCTGTCATGCCTTCCTTGACAAACATCATGACATCACTAGAAAGGACTGAGCTAATAAACATCTTGGAGGTTTTGTCATTTCTGCTACTTACAAATAGACTCAAAGTAGAAAAAGGCCTGATACAGTCTCCCTGGCTTCCTTACTTTTATAATACATACCCTCTTGTACTATGTTCTAAGACTTTCATATGTTTAATTTCCCAAACTACAGTATATGTAACTTGAGAGCTGAGTTCCTGTTTTTTTTCTTTTGTACTCCTATTGCCCCTAGCAAAATACTGTATCCTTGTAGGCATTCAATAAGGATTGGGTAGACTGGTTGCAAGTAAGAAACAGAGAAAAGTGTTTGGTTCTTGGTACCCCAGAAATCCCATGTTGTCATGTGTTTAAATTGGGATGTGGGAGGTGGGGGTTGGGGGTGGTGACATGGGATTTGGTTAAGGTGGGGGAAAACTGCATCATTTTGCATCTCCTGGGAGATGTTAAGTAAATCATCTCCAATCTGTATGCCTTAGTTTACTCAGATATAAAATGAGGGTATTGAACTAGGTGATTTCTAAGATCTCTTCCAATTCTAACTCCTTTAATTCCAAATCCAATAGGATTTGGGTCTTTGGAGAGGAAATATCAAGAATTCCAGGGATAATTTCAATAAGAAACATATTGTGGATCCTCTATCCCTATATCCATTGGTCACCTAAATATGAAATTCAATTCTTTTTTTTTTTTGGTGGGGGTGGCAGAACAAAAAAAAAAGCTCTACCCACCAATGCTAGATTGTCTGGCTCCCAGGAGACTGAGTGAAGATAAAAAACAAAAGCATTAATTTTACTAGCCCTACCTGTCCCACCTTACCTTACCCCATAGTCCCTAAAACCCGAAGCAGGAGAATCTAGCCCTGCTATCCAAAAGCAAAGCCCAAGACCTTCTAGTTCAGGAAAGTCTATAGGTGCCTGCCTTCTGAACATTCTAGTGAAGATTATAATTGCACACAATATGGGAAGGGCTATTTAAAATTTCAAGACAGAAAAATTAAATTCATAACATTGAAGATTCTGACCTGCTGCAAATTGGCTTTTCAAGGGTTTCATTCCTATACAATCTCTGCTTCAGGGGTCATGCTGGTGCATCCTCATACTTTTATAGCACCTTGTACTTTTAGTAAAGATCTTTTTCATACACTGTCTTAATAGATCCTTGCAATTCTCATGGGGCAGGCAAAGCAAGGACTATTATATTTATATCATATGATTATAATTAACTGCAGAAGCTGAGATTCAGAGAAATGAAAGCCTTTGTCCAGGGCCACACAGCCCCGTGGCAGACCTGAAACTAGAACCCAGGCATCCTGAAGCACAGCTTAGTGTTATTTCTACTGTACAACATAGAATCCTTCCCTAGGATTAATGACTCCTAAGAAGCTTCTAGGGTAGCTAGGTGGGCCTGGAGTCAGGAAGACCTGAATTCAAATCTGTCCTCAGACAGTAACTGTGTGACCCTGGTTAAGTAACTTAACCCTGCTTGCCTCAGTTTCCTCATCTATAAAATGACATGGAGAAGGAAATGGCAGACCACTCCAATATCTTTGCCAAGAAAACCCCAAAAGGGATCACAAAGAGTAGGACATGACTAAAATGACCAAACAAGAAGAAGTTTCTGTGTGCCCCTAGTTAGGGACCAGTCCTTCCTTACCACCTCCAAGTGAGGTCATGGCTACCAGAAGACAATAACTATTTCTTCATATTCAAAATTAGGGCATTAGATTAGATGAGTATTGGGTTCCCTTCTAAGTCTAGATCTACAAACTTAAGAACTTTAAGAACAGAGTTGATACTATAGCCCTTAATTTCCCTGTTCTCCTCACCTATCAGTCAATTAATGGATCAACAGTACCTTCCATGTGCCAGGCTCTGTGCTAGGCAAAGGAGATACAAGGGCAAAGGCGAAGCAGTTCCTGTCTACAAGGGACTTATAGTTCATCTTGGGAGACAACATTCAGACATGTAAGTAAATATAAAATGCATATTAAAGATGGGATTCTATTCCCCCACTCCATAGAAAATCTAAATACTTTGACTGGATTAATCAATCAACAGTATAAGCTAGATAGGGATAAATCTTTAATCAATTTGAGAGGATTAAAATGTTTGATCATTAATGACACACAGGAAACATCTTGTGGTTGGCTGAATGAATCAGCCATACCTCTGGGCTAATGTATAAAAATAACATTCAGTCTAGTGGTTAGTGCAATCTAGTGGTGGCTCAGGCTAGCGATAGAAGAGTTCCAGTTTGAGAGGATTCCAGTTCCTGAAAAGGAATCACTTTGCGTCATTAGTAGAGTTTCTCTGTACCTTCCTTATCCCTTTCCCTATTGACCATCTGTATAGTTAAGAGAATATAGAGCAGGAAGTTGGGAGAAGTGGGAGCCTCACTGATTACAAATATAGATCCAGAAAGAGAGCCACCTGAAAAAGCATAACCATTGTACTGGAGAGCAATGATAATTATGTACTTATGAAAAGATTTCCAGACCATAAAAAAGTTGTGAGCTATTCCTTTACCTCACATAGCACACACATGACCTCACTACTTTAAAGTACTCATTGTATTCTGAGTTTGAGCCCATGGACCTGTGTGAATTTATAAGAGGCTATGTGCCAGGATTTTTTATTTCTGAAGGGGATGGGAGGAGAGATGTTTTATATCAATTACTCTTACAATACCATCTTAGTGAATACCTTTTTCTAAAAGCTAATAGAAGTCTAGATAACTAATATTAACAGGAAATACTAGTGGGGGCTCATAAGCAATAATTTTAGAAGCTCAGCCCTTCAGAATTAACTATAAAATACCAAAAAGAATAGAAGTCTGTCACTCACTGAGTCCCCAGGTCACAAATATGAGTATCAATTGAGTGAGCGACATCAACAGGGATGCTACAGATACTAACAAAGAAAAAGATTAAGAAAGAGAGAGACCAAGAGCAAAGAGGACCTCATGTAAGAGGTTCCTTTGAGCTTTGAGGAGAGTTAGGAATTCTAGGAGTCAGTAACGAAGAAGGAGTTTATAACGTGGATCTTTATACTAAAGCATTGGGATATAGATATAGAATATCATGGATGTAGAACAGTAAGTAGGTTTAACTGGCTGGAGAAGAGAGCACATGAAGGTGAGGCGTAAAGTGTTTAATAAGCCTGGAAAGGTAGGCTAGAGCCCAATTATTAGGGACTTTTCATGACAACAGAGGAGTTAGTATTTTGTCGTTAGAGGTCTTTGCTAACTTTCCTGGTTGTATGAATTTAGGCAAATCACTGAACCTCTGGAGCCACTAGAACTTTTGAGCAGAGAGCTAGCATGGCAGATCTAATTGGAGAGGGGAGAGGCTGGAGACACCTGTGCTAATCCTTTTCATCCTTCAAGACCCAGCTCAAACCCCTCTTCTCTCTTCATCGAGGAAGTCAGAGCATTTATTTTCTGTTTAACTCATTTTAATTAACTGCCTTATGATATTTTCTGTACTTATTCAACTTTTCATGAATTTATGTTATATACTCCAGACAGACTGTAAGTTCTTTGATAGTAAGGGATAGAAAGATAGACAGGACCGAACCTGTGATTTTATTGGTATAGGGAACATTGAGATGGAGAAAATTCCCTCTGTATTAATGCAAGTTGCCAATTTCTCTGTAATATAGAGGCTTGGAGAATTACATACGAAATTTGAGACAGTTTTGTCCCTTATATTTACCATAGTCCTTCTCCTTGAGTCTTAAATATAATGGGTATTCATAAAGACTAATTTTATATTTGATTTTTTCATATTTTTCTCCCTCAAAATCATTACTTCATTGTGGCTTATTGAGTTCTAATTGGTTGGCCTCTTTTTTTTTCAGACCAGTATCTTCCCAGTCTAATTCATAGAAACTAACACTGAGCTATTGAAAAATTGTATCACTGAATACAATAGGAAAAAATTCCTCTTGGTCACTTTTCCTGAGAATTGGCACATGGCTTAGAATGTAATATTATGTTATTATCTTTTTATGTCAACAAATGGCATCGCTTTCTTTGCTTTTTTGAAAACCTCCATAGTGATTTCTTTGCCCTGTCCTCTGTCAGCTCAGTTTGTAGGGAGTCAGCTTTATTTCTTTTGATAATTCTTAGTTCTTCTTCCTTGCACTCATCTCACACCCACTCTCCAAGCTGTGAAGACTATCCTTTAGTCACTAAGCCCTCTAGGGGATAGACAGAGACAAGGAGAGGTAGAGCTATCTCAATTAAGTCAATTTGACAGTCATTCAGGAAGGAAGGAAGGAAGGAAGGAAGGAAGGAAGGAAGGAAGGAAGGAAGGAAGGAAGGAAGGAAGGAAGGAAGGAAGGAAGGAAGGAAGGAAGGAAGGAAGGAAAGAAGGAAGGAAGGAAGCTTTTTCAGGTAAAAAGAAATTTGGAGATTATCTGCAGATTTCAAAAAATTCATGCAATCATTCTATTCTGGTCGCTAGCCCTCACTGAGAGTTTCTCCTAAGGAAAAGTAAAACCAGCACTAAAATAATAAATAACCATTCACAGAGACTTGGCAAGACTTCTATGAATGAATGCATGGTGAAGTAAACAGAACCCAGGGAGTCATGTCCATAATGATAGCACTGCGATCCGTACAGAGGGCTAAGAGAACGTAGGTGCAGAATAAGACTACATTTTCCAACATGACTAATATGATCATTTTTGTTTGACTGTGTTATTCATTATTAGGAAAAATTCAGTGATAGAATAGTTTGGAGAGTGGAAGTCATTAGAAAGTGACAGTGATATATAAAAAGAAAAGAATATCCAAAAGAAGAAACAATGAGTTCTGGTGGTGATGATCACTAGGGTTTATGTGGTACCTTCCTCGTAACCATACAATGAGAAGGGCTCTGCAAATATTGTCATCCCCATTTGACTGATGAAGAAACTGAGGGTTACAATGGTTAAATAATTTGTCATTGTTCACGCCATCAATGAAGGTCAAAGCCAGGATTTGAACTGGTCTCCACTGATTGCCTCTCTGTCTCTCTCTGTCTCTCTGTCTCTCTCTCTCTGTCTCTCTCTGTCTCTCTCTCTGTCTCTCTCTCCCTCTTTCTCCTTTTTTCATTCTCTCTTAGGTCTCTGTGTTTATCTCCTTCTCCCTCATCCCCCTCCCACTCTCTCCCCTACCCACCCTGCAGCCCAATCCGTGTGCATGCATGCCTGAGAGAGAAGGTCATTACCATGAGTCTTTCAGTAACTCCGTTACTGTGATTATTTAACATTTATTAAGTGTCCACCATGCGTGAGGCCCTGCACGTCCCGCCATGTTCATTTCTGACTGGCATGTTATTAAAACAGAGACGTGACTTGGGCTGTAAATTGCCAGGCATGACATGTCAGGATCAGGGTAAGAGGCATGAGCATCCACTCTGCTACCTTGTACCAGGGAAACTTCACCTCCCCCTCTCTCCTCAAGTACTGGTGTGGACAGGGGTTGCTATGTGGGTGGCAGGCCAGGAGGGCTACAGGGTGGGGAGGGAGGTGAAGAGGGCTGTTGGAGGGGGAACATCTTCTTTGCCATGATTCAATTAAATGTTTTTAGAAAATGACACCATGATCAGTTTCATACCAGTAAATATGTGATTTACATTTAATTCTGGGTAACCTTTCTGTGATCAGTGAGGTGTGAAGGAATCTAATAGCACAAAGCTACGGTTATGAGGAACCCATTCATATTCATTAGGGCCCACACATTAACAATCCGCAGGGTGACAGCTTCCTAACACATGCTTTATGACTACAGTTTATGGGAGGCCAACAACAATGCAGGCAGTGCCTATGGGAGGGGGAAGGAAGCAGGTGTGTGCTGGAAGAGGTGGGGAGAATGGGGAAAAATCCCAAAGCAACAGGCAAGGCTGGCCAAGCTACAGAAAGACCCATGTTGCAGGGGGTGGGGGGGATTATTGATTGGAGGTACTAGGTTAGAGAGTTGGGGAAACTATTGATTTAGGAAGGTTGTAAACCACAAAGTGGGGGGCGGGGTGTCAATCTCATTTGTATGTACTCCATGCATTTTTAATAGGAAGATTTTTTTTTTAAGCCAAAATGATGCAATGGAAAAAGAAATAGTTTTGGAGTCCGAGGATCTAGATTTAAATTCCATCTCTCAACATCTACAGCCTGTGTGACCTTGAGTAAGTCATTTCTCCTTGTACCTCAGTGTCCTCACCTATAAAGTGAGGGGATAGGAGGCGGCATGGTGCAATGGAAAGAATTCTTGATTTGGAATGAGAGGGCTTGGGTTTATTCCCAGTTCCACTCAACTGCTACCTGTGGACCTCATTTTCCTTATGGGGTGTGGGTTGGGCTAGATAGTCTCTAAGGGCCTTTTCATCTCTATGTCTATGCTCCTACTTTTCTGTAATCTTATGATTAGGTGACCTTGAAGAAATAACAAAATTATTTTTCTACACATAGATTTATATTTATAATAAAATAAAAACATAACAAAATTATGATACTTTGACTTTAATATTTCTGCATTGTTCACATTAGGGGACATTAGGGGAAAAATGACAGAAGAGTATTTTTGAGTCAAAGTGGGTAAAACTGGAAGAACAAGGTAGATGATTATAATGCCTTGTTACTAGGAATGTGCTGGTAAATGTTTAACAATCAGCTCTCTAGAAAACACGCTTTTAAGTTTCATCTGAATTATTAACATTTTCTCTATCACTTTCTTAGCATTTTCCCTATCACCAAAGCAATTAATAAAGTCCTAATTTACAGTTTTTGCCAATTTCCAATTTCCAGTGCTCACACTGAAAATTTAACAATGAGCTTTTCCATCTCCTTGTCACACTGTGGTTTTTTGTCCAGAGCTCAATCATCCTCTCAGCCACTTTTGGTTCAATTCTGGGACTAGGCATAGGGTAAGGTGGGCTGTTGCCAATAGGGTGACAAACAGCAGGATACAATGAGGGATGTGCTGTAATTTGTCTTTTTATAAATGACATTTTCAATGCCAGAAAATTCTATTTTCTGTGGAAGACAAGTATCTATTTTGTAATGAGTCAAATCACATGTATTAACAGTGAGGATGTAAAGAGTGGGTAGTTGGAGGGGGACCAGGAGGATACTACATTCAAAACTTGCCTGGAGCACTTCAATGTCTTAGCTAGATCTTCACTTTTCTGGCCTGAATGGGGTTTTTGAATGATCCTTTTATACCTAAGAAGGAAATGTTCTATAAAGTCATTGGTCAGGCCCAGGGAAAGTTGGTTTGAGCAGCTGGAATGGCGCTTCTCCTCTGAACTGTAGCCTCCTTTGTCTTACTTTAGTTTGGGGTCATTCTGCTCTGAGTTTGTCCCCAAGAGGGAATTTTCAATGAGTCCCCATTACTTCAAAATAAAGTGCTAAGTCAACCTATTAACAAGTATTTACTGAGTACCTACTCTGTGCTAGAAACTGTCATAGGTACCAGAGATGACAAAGAGAAGATCAAAACAGGTCCTGCCCTCTAGGACCTTAGAGTCTAATGAGGGAACCAGAACGCTCATGAATAGTAATACATAAAATAACTTTGACAGGTAAGAAACTAGTAGCTACTTATATATCATCCATAATTTAAACTTACCCCACCTTTGGCATCTGTGATTCTCCCTCTTACCTTATCCCCTTTCTCCATTCTAGGTCTCCTGCTGGTTTCTCAAATCAAGAGTGTTCTTTCTCCCCTCTGCACTGAAGGCTCATGCTCTCCCCATTTCTAGATGGTGAGAAGGTTATTTTTAATAGCATTTCTTATCTTATTTCATTTTGCTCCCTCTTCACAGACTGTTTCCATCAAACTGGCCTACTGCTTCTCCTATCCAACACACCATCGCCTTTACTTTAGGAATTTGCACAGGATATGGTACAGTCTCTTATGCCTGGGACACATTCCATCCTAACTTCGGTTGTTTGGAATTCCCAGCTTCCTTCAAGGCCCTACTCAGCTGGTAGGAGACCTTGCCTGGTTCCCACCAGTTGTAGCTTCTCTTTCTGCCTAATAATGTTTGGATGTATTTTACCTTTGCCAAGCTCTGTGCATATGGGATCTCACCAGTAGAAGTAGGCACTTGGAAAGTAGAGACGGTTTTGGTTTATTTAGTTGTTTCATTGATGGATTCATTGATTATCTTTTTTTTTGTCTTTGCCTAACATATTGAAATTGAGGCATTCCAACAAGGAGTTGGGCCATGTACAGAACCCTGCACACAGTAAGAGCTTAACAAATGGATATTGAATTCGTTGGACTGGATTTTCCCCTTCACTTATCTGATCCCTTCTCCTTCAAAGTCCTGTTTTGCCCAAGTTACCCAAGGTCATTCCTATGGAGGAGAGGGTCTGATTGGAGAGCTTAGGACAAGCAAAGCTTTAATCGTTAGTAAGAGAGACTTCTACAAGGGATGTGTTTATTTATGGTAACACAAATCTTACATCTCTGGTGCCCACCATAACGCCTGGCATGTAGTAGGTGCTATTAAATGAAATAATTATGTCAAGTGCTTAGTGTAGCGCCTGGCACATTTAGAGAGGCATTTTATAAATGCCTCCATTTCCTACCTCTCCCGTAAATGTTTGCTGATCAATTGATTGATGGATTGACCATTGGGATTGTGATCTAAGGTCTATTGGCCTATCAGATCCAATGACAAATACTTCCAAACAAAAGAAACTGAGTTAAAGTCCTCTGGGGAAGGGAAAAGCATTACCTTTCTACAAAGCTCCACAAAGTGACAGTACAACAACTTTAAAAAACCTCCAGAAGGGTTAGGAAAAGCAATCCTCCTCCTCCTCCTCTTCCTCCTTTCTTCTTTTTCTCCTTCTTCTTCTTCTCCTTCTGCTTCTTCTCCTTCTGCTCCTGCTTCTTCTTCTTCCCCCCTCAACATGGACACACCCTAGCCCTCTGTATTTCTTATTATCCCAAAGATTGCTCAGCTCATTTACAATAAGCCAAATATTTCATGTAACTTGAAGATCACCTATCCTTCCACCTTCCCTGTTGGGGTCCCTGCATACTTTGTAAAGGAAAAAAATAGGAATATAAGACATTAAGAAGAACCTATACACCTTAAAGGGAACCAGCTCAAACTGACTTTGGCTGATGTGTCTAGTATATCACAGAGGGGGCACAATTTTGTTTCTATTAACCAGAACACTATGAATGTTTAATGGTCCATGATAACAGGGAAACAAAAGACTTCTATATTGATTCATGGGGTCAAATCTGGAAGAGGTGGCATATGAAATATATGAAGAATCTACCATCAACTCCTTGTGGCATGTCTCAATGTGGGTATGCAGTTTGATAAAACATTGCAACTTCTCGTCCATCAGGGTAATATAGTTCAAGGAGGGATGTATTTAAGGTCAAAGGGTCCAAATCCTGACTGCCACTTAATACCTATGTGAATTGGAACAAGTCATGTCATCTCTCCAAGCCTTAGTTTCGTCATCTATAAAATGAGGAAGCTAGTTGAAATGATCTCAGTTGTTGCTGTGGAATAGGGTATGCTCCATTTTCCCCAAGTGGACTTTCCTAATGTGTGTCTCTGTTATCCAATACTATGCGTTTGTCTTTGAGGAGGTGCCATGCACCAGGATTGTTCTGAGAGCTGCCTGGTCTTGGGCAGAGAGAATGTTGAAGAGTTATAGTGGTGGTAATGAATTTATGCACACTTGATGACATGCTCTGCTGACAGTCCTTCCTCTCCTGGGCATGGATGTCTGTGGCAAAGGTTGTAAGGACCTGGCAGTGCCAATTATGAGTATCATGTCCTTCTCTAGCTCATTTTAGATTAGGAAACTGAAGCAAACAGGGTGAAGTGGTTTACCCAGGATCACACAACTGATGAGTGAGACCAGATTTGAAAAACGAAGATGAGTATTCCTGACTCTAGATCCAGCGGTGTTCAATCCGCTGTACCACCTCGCTATCCTAAGTCTTCTTTTTTTTACTCAAATCATGACTCCATTTGGGGTTTTCTTGGCAAACATGCTAGAATAGTTTGCCATTTCCTTCTCCAGCTCATTTTAGATACGGAAGTTAGGAAAATAGGGTTAAGTGACCTGCCCAGGGTCACACATCAAGTAAGTGTCTGAGGTCAAATTTGAACTCAGGTCCCCCTAGCTCCAGCATTCCATGCACTGAACTACCTTGGGGTTTAGCCAACAATAATCTTCCAAATCTGTATAACCATCAGCTAAGTGGCACAGCACTGGGCCTAGAATTAGGAAGAACTCAGTTTAAATCCGGCTTCAGATGCTTACTAACTGTGTAACCTTGGACAAGACACTTAATCCCGGTTACCTCAACCATAAAATGAGGACAATGGCAGGACCTATCTCACAGAGTCGTTGTGAGGTTCAAATGGAATAATATTTGTAAAATACTTAGCACAGAGTCTGGCATATAGTTGGTGCTTCATAAATGTTTGTTTCCTTCCTTCTATCAACTCCTTAGCCTTGGCTCCCTATAAAACCTTCTCTGTTCTCCCAAATAACTGGCATGCTAGGCATTCTTACAGGCAGCTGATAGTATAGTGGGCAGAATGCTGAGTCTGGAGTCAGGAAGACCTGAGACCAAATTTAACCTCAGACACTTACCAGTATGACCCTGGTCAAGTCACTTAACCTGTATTTGCCCCCATCTTCTTTTATGGTAAAATGGGGATCATAATAACATCTCCCTCCCCTGGCTGTGGGGAGAAACAATTAGATAATACTTTTAGAAAAGTGCTTAGCATGGTACCTAGCACAAAGTAGGCATTATGTAAATGCTTATCCCACTCTGTGCCCTGCTTCTTCCCCTACCCCCTAGCCATGATCTGTTTGGATCTATCTAAACCCTATTTTATTTTCTGTCCTGTTCCTACTCTGCCTTACCACTCTTTCCTGATACTAGGCACTAAGTATTTTAGGAGAAAAAAAGGTTAATGAACCTATATTGGAGGGTCAGAATATTGACAAAGTATTGGGGATTTCCCTACGAGAGTTCCAAATCATAAGAAAAGTGTCCAAGAGAAAACAGAGAAGGCAGGAATAAGTGAGTTCTGAGTAGACATGGGACCCCAGTTAAGCCTATCTCTGTGGCCTAGGAAGTATCAGCAATTGGTCCATCCTCAGAGCATAGTTTTCCCCAAGGCCCAGGATGTTTTCTTCAGTCTGTTCCTTATATCTGAGCTTTGTCCCTTAGTCAGAGCTGACAACCACCTACTTATGTGATAGGATTCCCAAGAAGGCAATAAGGAAGGCCTCCCCTACCCAAACATGCCTCCTACACCTGCTCGCTAATGCATATAAAGCCTTTGCCAAGGGACCTGCAGAACAATGAAAGATCAGATTGAAAACACAAATGCCCTGAGAGAGGGTACAAAGTGATTTATGTTCATACAGAGTATTAGCCCCCTTCTTCAGAGTAGGTGAGATGTAAGGTGGAGAGAGAACCCAAGGGCACTAGGAGACTGGAGCTGGAGGTAGGGAGGGCCATAAAGTGGAAGGATAGGAGATGGGGTTACAAGGCCTTATTTTGCCATTTTTCCAGTGAGTTGGCAGGGGCCTTAGGCCCTGAGACAGGAGCTGACTTTCTCAGATGGAAGCCTCCTGATAATGACTGAGTAATTAGGGCTAATAATAGCAAGACAGACCGGTTTTTAATCTGTGCCTGACATCTGCTATGAAAAAAGTCACGGTGGTGGATCGGGTGCGGTGGCATGTCTGTCGGCTGGGTGCCCGGATGGGGTGTCATTAAAATGTGCCCTGCCATCCTGTCCCATTCCCCACAATATCTAGTGAGACACCACTGTCACTCATGCCTAATGGAGCTCCGCTTCTCCCCACCTTCTCCTCACCCCCCGCCAATCCCTCTGGGCCATCCCCCCATCTTTTCCTCTCTCCTTTCACTTTGATCAGAACATGGTCTCCAGGGAGTCGTGAGCTCCCTGCAAATGCCTTCCCAGGGATGAGGGCAAATGAGGTGGAACAAATGTCCATTTGCAATTTAGGTGGGGGGAGCACGTGGACAGCATGCAATGAGCTGGCTTCCCGCAGCCCTTCCCTTCCTTCTTTCTTTAGTGGCTGTGCAGTTGAGAGCTCCTGCCTCCTAAAACAAGCCCATTAGCAACTCAGGCTGCCGTTCTTTCCCTACCCCCACCCCACCAGCACCTCCATCACTGCCACCACCAAAGAACGGAAGGAAGAGCTCAGGGAGCCAGCACCCAGACATCCTTCTGTTTTATTTAAGGATTTTCACTTTCACAGCATATGCAACTGGGAGGAGTTGTGTTTGTGTATATGTGCTGGGGGGTTGTGGGAGGGGGAAGGCTAGGGAGGCTCTATTTAGGTTTCATGAATGCTTTAAGTCATTGGAGTCATATCAGAGCTTTGTAAAGGTTTGAAGGCATTTCCACCAGGACATAGAAACTCCCACCTGCCACGACGCACGTGTGGTCAGGCTGCCATAGCCACTAGAAGGTGATATAGTTCTGTCGGAAAGGAGTTTCCCATCTCAACAAGGCTTCCCTGGCAGGTGATTCAGGTGGTCTCCACCCCTGGAGATGCAGCTCAAACCCCACCTCCTCCAAGATGCTTTCTTAGGCCCCCTGGTCCACACTGATCTCTCTCCTCTTAATTCCTTAAAGAATTATTGCTTTATCCACCTTTTTGCACTTGGCATAAAATGAAATGTTTTTATTTAATTTTTTTAGTATTTTTTTAAAGAATATTAGAGACAAAGAGTACATCCAGCTATCTTTTTTTTTTTACAGATGAGGAAAGCGTGGCCCAGAGATGTAAAGTGATTTTCCCTTCCCAAAGTCACACAGCTCATAAGCAGCAGAGGGCTTCCTCACCAGAGACATATGAAGTCCCCTGGCTTGAAGTCCAATGTGATTTATTTACAATGCAAAATGCCACTCAATGGCTTTGATATTGTGTTGAACATTTAACATTTTGCCCAATAAGCCTTCTGCTATCAACTAGACTACAAGTGCATTGAGTTCACAGGCCATATCTTGGATAAATGGGTAAATGGATGGATGGATGGATGGATGGATGGATAGATAGATAGACAGATAGACAGACAGAGGCAGACAGACAGACAGATAGATAAAGATAATATAGATGAAGTGATGGATAGATAAATAGATGGAAGGACAGATGGATGAGGAGATGGATGGATGGATGGATGGATGGATGGATGGATGGATGGATGGATTGATGGACACAGATAGATATAGATATCCCTCACAGGATAAACTACTATATATATATATATATATATATATAGGTCACATTTCTAGAGTATCTTAAAGTTTCTAAAGTACACTGAACCTGTAAAACAGGCATTAGAAGCATCATCAGCACCATTTTATAGAGGTACAGATTTGCCTGTAGTCACATAGCTAGTAAATACTTGATGATAAAAAGAAAAATACCAGCTCCTATGTATTTATAGCCTTTTAGAGTGCTTTCCATGTACTAACCATGCACTATCAAATGATCCTGGGCAAGTTCTCAAACCTGTCTGCCTGCAGGGCACTGAATGAGGGTGCTGCTCCTTCCCCTGATTACAAAGCTTTGCACTGTCATGCTCAGTACATGTTCAGTGTTGCTGATTAGGTGGTTATTCCTTGACTTCCATAGTTCTGTCCTCATTAGATGGTGTACTTTGTATGGATCGGGGCTCAGATTGCCTACATCTCAGAAAGCACTTAGGGTGTGGTTTCTAGAAGACAGATGATTATTTCCTGTCAGACATTCACTGCAGCTAAAATTTGCCCCAGTTCTTTTGAAAACTAAAGACAACTGGCTGGCCCTGGAGTCAGAAGGACCTGAGTTCAAATTCAGCCTTAGACATTTACTAGCTATATGACCCTGGGCAAGTCACTTAAACTGGAAAAGGAAACGGCAAACCACTCTACTGCCTTTGCCAAGAAAACTCCAAATGAGTTCACAAAGAGTAGGATATGACTAATTGACACAACAACCACCACAAAGCTTTTGAAAACTCCCTAGACTGGACTCTGCTTGATTTCCATGGGAGCTTCGGAGTGACAGTGGATGAAAGGAAATTGAAACAGTGGCTGTCAGCCAGCTATGCTTCCTACTGGGAATACTTCCCAGCAGTCTCAGCTCCTTCAAATGAAGAATTATCTGGGGATGAAGGAGGAGATAGAGACAGAGAGTGTGGTATAGAGAACTTGGTGTCAGAACCTAGGTTCAAAGCCCAGCTCTGATGTTAGCCATGTGACAGACATTTGGCAAGCCACAGCATTCCAGAATCTAAGAGTGGGAAGGGCCCTCAGTGGCCATTTAGACCTAAACACCTAGAGTTCCTCCATGTCCCATCAGCCATTGTGGGAAGATCTCCAGTGAGCAGAAACCCACTACCCAGTGAGTCTGTTCTTTCTGGGAGCAGTTCTGATAATTACAGGTTTTTTTCTCATGTGGAGACTAAATCTGCTTCTCTTCAAAATCAACCCATCATTGCTGCTTCTGGGACCAAGAAGAAAAAGTTTAATTGTTTTACCATGTAAAAACCCTTCAAAAATTAAAAGATTGCTATTAAGTTCCCCTAAGTCTTATCTTTTCCAACCTCAACCTTCCCTTTTCCTTCAATTGATATGGCTTGAATGTGAGGTCCTTCACCATTCTCATTGCTCTCCTCTCTACCTTATCAATTTCCTTTCTAAAAGGTGGCTTTTCTCTGAGTTTCAGTTTTCCCTATCCATAAAATGGAGCTATTCACCTTGAAGCACTGTTATGAGGAAAGTGCCTTATAAAGGTGATCTGTTATTAAAAGAGAGAGTTCTTTTGTGGTGCCATAGTATTTTGACTTATGGTAAACAGTACCTGCCTTACAAGGAAGTAAAATAGCAAGCTGCCTACATGATATGATTAGAGATCTCTCAGGAAGACTGCCAAAACCAAATATCTCTCTTTTTCAAGATGCTTGAAATCTCAACATTGGAGATTTCTTCCTTTGAGTTAAGGCATGCCTTTTTCAGTCTCTTCTTTCAAAATACAAATTTCCCAAAAAGAGAATCCCACGTTGAGTCACTCATAAGCTTAATGTAAATGAGTTTATCATACTGGTTTCCTCTCAACCGGAGTCAGAAGGCAACATGAGAACAAGTGGGCACTTGGTGCCAAGGATCACTATTACGTATGTTACAGACAAAATGTTTCATAGAAATTTTGAGAAATGAAAGCACTCATTGGACCTGAGGCTATCAAGGAAGGCTTCTTGGAAGAGAAAGGATTTCAGTCAGGTCTTATACTAGGAGAGTTATAGAGAGGAAATACTCTAGGTGGAAGAAGATAATGGAAAAAAAACAAAATTATAAAAAAGACATGAAGTAACCAAGTCAAACTGGAGAAATCCAATTCAATTTGTCACACATTTAATCACCTCTATATGCAAAACAGTGTGTTTGACAATGAGACTACAAAAAAATTGAAATGAAACAACTCTTTCCCTCTAGGAGTTTATAATCTACTAAAAGGTTACAATTTGTACACAAATCAGCATAATACAAGAAAAATGGAAAAGGGAGACAACTGTATACCATGGAGAGATCAGTGAAGTCTTCATGGAGAAAGGGCTGAGACTTGAAGGTGGATGAGGAATCTGAGAGGAAGAGGTTAGCAAGGAGTACATTCCAGGCACAAGGGAGCACTTAGGACAATGCCTAGAGGTGAGAAATGAAGTGCAGGGTTCAGAGGATATGCAAGCAATGCTAGAGCCACATTGTAGAGGACCTTGAATTCTAGGATCAGTAATTCCCATTTTATTCTAGAGGCAATGGGGAACCATTAAAGACTCTTTGAACAATAAGGGTGGCAAGGCTAAACTTAAATATTATTTTGGTATTTGAGGGAAGAATAGATTAGAAAGGGGAAAGACAAAGATACACTTTAGGATATTACTATTGTAGTTTTGGGGAAAGGCATGAGGACCTAAATCAAGGTAGTAGCTTTCTAAACATAGAGAAGGGTCAAATGAAAGACACATTGTTCCTAGAGAAACAGAAGATGGAGAGAGAGAGAGAGAGAGAGAGAGAGCGCTAAGGACCTTGAACACCAGGCTCAAGAGTTTTGTCTTTCATGTGTAGGGAACAGGGAGCTAGGAAAGCCTTTTGAGCATAGGAGTGGCATTAAGAAAACTACATTTTAGGATTAATCTGGCAGCAACAATTTCAGTGTCAGTGGTTGATGTTGATATTTCTACAATTCCCTGTCTGAAAGGGAAAAAAAGGTGACATGAGCACCTTTTATCTGGGCCTTTCGAATCATCTTCCTTATGGTCAGAAGGGACTTTTCCATGCTGGTGGGCAGGAACAGCAGGTGAAAGGTAGGGGTTGGGGAGTAGAGCAAGGTTGACAGAGATTTGAAGAAATTTCATTTTATGGGAGAATAATGAGAGATAAAATGAGATAGGAGGAGAAGTACTGCATTAAGTAAGGTAGTATGGGGTACTGGGTACCATTATATATTTGGAGTCAAGAAATCCTGAGTTTGAATTCCACCTCTGACCCATAGCTGCATTATCATGGCAGAATCCTTTAATCTCTTTGCTCCTCTGTTTCCTTATCTCTAAAATGAGGATAAATAACACTTCTCTCACAATCTATTGCAAAGTTCAAATGGGATAATGTATATAAAGCAGGAAAGATATACATAGAGAGACTATCTATATGTATAGTTGTATACATATCTATGTACATAATCAATACATATAATGTATATCTACATAAAAATACACACACACATATACATATATATACATATATATGTATATATATATATATATATATATATATATATATATATATACATAGAGAGAAAGAGAGAGACTATTGTTATAATTTGTAATCAAAGGATCAGAACTGGATTTCGATTTTATTCTCTTCTTGAGCAAATCCCTTCAACTTTCTAGACCTCAGTTTCCTTGCCCATAAACAAAAAAACAGATGATCTCTAAATCCCCTGTCATCTCTAGATCTTAGATAGAGGGAGGGACCAGTGTGAATGTCCAAGAAGAGTCAAACACAGAAAGAAGATAAAGAGATTTGGAAAGCATCCTTGAGAAAAGCAGAATCCAAGTCAGAAATGATTAGATGAGTCCACAAGTCAAACATCACTCTGCTGTTTGACTTTTTCCAAGACATTCGCCCTCTCTGGGCCCTATTTGTCAAATGAGGGGATTAAACTTGACTGGGGTTGGGGAGGAATCTGTGACCTCAAGGTCACATGTGGCCCTCTAGGTCTTCAAGTGTAACCCTTTGACGGAATCCAAACTCTAAGCTGCAGGTTTCCCACCCTTGGACTAGACAATTCCTCAGGTCCCTTGCAACTAGAATATTCTATCCTAAATAACACCCCCTCTTCCCTATCTCTCCCACAAGGGTGGAGGGAGAGATTTCATTTTTGCCAGCCTGGAGTGTTGGGGATGGGGGTAGGGAAGGGAAGAGACAAGCAAGAGGAACAAGAAAATTACAGTATCAGCATGGAAATGACAATACTAGGCGTCTGATTCACAGGGGAGTGTGACTAGTTTCTCTTTTTTATTTTTAGATGCTATTATGTTGAGGAAGGAGGCCTGCACTCATTAACCTGTAATGCCAAAGCTAACAACTGTGTTAAGCGGGGCCTCATGAATAAATCTTCCCCTCTGATTTGGTTATTTATAGCCTTCCCGCTGGTAAATTAATTATGTTTCATTTGCGCTGCTGGTAGGCAGCAGGTTTTGTTATATCAGGACTCCCTGTCAGTGCCTGTTACATGAAAGTGGGGAAATGGGCCAATTATGAAAATTGGGGGACTGTCACTTCCAGACCTGAAGAAAGCTGACTTGGGCATTGAGGCCATGAGTCCTGGAAGGTCTGACCATTCTAGGGCACTGGTTCTCAGCACTCACTTCTGATCATTTCCTAATGTCCTTCAAGTTTACTAAGGAAAAGATATTTGTGGGATAGGTAATATATAAGGGGTTCAGCTAGGTGGCTCAGTGAATAGAGTGCCAGACTTGGAGTTAGGAAGACTTATCTTCCTGAGTTCAAATCCAACCTCAGATACTTACTGGCTATGTAACCTTGGGCAAGTCACTTAACCCTGTTTACCACAGTTTCTCCATCTATGAGAGAAGGAAACAGGGTTAAGGGAGTCTGGACCAGTCTTGTAACCCTGCTTACCTCAGTTTCCTCTTCTGTAAAATCATCTGGTGAAACAAATGGCAAACCACTGCAGTATCTTTGCCAAGTAAACCCTAAATGGGGTCGCAAGGAGTGAGATACAACAATTAGGACAGCATATGCCCTTCTCCGGACATATCTACCTTACTACTGCCATTCCCCTTGACTCCTCCTCTCTTATGATAGCTTCTTTTTTTTTTTTTTACTACTGTCATTCCCCTTCACTCCTCCTCTCTTATTATAGCTTCTTTTTTTTTTGAGTTTTAAAGTTTTCTTGGTCTTTAACAACCTGTTAATCAAAAGTGTTAAGTTAGAGTGCTAGACTTAGAGTCAGAATAGGCCTGGCTTCCAGTCCTATCTTGGATTTTTTTATTATACCCCTAGCATTGAGCACAGTGCCTAGCACATAGTAAATACTTGCAGACTGATTGTTGACAATCCACAACATTTATTAGCTGTGTGGTCATGGGTAAATTCTTTAAATTCCATTAAGTTGCTTAATCTTTGTGAACCTCAATCTTTTGATCTATAAAGTGCAGTGACAATGGAGTTTTGATCTCCTAGGGTTCTTGGAGGATCACAGGAGATAATATCTGGGAAGTGCCTTGCCAATCTTAAAGCTATTATTATTAGGACACGCTAGACCCTATGGCAGATTTTTTGAATGGTGAGATTGCCTTCAGGGAGCTTATAGTCTAGTTGAGAAAGAATGACACAGGTGGGCAGTGGGAAGGTAAGAGGATATGCATGTATGAAGCTCCTACTCTGTGGCAGAATATTTTTACAAATATTCTCTCTTTTGGACATCATAATAACTCTGCAAGGTAGATGCTATTATCCCTGTTTTACAGTAAGTAACTTGCAGAGTATATGGATATCAGGGAAGACTAGCTGGTATTAGGACTACTAGGCCCTTTTCAGGGCTACTTTCCATCTTTGGCATCTACCTGCCACCCAGCTCTCACCTGTGGCTCCAAGAAGTTGTAGCATTCACTGTGTCCACACCCTGGAAACCATCTTGGCAGACAGACTAAACCAGGTAGAGAATAACCAATGGTGTTGAGTTAGGGGGTAGTCTACCCCAAGCTTGTAAAGACTTCCCCCAGCAGAATGGGAGGATATGAACAATTGGTTCCAACGGGCCATGGAGGTGGCTGACACAGGCATCATGGAGCACTTAGAGGTTGGGAAGACATGGAAGATGCCAAAGTTATCCACTGCATCCCAGTGCCAGTCATTTTAACTTTTGTCTTGCTATTGGACTTTGATGACTCTGGAAGAGAGAATGAGGCTAATGACTTCACACAAATCTGTCTCACTTAAACCCAAATTATGCACAAGTCAAAAGAGATCACCCATACCATTTTACCAGTTTTACCCTACCTCAAAGTCCTGTGGTGATAGGCAAGTGGCAAAACAGCAGGTGTAGATACAATAGGAGATGTCATCACAACCCTGAATACAGGCAGCCCAGACTACTGAGTCATCTTCTCACTAGACTGAAGGAACAGTAGGATTTGGTAGCCCCTTGGGTATCTGAGTAGCTCTTTTTAAGACTGCACTACTCACCTCCTTACAAGAGGAACAAGCTAGAAAAGGTGCCCTAAAACTTGTCTACTTCACTAATGCTAACACCTGCTTTCTGAGGCAGGCAGGGATACTACCCTGCGGTTGAAACACACACAGAAAAAAATGTACAAAACCCTTTTTGAAGATAATTCCATTCTCCATTGGCACATGGAATATGCACACAGTTATGGACAAGAAGTCCAGTAGACTTGAAAGACTGAGAGAACCCAGGAGGTATCACATTCAAATAGTGGAGCAAGCCTGGAAAATGAAGGCCAACTTACCAAAGTGGGATACACATTTTTCTGTAGTGGACACAGTGAAGGGGAGTGCTGTGAATCTGGCTTAGATTTTGCAATAAAAACTAATCTAGTCAACAAGTTATATGCCTAACAAAAGGAGTGGATGACAGGCTCATGACACTGCAATAGCCATTTGCCAGAAATTAGTGCCTATGCTCCCACCCAGATGAACCCTGACGAAGTCAAAGAAAAATTGTGTGAAGACCTGGAGACCCACATCATCAATGTGCCAAAAGGGGAAAAGCTTATAATTTGGGTGACTTTAATGCTAGAGCAGGCATAGACTATCAGACATGGTAGGGAGTTCTTGGAAGGAATGGTATCAGAAACAGCAACAGCAATAGTCACTTGCTAAAGACTTGTGCATCTTATACATTTCTCATTACCAACGCTGTCTACCGTTTACCTAAATGCAATAAAGCTTCATGGATGCAGCCTCATAGCAAACACTGGCATTTAATAAATGTCATTGTAAGAAGAAAAGGCAGACAGGATATGAAAGTAATGAAGGCAACATGTGGTGCAGAGTGCTGGACAAATTATAGATTTATCCTCTCCAAGCTAAACATTTTCCTTTAACAAAAGAAGCAGCCCCCAAGCATGAAAACTATGAGAACACTTAATATCAATAAATTAAGAATATTCCTCTGGGCATGAACATTGCTAACTTGGAGCTGAGCCTACACACGTTGGCAAGATGTGCAGCACTGCATTTTACTCATCTGAGCCAAAACACTCATGAACATCAAGATCATTTTGAGGAAAATGATGGGGAAATTCAGAATCTGCTAAGTGAAAAATAAGAACTCCACAGGGTTTACCAGCAGGATAGTTCATCTGTCTTTGAGAAGGTAGTATTTAACTCCAACAAAAATAAAGTGAAAGTGAAGCTTAGAGAGATGCAGGATTCTTGGTTCAGTTACAAGGCAGATGAAATTTGATTTTACACTGATAGTGACAAATCATAGCACTTTTATGATGTCCTGACTTCTAGGTCAAAGACCTATGGTATATCTCAACCACTCAGTGCTTCTGGAGTCATATTGATTAGTAATAAGGACATGATCCTGGAGAGTGGGGCTGAACACTTCAATGGTGTTCTCAACAAACCATCATCAACCAGTGCTGAAGCCACTGACCAAATGCTTCAGGCTGAAATCAATCCTTCTCTTGTCAAACTTCCAACTGAAGAAGTTTTGAATGCCATTTGACTCCTCTTGTGTGGCAAAGCTCCTGGTGCTGGTTCTATTCTAGCTGAGATTTACAAGACAGAGGGTTCACTCCTTATATAAAAGCTGACTGAAATTTTTCAGCTTATATGACAAAAGGAGATTATTCCCCAGGAGGTGAAGGATGCCTCCATCGTTCATCTCTAAAAAGGAAAAGGAAGTAGGTTGTCCTGTGACAATCATGGAGTAGGAGAGTGTCTCTTTTTTCATCATTGCTGGCAAGATTCTTGCCAGAGTCCTCCTTAATAGGCTGTTCCTTCACCTGGATGATGGTCATCTACCTGAGAGCCACTGTGGCTTCAGAAAGGGCCAAGTAATAGTCAATATGGTGTTTGCTGCCTGACAACTCCAAGAGAAATGCCAGGAACAGAACGTTCAGCAATCTGACATAGGCTTTGGCCACTGTAAGTTGTGAGGGCTTATGGAAAATCGTGGCAAAATTTATTTGCTTGGAGAAGCCCCTCCGTATTGTATTTCAGTTTCATGGCAGCATGCTGACATGGTTTCGAGATAATGGACAATGCTCTCACACTTTCCTAGTCACCAACAGAGGGAGGCAAGGCTGTATGCTTGTTTTTGTGCTTTTTAGCATGAGGTTTTCAGCAATGTTCTTGGATACCTTCAAAAAGGACAAGAACAGCATCCAGGTCAGCCATTACACTGACAGTAAACTATTTAACTTGAAAAAGTTGCAAGCCAAGACTAAAGTGGAGGGAGAGTTGGTGCATGACTTTTGGTTCACAGATAGTTGTGTACTCAATGCAACCTCTGAGGCTAAGATGTAACAAACAACTCTCTGCTGCTTTTGTTCATTTTGCACTAACAATTAACTCCAAGAAAACAGAGGTTCTCCACCAAACAGCTCCACACTATCCAATCATGGAACTATCAGTTACAACAAACAGAAAAATTTTGAATACTATGGATAAGTTCAGTTACCCTGGCAGGAGACTTTCCAGGGATGCACACGTAGATGATGAGGTTAACACACATATGACCAGAGCTAGCTTAGTGTTTAAGAGACTCTGAAGGAGAGTATGGGAGAAAAGTATTAGACTGCCTACCAAACTGAAGATCTACAGAGCTATTGTGCTGGCTATTTTTGCAGTCTGTGAAACCTGGGCAATTTACCAGCACCATGACAAGAAAATGAATCACTGCCATTTGAACTTGGGAAGATTCGGAAGATCATAAGGTAACAGACACTGAGCTCTTTTTGGGAGCTGAACTGCCAAGCCTACTCTACTGTGGAAAGAGCAACTCTGATGGGTTGTCCACATTGTTCAAATGCCAAACATGTCTGCCTAAAAGACTATTTTACAGACAACTCACACAAGACAAACACTCACATGGAGGTCAGAAGAAGCAATACTAGGACAATGTCAAGGTATCTCTGAAGAATGTTGGAATCTATTGGAAGACACAGAAGACACTGGCACAGGACCACCTAAAATGGCATGCTCACATGCCATTTGGTTTGTATTGGTCTGGTCACTCACAATTGAACATATTGTACCTAACTTCAGCATAATTATGGCACCTCAGTCCTCTTTGAGCATGTAGGACAATAGCCAAGTGACTTGACTAGGCACCCACTGCTAGTAATGGTCTGAGGACTCAGGTCTTCCTGACCCCAGGTCCAGTGCTCTGTATATTGTACCAACCAGCTGAAATAGTAGTAAATAAATAATACCGGATGTGCTAAATGCCAGATGAGGAGGGTACAGATAATTCCTTGTTGTTCAGCAGTCTACAATCGTGTCTGAATTGTGACCCCATTTGGGATTTTCTTGACAAAGATACTGGAATGGTTTGCCATTCCCTTCTGCAGCTCATTTTCCAGATGAATAAACTGTGGCAAACTTTCCCAGGGTCACACAGCTAGTAAGTGTCCCAGACCAGATTTTAACTTAGGAAGATAAGTATTCCTAACTTCAGGGCCAACCCTCTGTCCACTGCGCCACCTACACCATGCTCTTACAGTCTAGAAGAATAGATTACCAGGGGCTGGGGTGACCTCAGTCTGGAGGACTCAGTGTTGAGACTTAAGCTGGGGCCTTGAAGGATGAGCAGGAGTTACAAAGATGCTGAGGAGTGGGGTGGGCCTTAGAGGCCAGGAGAGGCTGATGTGAGATGAAGTAAGGAAGATTGACAAAGACTTAGTATTTGACACCCACAAGACAATTCAGCGGAGGATGGGAATGGCCTGGCTAGAGCAGAGGAATGATTAGATGAATATAAGCAAACAGCCAGAAGATACCTTAGGGCTCTTCTCATCCAACCCTTTCATTTTGCAGATGAACAAATAAAGTCCAAGAGGAGTGAAGTGATGACTTCCCCAGGGTCATATGACCAGTAGGAGTCAGGTCCTAGAGTAAGAAAGACCTGAGTTCAAACCCTGCCTCAGACAATTACTAGTTATGTAACCCTGGTCTGCCTCAATTCCTCATCTGCAAAATGGGGATAATACCAATACCTACCTCCCAGGGTTATTTGAGTAGAAAATGAGATAATACGTGTAAAGTGCTTTGCAAACCTTAAAACACTATATAAATTCTACTTAGTACTAGTAACTAGCAGGGCAAAGATTAGGTCTCCTGACATCTGATTGATGATGGTATTTAAGGATCTTTTCTGCTCTCACCTTGGTTACCAATTGGCATTTAGAATGTCAGGATTGGTCTGCAGGATATTCCTCTCCTTTAACAGGAGGCAGTACCAGGCCAGTGAATTATTTGTTTTGCTGGGTCTTTGCTCAGTAGACTGCTGAAATGCACCAACAAGCAGACTCATTTCTAGCCCTTTGCTCTGTGCCCAGCTGAGGGAATTTCTCACTAGGTGCAACCTTTGTCCTCAAATGATAACTGGTTTATAAGGGGACTCTGAGAGTGTGAAGGTGAGAAGCAGGCATTGACCCTTCTTGATTCTATTGTTTCAAAGAGAAACCAAACAGAAAAAGAAGCTTTAAGGAGGGGAAGAAATGATATGAAATCATTTGGAAATGATTGACCTACTTGGAAATGCAAGTTACACTGTTGAGATCTGGACAAATAAAACCCACTCCAAAGACTGGGGTCCCCTAGGTCCATTCTCCTGTGTTGGAACATCGACATTGGTATGACATTGGTATGATATGTCAGATCTGCAAGGAGGGAGATGCTGGCCCTTCCCCAGAAGCACTGACAACATCCCTCAATAGATTTCTCTTCTCCATCTGATTCCTAGAGCCCTTTATTGTCTCCATCACAAGATCATAGATTAAGAGATGGAAAGCCCTCTAGTCTAACGCTGATCCTTCCTCCAATTTTATAAATAAGCAAATGAGGCCCAGAGGGTTTAAATTACTTCCCCAAAGTCAGTCAGATATTAAATAGCATAATTAGGACTTGAACTCATGTTTTTTGACTACTAATCCAACATTCATTTCATATGTTGGTGTCATATACGTAGCCTGCACTGTATATCTGACCCAGCACTCCCAAGTGAGGTCAAAACCAAATTAAAATGGAATTAGGAAATATTTAGAAAAAAATGAAAATATAATAAAACATAGATAACATTACATTTCAAAGCTAAGTTAATATGCGGCTTATAGGGATTCTATAAGGCGTATCCAGGGGGTACCATAGTGCATGAAGCGCCAGACCTAGAGTCAGGAAGACCCAAGTTCAAATCTGCCCTCAGACACTTATTAACTATGCGACCCTGTGCAAGTCTTTCAACCTCTGTCTCAGTTTCCTCATAAAAACGGGGATAATGAAAGCACCAAGGTTGTTGTGAAAATCAAATGAGATAATGATTATAAAGCATGTGCTTGGTACAAAGTAAGTACTATATAAAGATTAGCTGTTATCATTATTAATGGAATGGTGGCCCTCAATTGCATCTGAGTTTGATAGCACTGACTTAGTCCAAACTCAGAATCACACAATCTAGGCTCTTAAAGGGATCTTAGATGCCATCTGTCTCAGCCTAGAAAACGAATTCTTTCTATAAAATACTCACTAAATTGGCTTCTAGGCATTGCTTGACACCTTTAACAGAGGCACTGCCTCCTGAGGCAGCCTGTTTCATTTTGGAATAGTTCTAAAAAGTTTTAATTCATGTTAGGGGTGCAAATGAGGGTGCCCTGATTTCACCCATTACACTTAGATCAAGTCTAACTCTGTTCTTTTGAAACTTTTACCCTTTGCTCCCAGCTCTGTCCTCTGGGGTAAAACAGAACATGTTTAAAACATTTTCTGTCCCTGTACCCTGCCCATATGTGTTGTGTTCCCTCCCCATGCATGTTCCTGGAGTGTGCCCTCTCTCGTGGTATGGTAGTTTTCTAGAAAGAGTGCTCCTTATTGTATAGGGGAGAGGAATTGTGTGGATGACTCTTTCTTGTCCCTTGTTTTGCTCAGCTGTTTAATTTAATGCCTTTTGCTTGGAACTAATGATGGTGAGTAAAAAGAAAGCAGTTGATGGAGTCTATGACCTTGAATGGATAACCTATTGAATCTGTAATGGCTTAAAAAATGACCCATTTGCAGCTGGATCCATCAGGTGCTACATTTATGGGGCTGGTTGTAATGAAATCATAGCATTTTAGAGCTGGAAGAGAACTTAAAGATCACTTAATTCCAGCCTTGCAATTGATAATTGAGGAAACTGAGGCCCAGAAAGGGAAACAGGCCACACAGTTAGTTGCAGAATCAGATTTAGAACCCAGATCTCTTGACGTCTAGTCTGAAACCCTTTCCTTGTGACCTTTGACTCACAAGGATGCTGAGGGTCCCAAAGTTTCCAAAAGTAGGTCGGAGACAATGAACAATCTTTGTAGATCTAAAACCAGAGGTTGCCCAGTGTCTAACTGGATGTATTTTCTACTTCCCTACCCTATCTCTCAGTAACAAGGAGATGATCACAAATGACCATTTGTAATAACATTTCCAGTTTCAGAAAAAAAGCAGTGTTAGGCAAGTGAGAAAGTCCTTTTCTAAGGGAAATATTAATAATATTCTTTGTATAGTGCTTTATAATTATAAAGCACTTTCATATCGACAATGTCCTTTGACTTTCACTACAACCAGCGGACTGAACTATGCTTGTATTATTATCTCCATTTGACAGACATGTTGTGACTTGTCTGTAGTCACACACAGTTGCTGTAGTTTGTTTTTGGCTCTGGAAGAGGACTGTGACCTCAGGAAGGTGATGCCACGACTTGCCAGTGAATTGGATTTAAGTGAGGTAGGGCTGTGCAAAGTGACCAGCCTCACTTTCTCCTCCAGAGAGGAATGCTAAGAAGGACCCAAGTCTATATTTCCTGATTTCTACAGAAACACAGGTTAGGTCTGGGGCAGAGGATATGCCTTGGGGCAGTGCCCAAGGAAAGTGTGTGAATCCTGCCTAAAGGCATGATCTGAAGCTCCTGGCATGCCAAAAGCTTCCCCACGACAAAGAACAAGCTGGAGCTTCTGGTACCTGATGAAAAAGCATACTGCTATAGAAAGATATTCATATCCAGAGGGGTTGTCAAATACCTCTACTATGCACCTTGAACAACCTTGCTAAGTATCAATGATTAGCCCTCATCAGCCCTAATGATAATATGAAAATAACTACAATTCAAGTCGCCAAGTTTGGCAAGATATTTGGCAGGGATTATGAGGGTGGCTTGTGGAGAACCTACTGCTCCCTCCTTCCCATTGGCCCCCCACCTCCAACCATTCTTAGATGCTTCAGAACGCAGAGAAGTCCCATTCTCCACCTCCTTCTTCGCAGGTCTGCCAGCCCCCAATCATTTCTAATGTAGAGGCCAAGTTTTCAGCCCAGCCCCCTGGCTGTAGGTAGGAGTTCTGTGCCCACAATTACCTACTTATGCCTGCAATTTGCCATTTGCACCTTCAAAATAGAGTGCAACTGGCTAATTGCCAGTGCAATTAGGTAATTGCGGGTGCAATTAGTATCTCCGGTGAAGAAAGAGAGAGGCAGGGAGTGGGAGGGCGACAGAGGAAAGGGGGGAGGGAGAAAAAGACACACAGGAAAAGGGACAGACATGGAAAAGGAGAGAAAACAGACAGTTGGAAAGGCACAGAGAAAGACAGATACAGAGACCAGTGTAATAAAGTAGAAAAAAGAGGAGGATAGTGGAAAGGGAGAAGTGACTGAAAAATACAGAGGGAAAAAGGTAGTCTTGGAAAAGGGGGGAAGGGAGAAAGAGAGAAATAATCTGAGAAGAGAAGAAAAAGCAGGAGAGGGAAGAGGAAAAAGGGAGAGAATAATATGTAGAAAAGGGTAGATGTAGAAAAGAAGAGAGTGAGAAAACAGATGATGAGAAAGGGGACCAGAAGAGGATAATATGCAATGAAAAGGACACACTTGGAAAGCACGGGGAGAGAGAGAGAGAGAGAGAGAGAGAGAGAGAGAGAGAGAGAGAGAGAGAGAGAGAGAGACAGATGTAGAGAACTAGGGAAGAGAGGAAAAGGAAAAGGAGGAGGAAAAGTAGAAGGGAAGGAAGGGAAAGGAAAAAGGAGAAAGAAAAGATACATGAGGGACAGATAGAGAGAGGAAAATAAAAAAGGAAGGAGGGAGACCAAGAAACATTCAAAAAGTGAGAGAGAGGGACAACTGGAGACTGAGAATCTGGTTCCAGAGCCCTGGCATTGTGGATTTCCCTCAAAAGATGTCATTGGTTTGGGAAGAAAGGAAGGGGGTAGACCCTGCAGATAAATGATGATATTCTCTGCTAATTTAGGCAGGCCCTGTGAGCTCCAGAGAAGCTCTGACTCCATGGGATCTGATGTTTCATTGGAGAAGAGACTGAATTTGGCAGAAATCTTGTAATATTTCCACACTGAGTCCTTTTCAGGCAGAGGAAAGAAAGGAAGAGAGCTATCGATCCCTTCTGCCCCATCCTCCCCTACTTCCTACACCCAGGAAAGGGCTTTCTTTCTAAAAGTCCCATGGTCACAGGAGCATAGTCAGGGCAGGGGTGGGGGGTGAGGAGGAGAAGGGGCAGTGATTCCAGGCTGACAGAGGTCAGTGAAAGCTTAATCGTTTAGTGGGAGAGACAAAAAGTTCTATAGCAAACTGTCTTAACTTTTTTTGTCTCATGGACTCTTTGAGTGGTGTCTTGCAGCCCAGGAGGCCCTGCGACCTCACTGTTTCTGTTTCTGCCATCTGTTTCTGAAGGCTGCCAACATTCCAAGATACTTTCTTTGCCTCAGTCCTTTCCCTTTGGGAGAAATGGCCATAAAGTTATTTGACCTCTTTCTTTTTTTTCTTCCACACAGAGGTGGCCTTCTAGGTTTTTGGATGTGGCCTTTTGACTGAAGTCCAAGTTTTACAAAACAAATTATTTTATTAAGGGAATTTGTTCTGTGAAGTTTGGATTCAGTCAAAGAGTCTCACTAGAGGACCTAGAGGTCCTTGGACCATTTCACTCTAATACTGTCCATACGGTTTTCTTGGCAAAGACCCTAGAGTGGTTTGTCATTTCCTTCTCCAATGGATTAAGGCAGACAGAGATTAAGTGACTTGCCCAGGGTCATATAGCTAGTGTCAGACACTGAAATTAAAATCAGGTCTTCCTGAGTTCACATCCAGCACTCTATCCACTGATCCACTTACCTGCCTCCAATTTTGTTTAACAGAGAAACAACATCCTGAGCATGATTAGTCTATTAGGCTAGCAGTAACCAATAAATAGGATCAATGCCCTCTTTCAATGACCAAAGACCCAAAGGGACCCTAAAAGCCATATAATTCAACCCCTTTATTTTACAGATAAGGAAACTGAGACTAGTTAAATGATTGCTTAAGGTTATTCAAGAAGCAAGAGACAGAGACAGAATATGAATGCTAGTCCTCTACCTCCAGAGCCAGCAATCCTTTTGCAAGATTACTCACAGGATAACAAAAAGATACTGGAAACAATGACAATAACAGCTGTTATCCTCACAGTACTCTAATGTTCAAAAGCATTTTGCACATTACTTTTTTGATTTTCACGACACCTTTTGAGGTAGATCCTGTGGCTAGTCAGTCTCAGTGTCATAGAAGTTCAGAAAGGAAATGATTTGCTAGGGTCCATGGCTACTAAGTATAGGAGTTATGAGTCCTGAATTTGATTTCTGCCTCTAAGTGCAGTCTTCATTCTGGGCTTGGAATCAAGAAGACCTCAGTTTAGATTTGGCCTCAGACATTTACTTGCTGTGTGACCCTGGGCTAACACTTAACTTTCGTTTGTCTACATATCCTCACCTGTAAATGGGGGAAGTAAGAGTACCTCCTTCCCAGAATGTTGAGGATGAAATGAAATAATATTTATGAAGTGCTTAACGCAGTGCTGGCACACAGTATGCACCATGGGAGTACAAGTTATCATCATCATCATCATTGTTATTGGTGTGTGCTTCCTATCAAAAATAATTCTTAATTTATAAAGATTAGGGAAGGCATTTCTAGGTGGAGAGGCAAATGATATCATGTGGGTAACCACATTCTGCTCCCCTATATAGAGTAAATTCTCTTCAAAGAGATCCCATAAGGTGAGAGAAGGATCTGCAGAAAGGAGGTGAAGCAACACCATGGATTGAGCTCCATCCTACTCAAGTTCTTCCTTTCCTTGGTTCCCTACAGAGCAGTTCAGGAGAGCTAGGGATGTTCTGCTTGAGGATACCCTTTCTAATCAGGATCATGCCAGTGGTCTGACCTCCCTGATGGGCAGTCAATAAATGACCCAGAGAGACCCTGGCAGAGAATTCCCTCCTGCTGAAAACCAGGATGTGGCTTTTTCTCCTCCCAGGCTCTGAATTATTCATATATTGAAAACACTATTAATAAATAATAGATCACAGGAAAACAAAAGGTAGGATTGGGCCATTTGCCTCAGTCTGGGTTTTACCCACCCATGTTTAGGCCTTGGTTATTTTCCCTATGAGTCCTCAGTGTATGACCTACACCATTTGCATTTTCTTAGAAGCAGCTAGATTCCATTATGGACAAATCTAAGAAATGGAAGCAAAGATACACACACATATACACTCATCTACACAAGTAGAATCAGGACCTCAATCCATCCTTCATCAAGGTAGACAGTATGTATAGTGGAAAGAACCCTGGACTTGAAGATAAGAAACCTCTGCTGAAATCTTGACTCTAATACTTATTTACTAGCTATGGATATGGATATGACTGCAGATATAGATATACATAGATGTTTGTGTGGGTCCAAGTACACTAATCTGCAGTAGTAAGGGGAGTATCACCACTGAGAATTCCTTACACCAATTTATCACATTTCCTGACTTCTCCTTTCCCCCACAATAAAAAAAGAATGGAAATGAAAATATTTGGTTGTAAAAAATGTACTTTGCAAACTTTAAAGTAGTATACAAACATGAGCTATTATTGCTGTCATTACCGTTATACAAGAAATTAAAACATGATCTTTGTTCTTCAGAAGTTTACCCCTTAAAAATTTTACATGATAACTTTGTTGTATATTTGGAGGAAATATATGGTAGATTTGCAGTTTTGTGTGCAATCATCTCTTTTTTAAATTGTATTGTGTCATGGGACGGCTGGTCTTACTCCTTATATTGAAAATGAAACATTTTTAATAAAATAAATCAATTAAATATTAATCTCTGGAGGAAGAAGAGTCCTTAGAAGTCATCTAACCCAATCCCCTGATTTTACAGATGAGGAAACTGAGACCTAGGAAGGGAGAGTGACTTGGATCAATTGTCAAAGGCAAGATCGAACCAAATCAAACTAAAACTGAGAGAACACATGCCATAGTGGAAAGATCCCTAACATGAGAGATGAAACTGGATTTAATTCCAGGTTCTAACATTAATTCACTAAATAAACATTGCCAAGTTCCTTCCACTTTCTGGGACTTTTTGTCCTCTTTTAAAAATGGGAGTGGGGTGGAGGAGGAAGGCTTGGAGTAGATGGTCTTTTTCAATTCTAACATTCAGTAAGGAAATTAAAAAAGATATATTGGGTGAGCGTTTCAGCATTCAGAGGGAAGGCCTTATGGAAAAGGAAGGTCTTGGGCTAGATCTTGAAAGATGGGTAAAATTTGTATTGACAAAGAGCATGGAAGGTGGAGCATACCAGATAAGGGGAATAGTGTAAGGAAAAACCCAGAGTCTTCCAGCATGCCTGGAGCAGGCACGCCTGGTAGTAATGGGTGGTTGGAAAATCAGACAGATCATGAAGATCTCTGAATGCCAAGAAGAGGAGATTAGACTCAGTGTTTCTGGGGGTGTGCTGGTAACTGTTTACCAAGAAGATCTCCATGAAAATGTATATACAGTATATACTTTTAAGTTCAATCTATATTATTCACATTCTCTTTCATTACTTTCTTAAGTCTAGACAAGAAAAAATAAATCAAGCCCTAATTTATAGTATTTCCTGATTTGTAAGATGTTTAAGGTGACACTGAACATTTAACAATTGGCTCTCCCCCTTAGAGCTGCTTCTAGAACACTCCTTGGTTCTATAGTAATTAATGATCTCCATCATTCCATTATAATATCCATTCTCCTTAGCTCTGCTCTTAACTTTGAGCCTCCTTCCCAGTTTGCTTCAAGAATAATTATTACAGGGTGGAGCCAAGATAGCAGAGTAGAAAGATGCACATACTCTAGCTTTTCCCCCACAGTCCATAAAATACCTGTAAAGAATAACTCTCAAAAAATGCTAGAGCAGCAGAAGCCACAGAACTATGTAGTGAAGGAGATTTTCAGCCCTGGGTCACCTGGAAGGCCAATGGGAAAGGTTTGTTGCATCAGATGTGGAGTGAAACACAGCCCAGGCTTGGCCACATGACACTGGGAGGAGCAGGACCAGAGTAGGCCTGGGGTGGGGGGTGGAATCCCAAGCAGTAGCAGAGGTTCTCAGATCCCTCAACCCACAAGTGACAAAGGCAGCTGCAAAGGTCAGTGAGAGGAATTTTTCAGCTAGGTGAGAAGGAAGCAGGGTCCTCCCCTAGCTCCAGCCCCAGGTGGTGGTGGCAGAGGCAGCAGCAGCAGCAGTGGGCAGTAGTAGCTGGAGGGGCCATGGCAGGCAGCAGGCAGCATCCATTGTTGAACCCTCAGCTTAACGCCCCTGAGGGAATTGAGCACTGATCTAAACTTCAGCCCTGAGTGCTGGCCTGGTGGAACTGGAGGTGGCTGTGGAGAGGGAAATCTACTACTCACAGATTCTGGGCAGAAAAGTTTCTGATTGCTCCCAGACCAGTGTGCAGGCTTGATTGTGCCACCTTGGAAGAACTGAGATCTTACAGGTCCCCAGAATATACTGCAATCTTGACAAAGGACTTCAAAGTCAAGTAACTGGTTGGAAAAATGCCCCAAAAGGGGAAAAATAAGACTATAAAAGGTTACTTTCTTGGTAAACAGATATTTTCTCCCATCCTTTCAGATGAGGAAGAACAATGCTTACCATCAGGGGAAGACATAAAAGTCAAGGCTTCTGCATCCCAAACATTCATAATAGGTATGCATTGGTATCAGGCCATGGAAGAGCTCAAAAAGGATTTTGAAAATCAAGTAAGATAGGTGAAGAAAAAATTGGGAAGAGAAATGAGAGAGATACAAGAAAATCATGAAAAGTGAGTCAACAGCTTGCTAAAGGAGACTCAAAAAATTCTGAATTTAAAAATAGGCTAATTCAATTGGAAAAGGGGGGTTCAAAAAGCCAATGAGGAGAAGAATGCTTTAAAAAGCAGAATTAGCCAAAAGGAAAAGGGAGGTTCAAAAGCTCATTGAAGAAAATAGTTCTTCAAAAATTAAAGTGGAACAGGTGGAAGCTAATGATTTTATGAGAAACCAAGAAATTACAACCAAAACCAAAAGAATGAAAAAATGGAACATAATATGAAATATCACATTGGAAAAACAACTGACCTGGAAAAATTGATCCAGGAGAGATAATTTAAAAATTATGGGACTACCTGAAAGCCATGATCCAAAAAAGAACCTAGACATCATCTTTCAAGAAATTATCAAGGAAAACTGCCCTGATATTCTAGAACCATGGGGGAAAATAAATATTGAAAGAATCCACTGATCACCTCCTGAAAGAGATCCAAAAAGAGAAACTCCTAGGAACATTATAGCCAAATTCCAGCGTTCCCAGGTCAAGGAGAAAATATTGCAAGCAGCCAGAAAGAAACAATTTGAGTATTGTGGAAATACAATCAAGATAACACAAGATCTAGCAGCTTCTACATTAAGGGATCAAAGGGAATGGAATATGATACTCCAGAAGTCAAAGGAACTAGGATTAAAACCAAAAATCACCTACCCAGAAAAACTGAGTATAATACTTCAGGGGGAAAAATGGTCTTTCAATGAAATAGAGGACTTTCAAGCATTCTTGATGAAAAGACCAGAGCTGAAAAGAAAATTTGACTTTCAAACACAAGAATCAAGAGAAGCATGAAAAGATAAATAGGAAAGAGAAATCACAAGGGACTTACTAAAGCTGAACTCTTTACATTCCTATATGGAAAGATAATATTTGTAACTCTTGAAACTTCTCTCAGTATCTGAGTAGTTGGTGGGATTATACAGTGAGAGAGAGAAAGAGAGAGAGAGAGAGAGAGAGAGAGAGAGAGAGAGAGAGAGAGAGAGAGAGAGAGAGAAAGAGAGAGAAAGAGAGAGCACAGGGTGAGTTGAATAGGAAGGGATCATATCTAAAAAATAAAATTAAGGGGTAAGAAAGGAATATATTGGGAGGAGAAAGGGAGAAATGGAATTGGGCAAATTATCTTTCATAAAAGAGGCAAGAAAAAGCTTTTTCAATGCATCTTTTTCAAAAGGGGGGAGGTGAGAGGGAAAAAATGAAGCTTACTCTCATCACATTTGGCTCAAGGAAGGAATAACATGCATACTCAATTTGATATGAAAATCTATCTTACACTACAGGAAAGTAGGGGAGAAGGGGATAAGCAAGGTGGGGGGATGATGCAAGGGAGTGCAAATGGGAAGAGGGAGAAATTAAAAGTAAACATCCTTGGGGAGGGACAAGGTCAAAAGGGAGAATAGAAGAAATGAGGGGCAAGGATAGGATGGAGGGAAATATAGTTAGTCTTACACAGCATAACTATTATGGAAGTCATTTGCAAAACTACACATATATAACCTCTATTGAATTGCTTGCTTTCTCAGTGGGGATGGGTGGGGAGGGAGGAAGGAAGAGAAGTTGGAACTCAGAGTTTTAGGAACAAATGTTGAGAATTGTTTTTGTATACAACTGGGAAATAAGAAATACAGGTAATGGGGTATAGAAATCTATCTTGCCCTACAGAACAAAAGAAAACATGGTGATAAGAGAAGGGAGGGGTGTTAGAAGGAGGGCAGAATGGTGGAAGGGGTAACCAGAATGCTTGACATTTGGGGGTAGGGGGAGGGGAGAGATGGGGAGAAAATTTGGAACTCAAAATTTTGTGGAAATAAATGTTGAAAACTTAAAATAAAAAAAGAATAATTGTTACATTTGATACTTTTTCTCCAATCCTTAATTGTCTGTCCTCCCTCAGCCTCTCCCGGGACATTGAAGAGTGAAAAACGATAATATTGATTATTTTTACTAAGAGAGTGCCATATGGCCTGCAAAGAGTCTTACATACATTACCTAACACGAACACCGATAATAATCAATAAGCTGGCACCCTGATAATCTTAGGGAGCAAGTTATAATCAGAGTAGGGTTCCACGAGGTTAAGTGACCAGCCCAAGGTCATACAATCAATGAGTATTAAAGGCAGAATATGAACCCAGTTCTTCCTCACTCCAAGATTGGCTCTCTATCCATGTTTCTCCTATTAAAAGTAAGTAATAAAAGTGTTATTAACCATTATTTACAGGTGAAGAAACTGATGATCAGAAGGTTAAGTGATTTGCCCGAAGTCACATCATTAATAAGTAGCAGAGTTGTATTCAAAACCAGATCTTCTGACTCCAAGTTCTGCATATACCATAGCTATCCATGTAGAGTCCAGTGTTTTAATCCAGGATCTACCACTGATGGTCTCTGTAATATTGTACGAATTACTTAGCCCTCTTTTACATCAAAGGAAATGAATGTCCAGACAAGTTAGTTATCCCTGCTATGTCTCCTGACGTTATTATGATTATCTGATGAATGAAAACCATAGAATTATGGAGCAAGAACACTCAGAGAACGTCAGGGCCATTTTCTTCACTTTACAGATGAAGAAACTGAAACCTTGGGATGTTAAATGACTTGTCCTTGAGGGCAAGATGGGAATCTAGGGAATAGATGATAGGGAGATTCCAAACTGAAATTGAAATAGCCCAAACTGGCTGAACCACTGGACTCCATAAGTGATGTATTGATGGTAGCCTAAAGGGAGGTCTCAGAGTATCCTGGGGCTTTATGCTGCTCAACAGAACAGGATTTATAAATGACTTGGATGATGGCAGACATGGCACACTTATCTAATTTGCACATGCCTTACATATTGTAGCTACGTAAAAAAGGTTTCTAGAAATGAATGGCATGAAGTTAGGAGGCAAAGCTTCTGATCAGATGATAAAATTCAGATCCAAAAAATCAACAGACACTAGAATGCTAGGCCATATCTAACAAGGTTAAATTTAAGGGGGATGAATTCTTGAATATGGGTTCAACAAATACAAGTACAGAATGGAGGAGATACGGTTACAAAGGAATTCATGTGAAAAGGCCCTGGAGATTTTAGTAGACTCTAAGATGAATATGAGTCAACAATTTTATTTTATGGGCAAAAATATCTAATAGGATCTTGGACTCCATTAACAAAAGTACTAGTGTCTAAAATATAAAGTGTTGCTGGCCCCCCAAATTTCCTTTATCTACTTCTCTGATTACTGGAAGAGGGAATAGATGCTGATAGGGACTGAGGAAGAAAATGGGACCAGGGGCCAGTTTGCAAGAGGAAGGTAGGTTCAAAACAAGAAATTGATGGTACTACTGTACTCCCCTTGGTCAAAGCAAATGTGGAGAACTGTGTTCAACCCTGAGTACCACATCTACAGACACTTACTGTCTGCAGTACATCCAGAAGAAAGTGACCAAGATGATGATGCCCTAAAAGGAAATGAATTAGATTTAAAAGAGGGTTATGATCAAGGTCTTCCAACATCAAGGTGTTGCTTTGTAGAAGAGGGATTTAACAGGATCTACTTGGCCCCAAAAGACAAGACTAGGACCAGATGGTAGAGACAGATCTGAATTCTATTTGAGGAAAAACTTCCTAACTACTGCTGTTGTTGATTAGTCACATTCGACTCTTCGTGACCCCATTTGGAGTTTTCTTGGCAAAGATATTGGAGTGGTTTGCCATTTTCTGCTCCAGTTCATTTTACATATGAGGAAATTGAATTAAATGACTTGCCCAGGGTCACAAAGCCAATAAGCATCTGCAGCTGGATTTGAACTCAGGTCCTTGTGATTCTAGGGCTGGTACTCTATCCACTACACCATCTAGCTGCCCTTCCTAACAATTAGAGCTGTCTAAAAGTAAAATGATAATTGTAATAATAAGTCATGGTTAATGGGAAGAACATTTTAATGGTTTAAAACCCTTAGCATCTATACCAAACCAGTCTTAACATAGACTTTTTGAACTGTAACATGGACCATAATAGCTTTGAAAAATATCCTAACAAAAACCCGTACAACATTATCAAATCCCAGGGCCCATCACCATAAGGCAACGATGGAAAGAATGACACTCCCTTGTCCAAAATTCAGAAGAGGACTGTGAATCTTCTTAGAGAACATGATAAACAAGTTAGAAATTTTGGAAATACTTTTAAAACAAACAGAAATAAGGTCATCAAGCAAAAGGGTGCACAATGGAAATACATCAATGGATTTGCTGATTATAATTGAAAGAGGTTTACCTCTATCTAGATGGCATGTATGAGATAAATAAGATCCAGGAGTAGAATCAAAGGTCCTCCATGAGTGATAGCCACATGAGCTCAATCAACACTATGTTGACCAAGAAATGTTGAGTCATAGAAATGTGTTTATAGAAATAGAGGCAATTCAGGACCAGGTCATCACTTCCAAAAGTTACAGACTAATTATCCTCAAGGAACCCCAACCTACAGAACAATGTAGATTATTCAAGGAAACAGTAGAAACTACTCAATGTGTTTTTATAGGCTGCAAAAATTTAGTCGCTACAAAAAATGTAGCAAGACATGACCAGATGGCAAGAGTTATGGATCATATATTCATTATTCTTTTATAAACTAACAGATGACAACTTTTCATACTGCAGATACAGAATCCTTGAAGATTCAACAAATAATCTACATTACAACCAGATCATTATCACAATTGCCCAGACATGGAGTTGATCCATAAAAATCTGAGATCATTTTGATATTGCCAGAGCAAATACTCAACTTATACGGAATTAAAAACTCTCAAAATATAGAGACCTAGAAAAAAAATCAAATTAATGTGGGAGCATGATAAGGCTTCTGTTCTGCTATTAGAATTGTTCCAAAAATACTGTCAGTAAATGAACATTTATTCACTTATAAGAAGCAGTTATTTTATCAAAATGCAATAGTTTAAAGAACAAGAAATATAAAAGATGACAACTTGTCCCATGACCACTTCTATCTGACTTGATAAAAAGTTATTAGAATGAGGTGATTATAGATAATGATAATAACAATAATGGTGGTACAGTAGCATTGAGAATGATGACCCTGGAGTCAGGAAGACCTGAGTTCAAATTCTGCAGTAGACACTTATAAGATGTGTGATCCTGGAAAAGTCATTGAACTTCTCTAGCTCTCAATTCCTTCATCTTTAAAATATGCAAATAATAGCACCTAACTCACAGTAAAGATGGGGAGCTAATACTTTTAATGTGTCTTGAAAACCTTAAAGCATTATAGAAATATCATCCAGAGGCAGTTTGTTGGTGCAATGGATAGAGCATTGGGGCTGGAGTCAGGAAGATCTGAGTTCAAATCCAGCCCTAGATACTTAGTTGTGTGATCCCTAGCAACTCACTTAACCTCAATTTTTGCCTTAATCCACTGGAGAAGGAAACAGTAAAGCACTCCAGTACCTTGCCAAGACAACCTTCCAGTCCATGGGGACACAACAGAATAACAATATATATTAGCTGTTATCATAAAGAATGATAGTAGGAGATCACCTTTTCCTAGGAGTCACTATCTAAACTCCTTGAAAAGCAAGAATGAGAAGACCTTCTCACCATCCTTGTAAAAACTGACATTTATATAACATATAGGGTTTGCTAAGGTTAAAAGGCTGGCAAAGTGCCTTATATCCTATCTATCTCATTAAAGTTTCACAACAACCTGTTAAGATAGAGAATACAGAGACCTATTTTAGAAAGAACAAGGGATTTGCTGGTGTTCATACAGACAGACATGGGATTTGAACCCACTTTCAAACCCTGACTGCCCCTCTACTCATTATGTGGTGAATTCCTTCAGAGCCTAGAATGACTAAGTAGGGGACATCCTGCAGAAGGGATTCCTGTTACAGATTCTGATTGGACTAGGTAGCTTTTTAGGTACCTAGAATGGTCCCTGACCATTCTGAGATGCTAAGGAGAAAACAATATAGTGGACAAGGTCACACCAGTATTTAGCATCAGATCCAGGATTGCGACTCAGTCCAAAACTCTATTTACTCTAAACTAGTTACCAAGGAGAAGTAAAAAGCTACTGAATACTAAAATAATTACATATCACCAATATCACCATTTCTTATGTCTGGTTTGTAGTAATTAATTTTGTGGCAGATTATTAAGGATCGTAGGATGAAATATTTGAACCTTGTCGGGATCTAAGAGGTCACTGAGTTCAACCTCCTGATTTTACAGATGAGAGAAAGCTGAGACCCAGAGAGATTAAGTAATTTGCTTAGAGTCTCATAGCTAGTGAGCATCTGAGGTAGATTTCAAACCCCAGTCTTCCAGACCTCAGGTTCAACTTGTTATGCATTTCACCTTGTTGCCAACTATCCAACATTATAAGGGATCGCTATGGGGGTCTACAATGGTCCTCTGAGCTCTTCTCATTGGATCCCCAAGTGTCTGCTTTCAGCTCAGTCCCGTGTGGCCCTTCCCTCCACACTCCTGCAGATATCCCTACCAGGAAGAGTGCTGGGCTTTCCAGATAGCACTGTTCAGGTCACATGAGGAGGAGATCATCTGACTGGTATTTTCATGCATAATTCATAATTCACCTAATTAATCCCTTCAAGCGCTCTAAAAAGAAAGACAACATGAGAAGTGCTGATTAGGGTAAGGAAGATGAAAAGGGAGTTCTATGAGTTCATCCCAAAAGCCTGAGCTAACGTGCATTTCCACCCACCCAGCTTGTTGCTTCTGGGCCCTGGCCCCTAATCTCATCATCTCTTTTGGGTTTGATCCCTTGTGGGGAGTTTTTCTGAGCCTGTCACTGGAACCCCTGCTGTCTATCCATCCACACTCCAGGAACCTAGGCCCTGTCACCTCTCCCTTGCAGCAAACTAGCAATAAAAGTTGTTATCTGGGCCAGCAGTAGGTTCACACTCAGAGAGGGAAGAAGGAAAGGGAGAGAAGTTTTGGCTCCTCTTTCCAGTGTTTACAGAGACACGTGAAGAGGGGGAAAGGGTGGGGTGGAGAGAGACTGCTGAAGATGTCTGCATTTCATAAGACACGCAAACTATGTAAGTATTATCTCAGAGCTGACAGTTGCGGGCTAAACAGAAGGAATAAAGCCTGTCAGAATAGCAGAACAGAGATAGCTGCTCTAACCCACAGAAACCAAAACCACACAGGGTGGCTGGGGGGAGGTTGCTAATGCTGCTGCTACAGTCAGATATTTCTAAACTCCAACAGTTCATTAGAAGGGTTTTTTTCCCCTTTCTTTTTTACTATAATACTTTAAAAGACAGCAGCTCACAAAAGAGCACATTGAACAAAAGGCAAACATTCGGAGAAAGATGGCAGAAAAGCAAGACAGCCAAATCCAGTGGAAAGAAACCAAGTGCTATTTTCTCCCTCTCTTTCTTCCTCCTGACTCTCTCCCTCACTCCTTTCCCTCTTCCCCAGTGGCTTTCTTCCTTCCCATTTCCCCCATGTACTTTTCTTTCTCTCTCCCTTTCCCATCTCATTTTCTCTACCTCTTACTGTCTCTTTCTCTTTTCTCCTCTCCCTCTGTCCTTCCCTTGCTTTCTCACTCTCCCCAAATTCTTTCTGTTTCCTTTCTCTGTCTCTGTCTCTGATTTTTCCTCTCTCCTTCCCCTACTTTCTCAAACTCTGTCCAAATTTTCTATCCCCCTTTCTGTCTCCTTTTTTTCTGTTGTTTTCTTTCTCTCCACCTACTTTCTCCAACTCTCCTCAGATTCTTCCTATCCCTTTTTCTCATTTTCTCCTCTCTCTCTCTCTCTCTGTTCACCATCTTCTCTGCTCCCCTCCCTTCATTCTCTACCCACTGCTGCATTCTTAAATAAGCTATTCTGAGTTACTTTCAAAGCCAACAAAGAATGAAATGAAAAAAAAAAAGATAGCCTTGCTTTCATGTACAGGGCCCCAAGCAACACTTCCTTTTTGATCCTGAAGGGTTGGCCTGCCTCCCTGTCAAAGTCATCACCTCCTGATGTGCCAGGCATTGGGTCAGTGAATTGGACCCTTGGCAGCAGGCCCTCTGCCCTCCTGAATCTGCTCCACTCTAGCTCAGTCAGAAAATCCCTTAGCAGGTTGTGTAACCATGGTGCTGCCAGATAAGTGACTTACTTGTCATTTAGCATACACTAACTACCTTGTACAAGAGTCACCTTGTGTGTGTGCCTCCTCTAGTGCCTCAACTCCAGTGATTTCTACTTTTAGTTATTTCCTATTTCTGTTGTATCTTTTTGAATATATTTGTTTACATGTTGTTTACCTCCCCTAGATTGTAAACTACTTAAGGGTAGGGACTATCTTTTGACTCTTTTGCATCCCCAGGACTGAGCATAATACCTAACGCATTATTAATAAATGTTTATTGGATTAATTGATTGGTTTTTGTCTCAACCTTACTTAAGGGTAGGGACCCTGTGTCTGATATAATTAATACAAGGCTAGATGCATAGTGAGTCCTCAATAAATTAATACATATTATAACTGGAAGTGACTTTAAAGGCTCTCTATTCTAAACTTGTCAAGTGAAGAAACTGAGGCAGAGAGAGCTTGACTTGCCCATGTCAGAAGGATTTAAACTCAGATCTTCCTGAGTTCAGTTGCAGCCCTTTGTTTACTGCCCACATGTCTTGGAATTGATTTATCCCAAGAAGCAACTGTGCTACAGGGTTTATCTCTCATTGGCCAGCTGCTTCTAGAGTACAAACAAGGCAGGGGCACTGTCCCTAGGTAGAGCATATTGAAAGAACCATAAATATGCAGGGTGGCTGGGATTTTGCTTCCCAGCGCACTGGAATTGAGAGAAGGTGGGTCCCATCTGCATTGCTTTTACATGTACAAAGAACTGAGCGGAGCACCTCGACAGCAAGACTTAGTTAAAAGAGAAATTTACCATGACAAATGCAATGGACGTGGAGAAGCATGGAAAGATCTACATGAACTGACAGAGTGAGGTAAGCAAGAGCCAAGAAAACAAGATATGCAGTGACTGCAATAATGTAAACAGAACAACCACAAAAGAAAAAGCAAAAGTGAATGTTGCAAAATGATGAAGAACAAGCATCACTGGAAAGAAGAGATATGAGAAGGCACCTCGCCCCTTCCTTTGTAGAGGTGGGAGGGCCACAAGTGTTATACGCTGGACACATTTTCAGATTTTTCCATATATTAATCACTTGTACTGATTTTCCTACTTATTTTTTCTTTAAAAATATTATTTGTCATATGGGATGGCTCTCAATACTGAGGGAAATTGCAGTGATGTGCAAAAGACATCAACAAACACTTATTTAAAAACAAAACCGCAAAAAAAGTGGAAGGTACCAGATAGCAGCACTGTCTTTTTCTGTGATCTACTCCTAGTTCCAGAGTTTCTGATTCCATCCTCCATCTCCCCAATTCCAATTGATTCCACACTAGGCCCAAGAGTGTTTTAGGATACTCAGTCCAAGAGTCAAACTTGCCAATGAGGGCTCTGGCAATTGAGGTGATTGTCCTGGGGCTCTGAACTTTGGGGGATCTGTGTTGTGATGGAAAGTAGGCAGCTGGGCATTGACTCAGAGAGGCAGCTGACATAGGAAAAAGAAGTTCCCCTCCCAGGTGGCACTACAAAGACCTAAGCAGCCTATCAATTTCCACCTATTACCAAGCAAAGCAGATAAGACTTCCTCTCCTCTCTTTCCCTCCCACTACAGCAAAAAGAGAGCTGTATAGTCTGGGCCTCTTTTCCTCTTCAAAGCTATCTTTGATGCTCATTTTAACCTGAGTTCATTTGAATATAATTTTTAGAAGAAGGAAACAACATATAGTGACTCACTCCAGATCCTTTACCTTTCTCTCCATAAATTTCCCTGAGGAGACTCTGGAGGTGGGAGAATTGTGCCTCACTGGACATTCCCCCAAAGAAAGGAGACTGATGTAGCCTGTGCCCCTGACCCCTCAGATCTGTGACTCCTTCCAGTGGCCATTTCCCAACTTCTTTGATCATCAGCCTCAACTCTGAGCACAAAACAGAGGAGAGGAGGTGGGGATGGGAGGGGCAGTAGAAATTATGTTGGATTTGTAGTCAGAGGACCTGCTTGACTATTTCCTACCAGTATGACTTTGGATAAATCTCTTCATCTTAAACCTCAGTTCCTTATCTGTAAAATAAGGGAGGTGAGCTAGATGGTCTCTGACGTCCCTCCCAACTCTGAACCTATAATCTCATGACCTAAGTTACCTATGAGTTGTTGATTTACAGAGGATCTGAATTCCTATTCTACTGCATGTTGTCACATCAGACATGTTAGTTATTTAGGTTCTCTGGGCCTCAGTTTTTTAATGTGTAAAATTATGAAGTTGGGCAGGATGACCTCAAGGGTCCCCTCCAGCCTAAATCTATAATCTTATGACATTATAGACTGTCTGGCATCTCTCAGACTTCTGTCCTCTTCTTCTCAGAAGACTCTCCTTCGTGGAAGGAAATCATAAAAATCACTCCCATTTGTACAAAGCTTTACAGTTTATAAAGTGTTTTCATACATATTATCTCACTGGATGCTAGGGACAGCAGGGCTGGGCGGTGTGGTGCTTTGGTTCCAGTTTCTCCCTGTATCTATCACTCAGGCTCCACATCTCTCGGCTGGTTTCCAAGACTCATTTTGCGAGGGTTGCAGATAAACCACAGGCAGTGCCTTTCCTGTGACATTTGAGGCTTGTACTTCTGCCTTTGACTGAGGTCAGGCATAAAGAGAAACTTCAAAACACACACACAGCACCCAACAAACTTCCTTTAAAAAGTGAACATGATCTGTTAAAGCCTCAGAAAAGAGGAAGCATGGCCTGAGGGGAAAAGAGACCTGGACAAGACATACCGATGGGGGCTCAGCACTGACACTACCCCACCAGATGACTTTAGGGCAAATCATTTTATTTTCTCTGTCCCCCAATACTGCTCTCTATAAAAAGTGAGATAGGTAGGTAGCACTGTGGATAGAGCACTGGACTCTAAGTCAGGAAGAACACACTTTGAATCCTGGAACATTCATTAGTCATGTAACCCTGGGGAAATCACTTAATCTCCCTCAGTTGTCAGTTTTCTTGTGTGTAAAATGGGGATAATACCACTTCCTTCACAGGGTGGTTGGGAGGATCACATGGGAGAATGTGTGCAAAGTATTTTGCAAATTTTACAATGAGATATAAATTCTAGCTATTATTATGATGACGATGAATGTAAAATGGACTGAGTTGGTAATACCTATAGTCTTCTCACACACACTAAGGAGATCAGGGATTTAGGACTTCTATGTGTATGTGTTTTTTAGCATTTTGAGATTCCCAGGAGTGTTATTATTTCATATTTCTCATCAGCAGAGATTCTATTGTCTGTCAAGTTCTTTGAGGAGCTCCTCCTACCTGTTTTGCACCCAAACTAGACCAATAATCTTCTGATATTGCCAGAAGTCAGCTATCCAGGAACTCTGTGTGTCCAAATTTTTTAGGGAATTTGTCTTCCATTCTCCTAGGAATTTCTTCCTCTCCTCTTCTCCCATCTTCTCTCTTCTCTCCTTTCCTCCCCTCTTCTCTCCTTTCATCTCCTCCCTTCTCTTCCCCTCTTTTCTCCTCCCCTCTCTCTCCACTTCCTTCCCCCTCTATTCTCTCCTCTCCTTTCCTCTCTTCCCTTCTCCTCTCTTCTCCTCTCTGTTCTCTTCTTTCTTCTTGTGGAATTTGAATCCACACATTTGATCTGAAAATAGAGCATCAATGTAAACTTTTGGAGTCTGACCAGGAGTTACTTTTGTGTAAGCTGACCTTCAGATAGTGCGGCACAGGCATTTTCTGTATTCTGTTAACCTTGTTGACAAAAACACTATGTCTTTGTCATTAAAGTAAAAATTTCTTCTTGCATTTTTATGGCAAATGGCATCATGAATCTCCCTGGCTAGGACCAGGTTAGTACCATTAGAAATGTTAAGCTTAATGCCATTGGAGACATTACTGGAGGGCTTCATAACAGAATACATATTCAAGAAAATCCTTTGATTTGTCATTAAAAGTGTCCCCCAAATGCAGTGTTAGGTTCAATGGCAATATAAGTATCAACCACCAGACTATTGATTCCACTTGTGAAATTTGAATCTCAGAACAATGACTGATGAGTCCAGGAAGAAGTATGCTTTTAATCATCCCCAAAAGTTCCTCAAATTGCTTAGTCAAAATATGTGTGCTAAGATATCACATTCTGGCATGTGGGTCCTCAACTCTATTTCAAGATAAAAGCAAAATATTTTTGACACCAAGATCCCACCTAGGATTTAGTTTGCTAATCTAAAATGTTTCCACATGCCACAGGATGCCCATTTAAGTGCCCTTATCACTTCTTCCCTAAATTATTATAATATACTCTTAGCTGATTTCCCTGACTTCTCTCTAATCCTTCCTTTGCACAACTGCCAAATTAGTCTGTTTTATACAAAAGTCTGAACACTTCACTCTCCATCTCAAAAACCTTCAGTCATCCCCCATTGCCTACCAAATAAAATACATGCTCTTTATCCTGTTTTTTTAGGCCCTAGACAATAGGCTGCCAACATAACTTTCCTATTTCACAGTGCTCCTTTTTACACAAGGTATACTTGAGCCAAACTGGACTATTCATTGGTACTTAATCTGGTCCCTATCCTACTCCTACAATTGGCTTTGTCCACATTATACTTCATTTGGGTCTTCTTACCAGTTTTCTTAACTCACTTTCAGACAATTTTTCTTGGCTTTCTCCTTGCATTCCTCCTCCTTGGTGCTTTTGGAAATCAAGTTTGCCTCTCCAACTGAAATTTCCTTGACTCCCTTGAAACATTCTCTCAGCCTCCTTGGCATTCCTGAAGCCTGTGCAGTGAGTACATTCTGATTCTCTCTCCCAGAGCTAGGTTGTTGCATCCATCCCTCAAAATTTCAAGGGGTAACACTGAGGGATTACAGTATCTCTCCCACTGTCATCAGTTCCAGTCCTCACCAGTTGGGTTCGTCATTGTTAGGTGCCCATGATTAGCACCCTGGTTCCATTTAACCATTTCAATTCATTTCAGTGAGCTGCATTGAGTAGCTTTTTCAAAGTGATATTTACTTTGAAGATATAGCAAGAGGAAAGTACAAATATTTTACCCAATAGCACTTGGGTGTACTTTCCCTTATAATGGTCTCTGGAAAAGTAATCTCAAGTTAGTTTAGCTCTTCCATAGCATCAGTCTCAGCTAACTCACACTCAAAGGAGGCATAACTGCTTGATAAATTCTTGTCTCATCTACAATTGGACTGAAGTTCAAAATGTTACTTGAGGGTCACTCCTTGAGCCTCAAGACTGAAAACTTTAACTGCAAACCTGGGACCTGGAATATAAGTATTCAGGAGCACCCTCAAGACGATCTTCCAAATTCACTAGACTATGAAGAGGGATGGGCTGGTAGGTTGGCTGTTGTCCTTCATTCTCGAAGAGGACCAAAATGGCGTCACTATGTTGCAGTCAAGGTACAATGTGTCCAACTATGGCTGATCAGATCAATATGATCTCAGAAGGTTCTATCACAGGTCAGACATACAGCCCACATGAACATTGGGAGCAGAGATGTGTCTAAATAAGTACAGTGCCTTCTTTGATGCAGCCACACCATGCTGGATGATCTTGTGCCAGTGTCTCCACATCACTCAATCGATTCCAAAGTTCTCCAGGGAGACTTTAAATGTATTCTTTTATCACTTTTTCTGATCTCCATGCAAGCACTTACCTTGTATGAGTTCTCCATAAAATAGTCTTTTAGGTAAACACAAATTTGGTGTCCAAAATTCCCTTCACAGGAAGAGATAGACTTAGTCACTAAGAAGTCATGAAATCCCCCAAGAGCAACTGAGGCCAAAAGAGGTGATAGCCAAAGTTGACAGGTCTTCTTAAATACCTCCACAGGTGATCAAAAAATCTCCTCTTCCACTGAATTACCAGACAAGGACCAGTTACTGAATGTCCACAGGTGCTGAATGATCTCTTCAAGGTACTTCCCCTATACACTATCATGATTCTGCTGGAAGCAAGTTCCCTAGCATTTTCTACAGAGACAGGGTATATCAACTGAGCAACCTAATGGGGTCTGTGTATGTGCCAGATCCTCCATTAAACCTGAATAATAGCAGCTCTGTTCTTCCCCTTTAGTATTCTGCATGTAACCGGCTGGCTGATGGATTGTAATTTTCTCAGCCAATATTGCCTCTCCCTAGCTTTAAGGTCTTCTCACCTGTTCTCATCTTGAAATTCCCTCTTCTCATCTCTTTCCTCCCTGGGAGGGTCTCATACATTCTAGCCCAGCATTCTGTCTCTGCCAAAGGTAAGAAAAGATGACTTTGGGGCACTGTATCTAATGCCATTCTCAAAAGTAAGGGATATGAACCAAACTTCCTGAGTTTTATTTAATCTGTTATAGATCCATCCATGAACTTCATTGTATGGTTTAATCTTCTATCTACCTGATATCATCCTTGCCTTTGTTTACACAATCATCCCTTTAGTGGAATGAATTTTTCTGTTCCTATTTGAAATGCACCCATGTTTTAAGGTCTAACCATTGTTTTCTCTGTAAAGGATGCCTTAATCACCCAGGTCAACAATGATCTCTCCTCCCTTCTCTAAACTCCCACTGAATTCTTACCATCTGTACCCTCATTTGGTCCCAAGATTGTATACTCAGAAAAAAGCCTGTCACAAACAGCCTCTGGGTTCTCTTACATTCTCATCTTTCACAGTTATTGGACTCTTCTCTTACTGCTTAATTTCAGGTGTACATATCCAATCCCTTCATAACGCAGGCCCTTTCTACCGTTCCAATCCTCTCACAATTTACTCTCCAACACATACTTTTTGATCCAGTGACCCTGGCCTCCTGGCTATTCTACAAACAAATCACTCCATCTCTCAGCTCTGGGCTTTCTCTCTGGCTGGAATGCTCTCCTTCTTCTGCTCTGGCTACCGAGTATCCCAGATTCCTTTAAGTTAGGACTAAAATCTCTCCTACAAGAAGTCTTCCAATATACAGCTTGCTTGGTATATATTTTTTCACACATTATCTCCTCCATTAGATTATAAGCTCCTTGAGGGCAACGACAGTCTTTTGTCCCTTTTTTATCCCTAGAACTTAGCATAATGACTGACACATGATAGGTGCTTAATAAATGTTTAATGACTAACTTTACTCTCCTCCATGTACTCTACAAACCATCAACATTCACACTAGCCTTCTCACCATTCCTTATCTACAGTAAGGGACCCATTTGCTACCTTTCTTATCTCTTCACTGGCTCCTCTATACCTGGAAAACTTTCCCTTCTCACCTGTTTCCTAGCTTCCCTGGATTCTTCAAGATTCAGTTCAAACTCTGCTTTCTGCAAGAGGACTTTCCCAGTCTCCTCTACCCCTCCATGTCTTTCTTCTGGGATTATCTCTCATTTATATTGTATATATTTTGTGTATACATAATTATTTGCATGATGTGATGCCTACGTCATTAGAAGGTGGGCTCCTTGTGGACTGAAACTATATTTTTTACTTCTTTAAAACTCTAGCACTTAGGACAAAGCCAGTCACACAGGAGTAAGTGCTTAATAAGTGTTTATTGATTGACTTATGGATGAATCGAATGATAGATTTTCATGCCTCATTCATTGTTAGTTCCTCTAGTTTTATGTTTTAGGGCATCTTGTAAAAATACTCCTAACTCTCCACCTTCCTTGATCTCTACCCCAGCCCCACCTCCAGCATTTAGGGCAGAACATACAGGCGACTCTCAATAAATATTCGTGGAGTAAATATAAACATTTTGAGGATAGATGGACAAATCGGTTTTCCTGGGGTCTGAGTTCACAGAGGCAGCAGAAGAGCTGGGCTGGAGCTGAGCAGGGCTGAATGAAGAAAACCTTGCTGCTCTATTATCCATCTGTCTGATCCATCTTGGCAGTCACAATTGAGGCTGTTATGCTCCCATTGTCCTTAGCACTTTAAAAGGCCAGCACATCTCAAGGAATCTTTCCACGGAGACAAGCTAAAATAATACATTTAGACCTGCCAAACACAATCACTTCTGTCTGTCAGGCTCCTGCAAATAACACTTCTTAGCAGAGCTCTCAGAAGATATAGCTCCAAACAGCATGGGTGCAATCATACATCAATAGAAGAGAAACATTTCCCCTCCTCCCCTTCCCAATCCCCATAATTGCCCTTTAAAATTGCTCCTGTGTTCCGGGAAGAGACATCACGATACCTGTTGCTTTCTAACTCAAAGCCAAGTGCTGTGACAAAATGAGGCTAAACACGGAAAAGTTATTTTGATTTATTTCTGAACGTTGGAATTTGAAGCTTGCTGTAGGGATTCAGCCATGAGAATATGATCTGATCAAAATGTCTTCTCACTGTTTTAGCTTTTCTTTCTTTTCCTTTTGGTTTTTTGGAGGGAGGCACTCACCACTTAGCCCAGTTTTCATGGCCACCCTATGTGTCTTTGGGCAAATTATTTAATTCTCTGAAACTCAGTTTCCTCTCTGTAAAATGGAGTCATTAGGGTAGATAGCCTTGAAGGTCCTTTCCAGTTCTAAATCTATGATTGCATAGTCCCTTTGTTTGCTTGAGAGTACAACTCCTCTAGGCCCAACCTAATCTTAATATCCAAAATTCCCTGATTAGTGGTTCTTTCTTTTGGCTTTCCACTGCTGTAGGCCTTTAAAAAAAGTCGGTCCCCTTGGAAGTTCCTGACGTGGGAGGATTTCATGGTTTTCATGGTTTCAACTACATGTTTTTTAAGGAGAAAAGGTCTTCTTTTTCAAATCAAATCTCCTGATTTGGAAATTTGAAAATAGGTGACATATTGGATAGAGTTCTGGACCTGGAGTCAGAAAGACTTGTCTTCCTGAGTTCAGATTTGACCTCAGACATTTGTGAGCTATGTGACTCTCAGCAAGTCACTTAACTCTGTTTGCCTCAGTTTTCTCCTCTGTAAAATGAGCTGAAGAAGGAAATAGCAAACCATTTCAGTATCTTTGCCAAGGAAACCATAAACGGAGTCATGAAGAATTGGGCACGAAAGTAAAACAAATAAGCAACAAGAACACATTAAGTCCACAACACATTTAGCTGAATGAATTTTGGTAAGAGAATCATACTGTGTTGGACCAGATGACTTAGCTTTAGCACTTTCATTTGAGAGGTAGAGAAACTAAGAACTAGAGAGAAGAAAAGTATATTGTGTTGGGAGAAGAGATTCCATGAAAATCCAACTGTTTTGAATCTTAGATTTTGGTACTTTCCTTTATAGACCCGTATGTACAGAGCCGTTCACAATGTTTGGTATATAATAAGTGTTTAGCAAATGCTTACTCATTGATTAATTTACCAGGTTTCCTTGCTCCATTTCTTTGGAAGAGAGAGCACTGGATTTGGAATCAAGTCTCAGCTCTGATCTTTCAGCCCCTGGGCCCTGGCTTCTATAATATGTAAAATAATAAGGTTGGATTTGATGAACTCTAAGCCCCCTTTCAGTTTTCAATTACATGTGAAAATATTTTTCAACATTCACCTTTATAAAATTTTGAGTCCCGCATTTTTTCTTCCTCCCTTCCTTCCCTCTCTCTTCCCCAAAATGGTAAGCAATCTGATATAGTTTATACATGCAGCATCATATTAAACATATTTCCACATTAGTCATATTGTGAAAGAAGAATCAGAACAAAAGGGAAAAACCACAAAGAAAAAGGAAAAAAATATGGAAATAGGATCAATCTGCATTCAGACTCCATAGTTCTTTCTCTGGGTGTATTTTCAATCATGAGTCTTTTGGAATTGACTATGATCACTGTATTGGTGAGAAAAGCTAAGTCTATCGAAGTTGATCATTGTACAATGTTGCTGTTACTGTGCACAGTGATCTTCTGGTTCTACTCACTTTGCTCAGTATCAGTTCATGAAGGTCTTTCTAAGCTTTTCTGAAATCCACCTACTCATCATTTCTTATAACATAATAGTACTCCATTACATTCATATATCACAACTTGTTCAGCCATTCCTCCATTGATGGGGGAGTTTTCAATTCTTTCACACCACATAAAGAATTGCTATAAATATTTTTTACATGTAGGTCCTTTTTTATGATCTCTTTGGGATAAGATCCTAGTAGTAGCATTGCTGGATCAAAGGGTATGTACAGTTTTATAGCCCTTTGGACCTAGTTCCAAATTGCTCTGCCAAATGGCTGGATAAATTCACATCTCCACCAGCAATGCAGTAGGGTTCTGATTTTCTCACATTTTCTCTAACATTTTTAATTTTCTTTTTTTGTCATATTGAAAGCTTTGTTCTTAAAGAGAAACCACAAGACCATGAGGAGAGGGCACATGAGAGAGGGAAAGGAAAAGAAAAAGGCACAACTTTCCCTGTGACAAGCTTCATTTACTTTACACTTTTTGTCATGGGCTATCCTTGATAATGAAAACAAATGACCTTGGACAACTTGTTCCTTAAGTAGTCTCTTACTTTGGTCCTGACTCTGCCACCCAGTCAGATAGCTTCTAAAGGATCCTTCTTGGGCACCTTCTTGGTGCCCTGAGAAATAGTCCTGTGCTGGGTTCTGAGATGCTCTCCCTATGCTATCTTGCTCCCAGCTGAAAAGCTCATTTGCTACAAAGGACTAAGGTGATGAGTGGAAAGCTAGAGACTCCCCTCTACTTTAAGAGCCTTTAGAGAAGTAGCTTTTGATATCTATCTATCTATCTATCTATCTATCTATCTATCTATCTATCTATCTATCTGTCTGTCTGTCTGTCTGTCTGTCTGTCTATCTGTCTGTCTATCTATCATTGCTTTAATCTAAGAATGCAATGAGTTTATTAAAAATAAAAAGTCTCCCTCTCTGATTGTTATTAGTTGGAGGAAGGTAGCCCCTTAGCTTACACTTGTTGACTTAGCCCTGTCCCACTTAATGCTGACTGCAGCATAAGACTATCACAAAGAGTTATTAGTTATGATTAATATGGAAAAGTTTTACATGATTACACATGTACAAATTATATGGGATTGCTTACTGTCTCAGGAAGAGGGGACAGGAGGGAAAGAGAAATAGAATTTGGAACTCAAAATTTAAAAAAAATATATTATATTGTTTTAACATGTAATTGGAGGTAAATTATATAAAAATATGACTGGGAAATAATTTAACAGCATAAATAAAAATATAATAAAACCTAAAAAAGAGTTATTAGTGAATAAACCCATACGTCCTACCAGAAAGCAAACTGATATCATAGAAATTCTATAAATTAGAATAAACCAAGGAATATGCAAGAGTAAATGAATTATTTAACTAGGAGTGAGCAAGGTGGTCAGTTCCAAATAGAAGAGAGGGAATGATCTCACCCAGAGAATGTCTATTCTCAACAGTCTCTAGAGTTGCAAACACTAGGAATATGAGGTTTTCTATCAATGCCCATCTCTCAGAGGGCTTCAGTCTACCAATCCAAATTTCACACTCCTCAGTTTCTTCCCTTGATATCCTCTCTCAAATTATATCTATGACATTCAAATAAGTCTCATGGAGTAGTTATATAGTCATTACATTCAACTTTCTCTAGCCAGGCAGGTGTCTTCTCCCTCTGTATGGAGCATAGGGCTATCTTTCAGGCCACTGCCCAAGGGAATGTTGCAGTCAAGTTATTAAGGAAAAATAACCAGAGAGATGAGGACAAATGACTTTGTGAAGAGAGACAAATTCAAAACCACAGTCTCACTTCTGACATATATATTGACTGTGTGACCCTAGACAATTCACTTATCCTTTCAGTGTTCTAGAAAATCCTAAGGCTCCAAGTGGCATTAATAGAAGGATCATTGTCACCAGGAAGTTCTATACAGCAATGGAAACAAAGGTCCAGTCCCTGACCCTCTCCCATGGTAGTAATTGAGAATCCTGATCTCCCTATGAAGGGACATCTCTGTAGAGAAAGCTTCTTCCTGAAAACCTGTCTTTCTACAAATTCTAATCCTTTAACCCACCCCTCCCATCCCCAAATCTATTTCCTTTTCTCCCTCTCTGAAGTTTTAATACAAGATCAGGAAAGAAGCTCAGTATATTCAGGACTTATAAAGAAACGAGGGAGAGGTTCCTTGTTGCCTCTGAGATAAAACACAAAGTTCATCAGAGTCAGTCTACAACCTGCCTTTCTAAATTTGCTGCACATTTTTCTCCTTCATGCAAAATTCCCTACTGTAAGTGTAAGTAATGTGGGATTTTTGTTGTTTTCTTTTTGGAGCTTAGTTTTCTAGGCTCAGGCTAAATTGTGAACTTGTGAAGCATTGATCTCCTTTGAACCCTGATAATACACAGTTGTGCTGAACCATGTAAGTTTCATGTCTACTTACTCTGAGTCAATCAGGGGCTGTCTTTGTTATATATTCTGGGAGGCTGGCCTTTTGCTTTGCTTTTTGCTTTCATGAGAAGGACTTTTTGATTCCCTGGATGGGACTCTGAGTAGTTATTTGTTAAGAGCCCCTACCTACTAGAACTACCTACCTACTCAGATGTTGGTGCTTCTCAAGTCTAGTGGTATATGTAGGTGGTTGTATTACTTTGTTCAGATAGTTGGAGCCCTGTCAAATATGTATGCTAATTTCTCTGCTTGTGTTTTCTATCCTTACTTCTTTCTACTTATCTGTAATTAAAGTGAGATTGTTGACCCCTTTGAAGCTCTCTTTTCTTCAGAAAAGCAGATCAAAGAACCTGTGCTATCAGGCCATCCTGTGTGCTACTATACCTACTTGTTAGTCCCCCAAATTAGGATGGCATCTCCCCTTTCCATGACTTCTTTCCCTTGTCCTCCTTCCTCACCTGTACCTTTTAGACCAGCTTCTTCCAAGGATCAACTCAGGTCCCAGTCTATGGGAAGACTTTCTTGATCTCCCTAGCTATTACCCTCTCCTCAAATTATATTGTATTTATTTACCTGTCTAAATGTCATGTCCCCTGAGCAAAAGGTAAAGACTTTGAAGGCAGGAACTATATGGCATTTTGTCTTTATATCTCCATTACCTAGTATGGTATCTTCTTCATAGTGTTTTGAAAATGCTTGCTAAATGAATAAAATTTGTAGTGAATGAAGGTTCTTTAACTTGGGGTCCAAGGACCCCCCAAGGAGTCTGTGGTTACATTTCAGAAGGTCTATGAACTTGGATGTGAAAAAAAATAAATCTTTATTTTCACTAGCCTTTCTCCCCTCCTCCCACTTTGTAATCCTTCATATTTGGTTTGATGCATTTCAGACTGCTAAAGGTTTCAGAATATGAAAAAGGATAAGAACCTCTGTATTCTATAGTTTCCAAGACCTCTTCCAGTTGTAGCATTCTAGAATCTTATGAAAAGTTAAAAAGGTATTTTTATCTCCATTTTACAAATGTGGAAACTTAAGCCAAGAGAGGTGATATTCCACCCAGGTATAGTTCAGGGCCAAACCAGGAACAGAACCCAGGCTTCCTGACTCCAAATTCCAGATTGAACTGCCTCTGGTATTCATAGAAAAATTCATAAAGACTGTCATGGCACTAACATGGAAAATGTTTTGCATTATTGCACATATATGACCTATATCAAAGTGTTTACTATCTCAAAGAAAGTGAAAGTGAGAGAAGGGAAAAAAATTGGGACTCAAATTTTTTTTAAATTAATGTTAAAAATTTTCTTTGTATATAATTGGGAAATAAAATATTATTTTAAAATATTTTAATTTTTAAATTAATTTTAACATTATTTTTTTAAAAAATATTATCATGGCAAGGAATTCCTCAATTGGGTGAATAGTAAATGAAGCTCCCACTAATTAATTACATTCAGCTGAACCTGGTTAAAAGGGAGGGAAGTGTTTTCCTCAGCTAACAAGCTCCTCATGAGTAAGGATGTTCTATTGGTGGTACTATTGTTAATGGATGTTAATGCTAATGACATCTCCATCAGGGCATCAACAAGTTTGTTTGCCTCTGTCACTGGCCAGATCTGTTGAAATGTTCCCACTTCTCCCTACACAACCTCTACTCCAGTCTCACAAATCTATTCACCCTTCCATTTACACACCAAGTCTAAATCCCACTTCTGATCATCCCATTTAGACCTAGAAGGGAGTTCAGAGGTTATTTAATACAACCCCAACATTTTAGAGATGAGGAAAAAGAAACCCAGAGAGATTAGAGAATTTAGCTAAATTTTAGAGATAGCAGAGCAATGATTTATACAAACCCTCTGACTCCAAGCCTAGTACCATGGACACTACCCCATGTAGCCCTGGTGCCTTTGCTGAACCTTATAGAGAATATTCTATTTTCTTCCCTCTGCCCTAGTCAAATTTTAATGAGACTTTAAGGCCCAGATCCAGTCCCACACCCTGGATGAAGCCTTCACAGCCTATCCCAACCCATATTGTCCCCTCTCTTCTCTGACCACACAATTTGGCACAATTGTTCTTTCATCATTTCACACTGGTCAGTATCACTTCCCTAGATAAATTGTAAGTTCTGCAAGAGTTGGGACTTTAGAGAAAGTCATCACAAATATGGGAGCTGTCCATATGATATAGTGGATAGAAGGCTGACCTAGTAGTCACGAAGACCTCTAACACTTGCTGGTTGGGTAGCCCTGGGATCACCTCTCAGAATCTCAGTTTCTTCATCTTTAAAATGTGGTTGCCATTACCTGTACCAATTCAAAGAGCTATTGTGAAACATAATCAGATGCTCATATGAATCAGTGATCTCATTGATTTGGGAGGTCCTTCCAATGGGACAGATCACAATCCATCTATGCCCATCCATCCTGTGGGACTCTTGTCTCTATCTTCCCATCAAGGTGGCACAGAAGGAATGTGCCACATCCAAGATGCTGGAGACCTTTATCCAGTTAATATGGTAAGAGAACTGGTAGAGCACTCCGACTTTCTGCCACCCTTCACCCTAATTACATGATCAGCCTACCTTCTCTTCCTTATTTCTCTAATGACATCTATTATCCTCTTTAAAGAGTTCTTCCTTGATCATAGGCCTCACCCACCATGCATCTCTCCATTGTCCTCTGTATAAAACTCATTTTGACTTCTTCTGAGACTCAGGTATTCCCTATCTCACTGACATATAGCACCACCTGTACATGCCTAGAATGTTGGTATTAAACAAAATGGGTCTTAGCTTTCATGAGAAACTTGGGATCATTAAAAGAGCTTTGCAGTTTCCCAAAGGTAATTCTGCCTGCTTCTTTCCTAGTGGAACATAGATGAAATAAAATATGTAAAGTGCTTGGTAAATCTTAAAGCGCTCTGTAAATGTCAGTTATTATTAGATGATCTCTAAGGTCCCTTCTAGGACTAAATCCTAAGATCCTATAACCGTATCTTGTGCTTCTTTTCCTGTGTCTCATAGGATTGGGCCCAGTGTTGGGCACCTAGTAGAGTATTCAAAAGTGCTTAAATAAATAGTCAGAAGGCAAGCACATTTCCTCCACCATCACTTGGCCCTTCTCTCCTCCCATCTCTGGGCCTCCCCCCCCTGCCACACACACACGCACACACACACACACACACACACACACACACTGGCAAATGCTGTGTTGTTTTTTTTTCTACAGGCTTCAATTTCCCCTCTTTCAATTGGGGATAATATAACAATCTCTGTTCCACCTACCACATGAGGGCTTGTGAAGAGCTAATGAGATAATGGATGGGAAAGTGCTTTGAAAAATATGAAGTGTTCAGTGAATACAAGGTTATGTATTACCACCTGGAGGGTTTGGATTCCCAATGGCCAGGCAGTAGAGTACCGTTCTGCAAACTATTTCACAGAGATGTTGGAAAATGAGGTCACTCTGAAACAGGCTCACATGTTTTTCCTCCCTCAATTCTTGGCCTGACCATCATCAGAAACGTGTTCCAGCTCTGTCTATAACCCTGAAAAATGATTTCTTTTTAACTAGATATATCTATACATAGAATATTTTTAAAAAGCTGCTTTTAGGTTCAAGACCTCACATTGATTATTACAGAACCATCGAATGTCAGAGCTAAAAGGGGGCCACAGAGATGACTGAGTGTAATACTCTAATTATACAAAGAGAGGAAGAAAGGGCTAGATAGGGAAAGTGACAAATCCAATGTCTCATCTATAAAGGCACATTTGAAGGGAAAGAGTTGAACTGCCCAGGTATTATATAAGAATTCCAGCGAAACAGAATAATACATCAAATACCTATTGGACATTAGAATTAAACATCCTGTGAGCATCTCAGCCCAAAGCAAGAGTCAATATCTGTCCAAACCCACTTTTCTTCTGAATTTCTCTTCTTCTGTCAAGGGTAACACCATCCTCCCAGTCACCCACAATCCAGTTGCTAAGTCTGGTCTCTTGCTTTTGTCTCTTCCCAACCTACAGCAGCAACCATGCTCATTCACTCCAGACCTTCTTTACCTGTCACCTAGATTATTGCAATAAGCTCCCACTTGGTATCCCTGCCTTGTCTCTCCTCTGTTCAATTTATCCTCTCCATGGTTTGTCTAAGTGTTTCTTCTAAAATACAGGTCTGGTCATGCTCCTGCCTGGATCAATAAATTCCTGTGGCTTTCTAACTACAATTTCCTCTGTTTGGCATTTAAAACTCTTTCCGACGAGGCTCCAACTTAACTTTCCAGGATGTATGTATATTAGTACCCTTCCTGAACTCTTTGGTCAAGCCAAATTGGCCTTCAAACATTTCTTCACACACAGAATTCCATCTTCCATCTCTGTCTTGCATTCCATGAAATGCGCTCTCTCCTCTACCCTTTTAGATTTCCCAAGGATTCCATGAGACCTGGGATCCTCCCTGCCACAACCCTCAGCTGTTACTGCCTACTCTCTAAAACTAAATTGTATGTATTTTTGTATCTGTTTGTACATGGTTTCTTTGTCCTCAAAGAATGTGTGCTCCTTGAAGTCAGGGACTATACTTAAGTTCCTTAAGCAAAGGTTGGTAGAGTGGGAATAAAAGGAAGCAGGGTCGGGCTGGGTTTAGGAGGAGGGCATGTGCGGTTTTATTTTATTTTATTTTATTTTTTGAGCCAGCTAGGTAGCTCAGTGGATAGAGTGCCAGATCTGGACAGGAAAACCTGTGTGACCCTGGGCAAGTCACTTAACCCTGTTTGCCTCATCTGTAAAATTAGTTGGAGAAGGAAATAGCGAACCACTCCAGGATCTTTGTCAAGAAAATCCCAAATCGGGTCACAAAGAACTGGACATGATTGAAACGACTAAACAAGAACAATCTGTGGTTTTCCTCTATTTTAATTAACTCCTCTTGCTAATTAGGTACTAAGCTCAGTTGCTTCTGCAGTGCTAAAGGAATATAAGTGGGGTCAGTGCCAAAAGATTTTGGTGTCCTGGAGCAGAACCTCCATTGTCCTGTTCTAGTTTGGTCTGGAGGGAGTTTCACCCTTGCTCCCCTCCAAAGATCTAATTAGCTCCATCCTCATCTAACAGGCAGGAATCTGGCCTAGCGTATCTTCGGGGAGATCCTTCATTATGGGGAATTCTGTTGTTTTCGTTTGTTGTTCAGTCGTGTCTGAGTTTTCATGACTCCATTTGAGGTTTTCTTGGCAAAAATGCTGTTGTCCTTTGCCATGTCCTTTTCCAGCCCATTTAGCGGATGAGGAGCTGAGACAAGCAAAGTTAAGTGACTTGCCCAGGGTCACACAGCAAGTAAGTGTCTGATGTTGGATTTGAACATGGGTGTTCCTGACTCAAGTCTACTGTACTATCCAGATGCCCTAAGGAATTCAGTGCTCAGGCTATTTTCTAAAATCCGAGGGAAACTCAGTATAGTATGCTTGGTCCCAATATATGTCCATTCTCTTCACGAGACATGAAGAGTTGTCTTTGGCAGAAATCCCATCTCACCTTTCACCTTTCTCTGTATCCCTTTCAATTTCCCACACTCCCAGGAGCCCAGATCCCTTATGATGCATCCAGCTGACCCAAGTTCTTTCTTTATCATCATACCCAGGTCTTACCTCTTCTGGAAGTTCCCTACTATCCAAATTGTCTGTTTCTTCACCCCCACCAAAATATTTCTTCCCACAGTAAAAAATTTCAGCTAGTTGTTGAAAAGAAATTTCTTTTAAAAGGAACTCCAAATAAAAGTAGAATAATGAAAATCCCTTAGTTTCTATATACAAAATCTTATTTTATCTTCATTACAGCTTCTATCATTTAGGAAAAGGCAGGTTTTAAACACCACCTTTAGCAGGAAAGAAAATGGTGTTTCAGAAAATTGAAGCCACTAGCACCCAAGTTCACACAACAGATTTCACACAGAGTTGGCTGAGACTTAGGTTAGCCAGGTGGCACAGTGGATAGAGTGTAGGGTCTGGACTGATTTTGGTAAGTTCAAATCTGGCCTCAGACACTTACTAATTGTGTGACCCTGGGCAAGTCATTTAACCCTGTCTGCCTCAGTTTCCTCATCTGTAAAATGAGTGGGAGAAGGAAATGGCAAACCACTCCAGTATCTCTGCCAAGAAAACCAAATGGGGTCATGAAGAGATGGACATGACTGAAATGACTAAGCAACAATGGTTGGGACTCAAGCTTTTTAATTCTCAATCTAGCAAGTTCTTTCCTTATAACCATGATACCTCTCGGCAGACTCCCTGCTCTGCTCTTCATTTAAGCTATATTGTGTTATTATGGGTTGTTTTTTAAATCAATATATAAAATTCCCGTCACTCCTCAAATAGCACCATGCAGACTACCACTTTATCAAGCAATCAATCCACAAGAATAATAGCGACCCCCCCAGAGATAATCCCCACTCCCACCCCTCAGGGTGACAGGGTACCTGATTCCTAGTCTATGCGTTTCTATGGCAGACACATTTATCAAGCTCCTGCTAGGTGCCAGCTACTATGTTGGGCTCTGGGGAGGCAAAAACAAATATGGAATATGTGGTATTTCATCCAGTTGAAGGTCTTTGTTAAGAAGCAGTAGGAGACAAGGTTCAATAGATACACTGTGCAGGGTCTTGAGAAAGAGATAGGAGTTGGATTTCATTTGGTACTGAAGATTTAGAGTCCAGATCATAGGATCATAGATTTAGAGTTGGAAGGAACCTTAGAGGTCCCTACCTCACCCCCCACCCATTTTATATAGGAGGAAGTTGAGTAAGTTGTCCAGGGACACATAGGTAGTAAGTGCAAAAGGTGAGATTAGAACACAAGGGCAACTAGATAGCTCAGTGGATAGAGTGCCAGGTTTGAGTTCAAAACTGACCTCAGACACTAGCTGTGTGACCCTGTTTGCCTCAGTTTCCTCACTGGTAAAATGAGCTGGAGAAGGAAATGGCAAACTACTCCAGTATCTTTGCCAAGAAAACTTCAAATGGGGTCATGAAAAGTCGGACATGACTGAAAATGACTGAATGTCTGACTCTAGAGCCAGTCCTTTTGAAGATTCCATAGGGAACCAGAGTACATAATTACCACACCAAGAAATGTGACATGATTCATACAAGTGTTTATTAAGTACTTACAATGTGGCGTTGTAAGTTAATTTATTAAGTTTATTAAGTACTTACAATACAGGCATTGGCACACAAAGGAATAAAGCGACAATCTGTGCCTTCAAGAAGCTTACATCTGATTCTCAGAATGAAATGGTGTTCTTCCACCCCACTGCCTTTCCGACTTGAAGCAAGGCAGGAAGGAGGGGCTGGGTGCCATGGATAGTTCCTCTGAGGAGGTTCAGGTGCTATAAGCCACCACAGAGGTCACTCAACCTTGGGGTGTGCAGAGGTCTCTGGGTAACTGGGCTTTTTGCTTTCCCCAAGCTCAGGAAATGCTTCATCTGGTATAATAACCATGGTGGTCTACCTCTACCAGAGAGGAAACAAACCACATGTGCGACCCACACCTAGAGTTCACACACAAGAGGCAGGGGGAGGTCTATGAGAGCATGGACTGAGGGAGCTGGGCCGCACTGAGCTATGCAAATGGATATGGAAAGAGTGAGTGGGAACCTGACCACACGTTTCCTTTCAGTCTTCTGAGGAAGAGCAGGCAAGTTGGGTTGGTGAGTGGGGGAATCTGAGGAGCTTTGCTCAGTCGTCTGGAGATCCTAACACTTTGAATCTGGACATTTTGCTCTGTCTCTCTGGGCCTCAGTTTCCTTGTCTGTAAGGAGTGTTGTGAGGGTCAAATGAATGCATTAAAACACTTTTAAAATAGGAAATACTGTAAAATATAGTGTATTAGTATGGCTTATTAGTCTCAATATTTTCTCAGTTTCTTACAATAAGACTCAGAAGACTCAGACCCTCTGGAGAGTCTGTCCAAGACATGGGAAAATGGAAGGAATTGTGTTTGAGTTGAGTGGGATTGTGTCTTTTGCTGATACTTCCCAAGTTACTGAGTCCTCTCCTAGCAGAAGTCCACTCCACCCCTTTCTCTGCTCTTTTATGTTCTCACTGCCTCCCTGCAGAATCTCAATGCTCTCACATCCCTCATGCCCTCCAGCTACACCTGTCCTCAGCAGATGTGCCATCAGTCATTTACACTTGAGTAAGAGAACATTTCTGTCACTACACTTTTCCCAGAGGCATTTATATTCTAAACTCTGATTTGTCCTCTAAACTGAGGACAGATACCTGTTAAAGGCATTTCAAGACCTGGTTAACTAGTAGGAAGATATTTTAAGGGGAGAAAGACCTTCCTGGTGCCATTGAAATGATACCCTGTAGACAGCTGCCTCATTGGTTGACATGCAAAGTCATGTGGGCTGTCTATCTTTCTAGTCTAGGTCATGCTTTCCTCAAAGCCTATATACAGAGTGAGGGGCTGGATGGACAGGCTGCCAACACATAATAGGAGGCAGCAAAATGTAATGAAATGCTGCTGAGTTCTAGGGCTGCTTCAGTTATGCTCTGGGTGAGCCTTGATAAATCACTCAAACTCTCTGGGGATGCCACCTGCTCATCATCCCATGATGGCACATAATAGTCCTCTTTGCTAAGCACAGAGCATTATGCAAATATAAGAGGTTAATTATTATTGAAACTCAAACCTGGGCTAGAAACTCCGCCTAGTTCAGTTCCAAGAAAGGAAGCCCATCTTACTTAGAAATGGACACTTTCATCTGAGAGTGGTTGCACTTAGAGGTTTGACTCTGTGTCCCTCTTCTAACCACAGGAACTCAGAAAGAGGCAGGGCTCCACTCCAGGTGACTGACAGCAGCAGCACCTCTTGCCCTTAGGCGTCTGTGGTGGGGGGCCCAGGCCCTGGTTTTTTGTTTTTTTGGTTTTGCCTTGAAGACCAGCATCAGAAGTTAAAAGAGCTTCCTCCTGCACCCGCTAAGCTCTGTGTTAACGGGTGGGGATCTGTGAGTACAGCTAAGCTTTTGATTCTTTTACATGCGGGGACTTTTTTGGCAGGTGGAAGCCTATGGACCCCTTCTCACAATAATTTTATTATAAAAATCACAATTGAAAGAAATTCTAATTTCAGTGAGATGAGGAAAGATGGAAGGAAACGATTTATTAAGTATTTACTCTGTGCTTCCACTGTGCTAAATGCTTTAGAAATATCATTTTATTTGCTATTCACAAGAACCCTGGGAAATAGATGCTGTTATTACCCCCATTTTACAGTTGAGGAAACTGAGACAAACAGATTAAATGACTTGCCTAGGGTCATCTAGCTAGTAAGTATCTGAGGCTGGACTTGAACTTAAGTCTTCCTGACTCCAGACCAAGGGCCAATCCATGCACCACCTAGACAGGTTAGGGAAACCTCTAGATTAGTGAAAATATTTCACCTTTCAAGTTTACAGACCCCCCTGGAGTCTATGAAAATCCTTACGAGTTCTTGGGACTCCAGATGAAAGACTTCATCTCTAGAGCATCTTTGGATTTTCTCCACACTCCTTTGTCCTCACAAATATCCCTTAGACCCTCTGTAGGCCTTTGTATCCAAGCTAGCTTCCTGCACCACAACAGAGTGATGTGTAACATATTTGTTCATTCACCATTTCAAGCACATCATCACAACTAAGTCTGAAACTCCTAAAAACCAAAGACCTTCACTTATAACTCTTCTGTACCCTCCTTGCTACCCACCAGAGCTTAAATCTCTGTGAAGTAACTGGCAGAATGGGGAGGGAGGGAGGAGGAAGAGGATGTGAACTGAGGATAATGTTACTGTGGTTGGCAGGTGTTGGAGCATCTCCTGGTATTCTAGGGGTTCTGTGGCTGTCCAACATCTGGGGCAGATGTGGAGGAAGCCAAAGCCCTCTCTAGCGCTGATTAGCTTGGCCTACTTCTCCCTCTCACTTCTCACCTAGAATCACTCAGGAGGATGTAGCCAAACCTCTCTGGTTCTTTCATTGTTATTATTAAGAATTTGTTTTATTTTTAATTTATGGAATAAAGCAAGTATTTCCATAATATAATAAAAAGATGATTATGCACAGAACTGCAAATCTATTATGTGTAACTTGCTATTCCTTTTAAATATATAATAGAGTTGTCATGTAAATTTCCTTTTTATTTTCTTTTTTTTTCTTCTCCTACCTCCTGCTCTAGAGATGGCTACCATTAGACCCCCAGGGATGCTAGGTAGAGTCTGACTTTTTAGAAAAAATTTTAACTTTCCCTTTTTAAAAAACTATTTAGTATTTTCCCCAATTACATACAAAAACAATTTTTAGCATTTGTTTTTAAAATTTTAAGTTCCAAATTCTCTGCCTTCTACACTCCCCACTCCCCTCATTGACAATTTTATATAGGTTATACACGTGTAGTCATGCAAAATATTTCCATATTAGTCATGTTGTAAAAGAAAACACAGGCAAAAAAATCAAGAAAAATAAAGAAAGTTAAAAAGTATGCTTTAATCTATATTCAGACACCATCAGTTCTTTCTCTGGGGATGGATAGCATTTGTCATGTCCTTCAGAGTTGTCTTGGATCACTGTATTTCTGAGAACAGCTAAGTCATTCACATCTGATCATATTACAATATTGCTCTTATTATGTACACAGGACATTTCACTTTGCATCAGCTCAGTAAGTCTTTCCAAGTTTTTCAGAGAGCATCCTGCTAATCATTTCTTATAATATGATAATATTCCATCACAATCACATAGCACAATTTGTTCAGCCATTCCCCTAATTGATGGGCATCCTAATTTCCAATTCCCAGCCACCAGAAAAGAACTGCTATAAATAGTTCTGTACACATAGGTCCTTTTCTCTTTTGGTTTTTTATCTCTTTGTGGATACAGATCTACTAGTAGCACTGCTAGGTCAAAGGGTATGCAAGGTTGTATAGCCCTTTGTACATAATTTCAAATTGGTCTTAAGAATGGTTGAGTCAGTTCCCAACTCCACCAACAGTGCATTAATGTCTCATTTTCCCCACATCCCCTCCAACATTTGCATTCTCCTTTTCTGTCCTATTAGACAAACTAATAGGCAAGAGGTAGTATCTCACAACTGTTTCAATTTGCATTTCTCCAAATCAGTAGTGATATAGAGCACCTTCTCAAATGGCTATAGATAGCTTTGATTACTTCATCTGAAAACTGTTCATATTTCTTGGGGAATGGTTCCTAGTTTTATAAATTTGACTCAGTTCTCTATATATTTGGGAAATGGAGTCTTCATCAGAGAAACGATTCAAATTTTTTTTCACAGTTATGATTGCTAAATGTATTTCCCTCCATCCTATTTCTACTGACTCCATTTATTCTATTTTTTTCTCTCTCCTTTCACCCTGTTCTTCCTCAAAAGTGTTTTGCTTTTGACTACTGCCTCCTGAAATTTGTGCTCCCATGTCTTCTTCTTCTTTTGTCCTGCCTCCCCCAACCCCTGCCCTTCTCTTATTCCCTTTCTCTACTACTTTCCTATAGGACAGATCTCTATACTCAGCTGAGTATATATGTTATTGCCTCTTGGAGCCAATGCTGATGAGAGTAAGGTTCTCTCATTCTCCCCCTGCCACCTCACCCATCTTCTTCTCCACTGTAAAAGTTTTTTCTTACTTCTTTTATGTAAGATAATTTATTCCATTCTCCTCTACCTTTTCCTTTTCTCCCAGTGCATTTCTCTTTCTTAGCTCTTAATTTTATTTTTTAGATATCATCTTTTCATATTTAACTCTTACCTGTACCCTCTATCTATATAGGCTCCTAACTGCCCCGATAATTAGAAAATTTGTAAGAGTTACAAGTATTTTCCCTTGTAGAAATGTAAGCAGTTTAATCTTATTAAGTACTTTATGATTTCCCTCTCCTGTTTGCTTTTTTATGCCTCTCATGAAATTTTCTCTTCAGTTTTTCTATTCAGCTCTGGTCTTTTCACCAAGAATGCTTGAAAGTCATCTATATCATTGAATATCCATTTTTACCCCTAAAGGATAATACAAAGTTTTGCTGGGTGGGTGACTCCTAGTTTTAGTTCTAATGCCTTTGCCTTCTGGACAAAACTCTTTGATCCTTTAATGTAGAAGCTGTTCATTCTTGGGTTATCCTGAATGTGGTTCCACAATATTTGAATTGTTTCTTTCTGACTGCTTAAAATATTCTTCCCTTAATCTGGGAGCTCTGGAATTTGGCTATCATATTCCTGGAAGTTTTCATTTTGGGATCTCTTTCAAGAAGTGATCAGTGGAGTCTTTCAGTTTCTATTTTAACCTCTGATTCTAGAACATCAGAGCAGTTTTCCTTAATAATTTCTTGAAAGGTGATGTCTAAACTCTCATTATGATCATGGCTTTTAGGTAGTCCAATAATTTTAAAATTATCTCCCCTGGATCTATTTTCCTGGTCAGTTGTTTTTCCAATGAGATATTTCTATCTTTTCATTCTTTTTGCTTTGTTTCATTGTTTCTTGATTTCTCATAGTCATTGTTCAATTTGTTCAATTCTAATTTTCAAGGAATTAGTTTCTTCACTGAGTTTTTGTACCTCCTTTTCCATTTGGCCAACTCTAGTTTTTAAGGAGTTTTTTTATCTTTGGTGAATTTTTGTGCCTCTTTTTCTATTTGGCTAATTCTGCTTTTCAAGGCATTCTTCTCCTCGTTGATTTTTGTGCTGCTTTTACTATTTGGCTTATTCTGTTTTTTTAAGGTGTTATTTTCTTCAGTATTTCTTGTGTCTCCTTAACCAAGCCATTTATTCTTTTTTCATGATTTTCTTGCATGTCTCTCATTTCTCTTCTCAATTTTTCTTCTATCTCTGTTACTTGATTTTCAAAATCTTTTTTTGAGATTTTTTTCCTGGCCTGAGACCAATTCATATTTTTATTGGAGGCTTTGGATATAGGAGCTTTGACTTGGTTATCTTCTTGAAATTGTGTGTGTTTTGCTCTTTTTTGTCACCATAGTAAACATTCTATGGTTAGAATTTTTCCCATTGTTTTCTCATTTTTCTAGACTATTTCTTGACTTTTAGCTCTTTGTTAAAGTGAAGCTGTGCTTCTGTGGTGGAGGGTGTACTGTTCCAAGCTTCAGGGGTTTTGTGCAGCTGTTTTCAGAGATACTTCTAGGAACCTGTAAGTTTTCACTTCTTCCAAGGTGGTATGAAGGAGAGGTGTTTGCTCCTCTGTTGGCCTATGCTCTGGTCTGTGAGTGGACACATGAGCTCTTTCCTGCCCTGGAACTGTGAGGAGGGTTCCCTCTCCACTGCTGCCAAAAGCTCTGCTATGCCAGTGCTCTTCCTTGCCCCAGGACTGTCCCTCATTTCTGTGATCCAGTTTCAAGCATGGGCAAGAAATGAGAATCCTGCCCCCAGTGCCAGCAAAGAGACCCCTCTAATCTCCTTCTGAGCAGTAGCTCAACTCTCTTACTATCTTTGTGCTGAGAGCTCTTGAGGCAGCTGCTGTTGTTGCCAACTCAGTGTCTCCCAAGGCCTGCTCCTGGTTTGATGGTGTCCCATCTGTGCTGGCACATTCTGTGCTAGACTATGCTTCTCTCTCCCCCAATTGCAACAGACCTTTCCTGTCAACCTTTTAAGTTGTCTTTGGCTGTAAAATTATTTTGCACCATCCTTTTGTGACATTCCGCCACACCAGAGTTTGTTTTATGGCATTATTTAAAAGTGTTCAGAGGAGTTTGGGGGAGTAGGGTCTGTTTTTTTGAAATAAAGACTGGTAATCATTTTAAAAGAGAAGAAAGGGACTTGGGATGGTAAGAGGTCAGGAAGAAGGAAGAGGGTAGTCTGTGCATCTTCATCCTTCATCTCCATGTATCCAAATTCTATCCATCCTTTGAGAAGTAGCATGATATAATAGGTAGAGAACAGAATCTAAAGTTAGGAAGACCTGTGTTCAAGTCCAACCCATGATATATACTATCTGTTTGATTTTGGTCAAGTCACTGCAGTTTCTCAGTGATCCAAGCAGCTCTTTAAGATGATAAGTTGCAGGGCAAATGATGATCTAGGTTGGTAGAGGAGAATTTCTCAAGGGCAAGTCCTTATGCCTATCCTTTTCCTTATACAATTCACCTGCAAGTCAAGACATCACCCTCCTGAGGTCTTTGGGCCTCTTTGAGAATGAAATCCCCAAACCAAAGCTCAGTTAAGTGTCTACCTCCTCCAGGAAGCCTTCCCTGGCTAATAATATTGGTTCACATTTATGTAGTATTTCAAGGTCAACAAAATGCTTTACCCACATTAGAGTCTCATGTGACTCTCATAACTGCCTGATAAGGAAGGTTAGTAAGTTTCTGTCACCCTTGTTTTACTGGTGAAACAGAGGCTTAGAGAAACTCATTGAACCACAAAGACCCATCTAACAATAGCTAGTGTTTACATAGCACTTTAAGGTTTACAACATGCTTTACACACCCTAACTCATTTGATTCCTCACAACAACTGAGTGTAGTTACTATTATTGTCCCCATTTTACAGATGAGGAAACTGAGGCACAGGGAGGTTATAGGATTTTCCCAAGGTCACACAGATGAGTAAGCGCTTGAGTCAGAATATGAACTCAGGTTTTCCTGAGTTCCCACACTCTACCATGTCTCCTAGCTACCTTAATAAGAGTTAGAGTTGTTTCTCAAAGCTTCAGACTCCAAGGACAATGCTCATTAAAGCATTCTGACTGTCCCGGGCCCTCTGCATCTCTTCCTTTTTTTTTTTCTGAATTCATGTAGAAATTACTATCTGAGCTATACAACGGGATTCCCCTGCACACTTAACCACATTGGCTATTTTTCATGATCCTCTCTCTCGCCTCTCTAACGAAACCATAAGCTTTCCCATCCCCACATGATGCCTAGAATAGAGCTAAGCAAGCGGCAGGTGGTCAGCAAACACTTGCTAAATCAGTAATCATGGTTGACATTTGTATATTGCTTTACAATTTGCAGAGTGCTTAACATATATGATCTTATTTGATGCTCACAATAACGCTCTGAGATAGGATCTCTTATTATTCCCACTTCACAGATGGGGAAGATAAGGCTTGGAGGGATTAAGTGACTAGAGGGACTCACAAGCCCTTGGTGAAGTGTCAAAACTAAGAATTCCTGGCTCCAAGCTCCTTACTGGTCCTCTGCCACACTACCCCTCATTGAAAGGATAAGTAATAGAATGGAATCTAATGGAGAAAGGTTCAGAAGGTCAGCAAGTAGAATACAATTAGTACAGATTTATTTACCACCTCCCAGCACTGGGTGGATCTAGGTCCCCACCCCTCCTCAAAGCTTAAATGGAGTCATTTTCAGGCTGAATATAAGCAAGGCTGACTTCAAACAGTGGAAAATAAATATAACCAGCTGTAAATATAAACAGTCTCAAGAAAGGTTTAGGAAATTCCTGGAAGACAGAGCCATTATAAGCTTTGATGGAAACTGAGGATGTTTGGAAGATGCCCCTAATCCTTTGTGGTTGATGTTGGGGAAGCCAGCCATCATCCTCCACACAGTGGCTTTGGATCCTCCTCAGAGACAGAATCCTGGAGTCAAAGGGTTGTAAGGCTAACATGCTGATTTCTATTACTACCACCCCATCTTCCATTTCCTCCAGTTCCCCTACTGTCCCTGTATGTTCAGGACCCTCATGCCTCATTAGTTCCCTGGCCTAAGCTAGCCTACCATGACTGGTTGGTTTCCTAGACCACAGCCAGGTGCCTGTGAGCTGTTGACATTTCTTGGACCCTGCCCAGAGCACCCCTAAGCATGAGACAGTTAGCTTCCAGAATAGAACTCTGCATGTGAGAGAGAAAGAAGGTCCACCCTGAGGAGGCAAACAATAGAGCCCTGGCAGGAAGAGGCTCTCTGCAGAGATTTTACAAGCTGTGGAGCGGAGCTCAGACAAATGTATTTATAGCAGAAGGCTTTCATGTCACCAAAGAGGGGAGGCCAAACTAAACACAGCAAAACTGTAAGAAAGCAGGAAACGAAAGTGCACATACTCTGAAATCATTTTGTTACACCCTGGGGGGAGGAGGAAGAAGGGGAAAGGCAGGAGAGGACTCCCCAGGGTCAGCAGGCCTGCCAATGATCTGGAAAGCCCTGGAGTAAGTCCCTCCAGGTCCTGTATGCTACAAGAGGAGTGAATGCCATAGCTCACAGGGATGGCATATCCTTGCTTCCAGTACTGCTGCTGAAATACCCTTTCAGATATCCATTTTAAGAAGCATCTGCTACCCACTAAATGCCCTTTTACTGATAGTCCTAGTAAAGCCTCAGAGCACGATGGGAGTTTGGTCCTTTCTAGCATATTGCCTTGGTCTTCCTGACCTTTCACAGTGTTGCCTTGAGGTACTACTAACCTGCTGGGCACAGGTATGCTTAGCTCTGAGTTCTGGCTTTTTAAAGCTTGCACAGCTAAACTCCCAGGAATGGACAGTACTACAAGAATAAACATTGAAGAAAATCTCACTTTCCACTAGATTGACGACAACACAGTCAATATTTAGCTGACTTGCTTACTTTGTTGACATCACCCATTATTTCTAAGATCTTCTTTTGGTTTAATTACCTTCTATGTTGACTTCTGGCTCTTCTTGTTTTCCATTTTGAACTTTCCATATGACTTGAATCTCAATCATCTTAGGGAGACTCTTTCTAAAGCTTTTCTTGAGAATAGAGAATCAAAGTTAAGCTATTGTTTTTATCCCTAACCATGTGATAGAGTGAGGGGCTATTGTAGGGTCAGTTTCCTGAAATGACTAGTATTCTGCCTTTGGGTAAGTAGCAAAACTTGTTACTTTCGGCCTATTAAAATGGTCATGGAAAAATTATATGGTAGCTTCATGTGTTGGTTTCATGACTTCTCAAAAACCTTTTCACAAATGGAATAAATGGGTATGTTGATAATTCACCATTATCAACATCATTACCATGTCTCCATCACCGGATCACCATAAAGGTCATGAAGCCTTAATCAAGTACCTACTCTTGTATAGGCACTGTGCTAGCTGCTTGAGACTCAATAAGAGATGAAGACAGTTCCTTTTCTCTAACAGATTATAATCTAGATAGAGGTGAGAATGTCTTTGAAAAAATTATATAATACCACAAGGTATTGAATACCATATAAGGGAAGGATACTGAAAAACTGAAGCAGTTACAGGGGAAAGTGGGGGAATGGAGACCATGTAAGACAAGAATCAACAAAAGGAACTAGGATGTCCAGACTGAGGAAGTAAAGACTTAGTGGACTCATGATTACTATCTTTAATATTAAAAAGGCTGCCATGTAAAAGAAGACTTAGATTTTCTTTATTTAGCCTTAGAGGGTAGAGCTAGGAATTATGGATAAAATTACAGAGAGGTACACTGGATTCAAATAGAAGGAAAAATCCTCTCTCACCCTCATCAAGAGGGTGATTAATTCTTCACTTTCTGCCATGAGCGATATAGTCTGAATATCTGAGATGGTTGAAATTTCTCCCAGCAACCTTAATTCCAGCTTTTAATTCATTCAGCTTGGCATTTTGCATGATATACTCAGCATGTAAGCTAAATACATAAAGTGACAATATACAGCTTTGTCAGACTCCTTTCCCAATATTAAATCAATCAATTGTTCCATGTTCAGTTCTAACTGTTGCTTCTTAGCCTGAGTACAGGTTCCTCAGGAGACAAGTTAGATGATCTGGTACTCCCATCACTTTGAGGACTTGCCACACTTTATTGTGGTTCAGACAGTCAAAAGCTTTAGTATAGTCAATTCAGTAGAAGCAGAGGTTTTTCTGGGAGTCCCTTGCATTATCCATAATCCAGTGAATGTTGGCAATTTGGTCTCTAGTTCCTCTGCCTCTTTAACACCAGCCTGATCCTCTGGTAATTCTTGATTCACATATTGCTGACATGTGAAATGAGCATAGTTTGGTAATCTGGATATTTCTTGGTATTTCTCTTCTTTAGGACTGGGATATAAGCTAATCTTTTCCAATACAGCTGCCACTGTTATCTTTTTCCAATTTGTTGACCTATTGAATGCAGCACTTTAATAGCATCATCTTTTAGGATTTTAAATAGGTTAGATGGAGTTCTATCACCTTCACTAGCCTTGTTAGCAATGCTTCTTAAGGCTGACTTGACTTCATTCTCCAGGATGTTTAGCTCTAGATCAGTAACCACACACCATTAAGGTTATCTGTGATGTTAAGAGATGAAATTGGAAGATGAGCTCCTGGGGTCTAGCACACAGTAGGTGCTTAATAAATGCTTATTTAATTTATTCAACAACCCCTAAAGTACTTTTACTTTTGGGACAGACTCTAAACTACAGAGTGATATAACTAATCTTGGAGAGACTATCTAGAACACTGTGGACAAAAGGAATTTGCTGAAATGAAAAAGGGTTGTTCCAAATTCAATTCCATTCTTTGGGGAGTTGATAAGTAAGGTAAATGCTGTATATTTTGACAGTTGCTCAAGGGCTATGAACCAGTCGTCTCTTGGGTGTTTTTTGTGGGTCTATCCTATGCTCATCCCTCACATTGCACATCAAGTGCCTCTGCAGAAATGGGCTTCTGCATTTGGGGGAACCTAGACACTAGACCTACCTAACTCTTATTTTGGAGGTTCTCCACTAAAATTCTAAGGTGGTGACAATCAACCAAATGGAGAAATCAATGCTTTGGGACTGAGCTGTCGGGATTGAAACGGGTCTCTGTGAATCTTGAGTCCTTGACGAAAAGGTAGGAGATCTGAGCACTAGGTTATATTTGGTGAGGGAGCTTCATTTGGGTTCTGAGGGATTGATTTTCAATGAATCTCAAGCGTCTAACTCCTCTAGGGAAAGCACACATCTTTGAGGTTTATGTTTGAGTTGGTTCCAATTAGCCCTAAGTTTATAAATTATTTGAGGAAGCCTCATACCTTCTGAGGCTTATCATATTGAGTGTTTTTGCATGTTTTTGTTTTTTTGATTTTTGAGCTGTAAGAAGTGGTAAAGCCATGATTTGAACCTAAGCCCTTTGACTTCAGATTCACTTTTTGCATTAGGCTATATATTTCCTTTCTTTTTCATTTCTTTTTGTTTTTGGGGGCATGCTACAGACCCCTTTGGCAGCCTAGGGAAGACTGTGAACCACTTTTCAGGAGAATGTTTTTAAATGAATAAAATAAAATACATAGAATTACAAGGGAAACCAAAGATTAGTGAAAATAGGGATGTCATATTTTTGTCAGTCAATTAGTATTTATTAAGTATGCCAAGTATTGTTCTTACTTCAATTTTTCTCATCTAAGTTCATAGACACCCTGGACTCTATCCACAGACTCCCCTTCAAGGTCCATGAACCCCAGATGAAGAGCTCCTGATCTTGTACAACCAGAGTTATAACTGGCAATTCTGCATCTGGGGCAAATTTAGTAGGGAACATGGGAGTGAGGGTGGGGGTAGAGTGGAGGGGAAGGAAGGTATCTAAGGTTTGAATACTCCTGTCCATCACTGAAGCAAACTAGAGACAAAGAGGTCAAACTCAAATAGAAACAGGGCCATAAACAGTATATAAGCCTCACTGAAGGTCATATGTTGACTTGAAAAAAACACACCTTAGCATTATTTATATTCTAGTATCTTTTTTATTTATTTTATTAAATATTTCTCAATGCTATTTTAATCTGCTCAACCTTGTGAGTCCTTGTTTGACATCTCTGGGATAGGTTAGTTTTGCGGGCTTAGAGGAAGGGTTCCCCTAAAAGGAAGAGAAACAGTCTCTGAGACTTGATAGGTCCAGTCAGCTAAGACCAGAACAGGACACCTAGGGCCCAAGAGGCCAGCCCATGATGAGCCCCCTTGGACTTGGAAGATATCCCACTGACTACTCCCAACATACCTGGCTGACTAGGCATATATCTGTATGGAAGGGGAAAGAAGGAAGGGAAGAGTAGGGATCGCTTCTTCCTTAACCAGTGTTGTATACCTCTGAATATCCTTTCCAAAGAGGTGATCTAAGGTCAAAGAACTAGTAAGTGGCAAAGACAGGTTTCTTGACTCTAATCAATACAGTGATCTCCTCTCAGAGTGAGATGTGAATTCAGTCAAAGGTCTGCACTCAAGGACCTAGATGACATGTGGCCTCGAGGCTGCAGGTTCCCCACCCCTGTGGCTCAATGAATTACACATAGGAGACACAAGATGTTGTTGATTTGAATTGATTGCCTTCCTCCCTGACTCAACATTTGTTTCATAACACTGCTTTTTGGTTATTCTTTTTTCTGTCTCCCAGCTACTTAGCCACTTCCTGGTGGCCTGCCCCACCCTGGTGAATCTGTCTGGTCTCCCATCCTGCAGCCCGCTGAGCCCAAGTTCCAATAATCCACAACGTCACCATTGCTCTCTATATGTATCTTTTGTTTTGACTTCAAAAATGATTTCAGAAAGATCCTGAATCCCATGTCTGAATCTGTCACTGAAGGTGCCAAAAAACATGGAATGCCTTCCATAATTTTCTTAAACCTCAGCTTTCCCAGCTATGAAATGGACATAATGATTCTTGTTTCTCTCAGTCTGTCTCTCTGTGTATCTCTGTGCTTCTGTCTCTGTCACTCTCATACACATATACACACAAGGAATAGGAAATGAAGTATAGGAAAATGTTGGTGTTCTTTGGTAAGGTCCTAGAGATCCTTGGGTCCAAATGAGCATGTGTTTTACAAATTTAATGACTGTCACTTTTAACTGGCTGCTACAGTTCATGCCCTACCCATTGACAATGGCCTTAGTACTCTAATTTAAGGATACCAAAAGGACCTCAACCCAAAATTTACCTCTTCAACCGCACACTGATACCTGGAGTTTCTTTGACAGGGTATTCTCTGATCAAGCCTCTTTATGAGAGAGGTTTTTGAAGGTCCAGGCTTCATTTATTTATGGGTTGTTCATGGTGTCTCGTGCTATCTGATTACTGTTCAGAGCTTCATCCAGGTCCCATCTACTAAGCCACCTACAGGGCTCTGTCCTGGGCCCTCTTCTCTTCTCCATTTAAACTATTTCAGTTGGTGATGGATTCTCATCTGTCATGAATTTAATTATCATCTCTCTACTGATAACTCTCAGACCTACTTATCAAGCCTTCTTTGTTGCTGTTCAGTCATATCCAACTCTTCATGACCCTTTTCAGGGTTTCCTTGACAAAGATACTGGAGTAGTTTGCCATTTCCTTCTCCAATTGATCTTACAGATGAGGAAACTGAGGCAAACAGGATGAAATGACTTGCCCAGGGTCACACACCTAGTAAGAGTCTGAGGCTGGATTTGAATTCAGGTCTTGCTGACTCCAGGGCCAGGGCTCTATTCACTCTGCTACCTTGCTGCCCCTAACTAAAGCACTTGGTTAGACCATGTCACTCCCCTATTAAATCAATTCCAGTGGCTCCCTATTGCTTTCAGTATCAAATATAAAGTCCTACATTTGGCACTCAAAGTCCTTTATAATCTATCCCTCTATATGCACCTTCCCAGTCTTCCATTTCACACATACACATTCACACATCCCACAATGTACTCAAGAACCAATAAACTCTAAGAACCAGGCTTCTAGGTATTTTTCAGATGGACGCTATCTCCAACTCCAGATATTTTCACAGGCTCTCCTTATAATTCTCCCCCTTCTCATCTCCACCTCCTGACTCTCATGGCTTCCTTCAAGTCCCTTCTAAAATCCCACCTTCTACAGGAAGCTTTTCCATTCCTCCTTAATTCTAGTGCCCTCTCTTTGTCAATCATCTCCAGTATATCCTTCTTCTACATGTATGTATGTTGCTTCTACATAGTTGTTTATATACGTCTGCATCATTTAGCATAAAGAAGTATCTGCCCTCAGAAGACCTATATTCTGCTGTTAAGAGAGGGCAATGATCATATGTACATGAACAAACATATTATATGGAAAAATAAGGAATAAAACAACACTAACATCTGAGTTCCTGGAGAGCAGGGAGTGTCTTTTTTTTCTTTGTATGCCAGTGCTTAACATGTTGCCCAGCACATAGTAAGCATTTAATAAATGTTGATTGACTGGCTGTTAGAGCTTTGAACATAGTAGGTGCTTTAGTACCTATTGACTGAATTAGAGATAAAGCTTTAAACACAAATATCCTTGAGGGTCATTAAGTGCTAAGACAGTCTAGAAAAATAGCAGGAATACTGAACAAGCAGTCAGGAGGTTTGGAGCCAAATCTTTGCTATGTCATTAACTAGGCTGGGACTTTTAAAAAGTCATTTCTCTCTTCTATAGGTCTCTTTTTCCCATTTTATAAAAATGATAGATTTGAATGTGGTAGACATTTCACAAATGCCTACTGGACAAATGAATCTCAAATGTCCTTTCCCTTTAATGTTCTTTTCTCTGCCTTGAAGTCACACTGGAGTGTAAACAATTGGCACTGTATCCTTTTCCAAGAGGAGCTTTGAATTACTAGGCAAAGCAGAAGGGCACTAGATTCCCCAAGGTGGAAGAGGAAAAGGGAGATCCTCCCTGGAGAAGGGGACAGGGAAAGCTAGCTTTGACTTCACAGTTTTGGCCCCAGCTGGCCTTGAACAGCCACTATGATGTACAACGGTTGAAGTAATTGTCATTTGGAAAGAAATACAGTTGACTTTGGCATCACCCAATCAAATTCTCCTGGACTTGGTACAACTGCAGTTTGATTGGCCACAGATAGGAACCCAGCTCTGTAAACTCTCAGTTCTTTCTAGAGGAGAGGTGGTGCCTAGGGAAGGCTTAAGAGTTGAACAGACCACCCAAGCAGCCATGGTCTTCTCCAGCCTCCTCTGGATCTCTGGCCTCTGGATTACATTATGCCCTTTACTCACTTTATCAAGGCTTTTAATAACCACAGAAGAGGATGTTTTACATCTGTAAAACAGGCCATTACTGTCTTATGCCCACAAGTTTACTTAGCGGGGGCACGTGCTTCTCGGTTGTTTATTCTACTGAAATCCCCTAAATGCATGTTACTAAATGGACAGAGACAGGCTGGTGAGAACCCAGGGTCACAACTGCTGAGTTTCACAGGCTTATGTCACAGCCTTACCAGGGGGTAGGGTACAGTTCTCACAGTGTCTTTTCATCACCATTTTCGGGGGGAAATGAAAACCTTCCAGGTGATGGGCACTTCAGTTTGTCTTTTGATGGTTTCCCCCTGATTTCCAAGAAGGAAGATCAGAAAGGAAGAGAGCCTGAGAAACCCAGAAAGCAATGCGACCTTGTGTAAAGATCATTGGCCTAGTTCAGAAGTCGTGGACTCGGGGCCCAGATCTCTGCAATTCGTTGTGTGATCTATGATGAGTCTCTTCCCTTGTTTGGGACACCATTTTTCTTCCTCTAAAAACCTGGGACATTGGATTAGATGGTCCCTAAGTTTTCTCTGAGTGATCAGATTTGGGATTTTTGACAGTAGAGTAGAAGCATCATATTTTAGATTGCCTAGGATTCCTATCATGATCCCATCTCTTAGCCTCCTCATAATAATAATTTCTTGCTATTATTCAGTCATGTCTGACTCGTCATAACCCTATGAACCATAGCACACCAATACTGTCCATGAGGTTTTTTTGGCAAAGAAAACTGGAGTGGTTTGCCATTTCCTTCTCCAGTGGATTAAGGCAAACAGGTTAAGTGACCCCACGGTCACACACTTAGGAAATGTCTGAGGTGGGATTTGAACTCAGGACTTCCTGACTCCAAGACCAGCACTCTATCCTCTGAATTATCTACTTGCCTTCTCTTGAAAACAATAATTATAGCTAACATTTATATAGTGCTTTAAAGATTTCCAAATGATTTATACATATCTATGTTATCTCATTTCAACCTTATTACAACCCTATGAAGTAGGTATTATTTCATCTCTTTTTTTCATATGAGGAAATTGACAATCAAGGCGTTTAAGTGATTTGCTCAGGTAAGTGTCTGAGGGGATTTGAACTGGAGTTTTTCCTGAATTCAAGTCTAGGACTTCACTGCATGAAGCTGCCTCTATAAAATAAATATAATTATGTTGTGCTAACTTGCTTTAAAGAGCTATTGTGAGTATCACTTATTTGAAAACAATCTATAACCAAGAGATACTAGATAAATATGGAAAGGGTGTCCCATAAGTCTTAGTGCAGTTTGAACCCTTACTAGATTAAAACTACATTAAGACTTTGGGGATATCCTGTATTGCCACCATATTCCCCAATGGAACCCTTCAAAATAGGCTGCAAGAGTGCTCAGCAAAGTATTGTGGTTGAAGTAAAACGGTCATTGTTCTAGGATACTGAAAACCTCTCATCTCTCTGTCAAATGGGTAACCTTGATATCAAGCCTACAGCTAAAAGAAACCTTAGAGATCATCTAATCAACAGCTAAGTAGAGAAGAAGACAGAAACCTTGATTGAGTCAGACCTGGTTTGCAGTCAGGAAGACTCCAAAATTTTAATTAGAATTTTAAATCCTGCCTCATACTCTTATTAGTTGTGTGATTCTGGGCAAGTTATCTAATTTCTCTCAGCCTCAGTTTCCTCATCTGTAAAATGAAGATGATAATGTATCACCTACTATTGCAGCAAGGACCCCAACAGACACAGGAGGACCTGCTGTACAGGTTCCTAGATCTGCTTTTCTAAAAGAAAAGCAACTTTTGAGGGGTCAACAAGCACTTTAATCAAGCACATATATCATTCACTTAGTTCAGGGGGAAAAGTCAGCACCCTGAAATTCAAAGAAAATACAAACAGAGAAATAAAGACCAACAGACAGGACTTCCAACTGTCTGACCATAGACAACACATACATTGGAGATCAACAGACAGATCCAATTGTCTGACCATTACACACATACATAGTTACTAGAGAGAGAAGCACCAATATCTGGGTTTTCAAAGCTGAGGGGGGTGTGGTGCTCCTTAATGGCTACCCAGATTCTTATCCAGCCAAACAGATATTCCAATGAGTAAGCCCCAAAGTAAAACCTTACTTCAGAATATTTATACACTTTTCAGAGATGGAAAGCAAGACCCTCTGACCAAATGCCTCAATAGAAATTACCAAAAGGTATTGAGGCTTATTAATGGGCAGGGAAGATCTTTAGCTCTCCCCTCACACACACTCACCATTAACCTTACATTAACATTATACCTGCCATTCTGGAGCAGTGTAAGGATCACATAAAATATATATAGTGCTTGTGGCAAAATTTAAAATGCTAAATAAATACTAATTAGATATTATTATTAAAAAGAGAAACCCTCAAAGATTAAGTAATATCTACAAGGTCACACAAGTTAGTAAACAGTAGAACTAGAATTTGAACCAAGATTTTGAGTCCAAATTCAGTGTATTTTATCCTATGTCACCCTGCTTTCCCCCTCCTATAGAATGGCAAGAGGCTGGATGAAACTGCCTCAAGATCAATAACACTCATTTTATGGTCTTTGAGGTGCCCACACTGGTCCAGAACACCCCTAAATCTCTATTTCCAAAGGCAGTAGAAAGAGATTCAGAGAGCAGGTCCTGTCTTCCTTTCAGGCACTGATAGTATTGTGGTACTGATTGCTTTCTGAGAATTGCTGAGCACAGACTCCATGAGAAGTGATGGGGCTCCCCTCCCTGGGAATCTCAACATCAGTTGCTTTGAAACAACCTACTTGGAAAACGGTAGGGGGAGGGGAAAGGGTCTAGTTGAACTCTAGCAAACCCTACCAACCTGGTGACTCAATGCATCACAAGGCTAGCAGCAGAATCTTATTACTTATCTCTGAAGGAAGTCTGTTGACTAAATCATTGGGTTCTAACCTCATTCTCAACACTGACTCACTGGGACTTAAGGGAAAGTCCCTTTTTACCTTCTGTATCTCTGCCCTTCCCTTTGGTAAACTAGGGATGGTAATAGCTTTTTAAAGGATGCTAAGGCTTAAGAGCCCCTTTGGAGGTCATCTAATTTGTCTTTCTACCTCCAGGCTAAACTTCATCCATCTATACTGGACAGATCAGACAACTCTGCTCTAAAGAGAACAGACAGACTTGGCTGGGGTTGGGTTTTTTTTTAAGGTTTCTTCTGTCTTGGTCATAGCCGTCAGGAAAATGAAAGTGTGTCTGGATTTCCCACATCTTGGATTTCACACCTAGAAGCCAGATTAAGAAAGCAATTTCACATGCTGGCACCTCTAATCAAAGCAGGAGACCTTACTTAAACAAATGCCATTATCAGTGAAGAGTTAGGAAATGGGTCACTGAGCAAATTTATGAATGGTATTCCTTCTTACCCTCATGTTGACAAGGTCTATCATCCAACCATGACATATGAGCATGTTTCATTAATTTGGTTTTTGTTTTTTAAACTTGAATTAATTGTTTTTCTGCCCATTTGTAAAGAGATTCTGAGTACTACATGTGACCACACTCTTCATCTAGTTAATTGAAGTTAATTGATTAACTAGCATGCCTTGAGAATATTTCCATGGAGGTCATTTCCTAATTTGTGGAGGATAGCTTACAGACACTTTTTGAATCAACCTTTGTTTCCATCTTTTCTAGGGGTTCAAGGTTGGGTTTTTTATTTTTTGTTTTCTGTTTGTTTTTAGTGAATGCCAGTCTAAAACCATGAGGAACTCCTTATTTGAAGATTAAGGATCCTGCTTTAGGAAAACCAAGTAGAATAGGAACCTTGACTCTACAAGTCTGCGTTTGGAAGTTGAGGTGGTAGAAGATAAACTGGGCTCAGAAAAAGTGCTGGAAAAAAAAGACAGTATGATACAATGGAGAGAGAACTGGGAAAGGAGTGAGGAGATCTGAGTATGAATGCTGGTTCTAACAAGAAATGATCCTGACCCACGGGGTAAAGCACTTAGTTCTAGGCTTACCTACCCTCAACTGTAAAATGGGCATTTTAACTGTACCCTTAACAGGCTTCTATCACTGGGGTTGTAAAGGCCAAATGAGATGTTGTGAACAAAAGTACTTTATAAGGATACAATGCTAGAAGAAGGTTAAAAAGAGCCTTTAAAGGGCCAATTTAATCTGTTTTCACTGATTACAGCTACATGCCAGCTCCAGATCACTCACTGTCTTTCCTTTCTCAAACAATTTAATATCGGAATCACGATCTTCCTTTCCAACCCAATCCCTCATGTGAAAGTATGATATATAGTATGATAAATATACATATATGTAACATATGAAGTGGCATGATATGGTTGAGATGATATGACATGAGAAAAATAAGGTAAAATGAGAGGACAGAATGATTGTCGAGTTGTTTTTCAGTTGTATCTGACTTTTTATGACCTCATTTGGGGTTTTCTTGGCAAAGATACTGGGGTGCTTTGACATTTCCTTCTCTAGTTCATTTTACAGATGAAGAAACTGAGGCAAACAAGGTAAAGTGACTTTCTCAGAGTCATATGACCGGTAAGTGTCTGAGAACAGACTTGAACACAGGAAGATGAGTCTTCCTGACTCCAGGCCTGTGCCACCTAGCTGCAGATAGAATGATACACTATATCAATAAACACTATTGGTAGCTCTTAAACATAACATAGCAGTACATCATACATATATATATATATGTATGTATATATATACACACACATATGTATATACACACATACATACATATGTATGCATGCATACATACATACACATGTGTGTATGTGTATATATGGTTTTTGGTTGTTGTCCTTCGTTCTTGAAGAGGACCCAAATGACATCACCATGATAAAGTGAAGTTTCAGTGTGTCCAGTTGTGGCTGATCAGACCAATACGAGCTCAGAATGCTCTACCACAGATTGGGTACAGATAATCCGCGTGAACATTTGAGGTGGTTACTCCAAATTTGTGCATCCTATGTTTCCTTTGTCCTGTTTCAATTCTGCTTTGCTCATAGAGCACAGAGCCTTTTCTGATGTGGGCATGCCATGCTGGGCAGTCCTGTGCCAGTGTCTCCCACATCACATGATCAAATCCAAAGTTCTTGAGAGAGATCTTAGTATCCATAATTTTACCAGTATATCAAACTTCTCAGTTCCCCTGACCTAAATATTCCCTCCACCTGGGCCACCACAGGGATGGTCCTACTTTAAATGTCCCCATCATCTACAGTGGATAGAGCTTTGAAGTTGGAGTCAGGATGACCTAGGTCTGAATTCTGCCTCTGACACTAGTGGCCCTGGGCAAGTCATTTAATCTCTCCTGGCCTCAATTCCATCATCTATAAAGTGATATATAAAAAAAAAAACTATAAAATAGAGGTTGAGCTCTATGACCTCTAAGATCTTTTCTCTGAAGTTTCAACTACAAAATGCAGATAATAGTAACACCTACCTCACAGAGTTGTCATGAGTTTCAAATGAGATAATATTTGTGAAATACTTAGCTGTACAGTACCTGGCACAAAACTGGAGTTTAATTTTTATTCCCTTCCAGTCCTAAATCTATGATCCCCTAACATCCATGAGTCCAAACTTTGAAATTTAAAAATCTGATCATAACATTCTCTCCTTCCATCTCCATTTCTGCCTTGCTCCTCTTAAACCTGTTCTTCTTCCTCCCCATGTCTTCTCTCCACCTTCCCTGTTTTTCCATCACTCTTCTGGTCTTATTTTCTACCTTTCATAGTCATACCCCTTAGTGGAATAGTTCAACTCCACATTATCCTCTAGCTTTGAATCCCTAGTTCTCTTATACTATTTACCACTTTCACCCCTTGCCTTACCCTCTTATTGGATTATCCCCACAATCAGGCTTCTCTACACTTCCTCATGTACTACTGATTACCACTGGAGTACAATTTTGCTGACTATTATTCTGCCTCATCCAAACTTTCTCTTTTCCTTGATGCCCTTTACCTCTTCCCCATTGCCTTCCTCTTAGCCCAGTTCTTTGTCTACTTTACAGAGAAGATACAGACTATCAGTCGGGAAGTCCTTCTCCTAATTTTCAGGCAAGAGCTCCTCTACATTCTACCTATCCTTCTCATTTGTTCCAGTCTCTGAGGAAGAAATCATTCTTCTCCTTGCTAACCCCTCTATTAGTTGGGTCATGTGCTTTTTTTCTTTCTCTTCAAGAAAATTGTCCTTGGAATCATGAAGACCTGACTGGACTCAAATCATAGTCAGACATACACTAGCTCACTGAATCAGAAGGTCACTTAGCTATTTTGTGCTGGTTTCATTTGTGTAACGGTTAGCAATCCAGATTCTGAATCCAGCATTATGAGTTCAAATCTTGTCTGAACTTTAGTATGTTGTTGCCTTGGGCAACTAAGTGGCAGGGCAGCAGGTGGTGTAGTGGATAGAGTGCCAGACCTGGAGTCAGAAAGATTCATCTTTCTAAGTTCAATTCTGACTTCACTTATCAGCTATGTGACCCCAGGCTTTTCACCCGGTTTGCCTCAGTTTTCTCATTTATAAAATGAGCTAGAGAGAAAATGGCAAGCCAGTCCAGTACTTTTGGCCAATAAAAGGGTCAGGAAGAGTCTGACAGGACTGACATGTCCTTTAGATGTCATTTAAATTCTCAACGCCCCAAGCAACTTTCTAAATCTATACATTACAAATACACTGTTGATCTGCTTAAATGGAGGGAATTTTCACACTGGAAATACCCAAAGGACAAAATCCTAGACAGCAACAACACTATCACCAACAAAACCCTCTAGCATAGGGCCTTCTACATAGGAGATTTATTTGTTTCAATATTTGTTTCTTTTAAATTATTTTGTCTCTCTTCTGAAAGTTGAGTACCAGAAAAATCCCAATTTCCTGTCACTGCCTAATTTTTCCTTAGTCATCGTGTAAGCGTTCTACTAATCAGACAGTTAATAAACATTTATTAAGCACCTACTATGTGCCTGGCACTGGGCTAAGCACTGGGGGATACAGAAAGAGGGGAAAGACAATCCTTGCCCTCCAGGATCTCACAATCTAATCTACCTACCTGTCATTCAGGTGCTAGTTACCTCTTCCAATGGCCAAGACTTCTTGGCAAAAATGAAGTTAAGCAAGAGTGACCTCCAAGGAAAGACTGGAGAGAGTATTTTCATTAGCATCTCTGCAAAGGCTGGGAACTAAGAGTATGGAATATATGATAAATATATACAGCAAAGTCAAATTATATATATATGTATATATATACACATATATATATGTACGATAAAGTCAAATTTTTCAAACACATTGGCTAGTGTCGCTGAACTGATTTTTTTCTTTTTTTCTTTATTCTTTGTTATACCTCAGGAAGAAGTATAAAATGGCAATTATAGGTGATAGAAAAATAAAAGCTATCAATAATAATTTATATTAAAAACAAATGTCACATTTTTGGAACTAGATTATAAACTCCATGAGTTTATACATACAATACAAAAAATATACTCCCCACAGTACTTGGTGGTACTTAAAAAAAAACTTGATGATTACATCCGTTAATGTGGGCTTCCCTGTCTACATTAGGAGAAAGCTGGTCACTTTCTAATCATTGGAGCAAAAGTCTTAAGGAAGGGAAGGAACAGAAAGTCAACAATCCTTAGGGAAATAGCAAGAGTATGGATGGAAGGTAGCCACCAGGTTTTTGTAGTATAAAAAGCGGCAGATCAGTCAGGGGATCTGGATTCAACTCCCTCACTTTTAGCTGAATAATGGGGGGGTATATCACTTTAATTCTCTGCCTCAAGTTTCTCATCTGTAAAATGGCTGTAATAATATTTGTCTTACCTATGGCACAGGGTCATTATGGGGAAACTGCTTTTTAAACTTTCATAATGCTATATAAACGCCTTCTCTAAGTGGCTTGGTTGTACTCCAAGTCCCACTCATTGACCAGCCATGATTTGACATCTGATGTTAAGGTTTTAGCTTTGGAGTCAGGAAGAATTCACAGAATCCTTTACTGAGATGCCTCAGGCATACAGGCCTGCCCTCCTCCATATCCTTGTCTATGATTCACAATTTTCCCTTTCTTGCTTCTCAACAACCCTGTCACTCCCCCACTCAAAACAACGACTAACATCTTAAGTGTGGCTGTTACACAGAGTTCAATTTTTAGAACTATGTGTGACCAAAACAACTTCTTTTTACATCCCTGCAAGCAAAGACAATTAAGTCCAAACTAGGACTTGTTCCATCCAAGGAAGTATAACTTCAGTGATTGGTGCAATTTCCTGGTCATCTAAGGCCCCACCACACCTTCTAGGCTCCTTTTCCCTGAAGGAAGGGAGACTTTCTTCAAGACTCACCTGGCTAAAGGAATGGGAAAGTCTTCCTTGTAGCCTGGGGCATGAAAAGGCCAGTCTACCAAGAGTTAGTACCCCTCAAGACATGGCAGATGCCCTGCTAGGCTAAAAGTCAACACACACTTCTAATCCAACGCACCCTCCTCACCAGGAATATTTCTCTCTGGAGACAAATGGGTCTAAGGCTACCTAAACCAGTGCCATATCCTAACCAGAATCCTTTTGTCAAGTATTGGATTCATAAGTGTTTCCTTTCATTCTAATCCCAAACCTGAACCACCAGACCAGCATGATTCAGGCCTGGAACACCACCCTAGGCCATCATGATGATCTGGCTTCCTGGAAATAGACATATAAGTGTATAAAGTCTGAGGCACTGTTAAATATACATATTTTTAAAAAATTTAAGTCTGGAGCTGAATAAAACATGTCTAATGAGTGCTAAAATGTGTTTTCTTTCTTCATTGAGAGAAGATCCCCTGCCTTTGGCACATAGATCAGACAATGCTCTGAGAATGTTTCCTAAAGTCTATTTTCATCAAAAACCAGTGCCTGTTCCTTCAATTCGCCAGGAAGGTCAAGCTTTATCATTGGCTGACCTGAGCTTTGTCCCAGGTCACTGACATAGGAATCAGTCGTGTTTCCTCCTGAATGTCTGTGTTTCCTACAGCAACAACATCTAGAGTTGGACCATCTTCCTATGTGCCTTGCTCTACCCCCACCCCACCCCCACCCCCATTCCCACCCCACCCCCACCCCTCAGGCATAGTTCTGAGGAGTAACAACTCAGCTGGAGACACTTAATCTCTTGGGTCCTCATGATCCAATGGGCAGGCTCCTCTATGAGCAATTAAATAAGCAAATATTTTTGAACATCTACTATTTATGCTACTGTGAAGGAGATACAGCCACCTCCCTATCTTTAAGAAACTTATTCTATGAATTAGAGAAAGAGGACATAAACAGATATGTAAAGTAGCTAAGAATACTAGTTGATACATGATAAGGACAAGTGGGAGATATGGCCCACTCTGGGCTGTTTGTTCATACTTTTTCCCATCTGTCTGCACTTGTCTGGGAAGTCTGGACCTTCACTTCCCCCACTCTACTACTCTATCAAACCCTATCTTTTCCAAGAGACCTGACTCTTGTCAAGTCCTCAGAAATCAAATCAAACCAAAGGTGTCGGAATTTGTTAATGTTTTCATTTTTTTGCTCTTTTTTTCCCTCACTTACATTGGTATACAAACTTAATTCTCCCCATGTCTGGCAGTTCCTAATGAATAAGGTTTGAAAAGAAAGCTATGTCCCAGGACATTTTCTAGGAGATGATAATTTTCCCTTCCATATCTGAAAGATGCCTAAGAAATCTTCAAGACTAGAGAGCCTGCTGAAAACCTAATCCAGCTCAGCAAACATGCTCTTAGAACACCAATTGATTTTTTTTCCAGACCTAAAATAGGAGACTTCTGAAGGCTACCTTGGGTCAAGGACAACGGAGGGGAAAGTACAGGGAACATCAGACCCCAAAGGATAGCCCTTACACTTTTTTAGATGAAAGAGTGAAAAAACAGAAATACCATGTGGGTGTCCCTCCCTTTCTCCCCTTGACCTCCACCTCACCCTTGCAGGGAGGAGGATAAGGATGAAGAAGATGGGAAAATGGAAAAGGAGGAAATGGGATTTTTTTCCAACATATAATACTATCTTATTTTATATTCAATCATTTTCCAGTCATGTTCAGCCCTTTGTGACCCCATTTGGGGTTTTCTTGGCAAAGATACTAGAGTAATTTGTCATTTCCTTCTCTAGATCATTTTAAAAAACAGTTTTATTTAAAATTTTGAGTTCCAAATTGGATTTCTCCCTCCTGACTTCCCCTCCCCGCTCCCTGAGATGGTAAGCGATCGGATATAGGCTATACAAGCGCGATTATGTAAAACACTTCCATACCAGTCATGTTGTACAAGAACATTCAAATAAAGGAAAAAAATCAAAGAAAGTAAAAAATAGCATGCTTCAGTCTGTATTCAAACAGTATCAGCTCTTTCTCTGGAGATGGATAGTATGCTTCAAACGTTAGTCCCTTAAAATTGTCTTGCATCTGTGCATTTTTGAGAATAGCCAAGTCATTCACAATTCCTCATTGAAAAATATTTCTCTTACTGTTAAAACATTCTCCTGATTCTGTTCACTTCACTATGCGTCAATTCATGTGAGTCTTTCCAGGTTTTTCTGAAAGCACCCTGCTTGTCATTTCTTATAGCACAATAATATTCCATTACAGTCATATACCACAGCTTGTTTAGCCATTCCCCAGTTGATGGATAGTCTTCAGTTTCCAATTCTTAGTCACCTCAAAAAGAACATCTACAAATATTTTTCTACAAATAAGTTCTTTTCCCTTTTTTAAAAAATTGTCTTTATTATATAGATTTAAATTTTTAAAAAAAAATGTATATTAACAGTGCCTCAGACTTTATACACGTATATGTCTATTTCCAGGAAGCCAGATCATCATGATGGCCTAGGGTGGTGTTCCAGGCCTGAATCATGCTGGTCTGGTGGTTCAGGTTTGGGATTAGAATGAAAGGAAACACTTATGAATCCAATACTTGACAAAGGATTCTAGTTAGGATATGGCACTGGTTTAGGTAGCCTTAGACCCATTTGTCTCCAGAGAGAAATATTCCTGGTGAGGAGGGTGTGTTGGATCAGAAGAGTATGTTGACTTCTAGCCTAGCACGGCATTTGCCATTTCTTGAGGGTTATTAACTCTTGGTGGACTGACCTTTTCATGCCCTAAGCATGAAAAATATATATAGATATATCTATATAATATCTGTATCTATATATCATGCCCTATATAGATATATAAATTGTCTTTATTATATATATATAATATATATAAGTGATCTATTTTATATTTTGTGATATTCTCTATATCTTCTTGGGTTCTAAATTCTTCCCTTATCCATAAATCTGACAGATAAACTATTTCATGCTCTCTTAATTTGCTTACGGTATCACCCTTTATGTGTAAATAATGTACCCATTTTGACCCTGTCTTGGTATACAGAATGAAATGTTGGTCTGTACTTAGTTTCTACCATACTATTTTTGTTCCAAAAGTTAGGATCTTTGGGTTTATCATATCCTAGATTACTATGATCATTTACTCTAAGGTAATTTGTACCTGATCTATCCCACTGATCTACCATTTTGTTTCTAAGTCAGTGTCTATTGATAATTACCACTTTAGAATGCAGCTTGGGATCTGATACAGTCAGAGTCTTCTTTTGTATTTTTTTCATTGATTCCCTTGATATCCTTGAGCTTTTGTTCTTTGAGATGAATTTTGTTATATTTTCTAGCTCTATAAAATAATTTTTGATAGCTGCTGATATAGCACTGAATAAATAGATTAATTGAGGTAAAATTGTCATTTTTATTATATTGGCTCAACCTACCCATGAGCAATTAATATTTTCCATTTGTGTAGACCTGACTTTATTTGTATGAAAAGTGTTTTATAATTGTGTTCATATAGTTCCTAAGTTTGTCTTGGTAGGTAGAATTTCAAATATTTTATGTCATCTACAGTTATTTTAAATGAAATTTCTCTTTCTATCTTTTGCTGCTGGACTTTGGAAATGCTGATGATTGATGTGGGTTTATTTTGTATCCTACAACTTTGCTAAAATTGTTAATAATTTTAAATAGTTTTTTAGTTGATTCTCTAGGATTTTCTTAGTATAACATCGTATCATCTGCAAAGACTAAGAGTTTTATTTCCTCATAGTCTATTCTAATTTCCTTCATTTCTTTTTCTCTTTTTACTATAGCTAACAAAGAATGACTTTTCAGTAGTGGAATCAGCTGCCTGAAGGCTGGGAATCCTGTTTTATTATTTATCTTTGTATCTCCTCTAGTATAGCAGGTACTTCATAAATAGTCATTACAATAACATGTTTAAAAGAATAGATAGAAATGACAGTGCATGCCACTATCTCCTCCAATCCAACCTCAGACACTTAACTCACTGTGTGATCCTGGACAATTCACTTAACTTTATTTACCTCGTTTTCCTCATCTGTAAAATCAGTTGAAGAAGGAAAAGGCAAACTACTCCAGGATCTTTGCCAAGGAAACCCCACAAAGGGTTTACAAAAAGTCAAACACAACTGAAACAACTGAACAAATCCCCTAACTAGTAACTCCAAGACAATTCAGAAATTTGTAGAAGGGCTCACAGGGATTTGCCTATGTCACTAATTACTATATTTCTTGGAGGAACTGGTAAATTAACCTTGGAATATCAGTTAGAAGGGATCTTAAGAATCATCTAGTCATCTAGTTTAGCCCTATAGCTTTAGAGACAAGGAAAATGAGATCCAGAGAGAGTAAGGAACTTTTCCAAGACCATACTTGGCCGGCCCATGACAAGGATTCAGGTTTTCTGATTCTCAATTTTTTCTTCACTACACTATGTAGACTTCTTACCTCTACTTCTTCCCACTCTGTCCTCATCAGAAATAGAGATCAGGTGGCTATGTCTTAATAGTTTAGAATTACCACAAATTAGAATTGGTTAGCAGAAAGCTGGACAATATTAGAAATGGCCAGGATTTGGAAACCAACGGATCCCATGGGGAAGGACAGGTAATCAGAAGAGAGTTCAGAAGTTGACTTTAAGGAGAATTCCAGAGAGCAGGGCAGTTAGCTTAAGAGAGCCAGTAGTGGGCAATAGATGTTTAGGTCGTGGCAGATCTGGTAATGGGTAGAGGCTTCGATCTCTGATCATGGAGAAACAAGCAGGGTGTTGTTAACAATAACCTTTCTTGTACAGTTCTTAAAGCTTTCTTTCTTGTTGTTTCTCATTCATTTTCAAAGAGAACCAATGACATCACAGGATGATTTCCTGACTTGTGCATGAATCAGATTTAAGTGAGGTAGAATTGCACAGTCATCAGTTTCTCCCTCCCTCTCTCTCTCTCTCTCTCTCTCTCTCTCTCTCTCTCTCTCTCTCTCTCTCTCTCTCTTTCTCTCTCTCCCCCCCCCCCGCCTCTCTCCCTCCCTCCCCCCTCCCAGAATCATCAAAATCCAGTGGCAAGACGGAAGTCAGATAGACTGGCAATGGCCTAGGATGCAGTGGATAACCTTGACTTCTTCAGTGTCCTACCAAGTTCCAGGTCTTCCACAGAACCTGTTTGAGGTAGACACTCCCCTGACTCATGAATGGATTTGAGACCCCTCAGTTACCCTCAACCTAGTTGAGCCCATCTGCCCCAACAGTTTGACCAGGGTATAGCTGCTGTGCATGCCATAGCTTCTTGGAGTTCCAGGTAAGAGTTGAGTGAAAGGCAGGCACAAAAGATGGATGAGTAGCCCTGAATAGGGCTCTGCAAACCCTCCCACTAGAGCTGCTAGTCTTCCCTGAACACTCCGTGCACCCCAAGCTTTCCTTAATACACAACAGGCAGTCTGGCTTTTCAATCTGATTCCAGTCTACCTTTCCAAGCTCATTGTATGGGAAACCCCTTCATACTCTTCATATTCAAGCCAACGTGGCCCACTTATTTTTTGTCAATGGCATTCCACCTCCTGCTGTACCCCAAGGATGGAATGCACTCTCTCCTCAAGTCCCTCTCTTTAATCTTCAATCTTCAAGTTCATCAGCTTATATACCATCTCCTCTGGGAAACCTTTCCAAATCCCAAAATTGCTACTGCTCTCTTCCCCTTAATTGGTCATATCTATATATCTATTTACATATAATACCTCCACCCAGCAGAATATAAACACCTCAAAGGCAAGATTTTTTTTTCTGTTTCTAGGAGCTCCCAGAAGAGTGCCTTGAACATAGGTATTTAACAAATGCTTTTTGGATTTGATTGGTTTGGATTGCCTGTCTATCCTAAGGGTTCTTAACCTGGTATCCACCATCCCTCAAAGGGTCTATGAATAGATTTCAGGGAGTCCATAAACTTAGATGGGAAAAAACCTATATCATTATTTTCACTAAGCTTTGGTTTCCTTTGTAATACTATGATTTCATTTTATTCATTTAGAATATTCTGAGAAGGTCTCCATGATACACACACACACACACACACACACACACACACACACACTCAAGGATAAGTAGTCCCCACTCTAGCACATCCTTCTATGGACCAAATAATCCTAACACTTTTAAGTTTTTTCCTATGTGTTTCTTTAATTTCTATCATTTTTCATCATTTTATTAAGATCCTAAAAAGACTAGATTTTTATCTTTTATAGCAATGATCATTCCTCCTTCTCTGTCAGGGTTATGTTCTTAGTAAAGAGAGTGGGTATAAATTCCAAAGCTTACCATTAAAATGGTGTTAGCAGAATAAGCCTCTACTTAGCTACTCAGAGACAGCAAGGTGGGACAGCGGATAGAGCACAGGACGGGGAATCAGGAAGACCTCAGTTCAGATTCCATCTCCGAACTTTTCTAATTGTATGACCCTACTCTGGGCAAGACACTTGACCTTTCTCTCCTCAGTTTTCTCAACTATAAAGAGAGGAAAATAATGGCACCTAGCCCACAGGGTTATTGTGAGGATAAAATGAGATAACATAAATGGTAGTTATTATTCTTTTTAATTATTACTTATTATTATTTTGTTGTAGCTGTTGCATGTGACTAGTTTAGTATAGGGGATGAGCCTTAGACTTGGGGAAAAGAGTCGGGCTTTCATTCTGTACCTGCTACTTCCTAGGTATGTGACATTGTATAAGTGACAACTCCTCTGAGCCTCCTCCGTATACTCATCTGCAAAATGGAAGCAGTAATATTTGTGCTACCTACAATGTTCTGTTATGAAAAGATAATAGATATAGAGGGCTTTGTAACCATAAAGCACTTCATAAAAATGAGTTATTGTTAGTATTAGAGGTGCATCCAATATAAACAGATTTTGTTTTGTGTGTGTGTTTTTTAATAGGTCTTTGCTCCAGAAGGTCTCGTTCATCTATAATTACAACTCTGTCACCTTTAGATAAACTGGGAAGGCAGTTAAAATCATCCTCCACAAAACTTCCCTACCTTTGTTGTAAACAATAAATGGTTTTATTTCCAAAACTCTAAGTTTATTTCTGAAGTAAAATGCTATGTGTCAGGCAATATTTCTTTATGTGTTTTTGAGAGTGGTTTCAGAAGGTGTTGGGAAATTCATTTAGCTTTGGTGAGCAATGAAGCTACCTACTGGGCCGTAATGTACCAACAGCAATAAATGCTTATTGACGATGACAGCGATGAAACTTGATAGCTCTCTGTATATACTGGATGGCCCAATATAGATAGATTGTCCTCCAAAGAGAACTCAGTAACTTTCAGCTTTGGCCTCAGCTAGGTTTCCAACTTGGAACATAAACTAGGATTTGAGCCCTTGCATGGTGAATAAGTTAAATCTATTCTCCTGGGAACCTTGAAAAATACTGGGATCATTTATGTATGAATAGGTGATTGACTAGAGAGGCAGCTTGGTGTGGCTCAGTAGCTGTTATTTGTGGGCAATGCTGGTCCAAGGGGTTCATGCTAAAAACTCTAGAATGATGTCTTCAGTAGTAAATAATTGCACAATATTTGAATAATATATTAGATTATTTTGATAGCTTCTGACTTTTTTTTTTATTTGAAAGGAGTTCGTGGAACAAAAACCACTGGAAACCACTGGTGAGTAGAATTCTGGAGCTGCAGACAGAAAGAACCACATTCAGATCAGATCAGAAAGGCAAGTTGTGTTGTCATGGGAAGACTCAACCTCTCTGGGCCTCAGAAACCTCTCTAAAGTTAAAATCTGTAGACAGCAGATTGGATGGAATTTCTGTACTGTGGAAATCGCAGCTCATTGACATATGCAAATGAATACAATGGTACAGCAGTTGAGTTTCGTTCTATTGTGTGTAGAAAGACTTGACGCTGTCTCATTAATTAACCAATGATCAAACAGATATTGAAGACCTTCCAGCTCATGCTAGGCACCACTCCTTTCATTTTACAGGTGAGGAAACTAAAGCCCAGAAAGGTAATATGTTTTGCTCAAAGTCACACAGAAAGTTAGTGGCCGAACCAGGATTGATGATCTAGTCTACATCTCTTTCTGCTGTACCCTATAATCACTTAGAAGTAAGTTAATCTTCCTTTCTTCCACTATTTTTCTTCATCTCCCCCTCCCCAATTTACCCCCCAAAACTGAATATGCTTTTGTGAAGGTATTATAACTTTCTTCATAATTTTCTTTGGAAGGTAGGTCAGGGAACAGATAAACTTAGGCCCCATACTCTTCCCAATGACTTGGCCTTCTGGGAATGTGCCCAGGAAGCTCTCGGGGAGGGTTACCTACCCTGGTCCAAGCTCAGACACATCCATGCTACTGAGTTTCACTATAATGAAGGGTAAATCAGAGACACCCAGTGATCTGCCTGATTTGAGTGTACTGAAGATGACTAATGCTGCATAGTAGATACAATAAAACAGATCATGGAAAATTTAATGAAGCGTGGTCAGCAATAACTGAATTATTTATGCCATCTCCGCCTCTTCAGATCTCTCAATTGCCAGGCCTCTACCGATGTAGCCCTAGAAATCTGTAAGCTACAGAGAACAGGGAAAGTGAGACTATGTGGTATCATGGCAGGAAGGCTAGGCTGGGAATCAGTTCTTGCTCAGTCACAATGGGATGTGTAACTGTAGGCAAATCATTTTACCTCTTGTGACTCAGTTTTCTTATTTGTCAAACAAAGGGAGTGGACTTGCAGTGAACTATCTAAGGTCATCTCCAGCTCTGGCTATCTATGGTTCTTCTTGTTATTGTTAAGTGGTTTCAGCTGTGTCCAACTCCCCATGATACCATTTGGGGTTTTCTTGGCAGAGATACTGGAGTGGTTTGACATTTCCTTCTCCAACTGATTTTACAGATGAGGAAATTGAGGCAAACAGAGTTAAGTGACTTGCCCAGGATCACACAGCTAGTAAGTGTCAGACACCGGATTTTAACCCAGAAAGATGAATCTTCATAACTCCAGGCCTGGTGCTCTATCTACTGCTCCATGGACTGAAAAAAAGTCATTTTGGGTGAAGCCTTCTATCTTTCTGTCTCATCAGCCGGTGTGTGCCAGTGGTCAGGTATGGAGCTTCTCTTCAGGAGGAAGGCTGCCAAGCTGGGGTGGTGGCCACAGGGACTACATCTGCCCCCACAGCAATGCCACCTGGGTGGAGAAGACAGCTCCCTCCAGCCCACACAACCAAAAGCAGAGTTGGCAGTCCCTGTTGCCATCAACATAAAATTGTATAAGCAATTAATTAACAGCTTGATACAGTGCTGGGTTCACTTTGTTTGCGTTTGCCAGAGTTGCATCAGATTTTCCAGCCGAGAGGGCGGGGCAGCAGGTTTTTGAGATATTTTTTGCTAATGGGCTGAAATATTACACCCATAATTATAGCCTAGCTGAATTTTTTTTTTGCTCATTTTGTTTAGCATAGCAAACATTGTATCTGATTACAGCCATTCATTTCCTCTTTATGAAATGAGGGTTTAATTACATTCTGCAGAAGGGATCAATGGCGCTGGAGAGATGATCTGGGTTTAAAAAAAAATCCTGAAGACTTTGATAGAGGATAAGAATTTGCTTTATGTTGCAAGAAGCAAAATGTGAGAGTTGGATGACTCAAGTCAAGAAGCATGGCAACTGGGATCTTCAGGTTAAAGACTGCTCATCCCACTCTAGGTCTCAAGCCAGAGGTGTAACCAGTGGAGGATGAATGAGGTTTTGCCCTGAGCACTCTTCCTTCCCCCAGTGGCCCACTTCCTCCTCACCATGACCCCTTCTCTTCTTCATGATCCCAGTCTACCTCTCACTGTTCCATTCCCAGGCTCCCATCATCATGGGAGCTCTCTCCTAATTCCACTCCCCTTCCTTAACACCCAAAGGGATGAGATTGAACCATCTCCGTCTCATGATGTGAATGCTCCTGAATTTTGAATGATTCTCTACATTGCCAGTGCTACCACCAGCAATTCTTTTTTATCCTAGTGAAACATTGCTAGCTATAATTCTATCCTCTCCATTGCTTCCCTAGTCTGCATTCTTTATTCTTCCTGGTCTTTCTCTTCTCTGACACATCTATTACCAGGCCCTTTGGTCCATTACCCTATCTAGAGCTTTATTCATGCCATCCCCTCCACCTCTTGATCCAAATCCTACCCATCTTTCAAGGTCTAACTCCAATCTTCTTATTTCTGTGAAGACTTCCCCAGTTACTCCAGTCCACAGTTATTCAGAAGCAGATAAAGTGGAGGCAATGCTGGAATTAGAGTAGGGCAAATCTACACTCAATTACGAATTCTGAAATTTATCAGATGTGTGACCCTAGGAGAGTCACAACCTCTGAGTTTCAGTTTAATCTTCTGCAAAATGGAGATAATAATTGAGGACCGAATGAAATAATGTATGCAAAGTATTTTGCAAACCTTAAAGTACAATAAATATTGATGATGATGATGAAGATGATGATGATGATGGTGATTTCTCCCCCTTTAACAAGAAGGAAACAAACATTTATAAAACATCAACTATATGCCAGGAATTGTATAAGTGCTTTAGAAATTTTATCTCATTTGATGTCCATAGCCACTCTGAGAGGTAAGCGATGTTAGGATCCCTATTTTATAGTTTAGGAAACTGAGGGAAACAGAGGTTAAGTAATTTGTCCAGGATCACACTGTTAGGAAGTATCCAAGTCTAGATTTGAATTCTAGGTCTTTTCAAGACCCTCTCTCATGTGCTACCTAACTACCTTCACAGCAACATTTGAAGGATCTCCTGTATGTATAATAATTATACACATATATATACATATCATATAAATCATATATAACATATATCCAGAATGTATCCAGTATATATAAATATGTATACTTATAAAATATATCCAGTATATATAAATATATATATCCTGACTATATAAACATATATCCAGTATATATATCCAACAAAGTCGAGTTAAGCCAGGGTCTCTGACTTCATGGAGCATACAGTATAACGGCAGGATGAGACAACATATTGTTGTTGTCATCATTGTTCAGTTATTTCAGTCATGTCCAACTCTTTGTGACCCCTTTGGGGTTTTCTTAACAAAGATACTGGAGTGATTTACCATTTCTTTCTTCAAGTCATTTGATAGATAAGGAAACTGAGACAAGCCGGGTGAAGTGACTTCTTGCCCAGGGTCACATAGCTAGTAATCACTAAAATCACAAATATACACATGCACATGTATGTACATATATTATGTACATATATATTTTTATGTACTTGTGTATGTACATTATTGGGGTATAAACCAAAATTTTATATGAAGTCTAAGGGCTTATCATCAAGACAATTAGAAGAAGCATCATAGGGAAATTGGATTTTGAAGGGACAAAGTGTCCCTGTATCACACAATTTATAATTTAATCATACATTTCATATCATTATCCCTACCAGCATCATCATGGTCAAGGACCAGAGCCAATATTTTTAGCAGGACATAGTGGGTGCTTAATATATGTGGGTAACTGACATGTATGCTTTCAAGTTTGTAAAACACTGTATGGGTATTATCTCATATGAGCCTTACTCAGCATCTCAAAAAACTCTGGGAGGCAGATATGATGGGTATCATCGATCCCATTTTACAGATGAAGAAATAAGAACTCAAAGATTAAGAGAGATTTACCATGGATATAGAGCCAATGAACATCAAAGGTGAGACTTCAGATCCAGTGCTCACTCTACTCTGTCATGATGTTGCACCATACTTGTTGTTAGTGGGAAACCTAAATTGCTAACAATCTGAAATACCTGGAAGGTTTCAGAGGAAAAAGCAATGGGGATGACTGTGAGACAGCTAGTGGCAGAGTGGAAAGAGTGTTGGATCTACAGCCTAATTTTAAATATGACCTCAGACACTTATTGGCTGTGTGACCCTGGGTTAGTCACTTGACCTTTGTCTGCCTCAGTCTCCCATTTACAAAATGGGGATAACAATATCTTCCATGGTTGTTGTGAGAATCAAGTGAGATAATATTTGTAAAGTGATTTTAAAGTGACATATTTGTACAGTGCTTTGCAAACCTTAAAGTGCTATATAAATGCTAGCTTCTACTACTGCTATTGTTATTATTGATGAATTAACAGAGAAGAAGGGCAGGAGAAAGAGCCAGAAAGCTATTCTGAGTATCTAAGAATCACAGAATGAAAAACTGGACAGAACTCCCAAGATCACCAACTCTAATACCATAGCCTCATTTGACAGATGAGGAAACTGAAAGAGGATATGAAAGGTAAAAGGAGTTTTCTAGTTTCAAGTTCAAGAGTCAGGTCTAGAATCCAGGTCTCCTGACATCCAATCCAATTTCCCTTCTACTTCATAGTATTGCTTCCTGAGGACCAGCAGGACCAGAGAGACAGCACAGTGTAGCACACTCATTATCTTTCTCCCCAAACCTAACTTCCCTTTTAATATGAAGGATATTCTCCCAGTCACTCAGACTCACATCTTCAACTTCCTCTCTCTTCCCATCCCCCATATCCAATCCATTGCCAAGGTCAGTCATTTTTACCTTTGTAGCATCTCTCGTATACACCCTCTTATTTCCTCTGATGTTGCCGCCATCTTGATGCAGGCTCTCATCACCTCACTCTTGGACTATTGAAATAGATTGCTGGTTGGTTTCCCAGGAACCAATTTCTCCCCAGTCTAGTCCATCTGCTACTCAAAGTGGAAACTGTCCAAGTCACCTTCCTAAAATGCAGGTCTGATCTTGTCACTGCCCTGTTCAATCGACTGGTGGCTCTGTTTGGCCATTAAAAAGTCCTGCGCAATCGACTTCCTACATCTCCAGTCTTTATACAATTACTCGTCCCCTCCTGTCCCCAGACCCAGTGACATTGACTTCTTTGCTGTTCTCTGTATGTGCCATTGACTCACTGGAAATTTTCACTGGTTGTCCTCCATGCCTAGAATATTCTCCCTTTTTGATTCAGTCTTCTGGCTTCCTTCAATACTCAACTAAAGTTCCATCTTCTACAAGAAACTTTTTCTAAGCCTTTTTAAGCCTACTATCTTCCCTCTGCGATTATCTCCAATTTATCCTGGATAGATCTTGTTTATACATAATTATTTTCAATTTGTCTCCCCCTGGGAGAACTGGAAGGAGTTCCTTGAGATCAGGCCTGGGTTTTTGTTTTGTTTTGATTTTGATTTTTGGTTTTGCCATTCTTTGTATCTCTAAGGGCTTAGCATAGTCCTTTGCATATAGTAGGTGCTTAATAAATGCTTTTTGATTGAATGACATTTTAATTGATGTTGGATTTGGAGTCGGAGAACCTGACTTGAAAGTCATTCCAAAGAGTACCTGGGTTCAAACTCTGATACTACCTTTGTGACCTTGGACTAGTTATCTCATTTCTCTAGGCCTTAGTTTTCCCAATTGTAAAATTAGGCTAGGCTACATGGCCTTAAAGGTCTTATCCATCTCTTAATCTATAATCATAATCCTTTGGGAAAACTGGGAAGGGAAGATGTGCTTTGATTCTTTCACCTTCATTTCAGTAATAGCAATAACAGGTGGAAACATAAAGGTATGATTGCTGGGAATTTTTTCCCTCTTGAACCAGTCTTCCTATCCTTCAGCTAAACTTACATATGTCCAACACTAGATATCTGCTTCCCAGGTGTTAGTCAACCAGTGACTGCAATTTCTTTTTGCTTATATGAGCAAGTGTTTTCATATATGTTTATAGGCATGGAAGTAAATCTCTGTGTTCATATGATTGAGTGTAGTATCTACCAGCTGAGCGTGTGTGTACATGTATGGATGCATGTCTGTGTGGGTGTGTGTTTAAAAATAAAGAGAAAAGAAGGGAGAGGCCAGTAATTAAATGGAACCTGAAGGGAGGTCAGACTGCAGAGACCAGCTCCTCTCGAAGTCTTCATCAGACACCCAGTTGGGGAGAACACAGGGAGACTGGCAGACCTGGGCCAATTGTGTGCTGTGGGCATGTTGGCTGGGCACATGGGAAAACAGTAATTAAGTGGAATGTGTGGGAAGACTATGATGTGTTTTACAGCTTTGGGATTTCTTCTTAACCCATCTAGAGGCTGAAACCTAAGTAGATGGTAATGAAAATACAAAACAAGCCTTGGTCAAGTCACAGGACAATCACTATTTCACCCTGAGGCTCTCTACCTTTACCACAGGGATTACCCTGAGGCTGGAACAAACCCAGAGTCTTTGCAAAGACCTAAGAGTGGTCTGTGAGCCATTCATGTCTGGACCAGGCTGGAAAGTAGCTGAACTGCAAGCCAATAGCATTAACCAGATTGGGTCATTCTCATCATACAAGGTTTCTTCATTTAAACAAAAGAATTCTCTGCAGGGCTCCATTCAATAGTGTGTTCCCTAGCCCTGCTTAAAAGTAAGACTCTATTTACACAAATTTGTTTTGCACATAGCTCATTCGGGCACAACAACCACATAAAGCAAAGTCTACCTTTCCATGGCGTATAACTTTTACTCCTCTTCTAAAATGTAAAAGAAGAATGTTTTTTTTTCTTCTTCTTCTGTTTACATGGGAAAAATCATTCCACTTTTTGGCCAGGAGAGATGCAGGGACACTCAGAAGAACCTCTGATTTTTCCCAAGCAGAAATTATGGATGGTTTTTCTTTTTTGTTTGCTTTTGTTTTTTGCCAAATTGGCAAATCCTATGAAAATCAGTTTTGATATTTCTTTGAGGGACACATCACTCATTGGTCACATTAAACTGACACAACTCTGTCCTCGGCCCATCCTGTAGCCACTTCCCATTTAGGAAAAAAAAAATGTTAATATTCCAGTGATAGACTAGAGTACAGAGAAGCATCCCCAAGTACTCATAGTTAAATGAGGTATTAAAAAGTAGTTCTGGTCATGGGTGATGGGACTAAGTACTGGGAGCATCTATCAACACACAGGAGGAGCCTCTGTATAGGAGAATTTCTCTGAACATCAGAGATGGGTATGGATAAGGAGCAAATCTGAGTATCAGTGATAGGTCTATGTCTTTTGTGTTTTTACAGATAAGTGACAGAATTGAGAACTGACTGAGTGAGGAAAGAGAAGACTGAGCTGAGAACAGAAAGGAAGACATAGATATTCTCAAATATTAACAAGAAAATACCTTGTACTAAATATCCTACTAAGGAAATATACTCAATAAATATTTGCTCTTGAGGAAGGAAAGACAGAAATGAAACACAGAAAAGCAGGACCCTCTCATTTTGTAGTGAGGAAACCACGGCCTAAAAATTCAAATGACTTACTCAAGAAGTATGGCACAGCAGAAAGAATCCTGAGTTTGGAGTTAGAGGACCTGGATTCAGATCTTGGCTCTGGTAGTTCCTCCCACTGAGACAAGGGAGTGTAGGGGAAAAAGTGCTGGAGTTGGGAGTCCAGAAGACCTACATTTGAATCCTACTTCCAACATTTACAAGCTGTATTACCCTAACCAAGTCACTTCCTCTGTAAAATGAGGGAGCTGGACTCAGTGACATCTGAAGTTCTCTTTTACCACAGATCTATGATATTCTGACACCTTGTATGGCTCGAAGAAAGTCAATCTTTCTGTACCTCATTTTCCCTATTTGTAAAATGAAGGAGTTAGACAAGACAGCCTCTAAGGTCTCTTCCAGAAACCCTACCTGGGATTCCATCAATGTTCTCAAAAATAAGGTCATATAGCCCAGACTTCAGCCTGCCATGCCACATTTGGGCTCTCCTGGAAGAGATGTTAAGAAGAGTGGCTTTTTTTTTTGTTTCTGAGCATCCACCCACAAGAGCCCATTGAACAAAGCAAACAACCAAAATGACACGGGGCCTTCTCACGAGGCATCCTGGCTCTTGGTGCCTCTCTGTAATCTTTATTTTTTCCTCCCCAAACGAGGGCACGAAATTGTTATGGATCTGCCGTGGCTGGACCTCCGGTTGAAATGGGTTCTATTTGCCTAGTTTGTAATGCCTGATGTCTATAGCTTGTGCTTCCGTCATTCTGTTATATTGATGACAGGCGGGCAGGAGCCACAAAGAAGAAACAAATTACCTAATAAATCAAGGACCTGGGATATAAAGTGGACAGTGTTATTAGACTGAGGAAGAGAGTGATGCTAACCGATAGGTATGGATTCTCGCTGAAATGGTACAAGCAGGGAATCATCTGTCTATTTCTCCCTGAATAATCACCCAGAACTGATATGCATCTGAACAGAACATGAAACATTATTATTAACTAAATAGCAGAAGAAGGGAGCAGGGAGAAAAACACAGAGCCAACCATCATCAATAATTTGAAGCCTTGGCCAAATGAAGGAAAGGCTGGAATTCCTGATTCTCAGTCGCGAAGATGCGAGCGGCTGCCTGCTTCTACTTCTAAATGGTGGTCTTAATAACCCTCTTGGGGAGCTAGGTAGTGCAGTGGATAGAGCACCAGTCTAGAATCAGGAGACTCATCGTCCTGAGTTCAAATCTGGCTTCAGACACTTACTAGCTGGGTGACCTTGGGCAAGTCACTTAACCCTGTTTGCCTCATTTTACTCATCTGTAAAATGAGCTGAAGAAGAAAATGACAAACCACTCCAGTATCTTTGCCAAGGAAACCCCAAATGGGGTCACAAAGAGTCCAACATGACTGAATAACAAACAGCCCTCTCACCTAAGGAATGACACAAGGGTTACCTTCCTCCTACCCTCCCCCAGCCAAATTCATCCTACCCTGGCCCCTCACGGTGCCTGAAATTCTACCCACTGGTGATTCACTTCTGTGGTTTAGGTCTGTACCCTTCTCCAACAGTTCTTTGAAAATGAAAATCCTCCGGAAAAAGATTAACCCAGTCTATTATACTGTCTCAGACTTTTAGAGATAAATTCAATTCCATTCAGTTCACCATGTTATTGAAAGAACACTAAATTTGTAGTCAAAGGACCTGAGTTCAAATATTGCCTTTGAAATTTTCTTCATGTATAATCTTGTACAGTTCAGTTTCCCACCACCACCACCACCACCACTTGCACCATCCTGCTGAATCTCAGTTTTCTCATCTGTAAAATGAGATGACTTCTAATGACCCCACTCAGTGACCAGTGAGAAATCTATATGACATGATCTTATGAACACTCATATGTTAAAAACCTACTGTGTGGAAAGCATTATGTTGGACTCTAGAAAATACATGATGTTTAAATGTAAAGCTTTTCCTTAAGGTGCTTATGTCTTAAAAAACAATTAATATTTATTATATATGTAATATTAATGTAATACTATAAAATTATATATAATAGCATATTGTCATAATATATAACGCTGTTCATTCATATCTGACTCTTCATGATCTCATGGACAGTATTGGCATTCTGTGGTCCGTGAGTTCACGCTTCATCATGGACAGTGTTAACATCTATGTGATGAAGAGTGGACCCACGGACCATAGCACACCAACAATGGGCATGACATGAAATTTTCTTGGCAAAGATATGGAAGTGGTTTGCCATTTCCTTCTCCAGTAGATTAAGGTAAACAGAAGTTAAGTGACTTGCCCAAGGTCACACAGTTAGTTAGTGTCTGAGACCTGATTTGAACTCAGATCTTCTTGACTCCATTATTATAATATAAAATAATACATACATAATAATATGCTTAATATAAGAGGCAGGATGATATAATGCATAGATAGCTTGAGTTGGCATTCTAGGTTCCATTACCTAATTGATTCATACCTAATCTGATTCATAGTCACTGGGTAACCCTCGTAAGGAATTTCAAATTCACCTTGTTCAGAGCCAAACACATTCACCTTCTTCCCAAACCCTCCACTCTTCTCAACTTTGCTGTTACTAGAGGAAAATACCCCAATCCATCCCCTCAAGATCCCAGGCTTATGACCATAGAGTCATCTTGGATTCCTCACTACACGTACCCCCACATAGATGATCTACTGTGCAGTCTTGTTGTTTTAAATCTTAATAACATCTCTTCAATACATCCCCTTCTTTCTAATCACACAACCACCATTCCCACACAGGGACACATCACTCCTCACCTGACCTATTGCAAACAATCCTAATTCTCTCTCTCTCTCTCTCTCTCTCTCTCTCTCTCTCTCTCTCTCTCTCTCTCTCTCTCTTGCTTTGTCTCTGTCTTGTGAAATACTTCACCCAAAGGCATCTCAAAGGGGGACAGTATGTCACTTCCCCAACATATTCAAACCTCCCCTCACCAATCACTATCTTGACCACAAACAGTAGCCTTGGTTTGGCCTCTAGCTCCAGAAAAGCTTCCCCATAGCCCCAACCTCCCCCAGAACCCAAAGACAGAAGAACAAAAGGCAAAACTCGGAAGGAAGTGTTTTCAGAGGCTCCTCAAGAGCAGGCCTCGACAAAAGCCTTGCGATTTTATCACTTTGTTCCTTCAAGTAACCTACCTCTGACCTTTCTGGGTTTCCTTTTCTGGGACAGCAAGATAGGCCTCTTTTGTGTTTTTATTTCTTTCTACAGCTCCATGGGCCTCCTTCAAGAAGTTAATGAGGATGTATTAGGTTTCATTATTTGAGCCGAGATTTGCTTGGCGTATAATTTGGTACTTCACCCATAACAAAATTGCCTTCAGTTAGGCATGAGTGGCTTTGCAGCCCCCTGTTCTGTTATGAGATCATCCTGCTGTTCCCTGGGGTCTATTTTACAGTCAGTGACTTGATACTGTGTTGGGGTCTGATTAAGTGATGTAAGCAAGTCAATCAGCAAACATATTCTCAGTGACATTCGCTAGTCAGCCCTGGATTCAAGAGGGCAATGGGGTAAGGGGTGGGGGTGGAATGTGAAGAGGAAAAGATTCTATCTCTGCCTTTGAGAAGTTTGCAACAACTTGGTTGGAGAAACAAGGTATGCACCTATCAAAAGAGGTAACAATACAAGGCAGTAAGTCTCTGGTGCCAAAAAAGGGGTCCATCCAGATGGTCAGAGTGTGGAGAGATGGTCAAGGACTTGTCACTGTGGCTGCTGTTGGTGGAGGTGGTGGTACTTTGGTCTCAAAGAGGGACAATGACATGAGGGAGGTGATGTCATGAAATATAAGTGAATTGGATTTGAGTGAGGGAAGGCTGTGCCAAGTCACCAGCCTTACTTTCTACTCCAGAGCCATCTGGGTCCAGTGGCCAGATAAAGATCAGGATGACTAGAGATGAACCTCCAGCCAAGTACTAAGGTGAACATGGAAGAATGATAAGAAGAAAGAAAGGAGAGGATGTTCCAGACAAGAGAAATGGACTGGGCAAAGGTTCATAGGTAGGACTAAATCATCCCTTCCACACCCCGACTTTCCTCATCACAGTTTCAACATATCTCGGGTTGGTATAAGAAATTAAGTGGGAAGTTTAGGGGAGTTTTATGGAAGCCAAAGATGACATGCGACAGTCAGCAGACCACACAGAAAAAGTTTAGAAACTCAGAAATGCATAAAAAATAGGTATGGTATTGTATAATATCAACCCAAATTTTATAAGGTAATGTATACATCCCAAAAAGAAATAGAAAAAATTCAATTCTCTGGTATGAAGGGAAGGTCAAAAAATTTTTACAGATTTTCCAGATCATTGGGGCTTCAAGGCCTTAACCCTCCCTCCCCCCAAAGTAGAAGGAATAACTGTAATTACTTGGGGCAAAATAGTTGGGGGAAGTTTAAAATGATCAACTTTGAGCAGTATTACACACTCTTTTTGCTCTTTGACCTCTGGTCACAGAAGACAGATTCCTGTTCTTGACTAGAGCAGACAAGGAGCTAGCCTCGGACCCAGGAAGCCTTGGGTACAAGTTCTTCCTGTTCAATCCTGTCTGTGAGATTGGGCAAATCACTTGACCTCCCAGCTCCAGGCATCTCTAAGACTAGAAATTGCAGGGAAGCTGCTCCCTTGCTTTGCCCAAGGGAGTTTCCTTACCTGGAAGTTATCTAGATCAATGAAATCACAGATCTGTCCCCATCCCACTAAGGCTAATCCCTCTACCTTTGGCCTACATCACATTTCTTCCTATTTTCCCCAAGACCTCAGAGATCTTTAATCTCTCTCTCCTCTGGCTTCTTCCCAGATGCCTACAAACTTGCTCAGCTGGATGTTGCCTTTTAATTCATTCAGTCCCATCTCTCTCTTCTTCTTCATTGCTAAATTTCTGTGAAATTTATCTCTACCTGGCACTTCCACTTTTTCGCTGCCCATTCTCTTCTTCCATTAGATTGCAAGCACTTTGAGGGCAGGGGCTATCTTTTGCCTATTTTTGTATTCCCAGTGCTTAGTACAATGCCTAGCAGTAGCAGGCACTTAATAAATATTTAGTGGGTTGAATTAAATCTTCTTAGACCCTTCGGGCTTCTAGATTTCACTCCCTCTCTTCTGAAATGCTCTCTCAATGACTGACATCCAATCTAATGGTCTTTTTCTCAGCCTCCAACTTTTGTCACTGCTGATCATCCACTCCTAATTAAAATTCTTCCCTCCTAAAATTGGAATATTAAAGCATTATTGGTGGAGTTGTGAACTGCTTCAACCATTCTAGAGAACAATTTGGAACTAGGCCCAAAGGGCTATGAAACTGTGCATACCCTTTGATTCAGCTATACCACTACTAGATCTGTATCCCAAAGGGAATATCATTTAAAAGGGAAAAGGACCCACATGTACAAAAATATAACAACTGTTTTGTGGAAATTGAGAGGATGCCCATCAATTGAGGAATGACTGAACAAGTTGTAGTGTATGAATGCAATGGAAAACTATTGTTCTGTAAGAAATGATGAGCAAGCAGATTTCAGAAAAACCTAGAAAGACTTACATGAACTAATGCAGAGTGAAGTGAGCTGAAACAGGAGAACATTGTACACAATAATAGCAACATTGTACGATGACCAACTTTGATAGACTTAGCTCTTCTCAGCAATGCAAGGATCTAAGACAATGCCAAAAGACTCACATCCTTAAAAAAACAAATAAACTAAAAACTATGGAGTCTGAACAAAAATTAAAGCAAGGTATTATTTCTTTTTGTTGTCATTTTTTCTTTCTTGTGGTTTTTCCCTTTTGTTCTGATTCTTCTTTCATAACATGACTAATATGGAAATACGTTTTGTGATAGTACACGTTTAACCTATATCAGACTGCAAGCTGTCTTGGGGAAGGGGAAGGAGGAAGAGGGGGGCGAAATTTGGAACTCAAAATCTCATAAAAGTGAACGATGAAAACTAAAAATTGACTTACTTATTATCTGGCATTTATACCACATACTCCTGGCTTCTTTGCCTCTCATGGCCAATCAATCTAGGTCATTCTATTCTAATCAATCAATTAATAAGGATTTATTAAGTATTTAATATGGGACAGCCACTGTGCTAAGCACTAGGGATATAAAAAGAACCAAGACAGTTCCTTGTCCTGAAGGAGCTTCCAGTCTAATGAGAAAGATAACATGCAAACAATTGCATTTCTTCAGTATCTCTTGAACTCATTCCTGTTCTCTTATTTCCACTATTGTCATGGATTATTTAAACACTTCCTTAATGAAGTTTCTTTTTTTAACATTTAAATTTATTATTTATTTATTTTAGCATTCTTTTTCATTTTAAATTTTGAGTTCCAAAGTCTCTCTCTCCCTCCCACCCCATCCTCCACCCACTGAGAAAGAAAGTAAGCCATATAACATCAATTATATGTGTGAAATCATGCAAAGCATACTTTCATATTAACCAGATTGCAAAAAAAAAAGCAAGAAAAATAAAGAAAGTGAGAAAACTATGCTTCCACTGGCACTCAGAGCTCATCAGCTCTCTCTCTGGGGGTGGATGGCATTTTTTCTTCATGAGTTCTTTGGAATTGTTTTGAAACATTGTATTGAATAGAGTAGCCAAGTCTGCTCCTCCTCTTGTGCCCATTCATCCCCCACACTTTTTCCGAAATAATCTTTCTTGTGCAGAAGTCTGGCTACTTCTCTGCTCAAAAATCTTTAGTGGCTCCCTATTATCTAATCAGTTAAAGTTTAAACTCTTCTTGGATTATAAAAGCCCTCTATAATATACCAGACATCTGATACTAGTCTACTTCTCCAATTTTATTTCATGCTTATTTCCATGTACTCTAATTCTAGCAAACTAGAGTCCTCTCTGCCTCATCTCCTAGACAATGATCCCTTCCACATCTCAGGGGCATGGTGCCCCCTTCTCTCCCCCCATCTTGAAAATCCATGTAAAAGTAAAATAGTAAAGATGTAAATAGTAAAAAAAAACAAAAAAAATAAGTAAAGAAATAGTAAAGAAATCTGAACTTTTTCTTTTATGGGATGTTTACAGTACCTTATGGCAAAGTTTACGTTAAGTATTTGGTCGTAGATTATGTTTTGTGTTATCCTCCACATGTTATCTGAGGGTATTGAAACCCAAGATGGGAAAAATTGCAATGTGGAAAGTTGTGACTTGGAAGGGATAAACTGTATATACTTTAAGCACTGTCACCTATAGAACTCTACCCATATTGTTCCTTGTGACTGGAATGTCTCTCCCCCTCTATACTCTTTGCATTCTTACCTCTCCTTTGAAGATCACCTCAGATCCTACCTCCCTCTTGAAACTATCTCTGATCCTCTCAATTGGGCTTAATTTTCCCCTTCAGACCTAAAGAAACACTTGGTTTGGTAACTTAGGCAGATAGCATGTAATATTACTCATTAGTTATCGATAACCACTGTGGTATAGTTGCTAGAAAGTTAGCCGAGAAGCCAACCTGGCCTGTGTGACCCTCAACAAGTTATTTCACTTCTCATTGTTTTAGACAATTCAGAGAAGATACCAACTAGCACTGGCAGAGGACGCTTCCTCACCTGAGAGTTTACCAGTGAATTCACAAGCCTAGGCTCCATCTTCTATAGTTATTCGTGCTTGGGGCTTATCCCCTACTAAGATCCTTCAAGGCAAAACCTATAGCTTAACTAACTAGTACTCCAAGGTCAGTACTGTGTTAACTGTAGGTACTTAATATATGTAGCTCCAGATAGGTGGGTGGGAGTTACTTGGGTCTACTGTTGCTATCAATGTTCCTCTTGAGTGCCAATAATATTGATGGAAAAGAAATTGAAGTACATAGATCCCTTAACCTCCAATGGGAATCAGAAAGCATTTCTGAGGAAAAGTTAAAATGATGAGGTGTGTCACTTTCTCTAGTCTGCAAATTTGACACCAAAGTGGTTACAATGTCCTCTAGAAAAAGTTGTACTTGGGTGGTCATCAAGCTTGGTGTACCAATGGGAGTTTTCCCTGGAAGGTTGAAAAGTCAACTCTGAGGTAGCTTGCCTAGTGTACCACTATACCCTGGAGATGAAAAGGTCAACCTGAGGCCTCCAAACCTTTCTAACTTCCTCTTCTGGGATAGTCAGAGGACACAGGCACTCTACTAGTGCAAGGAACACTACAAGGAAAAGGGGAAAGGGAATTGGGCCCAGTCATGGGCCCAATGCTACAGACTAGCTGTATGACAAGTCACATCACCTAGATCACAAGACTGTCATGAGGGAAGTGCTTTGTAAACATCATGATGCCCCAGAAATCTGAATTATTCCTCTAGGCCAGGCTCTATAACTGTGAACATATCTCTTAACCTGTCTGTGCTCCATCTTTAAAACAGAGATCATAAAAACATCCCCAGCCTTACATGAGAAGCTGGTGTGAAGACAAGCTGAGATAAAGCACCTGAAAATGTTTGGGAAATGTTCTAAATCTCATATAGATATAATGATTATTATTGTATCAGGAGCCAGGCAATGAAGCAAGTTAGCAATGTTGTAAGTTGATAGGGTACAGAGCCAATTCATAGCAAGACTTTTAGGCATGAAAATCATTTCTAGTAAAATTCTAGAGCAGCAGAAGCCACAAAACACCAGAGTGAAAGATATTTCCAACTCAGGACAGCCTGGAAGTTCAACAAGAAAGGTCTATCACACTAGGCTCAGAGTGGAGCACAGCCCAGCCTGGGCCACAGGACTGGATCAGGCTTTAGGGCATGGAATCATAGGTAACAACTGCAGTTCCCAGATTTCTCAATCTATAAACACCAAAGATAGCTTCAAAGGTCAGTAAGAAAATTCTTTCACCTGGGTGAAAGGGGAGTCTGACCCTGCCACAGTCCCAACCTCAGGGTGGCAGCAGCCATTGTGGCTGTAGCATCCACTTTTGGAATCCTCAGCCTAAAGACCCTGAGGGAATCAAGCTGCTGATCTGGATCTCATCCCTGAGTGGAGGTCATGGAGTAAGGAGGAGCAATGGTGCTGGTCTGGTGGAGTTGGTGGTGGCTTTGGAGATGGAATCCTACTGTCAGATCTTGGGCAGAAAAGAGTGCTTGTGGTTGCTCACACATCAGAGCACTACAAGAGGAGTAAACTCCTCTCCCTTGATTGTGCCACCTTGGAGGAACCGAGAACTTACAGGTCCCTAGAGTATACCCTCTACTTGACAAAGGACTCGAAAGTCAAGTAACTGACTGGAAAAATGCCCCCCAAAAAGGGGAAGAAATAAGACCACAGAAGGTCACTTTCTTGGTGAACAGGTGTTTTCTTCCATCCTTTCAGATGAGGAAGAACAAAGCATACCATCAGAGGAAGACATCAAAGTCAAGTCTTCTGCATCCTCCAAAAAAATTATACAATGATCTCAGATCATGGAGGAGCTCAAGAAGGATTTTGAAAATCAAGTTAGAGAGGTGGAGGAAAAATTGGGAAGAGAAATGAGAGCAATGCAAGAAAATCATGAAAAGCGGGTCAACAGCTTGCTAAAGGAGACCCAAAAAATGCTGAAGAAAATAACACCTTTAAAAATAGACTAACCCAAATGACAAAAAAGGTTCAAAAAACCAATGAGGAGAAGAATGCTTTAAAAAACAGAATTAGACAAATGCAAAAGGAGGTTCCAAAGCTCACTAAAGAAAATAATTCTTTAAAATTAGAATGGAGCAGATGGAAACTAAAGACTTTATGAGAAACCAAGAAATTACAAAAACAAAACCAAAAGAATGAAAAAATAGAAGACAATGTGAAATATCTCATTGGATAAACAACTGACCTGGAAAATAGATCCAGGAGAGAAAATTTAAAAAATTATTGGCCTACCTGAAAACCATGATCAAAAAAGGAGCCTAGACATCATCTTCCAAGAAATTATCAGGGAAAACTGCCCTGATATTCTAGATCCAGAAGGTGAAATAAAAATGGAAAGAATTCATTGATTACCTCCTGAAAGAGATCCCAAAAGGAAAACTTATAGAAATATTGTAGCCAAATTCCAGAGTTCCCAGGTCAAGGAGAAAATATTACAAGCAGTCAGAAAGAAAAATATTTCAAAAGAAATATTGTGGAAATACAACCAGGATAACACAGAATTTAGCAACTTCCACACTAAGGGACTGAAGGGCTTGGAATATGATGTTCTAGAGGTCAAAGGAGACAGGATTAAAACCAAGCATCACCTACCCAACAAAACTGAGTATAATACTTCAGGGGAAAAAATGGAATTTCAATGAAATAGAGGACTTCCAAGCATTCTTGTTGAAAAAAACAGAGCTAAATAGAAATTTTGACTTTCAAATACAAGAATCAAGAGAAACATGAAAAGGTAAACAGGAAACAGAAGCCTTAAGGAACTCATTAAAATTGAACTGTTTACATTCCTACATGGAAAGATGTTATTTGTAACTCATGAGACCTTTTTCAGTATTGGGGTAGGTAGAGGGGATATATATATATATAAGTAGGTATGTATGGATAGGTATGTATGTGTATATTATATGTGTGTAGGTATGTATATGTATGAGTATATGTGTGTATGTATATATATATATGTTTGTGTATATGTGTGTGTGTGTGTGTGTGTGTATGCATAGACAGAGGGCACAGGGTGAGCTGAATATGAAGGGAGAATACCTAAAAAAACAGAATTTGCTGTTGAATGGAAAGTACAGGCGTAAGAGAAAGGGAGAGGTAGAATGTAGTAAATCATGTCACATAAAAGAGGGAAGAAAGAGCTTTTACAATGGAGGGGAAGAGGGGGAAGATGAAAGCAAATAATTGAGCCTTTCCCTCATAGGATTTGGCTTAAGGAGGAGATAACACACTCATTTGGATATGGAAATATATTTTACCCTGTGGGAAGGCAAGAGGAAAGGGAATAGGAGAGGGAAGATAATAGAAGGGACAGCAAATTAGGGAAAGGGATAATCAGAAGCAAACACTATTGTGGGAAGACAGATCAAGGGAGAGAGTAGAATATAAATGAAGGACAGGATAGCACAGAGGGAAATGTGGTTAGTCTTTTACAACATAACTATGATGGAAGTGCTTTGCATTACATTGTTACACATGTATGACCTATATTAAATTGCTTGTTTTCTCAATGAAGGTGAGTAGGGTGGAAGGGAGAGAATATGGAACTCAAAACTTTAATGGTAAAAATTATTTTAGCATGCAACTGGAAATTAAGCTATCCAGGCAATGGAGTATAGATATCTATTTTGCCCTACAGGAAAATAGAGGGGAAGAGGGATGGAAGAAAGGAGGGTAATAGATGGGAGGACACGCTGAAGGAAGGGGTGGATGAGGTGTATTCTGTCCTGGGGTGGGGGGGGTGGGGGGGAGAGATGGGAAAAAATTTTGAATTCAAATTCTTGTGGAAGTGAATGTTAAGAACTGAAAAATAAATAAGATATTTTTTAAAGAGAAAGAAAAAATTATTTCTAGTAATTGACTCCTTGGGGCAGCTAGGTGGTACAATGGATAAGTGAGGAAGATTTGACTCAGACACTGACTAGCTGGGTGACCCTGGGTAAGTCATTTAACCCCATTTGCCTCAGTTTCCTCTGAGTTGGAGAAGGAAATGGCAAACCCCTCCAGTATCTTTGGAAAGAAAGCCCCAAACGGGGTTAAAAAGAGTGAGATAGAACTGAAAATGACTAAACAAAACAAAAATTGTTCCCTCACCTATGAGACCTATGCTGGCCCATAGGAACTCAGAACCCCTCACTGTTTTCTTATTCAGTTCCATCCTACTTGGAAGTTTCTAAGATCAAGGCCTTTTTTGTTCATCAAAATTGATCCATTCTTTGTCCCATGCCTTCAGTACCATATTATCTGCTGCCAATGCAGATACTAATAATGATCAGCAATTGATAAAGGGTTAGTAGATAGGAAGGGGTCACTGCGTCACACCCTCCTTGCAACATAAGTGCATTTCAGTAAAGGTTTTAAGAAACAAAGGTTTACTCCAAAAAGTAATGATGGAATTCCAGGTTCAGCCCAATGGCAGGACCAATATTTGGGGGGAATCTGTTGGGTAATGTGACTTCAATGCCCCTCAAAGCAGACAAACAAATCTCTGCCAATGGGTAGGGAAGGCAATTAAAGAATTACTATAATCTTTGCTACCAAGAAGCTCTTAGTCTGGTAAGATTAAGGTCTAACATAAGGAGAAAAAAACAGAGGAGTGGCCCCCACTTAACCTATTCTATGATATATCTAGAAAAAGGGACAAAGACTATTTTATATTTATTCCAAAGCAACACCACCTAGAGGTAAATTTTGCTTTTACCTCTCAGGGGGTATTGTGAGAATTAAATGAAATGATGCGTGTAAAGTTCTTCAAAACCTTAAGGAGTCATATAAATCTAAGCTATTATTATCATATGCAAGCTATTATTATGTGCCCACTGAGCTGTTGAATCCCAAAATGAATTCTCTTCCTGTGGGTCTTAGGTATAAGGCATGATCAGGGCTTGGTGATGGAAGCTTCTAAAAACCCTAGGAAATCATTCATCAGCCTTTTTTCCCCTCTGTCCAAAAATGGTGAACCAGCCCGGAGAACCCGGAGATCACCAGGTTTTGCCACATTGTGGCAAAAAAGTGGTTAGCGATTTCCCTGTCTCCAATCTCCACTCTAATGCCTCCTTCGCACCAGCCCTGCCTTAAATATCATTTTCATTCTGTCTCCTTTATTATTTAAAAACTTTCCCTGACTTCTCTTTGCACAAAGTCTAAACTCTTCATTCTGGCATTTGAAGCCTCCCAGAATCAGGCTCCAGTCTCCCTTTTCAGGCTTATCTGCCATCACCCCAGCTCATATTCTCTGCTCTAGCCAGAATTGTTTCCTGAATATTCTCATATATGTGCCTTGTTTGTCGCTAACCCCTTACCACCACTGACACTGTTCCTTTTGCCTGAAACCTGCTCTCTTCTTTCTCCTTTCCTCTCCTTTTATTCCTATCTCTTCAAGTTCTAACATTTCACATCTGCACAGTTTTTAGACCTAGCCAATACGAGAATTTGTTTTGTTTGACTAGGAAGGAGGAAAACAAGGATTTATTAAGTACCTGCTATGTGACAGACACTGTACTGTGTGCTTTACAAATACAATCTCATTTGATCCTTGCAATAGTACCTTCAAGGTAGGTACTATTATTATCCACATTTTATAGATGAGGAAACTGAGGCAGACAGAAACATTAGTGTCTACTTCAGGACCAAACTCTGTTCATTACATAATCTAACTGCCTCCTGTAGATTATACATACTTGTTACAAGGGCTTACTTTCTTGTTTTTAAATTTCAGTGGGGGATGGTGAGAAAGATAAGAGGGAATAGGAATAGGATAGCAAAAAAAAAAAGAAATAAAAGAAAGGAAGGAAAGAAGGAAAGAAAGAAAAGAAGAGAAAAGAAAAGAAAAGGACATTAACTTATCTTTTTTTAATGTAAAAAAGGGAAGAGGAGTAAGGCCAGAAAGAAGCATAGCTATGCAGAACCATTTTGAAAGCTATTAATTAAATTTATTAAATTCCTAAAAAAGAAAAGCAAGCTAAAACCTATTAGAGATCTGAAGTTCCTTGTACAATCTTCTCTCTGTTCTTTTAGTTATATGGAAAGGGCTATTTTATTTGGTGTTGGTTAAGTTAAAAATAAAAATATATATATTTTTAAAAGTCCTATTGGTGTTGAAAGATGCAGTATAAATCTCACTTCTACCACGAAGTCCTTCTTTCTGGTCCACACTAATCTGCCTTTGTTTTGTTTTGCTTTAACCAGCTTCCTGGTTTCTCCTTTGCCTTTAACCAAACAAAGGAGAAGCAGTACCTTAAAGTCTAACTGGGAGACTGTTCCACAAGCTACTTGTAGGTCCCACCTCAGTTGACTCCTCTTACTAGACCATCATCTTCACATGGAATGATATGTAATTGATAAATTATGCAAAAAGGAACCTGATGACTTTATGAAATGTGAGATAGCTTCAAGACAACCCTGGGAGACTCAGCTTAATTCTAGCAGACTTGCTCTCTGTCTGGCCTGCCTTGTGCAAGTTGTATTGATATAATAAGACTCTGGAGAATTTGCTTGATTCCTAATATTATTCAGCAGGTGAGCTAAATGAGATATAAATACGGTGAGTGTGTTGTCTGTGGTAGATAGAATAACAGTGAGAGAAAAAAAATTTTAAGCCAGTTAATAGCTCATTTCACATTTTAGGTCCCTCCTATTCAAGTCAACTTTCTTCCTTTTTCAAGGGGAACAGGGAATGGAGAAAGTGAGGCCCAGGGGATGGCACTATAAATTCTATAGCCTAGGTCAAAGGCAAACTGAGGCCTTCTAGCACAGTATGCTTTGCATATAGATGGTGCTTAAATCATGGGCAGCTAGGTGGCACAGTAAATAGAATGCCAGGCCTGGAATCAGTCTCATCTTCCTGGGTTTAAATCTGACCTCAGACACTAGCTGGGTAACCCTGGGCAAGTCACTTCACCCTGTTTGCCTCAGTTTCCTCATCTGTAAAATGAGCTGGAGAAGAAAATGGCAAAATACTCTAGTATCTTTGCCAAGAAAACCTCTAATGGGATCATGAAGAGTCAGACATGACTGAAACAACTCAGCAATCACAAAAACAAAATCGTAGGATCATGGTACTTAAAATTAGAAAAGAAGGCCCAGGTGTTAGCCCTGATTTCAAGACTAATGAGCTGTATGTCCTTGGATACATCATTTCACTTCATTTTTCTTGTCATTGGAGATGAATAAAATTTTCCATATCTATCCCTTAGGGTTGCCTGATGTGGGAAACTATGGATCCCCCAAGGCCGATGGCCACCCAAGTATCATTTCTTCCAGAGGACATGGTCACCCAGGATTGTGAGGAGAAAATGAGATTTCACATGAAAAGTAAAATTTTGTACAAATGCAAGAAGAATTAGTAGAATAGAAGCTTCTTGAGGGTAAGGCCTGTTTTGTGTTTGTATCCTCAGTATTCAGAATAGTTTCGTGCACTTAGTATATTCTTATTAAATGTTTGTTGAATTACTGTTACAATGAACCTTGGCAGGAAGCACACTAATCCAACTCCTTAAAGAGGTAATGAACCTAAGATACAGAATGAGACATGTATTTTTGGACACCACCAAGGAGGGACTTTCTGGAGAAAGAAATGGCAAACCACTCTGATATCTTTGCCAAGAAAACTCCAAATGCGGTCACAAAGAGCTGGGCGGGACAAAACGAGGAGGGAATTTATTTTGCTTGGCTAAATGTATTTGTAATAAAGATTTTTTTTCTTTTCTCTTCTTTCCTCCCTTCCTCTCCCCTTTCCTTCTTCCTTCCCTGTTCCTATCTTATTTCTTCCCCTCTTCCTCTTTTCCTTCCTTCCCTCCTTCTTTCCCTCTTGTTTAATTGTGGGAGAGAATAAATACCTGTTAACTAAAAAAGATTTTTTTAAATGTTCCTTGAATTTAATTGAATTATTCATTAGGGGCTGGTTCAATGTCTAAACTCAGTCATTCAGTCAAACGAGGCCATCTCTGCTCTATATCTGTCAATTGGGGAGGGCAAGACAGCTTATCTCATTTTATGAGGCTGCCAAGGCCCATAGGGCTACAGGGTTACAGTTTACCATTACCATGGCAGGGCATTAACTGTCATCAGTTTCATCACCTGTACTTACCCAAGACAAGATAGTGATAATTCTCATTACCCTCAAGGGTGAACTTTCATCCGAAAAATGTTCAGGTGTTAATTAGCCAAGATTTCCAGTTCCCTCCAAAGAAGTCAAGGTTCTTCATCCCTCTCCACCCACATACTTTCTGTAGGAGAAGAAACTGGTCAGTCAGATGATTTGCTAAAGGTCCTGGGTGCCACCCAGTCATTTATCAAGGAACTGAACCCCAGACTTCAACGCCAGCTTCTGTGTGTGTGTGTGTCTGCTAAGACATGCCCTGGGACCAAGGTTGTTCTGGTAAATATTTAACAACGGGAGGGGGAGGGAGGATGAAGTGCATGTTAACCACATTTTTAAGTCTAATCTGTACCATTAACTTTTTTATAAATCCAGACAATTCACAAAATAATAAATCAAGCCCTGATCTGTAGCACTTATAAACGGTCACACTGAAAATCATAAGCAGGGTTGAGCCCACCACTACCCCCGCCCACACACACACACATACACATGCACATGCACTGCTGTATCATCAGCCTGGGATCTATAATAGATGGGACATCAGGGCATTAGCAGGGAGCAAAAGATGTTCTGTAGAAGAGGTAGGTTCTAGGCCTGGCTCTGCTGTATGGACAGGAGAAGTCATTTCACACCCTCAGAACTCATCTTCTGTTATTGCTAGAATATATATGTGCCAACTGATCTGTGTTTCCTAAAATATGGTGCCCAGAATTAAGTTCTGAATAATATGCAAGTATTTGTGTGTTTGTAGGGAGGAGAGTAATGTCATTTAAAGAGCACTTTTTAAAATTTTGCCTACTACCTCACACCATTAACTCATACAGCCTTTTGGCCCATTAAAAGCCCCAGATAGTCTTGCTTAAAGATTGTTACCAGTCTCATAGTTGTGAAACTAATTTTTTTTTAATGTTAAGGACAGAGTGAAATATTTGACCACTTCAAATTTCATCTCATTCAATTCAGTCTTTCATTCTCGCCTTATGAAATTGTTCTTTTGGATTCAGATCCTGTTATCCAATATATGTGATGTCCTCCTCAGTTTCCTGTCACCTAAGATTTGACAGGTATGATGTCTGTGTCTTCATCCAAGTTACAGAAAAACATGTTGAACAGTACAGGGCCAAAGACAGATCCTTGAGGCACTCCACAGGAGACCCCTTTCCATAGAGACACTGATGACTGATTAATGATCACTCTGGTCTGGCTGTTCAGCTAGTTCCACTTCCACTTAACTATACCTCAATCTAGCCAAAAATCTATTGTCCCCTGTCATATTACCTTCAAATCTTTTGCACACTTAATCATTTACATGTTTGTTTTCCCCTCCATTAGAATAGAATCTTCTTAAGGTAAGGACTGTTGGTTTTATTTTGCTGGCAGTGTTTTTTCCCTTTCTTAAGACAACCTTAAGATTTAACACAGTATCTGGTACACTGTAGGCACTTTATAAAGGGCAGCTAAGTGTCACAGTGGCTAGAACTCAAGACCTAGATTCAGAAAGACCTGACTTCAATTCCAGCCTGAGACACTTAATAGCTGTACGACCTTGGGCAAATCACATAACCCTATTTGCCTCAGTTTCCTCGTCTATAAAATGAGCTGGAAAAGTAAATGGCAAACCACTTCAATATCTTTGCCAAGAAAACCCCAAATGAGGTCATGAAGAGTCAGACATGACTCAGTACTTAAATGCTTGTTGAATATCTCTCCAACTTAAATTTAAGAGTAGTAAGAGACAATCTGTCAGTTGCTTTGCTATTACTGTGTGTAATAGAGTTGCAATTTCAGGCACAATCTTTCTGTTCTCCTGTTTATAGAGAGCTCACTTTCTTTGGTGTTCAGAATATATATATATTTCTTAATGCTTTTCTGAAATTTAAGGGTATCTTTTCCATAACAATCCCCTGATTTTTCATTACTGTGTGAAAATAGGAAATTAAGTGGATCTGGCATGTACCGTTCTAGCCATGACTCATCAAAGATTCCCTTTCTAAGAGCTCATAAACCATTCCATAATAAAGTGTTCTAGAGTTTTGTTAGAAATAGATGTCAAGGTAATAAGTCTAGACTTATGGACCCCATACTCTTGCCTTTCTGGAAAAGTAGAGTATGTGTCCTTCTCTAGCCTGTGGTACTTCTCTTGCTCTCCAAGACCTTTTAAAGATCACCAACACAGAAGTTTAGCAATCATGTCTGTTAGTTGGTTGTGTCTGTGTTTTTTTTCCTCCAGTATTCTAGTGAAACCCATGGTCCAGGGTCCCCAAAGGCTCTGGGGTCACTCAAACCAGGTTGGATTTCAGAAGTTAATCTATTAGGAACAATTTTTCTCTTTTCGATTAGTTGACTCTACCTGAAGTTCTACTCCAGGAAAATTTCCAAATATAGTTGAGGTACATCTAGTGCATAGCTTTGGTAAAATGTGAGTAATAAGATCTTTAATTAATTAATTGATGGGATCACCAGTTCTGGTACAATCAATCGCAGTACTAAGTGTATATTGGATATGGGATAGCTTTTTTCTAATACCTCACAGAAAGTGTGGAAGATTGGGGAATGGTTAAACAAATTTTAGTATATGAATGTAATGAAATTCTGTTACGCTGCAAGAAATGATGAAAGGATTTCAGAGGGGAAAAAAGGTTTCAAAGAAACCTGGGAAGAGTTATATGAACTGATAATGAATGAACTGAGCAGAGCCAGAAGAACAATTTATGCAATAACAACATTGTAACGACAAACTTTGAAAGACTGAAGAGTATCGATCAACACAACAGCCATCGTGATTTCACAAGACGGATGAGAAGGCACGATACCCAACTGATGACAGAGAGATTATAGGCTTAGAGGAACCAAATGAGACATACATTTTTGGGATATGATAAATGTAGAAATGGATATTCTTTCCCTCTGTATATATATACATATATATAATATGTGTACATATGTGTATATATACACATATATATAATACACACATATATATACATATGTATATGTGTGTGAGTGTGTATTTACAAGAGTTTTCCCCTTACTCAATGGGGCAGAGGGGAGGGACAAGAGAAAAGAGATTTTTGGAAAGAAGTAATTAGAAAATATAAATTTTAATTTTAAAAATGTAGATGACAAAAAGACTAATAGGAGCTCATAAACAGATTTTTTTTAATTGCATGAAACATTCACATAGGCCATAAACTCCCCCTAGAAGGCAATAATATTTTAGGAGTCACTAAACAGGCAATTCCCTTTCCCATTGTACCTACACTATCCAAATCACTCATGTAATGACCAGGTACATCTTTATCAAGTCATGAGTCCTCTTCACTGCCAGCCACATGGTCCAAATGGGCAGGCTTCTTTTTCCAAAAAGCATACTGTTTGGAAAATTTTATCCCTCTATTAGGTCAAGTCCATGAATTCTCAAACTTTGGCTCCTTACACTTATAAGACTAGCATTGACCAAGAAATCTCCCTTCTCTAACTCAAAGGCTGTGTTATTCTACTACACTGTCTAGACTAGAGCTTCTCAACCCTATTTCAGAGGGGTCTGTAATCTTGGATGGAAAAAAATAACCTAGCCTTATTTTTGTTTAAATTTAGCATTTCCTTCAATTATTAAAGAATCTTATTCTGAAAAGGAGTCCATAGACTTCACCAAACTGCCAAAGGAGTCCATGACACAAAAACAGTGAAGAACTCGAAGAACTCCTGGCCTTAAAAACTGAATTCCTTCTTCCTTTACACAAGAGGTAAATTCAGGAGTATTTTCTATGAACTTCCCTCTCAGGTCAAGTGAAAGTGCACAGTCTACTTTTTCCATGTATTTTTGCAGAAAATGCATCAATGCCTCTGCTACTACCACTATCTCTTAGACTTGGAAAATGCAATGTCAGAATTCCTCTTCTCAAACAAATTGCCATGTAGTTCCGCCCCAAGGCAGCTATTGCTAATTCTTGAAGTGTGGCAGATTGGGAGACATAATTTCCTCCTTCTCCCTCTGATGCCCCTTTCTTCCCCTTCTCCCCCAATATGCCCTTTGAAAAGATGTGGGGGAAGAAGGGGGAGGGACTGAAAGCAATCTCACTCTCGGTGCATATAAGGTGGTTAGGTGGTTCAATGAATAGTGTTGGACTTTGATTCAGGAAGATGTGAGTTCACATGTGGCCTTAGATACTTACTAGATGGGTGACAACCTGGGCAAATTATTTAATCTTTGTCTATTGCAATTTCCTCCTTATAAAATAGGGATAATAATAGCACCTATCCTGCAGGGTGATTGTGAAGGCAAAATGAAATATTCATAAAGTTTTTCGAAACCTTAAAGTGCTATATAAAATACTATCTATTATTATTAAATGCCAATGCAAAAGAGCAACTCTGTGCCAAATCTGTTCTTCTTAGTTCCAAGCACTCTCTGAAGAGCTGAGGATACAAAAAAAGGCAAAAGACAGTCCCTATCTTTATGGAACTCTGTGAAGTGTGTGTGTTCATCCTTCGTTGCTAAAGAAGACCATGCCATCAGAGAAATAATGATATGACTTGCACTTGTTTTGAGTGAGAGAGGGTGTGCAGGTCATCAACCTCACTTCTCCTCCAGAGTCATCTGAATCCAGTGACCAGATATTCACCAGGATGACTGGAGATGACCCAGGATGAGACAATTAGGGTTAAGTGACTTGCCTGAGGTCACACAGCTAGTGACTGTCAAGTGTCTGGGGTGAGACTTGAACTCAGGTCCTCCTGACTCCTGCACTGGTCCTCTGTCCACTGCACCACCTAGCTACCCACTCTGTGAGGTTGGTTGGAAAGGTATTAGTATTTGACAGATACTGAGGATAATATATATGACATTATATATTAAATGTTATTACTATATTGCATATGTGATACATTATATATTAATATATTAATATAATGCATTATATATGTATATATTATATAATATGTATACAATATATTATCTATGATTATATACATACATTGTATATAATTATATGCATATAATTATGCATAATACATTGTATCTATACTATGCTACATGTTACATAATATAATATTTTATATGCATATATGTATGTATGTATGTATGTATGTATGTATGTATGTATAAAATAATGAAGATACTGAGATACAGAGTTGAAATAACTTGACCCAAGGTCAAACAGTATGCCTGTGAAAGAGGCAATATTAGAATATAGTTCTCCCAACGGAGAGTTTAGTCCTCTTTCTTCTGCTCTATGAGATCCTAAATCTAGTACTGGAAAGACCCTTGAAGACCATCTGGTCCAACCCTTCATTTGGAAATTAGGGAAACTGAGGCCTAGAGAAGTCAATCACTTTTCCAAGGTCATATAACCAGTACTTGAACTCAAGTCCACCAGCTCCAAGTTCATCATTCTTTCCTCTGTGCTGCACCATGCTACTTCCCTGTTCTAACAGTTCTGTAGAACGTGAACTTGTAGAGATCATGGACTGTTTGTTTCAGGGTCTAGAACAGTGACTCACACATATTAGATGCTTAATAACTGGTTGTTGAACCTAGGACCATAAATGGATCCAAAGGAAAAGGCCAAGTTATCATGAAAACAACCAGGGGTTCCCACCCTACAACAGGACATAAAGCCATGCTCCTGGTGGCAGCTTTTCGTTATCCACATCTCTGCTGATCTTGTAGAAGAATCTCCAAATTGCTCGATTGGATAAGAATAAAATTGGTTTGAATGTTAATTGAAGTGTCTGACAACATGAAAATTCATTCTTTTGTTCTTCATTCCATTCTGGATCCCATCCAATCCAATAAACAATGATTAAAAGCCTGATTTGTGCCTGCTAAGTAGTGAGGATGCAATTAACAAAAAAGGCAGTCCCTGCCCTGGAGGATCTTACAATCTAAAGGGGAAAACAACATATACTAAGAGGCAGGAAAAGGCTGGGGAGGAGGAGGAATACCAGAGGGTACCTAATGTCCAGTGGAGTGGACTTTGGGAGGAGTTTGGCACTTCACCCTCCGGGCCTTCGGTCAGAGAGGAGAGGAGGCTGAAGGAGGTGGTGTCAGTCAAGGCTTGGGTTACCAGCATGGTGATGAGATTAGAGCCGATGAGCTTAACCTAGAGGGTTGAAAGGATGAAAGGATTATTGAGGAACTTGATTAGGTCATCCTAGTGGATTCTGGTAATCAGTGTATATTAAAGCTGGCGGAGACCTTGGATATCATCTAACTCAATCACCTGTTGCAGTTGAGGAACCAGAAACATTGACAGGGGAAGCAACTTGCCCAAGGTCATACAATGATTAGAGAAGATGGAGCCCCCAATTTCTTATTTGATCCACCCAGGTCTCTTTACTTCTAATCCAGGGAATCACTTTACTGAAACTTGGCATTCAGTCTTTCATTATAGTAATTCAAATACTTCCCTTACGCCAAAATATTAAACCATAATTATCAGAAAGCTTTCTAAATTATTGCATGTGGAAGAGAAATCTGAGATGCATGCCTTGGGGTTGGGGGAGGGGGAGGAGAACTCTACCAACAGACAAATTAAAAATTCACAATCTCATCCAACTGATGGCATAAAACCTCAGTGCTGAAGTTTGTATGTTCTTATAAAAGTCTCTTGCTGACCATTCTGTGTAATGATAGGGGGAAAATATTTATATGATTCTCTAGCATCTAGATACTGATGAGCATACATGCCAGACTCTGCTACCTGAAACTCTGGTCTAAGATGGTTTCATACCCTTTTTTTGGGCAACATGAACATTTTTTTCAGATATGCTAACACCTCATATTTGGATTTTCAGTTCAAAATAAAATGGAATCACCACCCAATGGACCTTGAGCAAATTTGAGTTCTTTCTGCTATTCTCAAGTTCATCTGACTGAGGCACGACCACATGGACCATAGATCTAGAGCTAGAAGAAACGCCAGAGGTGGTCTAATCCAATCCTCTCATTATACAGATAAAGAAACTGAGGCCCAAGAAGATTAGGTGACTTGCCCAAGATCACACAAGTAGTAGGCACCTGTCAAGATTTGAACCCAAACCCTTTGACTCTGGAGCCAGTACTCTTTTTACTATTCCATGATGGCTCCATGACCCAGCACTAGTCAGTTTAGATGCAGGGCAGAGAAAAAAATAATTAGGCAGCAAAGGTTACAGACTCTTCCAGGTGTCCCCCTTTTTTTAATGAGCGTTGGACAAGCATAGTAAGCCACCACCTGCCCATGTGTCTTGACTGAATGAACATGAGACCCTGCACCAGCCCCTGAAGTGTTCCATCTGCCTCCATATACATCTGCTACAGTACACAAAATTCCATCACCAGAAATTCACCCCATGAGTCAAGAGATTATATAAGTGGCCTAGCTGGAAATAGCACTGTAGTCCTGAGTTTGAGTCTTGACTCTGTTACTTACTAGCTCTGTAACTGTGAGCAAATTTTATTTCTCTGGGCTTCCATATGCCCATCTGTGTAACACCACCCCACCCTCACTCTCCACCAGGGCAAAACCCATTAACACTTACTTCACTGGTGGAGAACGATTAGTCAACTTTCAACACCTACATGAAGGGCAAGGTTGGCAAGAGCTTGGAGAAAGAAAGAGCCTGGTTTTCTGGCTTCCACCTTTGGGACAGAAGAAACACAGTTACAGATTATCTTCAAAACCCTCCCCCAAGGGAGACAAACACTCTGGGGAAAAGCCAACATGAAGCTTAAAGACCAGGGTGTCTCCAAGATCTTGCCAACATCAACCCTCAGTCCCCACCAAGGAGGGCAGTCTTATGCTTTTAGCCTCAGGGTACATCTGTACAATTTGCTAATTGGACCAGATGGTCTCTGAGGCCATTTCTATCTCAGTCTGTGATCTATGACCTAGAATAGATGGTACCTAAAGTCCATTTCAGCTTGATCAATTGTCATTCTGTAATTCCATCCTGAAGACTCTCAGTCTACCAGTGTTTTTCTGTGAAAACCTAGTATCTCTGAGAGCTTACCCATGATCACCTTAGACCTCAGGCAGCTTTGTCAGCTGTCCTTGCAAGTGAGTCTGGGAACTGGGGTCCTAGTCCCTGGCTTTGCTGTTACCTAGATTTGTGACCTTGGGCAAATCATGTCACCTGTCTCAACCTCAGTTTCTTCATCTATAATGTGGCAATAATTATGGCAATAATGTTTCTCCATAGAATCTACCTCATCAGTTTTGTGTGTGTGTGTGTGAGTGAAAATAAAGAGAAGCATAAGGCACTTTATAAATTTTAAGACATAATATAAATGTCAGCTACTATTATAGTTTACCTCTTTTGACCTCAGTTTCCTAATCTATAAAATCAGGGAATTGGACTAGATCAGGAATTTTTCCCCTTTTTTGTACATCACACCCCTTTGGTAGTTTGGTAAAGCCTATGGACCCCTTCTCAAATAAAAGCATTTTTAAATGAATTTTAAAAATACCTAAATTACAAAGGAAACAAATTACATTAAAATATAGTTAATACTTTTTAAAAAAAAAAAGTTCAAGGACCCCAGGTTAAGAATCTCTGAACTACAAGATCTCCAAGGTTGTTTTATGATAACCATTACCTTACTTCTCCTCCATGTTCTGTAATTGTATCTAAAACCATATATTAGCCTATATATTTTAGCCTATATTCTCCCAAGAGTTGACATCTCAGAAATGCACTCTTAGGAATTTAAACTTAAGGGTATTCCCAGTTCTAGAAGTCCAGGTTGACCTGTCAAAGACAGCACCAGGATGGTAAGCGATTTGTTGCCACATTCAGGTTTCTGTAGATAGCCAGTCTGGGGAAATCAGTCCCTGGGAATGTGTTAATTTGTCATTTCATTGTAATATAGTTGTGATGACATCTTAACAACTTCCTATTGCATTAGAAGAACCTACATTTTGCTGTTCTGAATACTCCAGGTTTGATACAGTGTATCTTTCTAGGTGTTAGTGTCAGTGTGTGGAAAAAGTCTTGAAGAGGCTAAGAGCCAGCCCATGGCTCTTTGCTAGACATTCAGGTAATATGAGCCCTAGGCCTTGCCTTCAGAGAACTGACAATCTAGTTAGATACACGTGAAAATAATTCAAATAGAATCAGAAGAAGTGTTCTATCTACCTTATGGGTCATTCATATCCTAGTTTATTGCTTGGTTTTTCTGTGCAAATGTGTTCCTGTGTCAGTGTATCTGTCTTAAAATGTAAGCTCTCTGGGGAATGGCTAAAAGGTTATGGTATATAATTGTGACAGAATACTACTGTGCTATAAGAAATGATGACCGAGATGATTTCAAAAAAAACCTGGAAAGACTTATATGAACTGATACAAAGTGAAGTAAGCAGAACCAGGAGAACATTGTACATATGTGTACACGTGATATCATATGATGATCAGCTAACCATGAATGACATCTCTTCTCAGCATTACAATGATCCAAGACAAGTCCAAAGGACTTATGATAAAAAATGCTGTCCACCTCCAGAGAAAGAATTAATGGAGTCTAAATGCAGAGAGAAGTATTTTTTTAAACTCCATTTCTTGAGGTTATTTTTTTTTCTTTTTTTAGGGGGGAGGATCTGTGTTTTCTTTTTGCAACATGGTTAAGTGTAGAAATATGTTTTAGGTAAATACACATGTATAATTGATATCAAATTGCTTCTTTTCTCAAAAAGGGGTAAGATAGGGGAGGGATGGAAAGAAACTAGGACTCAAAATTTTAAAAAATAAATGTTAAATTTTTTTTTTACATGTAACTGGAAAAAACAAAATTTTTAAAAATTATAAATGTAAGCTTTCTGAGGGCAAAATTATGTCCATCTATGTCTGTAGATACCCTGTCTAGTTTGCTAAGTATGATAAAAATAATGTGGTTTAGGGCAGTGATTCTCAGACTTTTTGATCTAAGGACTGTTTTACACTCTTAAGAATTATTAAGAACTCTAAAGAGCATTTGTTGACATGTGTTATAACTACAGATATTTACCATGTTGGAAATTAAAACTCATAAAATTATAAATATTTATGAATTCATTTAAAAATAACAAAAAAATTCATTTCATGCCAATGCAACATTTCATGAAAAATAACTATATTTTCTGAAACAAAAAAAATAGCAAGGAATTACATTGCTTTACATATTTTTGCAAATCTCTTTAATGCCTGGTATAATAGAATACAGCTGGATTCTCTTAACTACTTCTGCATTCAATCTGTTGTAATATTATTTTGGTTGAAGTACATGAAGAAAATCCAACTTCACACAGATATGTAGTTGGAAAAATGAGGTGTATTTGTCATACTCAAATAACATTTTAGCATTATTATAATTAAAGTAGTTTTGACTTCACAGATACCCCAAAAAGGAGTCAGGAATGTCCACTGGTCCTTGGACCACATTTTGAAAACCACTTCTCTAGCAAAATGAACAATGAATTGGTCATCAGGACACCTTGGTCCAACTCCTAGCTACACCACCTCACTAGCTATATTCCAACTGGGAATTTAGAAAAGAGGAGAGGAACTTTTAAAGTTCTCTCACATAATCATGTTGCCTTTTTGGAGGAGATGGGATTCCTGAGTTCCTTTACTTCTTTGTAAATTCCTTGGGGTTTACCACACCGTTCTTTCTTCCATGTAAGAAGATGGAGCATGCTTCTAGAAATATCATTTGTCTCTGCTGTTTAGGGTCCCGGAAACAAATCATAGAGGGATTGAAACAGAGCAGACAACAGGATATATCAAAAAAGATGAAATAAAAATGGCCACAGACTCAGCAAGTCACTAAAGAGTTCTCAGAATCTTCCTGGTGAAGCCCTTCCCTTCTCCCTGAGAACACACCTATTTCAGAATTTGGGACCACTAACAATTTCACTTTATCTTTAATTCATCATATAATGGACATACTTAAGAACTGTCCCTATCTACCTCATAGGAGTGATATCCAAAAGCTCTCTAACAAGTGTGCCATGATGATATCTACAATGGATTTCTGATGATAGTGATATTGTTTATAGCATGAGTGCTTCGAAGTCCCTGGCTATATCATACACCTCTAGTAGTCCTCTCTCCCCATGGTTTAGCACACAGTAGAAGCTTAATAAATGCTTACTGACTACTTACTGACTTTAGATTGCTAGGCAATTGGAAGATTGGAAAGGCACGTGAATGGGTTGCACCCCAGAGTAAGAAAGACCCCGGCTTAAATCCTTTCTAAGACTTACTAGTTTTGTGGCCATGAGCCAGTCATTTCACTTCTGAATCTCAGTTTCCTCATCAGTAAAATGGCATAATAATAGCGCTAAGTGTCTACCACACAGGGCTTCTGAGAGCTGCTTTCCTACATTTCACAATCTCCAGTAACTCATCATTCTACAAAATGAAATCAACTCAGAAACTCACACCTCCTCTGCATCCTCTGCCCCTGGGACTCCTTCCTCCTTCTTATCAGAGTAGAGGCTCCACATAGGAGAGCTCCTCCCAGATCCTCCCCCATTTAAATGGGGTACCCAGGGAATCCACCTCATCATTTCCCACCTAGCTGCTTTTCTGTATTTCATGATCTCCAGAAACTTACCATTCTGCAAGATGATTTCATCTCAGAAACTCGTCTCAGATCATTTCCCACTCTAGCTGTAGAACTTACTTCATCATGCTCCCTTTTCAGCTTATGTGTTGTCTTTCCCCCTTAGACTGTCTTGTGAATTTTCTTGTATTCCCCAGTGCTTAGCACAGCATCTGGCACGTAGTAGGTACTTAAGGTTCATTGCCTCTGACTCTGAGATGGTGTATGGAGAGTGTGATGTCAGCTATGGTTAGCCAATAAATAATCTTATGAAATATTCAACGAATATTTTCTTGTGAAATATTTGCAGAATATTTCATAAGATTAGAGGATTGTAGATCTAGAGCTAGAAAGTACTTTAGAAGCCACCATCTCCAACCCCCTAATTTTACAGATGAGGAAAGTGACACTGAGAAAGGTTAAATGATATGCCTAAGGATGCAGAGCTCAGTAGAACTCAGTTTTGATCCTAGGGCCTCTGCTCAGAATTCAGCACACTCTTCACTATACCATGTGGCTTCTATTATGTTCAAAGTTCATTGATGAATTGGGGAGTCAGGGCAGAGAGATGGAAAGGAAATTACAAAGATAACTAAATCATAACGCCTCCCTTTAAGTAGTTTATTATGGTCAAGAAAGGTAGATAACTTTCAAGAGTTTGTAATCAATCTAGAAAGCAAGTTTACCATCCAAAAAGAGAGATGCGAGATGCCTTCTAAGGTCATTCCTAGTTTTAAAACTCTGATCCCATGGATAACTCTAATACATAGTGGGGTATAAAGAGCTATAAGAGTTCCTAGGAAAAAAGAGAACATGTAGGGGTGTGGGATCTGCAGCCTTAAGTCCTTGGGTGAAGCCCTTTGACTGAATCCAAACTTCATAGAACAAATCCCTTTAATAAAAGGGCTTGTTCTGTAAAACCTGGACTCTGTCAAAGGGCAACACTTGAAGACCAAGAGGGCCACATGTGGCCCTGGATTAGAGGATGAGGGAATGTTTCAAGGAGACTCCATTGAGTCTAGACTTTAAAGAACTGATATATTTTCAATGAGTGGAAATAGAGGGAAAAGGAGGGGCAGTGCAACCTGGTGGAAGGAGCACACAATTTAAAGTCATAGGATCTGAGTTTGAATCCCAGCACTGTTATTCAATCTTTGAGCCTTGCTTTTGTCATCTGGGAGAAAGACTCTCTGTGGTCTGTCCCTCCTGGTTGTAAATCCTATAGTGCTGTGATAAATGCATGGGGCAGGGAGAAAAGGATTGTCATAGCATACAAGGACAGAAACTGACTGGCAGCTCTGTCTCTAGGAAAACAGAAGAACCACCGAGTACATTTTCCTGCAAGAATTCTGCATAACTTGTCAATGCATGAGACACAGCTGCCCTGAGGCTTCCTTCTCTCATTCTTTTCTATTTCTTCCTCCTAGCTCTAGTTTTAAATGAATATGCATAGTTGGTGACTGAGAACTGGAATCCCCAATTTTCCCCCAAGCCTAGAGGGTGTAGAAGGTAGAGATGTCCCATTGGTGTCTTCTGTTCCCATGGGGCTTTTGAATGAAAGTGTTGCAAGTTGAGCAGAGTATTCAATCTCACTGTTGGAGAAGACAGAAACCTAAATTGGGGGTGGGGTGGGGTTGGGATGATTTCTTCACTTGAGTTTTGACAACCTCTCTTAAACTCCCTGCACAATGGGAGCTAACCATCAGCAAATTATTTAACCTATTTGGGTCCCAGTTTACTAATCTGTAAAACAAAGGGGTTTGACTAAATGACTTCTAGGGTGTCTTCTAGTTCTGCATCTATGAACCTATAATCCCGAGGATCTTTTCTGGGCTAAAAAATAGATAATTTGGAGAACTGGAGCCTGGGGGAGGATAGCCAAAGCAAAACGTGGTCTTTGGTACTTTCCCCAGGCTCATGGAAAGTCTGAGGTAGGCAGTGGCTGAGAGGATGTCATGAATCACTGAGTACATGCGTTCTGCATGGGGACCGTTCCCATTTCTGAATAAATGATGTGATAATCTGAGAGAAATGTGCAGGATAGATTTTCATAAACCAAACTCTAAATGCTCTGTGAGATCCAAGAACTCTTTTCCGTGAGGCCAGAGAGACATTCAGCACTCATCTCCTTGGAGGTTAAATGCTTGCCTTTAAAAGCAGTTGAGTGGTATGGGACAAATACTTTCTGGCCAAGCACTGTGGGAAAGACAAACGAAAGAAGACAAAATCCCTGCTCTCAAACAGTTTACAATCTTAGAGAAGAAGCAAAAAACATACCAAGAGAGATGAAAATGAGAACTAAGTCTGCTGAAGATCAACTATGATCTGCTGGGGTGGTCAGGAAGAATTTCATGGAGGAATCAGAATTTAAGGATAGGGATGGATAGGGAAGATTTAGATAAATTCTGGCACCTTCTCTGGAGCATCTAGATGGTGCAGTAGATAGAATCTGGGTCTATAATCAGAAAGACTCATCTTCCTAAGTTAAAATCTGGCCTTAAACACTTTGCTTTGTGACCCTTCACTTCATTCTTTTGCCTCAGTTTCCTCATCTGTCCAATGAGTTGAAGAAAGAAATGGCAAACCAAGAGATGTCATAGTGTCAGACAACAGAAAACAAGTGAACAATTGTACCTTCTCGGAGGCTTTGCATGGGTTCACTGGACAACTTTTGAAATCTATCAGGAAGACTAGTTTTTCCCTTTTGTAAGGATTCCTGCAGGACAAAATGCAATAGCAGACAGTCTCTTTGCTAAGTACCAAGTAAGCGGCATACCCAGGGATAGCTATAGAGATATACAGAAAATAATGAGGCTCTTGTGGGCTGGAGAAGCTTGAAGCTACAATGTCTACCACTATAACTGATAATAATAGCTAGCGTTCGTACAGTACTTTAGTTTTCAAAACACTTTAAATACATTATCTCACATTTTCACAACAATCCTGGGGGATCAGCACTACAGGTTTATGATCCCCATTTTACAGATAAAAAAGCTGTCTCAGGGACCAACATGAGATAAATGGTCAGTAAGTATGTGCTGTTGGATTGACTGAATGAAGACATGCAGAGAAGAGGTTTCCTTTAGAAAGTTTCACAAATTAGCCCTTTCCTCTCTAGCTCCACTGAAGTATACTCTTTAGACCCATATTGTATCATGCTTAGGTTACTAAGACCTCCTAGTTGATCTTATTGACGCTAGGAACTCCCTATTGTACTTTATTGTGCACATAAAACTATAGTACCAATCTTCCTAAGACACCCCTACTGTAGAACCTCTCTTGTTTTCAAGTCCTTCCATAATCTACCCAACGCTTTTTGTTATTGCTGCTATTGTGGAGTAGAGTCCAATTCTTGGTGACCCCATTTTGGGGGAGGAAGAGGAGGAGAAGGAGGAGGAGAAGGAGAAGGAATATGAAAATGGAGGAAGAAGAGAAGAAAGGGTTGACAAGTAGGAGGAAGAGGAGAAGAAGGAAGAAAAGGTGGAAGAATATTTATATTGCTTAATGTTTACCAAGCGATTTACAAATATCTCACCTAATCTTTACAACAGCCTTGAAAGTAGGTGTTATAATCACCTTCCAGGGTCACACAGCTAGTGTCAAAGGCGGTTTGAAAGAGGCCTCCTTGCTTCTTGTCAGATTATGCCCATTTTACCTCCACTAAAGTCTTCCTCCAGCCCTTCATCATGGCAGAGAGGTGACCTAGGTCCTACTGAGTCATGCCAGTGAGCTGTAGGTAAGTTCTATCAGATCTAACAAAACAGAAAAGTCTCAGTGTGACGATCCTAGTGGTGGCCTTTCTACTCATCTGTCCTGTAGAAGCTGGCCCAGCTAAATCAAGAAAAGTTACACCCAAAGGATAGGCCATTAAGGGGTGAATGCTTTTGGTCACAGCGTGTCATCAAGGACATCTATGAACGTGGGTGTCAGAAGGGAAGGGGGTTACCCTTTCCATTATCAGGGACAACTGGCTCACTAACAAATTCACAGATTTTATGAAGCTGTCAAGTAAGTGTCCCTTAAAGACGGTTTCCCTTTCAGTTCAAACTCTGCTAAATATTGTATTGATTTTTGCTAATTTGACTAGGAAAAACATCACTCTAATAAATAGGCATTCAGTTATGACTTGCAAATTACCATATTTCTGAAGAACAGTTTTAAAGACGATGAGAATATGTGTCATTTAAATCCCCTTTGTGAAAGTGGAAAGTGCTTAGATTTCAGGGTTATACAACTCCTCTGGTCCTTCATGACTCAGTGTGTAGGAGGGATGGAGTTTGTATGTGTGGTAAGAGTGAGAGAGTGGGAAGGAACAGCTAATTATTGGATGATTTGGGGGCTCCGGGGCATCTGGGCCTCCTGCCACTCTGAATCTTAGCCTTCAGTATATAGCACCAGATGGGTGAATGGCGTTTTATAGTATCTCATGATCTATGCCTTTTAAGTGGCTCTTATGTTTTGACAGTATACAATTATGATTTGTTACACGAGAAATCAACAAGGAACTTTTTTTTAAATGCTCCAAATCTTAATGTTAGAAAACTGCTCAAGAGAATTTAATTATGTGTGTTTTTTAATAGATACAAACGGCTCAGGTATGCTTTGGGAGATCTGTCAGTCTCTGGCTCATTGATCCCACCCAGAAAGGCTGAGAAAAACACTGACGACTAACCACCCAGGGTCTTAACACCAATTCCCCTTGCAAGCATATGGTTCACAAACCTCAAAGAAAGAAGAGGTTTACAGTCAAAGCAAATCAAGAAATAGGGCTCACAATAGATTAAGGAAGGCATATCGTACCCAGAAACCTGTTGAGCCTCAGTGGCTTAGAGCCAAATTCTGGGAAAACTCTGAATCAAAGCTACCTCCCATATAGTTCTCAGGACATTGAGCTCCTTGTAGCTCTTCAGAATGTGTGACCAAGTACAATTCTCCATAGCTCTCTGAAAGTGATTCCTACTATCCTCTTTCAGGGTTCTCAGACCCTTGTGTCCAACCCTAATGCTCCTTACTCCATAGCTTTCAGCATGCAGCACCATTTTCTCCTGAAGCTTTTGGGTGGTGATTCCTCAGATTTTCCTCAGAGTCCTGTTCTTTAATTGTTTGTATGTATGTGTATGTGATGATGGGGGGAGAGTACTCTAAAACATACCTGTTTTGCCTAAAGATAGTTGACCTTCCTAAAATCACTTCTAATACAATAACCAACAAGAGAAAATGAGGAGTTCTTTCTCTGGTCTCCCAGAAACACTCCCAGCAACCAGGAAAATGCCAACTCTCTTATCCAAGCTAGTCTCAGTACCTGATACCAGTTTGCTTCAGGGCAAATTCATAGTCCTAGGCCCTCTTCTTGCTTGTTACTTAAGATGTATGGTTCTTACTTGGGTTGGTACCTCTCATAGATTTATAGGCTCAACAAAACCCCCAATCCCCTAAGTCCACCCAAATTGTTCCTTAGTTTCCATACATAACTCTGAAGTCAATTTTGCAGGAATATTTGAATTACCCAGAACTGTTTCCCAGTAAGATCCAGGATGGTGATACCAAGCAGAACAAATTATTCCCCAATGTCACCATGTTCTTGATTGTGTAAAAAGGTACACACCTGCTATGTACTATATCTGTCTGATTATTCAGGTATGCAAGCTAGAGCAAGAAAAAAAGATATGAATGGAACCTACCTTCAAAGATGGATTTTATCTGTAATAGTAACTCTTAGTGAAAGGGGAGAGGGGGAATGAGAGCAGTAGAAAATAGAGTCCACCGCTTCTGAACAAAAATTTGGCTTCTGTCTAAGTTTATCAGCTTCCCAGCTTGCCAATTTGTCCTGTTTCATTTACCCTATGAGAAATATTAAGCAAGCTGAGCAGTTTGAAAACCAGAGGAAGTGTAATAAAAAGAGGAACTGTATTTGTTCCTAGGTATTTGCATTTCTTTAAATCTTGATCTAAATTATGTAGCAAAAACAATAGCTTACATTTATATAACCCTTTGCTTTTCCTAAGCTCTTTCCTCATAAGTCCTGTATAAGATAGTACAGATATTAATTTACCCATTTTGCAATTTAGTATACCTCTAACTTTTCTCAGAGAGGTAAAATTACTTATCCCTAGGTACTAAATGCAGTCAAGATGAGAACTTTGGCCTCATGGTTTCTAGTCAAGAGCCCTTCCCATTATACTAGAGTGGTCTATCATATTTAAAAATAGAAATTGGATATTTATTGATGTTCATGCTATCATTTTCAGAGATTTCATTTGTTCTGTGAAAAAGACATAGCATTGTGATATAGTAGAAGAAGCACTAAACGCCCAGTCAGGAAATTTGGAGTCTTATGTCAGTTTTGTTAATAGCATTTCATGAGTTCTTAGGGCATTAGTTTCCTCATCAGTAAAATAAGTAGAATTGGATTTAATGATCTCTTCTATATCATCTAAATTCTAAAACATTATGATTTTCTGATTCTTACTGCTGTTCCCTGCTCCCCCATCACCTCTCTATGCTGTGAAGTGTCACATCCATGTAGCCATATCCCAATATTACCATCACACATCCCACACTGACTCAGTACCTCCTTCATCTTTCCCAATCACAATATTCTCAGCATTAAGGGATCTCAGAAACCATGTAGTCCTATCTGTCCCTGAACAGGAATTCCCCCTAAAACATTCCTGATGAATCACCACCCAGGCGCTATCTGAGGACTTTCATGGAAAGGCATCATATGCCTTTGTAGGTTTTCCATTCCACTTTGGGAGAGCTCCAGTTGTTGGTTATCCCTTATGGGCAGTAGATGCTTCACTTTCCGCTAGCTGCTTACAGCTTTTCTCTCTGGGGGTCAGGAAAATTCAATCTTATCCTTTTCCTTGTGACAGTGCTTCAAATATTTGAGTTCAGATATCAATCAGTCTCTGCTCTACGCCTCACCAAGTCTTCTCTACAAGCCAAAGATCTCCAGTTCATTCAATCACTACTCAAATCACCTTTGTCCAATTGTCCCACTGGGTACATTCAAGCCTGTTCATGTAACATCATATTCCAGATGTGGTCTATAAAAAGACTGTCACATCCCTAACCTGAGCACCCTTGCCTGTATTAATGATGCCTAAGATAACTGGAGAGGAAGGAGGATGACATCAAGATGTACTTTCACACTGTGCTTACAGATCACTCAGAGGCCTAGCTCTTCTGCACATGAACTGGTCTGTAACTATTTCTCCTGAGTCTTGAATCTAGGCAGTTGATTTTTTAATCCCAGTGCAAGACTTTATACTTTCTCCAATTCAAGTCCATCTTATTAAATGTGGCCCATTTTTCTAGCTTCTTGAAGTGTTTATGGACATCAATTGTCATCCAGTGCATTAAACTGTCTTTCCCAGCTTAGAGTCACTTGTATATTTGATAAGTATATCATCTATGCCTTTGTTGAATTCCTTAATAAAAATGTTTAGTAGCACAGAGCTAAGGATATACATATATTAGTATATATACGTGTGTATATATGTGTGTGTGTGACATGTTATATATATATATGTATATATATATATATATCCACCACATACACATATGTGTGTGGGTGGGGAGGATATATATAGATATAGATATATATCTGAGGTGTCATATTAAATCAAGAGTTAACTTGGGGTTCCCAATCACTCAGGGGATGATAGATCTCGGGGGCTTCTTGAACTTAGAAAAAAATCACATATTTATTTTCATTAGCCTCCAACTGCAATTTATCATTTCCATCTATTATGAATTTTTTTAAAAATCATTCTTAGGAGTCTATAGACTTCTCCAGACTCCTAAAGGAAGAAATGACACCCTCAAAAAATGTTAAGAATCGCTATTCTAGAGCTTTATGAAGATTTGAATTTCCATCTAAGTTCTTTCCACCACGTCACAGCTACTTCTGCAATGCCTCTCACTCAATGGCTAAACTATTCATGCTCTCTCTTCCTCTCCACCCCTACCTTTACCTGTAGAGGGTGTGTTTCAACATTATCTTGGGCCCCTGTGGCACTACTGCCAGGGACTTTGTTCTGGCATAAATTATGTCTCCCTCTACAAGGTGTAAAAATCACCCTTTGCTAGGGCTGTTGATTGTTGATATCCTTAATCAAGTGTGAAATTCCTTTGATAGCTAACTCCTTGATAAGGTGTCAGGGTATTTGTTGCCCTATTGATATCACTTTGATGTTAATTAATTTGCAGCTCATCTATGTTAGCTGGATTCAGCCTTTAAAAAGAGATCAGAGAACAAGTGAGGGAAGAGGACCCAGGTTAAAAGGTTGGATATTATCCCTAAAGAGATTTCTGCACAGGTACATGGTCTCTCCAGAGAATCACATCTTCCAGGGAACCAAGTGCAAGTGGAATTTCTGAACCAAGTCTCATGGGCCAAGTGAAGGAGTTTCTGGATAAATGTGCACCAAGGAACCATGTGACCATGGGGATGGTTGTGTTGGCAGAATAATAAAGAGCTCTTAGTCTAAGCCAAGTACCTGGACCAAGTCAAGTGATCTCACATCAGGCATGAACCTGAGCCAAGATATAGCCAGAGACAGAGCAATAAGTTGACTTGGATTAGGTAGACTAGGCAAGTCCAGGGAAAAAGAGTTTGATTTTCTATCAATTGCAAGTAGTTTTCCCTTGGGGAAGAGGGCTACCAAGAATGGAGCTATGACTTTGGGAAACTGTATAGATACCTGGGAAGTGAGACTCTTCTGAGTCTCCTGCAACTCCAAGGGCTTTTCTTTTGTTGGGGGATAGTGGAGGGAATGACCCAGAGTAGCAATATTCATTTAGAGGACTGAATAGGTCTTTGGAAATGGGGGAGGCCCATTGGAAAGGGAAGAGGAGATGTCCTGACTGTTCATGGGCTCAGATACAAGTCTTTTCATTTTCTGTCAGGTTAAATAATCCTGTCCTAGAGTTTACATAGGAGTTGAGGGTGTTTTTACTGTTGTATGGAGACCCAGAGTTATGCCAAATTCTGATGATTCCAAGGAAAATCCAGAGAGGAGATGTGAACCAACGCAGAGGGTTTTGTTTGTTTTTTTTTAAGAAATTCCCAATATTGAAACCAGGTCATATAAATTCAGAGCTTCATTTCTGAGCCATAGAAAGTCTACATATTATGATGCATAACTTATTTACATTAAAACATCTGTGACTGATAAAAGTTTTAAGAATGCATATTGCCAGGTCTATTTGTATTTACATGGATCAAAATCTCAAGTCAAGCTGATGAAGTCTTAATGATGGAATTTCAGTTATCAATCAGCAAATGGGAATGGAACTGGAGGACAGAGAAAATCTCCCTATATAATAATATTATCTGTGATTTTTCCCTTTTCTTTTGAATCCTTTTTCTCTTGGAGATTTCTTGAAAATGGATCCCTGAAAGGCCCCATATATGCCAAAATGTTTACAGCAGCACTTTTTTGTGGTAGCCTAAAAACCTGAAGATAAAGAAGTTACCTAATAGATTGGGGAATAGTTAAATAAAATGTGGTATGTGAATGTAATAGACCACTAATAAGCTACGATATATTTTGGAACATGAAAGTAATGGACTAATATGATGAATTAAGAGAAGAAAGGAACTGATGCAAAATGAAATAAATAGAACCAGAAAAGCAACATACACATGATTAAAAAATGTAAATTAAACCAGTAATAATGAAACAAGTGAAACTGAATTCTGTGAAATTATAACAAAGCTTGGTCCCAAAAAAAAAGACATATGAAAAAATATCTCTCACTGCTTCTTTGGGGTGGGTGGATGGGGATATGGGTATGGAAAGCTACATATAACATTAGACTATTGCTTAGTTTTCCTGAAATGTTTTTTCTCTTTTAAAAAAAAAAATCTTTATTTTTAAGGATAGCTCTCTGAGAAAGGTACAGTGAGGAATGTAGGTAATGTAAAAATAAATGACATTAATAAAAATTTATATTTGAAAAATAACTAAAATGGACCCCCTAAGCCCCCACCATTAATTTCTTCTTTATATTGAGTTAAGCTCTATTAGAGAGTTCATACTAGTAACTACTGCCTCCAATCTATCATATAATAATACCTTGGTGTTAAGTCCACCATCATTGGTGATAAGAACGTTTTGCTATAAAAATGCTGCTGAATCTGTCTGACTTTTCATCTATTTGTTATCTTTTTTTTCAAATTCCATCTATAATTGCTCTTGGAATACTTTGATTTAATTGAGTTTAATTGCCAAACTTTCATGAAGTTTGTTATCTCCTCTGCTACTCTTTGATGCTTTGTAAAGTGATACTCAAGATCTTTTATGTTAACATTTTATAAACGAGGCTATAGTCTAAACCAGTGTTGCTCTTGGCTGCAATGTTCTTCTGCTTAACAAGGAGATTGGTTGTTTGCCTGGCCATGATGGCTTCTGGGCTATCTGAACCTTTTCATTGTGGCAACTATTTCACATCAATTAAATTTTCTTAATGATAATAATCAGTCAGTGGTATTATTTTTATTTATTTCCCATTTTTCAAAGTCAAATGTGTTTAATTACATTGAATTTGAGCTGTTGGCATTTCATGCAATGTCTTTTCATCTTTATTCATTCTTCCAATTTGGTGTTGATTATGACTTTTTTCTAACTAGCCAATTGCCTGAATACATTAAAATAATTCATTTAAAAATAATTCAATTGCACTTTAGCAAACTGTAGTTTTCTATCTGATATTTTACAGATAATTTTTTTTATGATTCTGCACAATGCTTATCATATTCAATGCCGTCAGACTCTCGTCTTGAAAAAAGATATTCATGACGTACAGACGTTAGGTTTCTGAATAGTTTCTTAGATTTGGGCTTCTTCACTGCTTTATCCTGAATAATATTTTCCAAAATATGTTTTCACCATCCTTCTCTGTGTCCACTTTTATATTGAAATCAGTATCAAGGTGACTCAGTTTAAAGGATCTTGTCAAATCCTTTGTTTCTTCATTTTCTGCAACAAATTCTGATGCATAAGTGATATGTGTGTATATATATATATATATTATGGCCAATATTATTATATTTAACAAACACAATAGAGAAGACATCAGCAACCACCAACCTCTCTGCTAACTTTCTTATCTCTAAAATAGAGATAAGAATGGTCCACACATGTCAAGGGAATCCTTGATGAAAACATGAGACAGAAAACAGACAGACTTTCACAAAAAATTTCTACAGTAGACTACATATTTAGAATTAGAAAATTGAATAGAAAGTAAAGAGAATGCAAGAGCCCCCTGTGTTTATGGTTTGATGATATCTTTTGAGTGTTTGGGAAATAAAGTTATTAAAAAACAAAATGAAATAGTAAAACTATTTTAGTATTTGATTAAATTGAGGAAAATGCAAACTTGAAGTCTCTCCAATAAGTTATTATTTATAAATACCTTAAGATCATACCAGAATCTTCCACAAGTGCAAACAGAGATAATCCTGTTCAACAACCCCCTTACCAGCAATATAAGGTAAGTCATAAAACTTGGAGACAAGCTTGCTAATGGTATTCACCACCATCATAGAGGATGCCTTGTGAAGAGGTCAAATGGGAAAGTATAAGTATTGAGCTCCTCCAAATGCTCCTGATTCCATCAAGCTATAGAATGCTACATAGCTTGTAGCTCCAAATACTTAAAAAAAAAGATTGAGCTGGTAAACCACACAGGAAAAAGCAAATGTAATTTATCAAATTGTGATATGTAGATAACATACATGTATGATATCATATAGAGCATGTATATAGTACATGTTGGTATGACATGATATTATATGATATGATAAATATCCCACTGAGTTAGTATATCAAATTACAGTTAGACAATGAAACATGTCCAGAAATGAACATCAGAAAAGTGGGCTAAATTACATTTGGGAAATTATTCAGTTCTTTCAAGGATCCCAACTTTGACCAAAAACAAATGCAAAAACCCACAGTTTTTTTTGAAACCTCAATAAAGTTTTCCAGTAATTCTATATGACTACACATTATGGAATATTACAGTCTTCAAGGAATCAAAATTATTGGTAACCCAAAGGGAAAAGAAAAAAGGAATAGTGCATATAAATGAGTTGTAGTATATTAACAAAATGGCTTAGATATATACAAATGTCATAAAGGTTATCATCCAGGAAATATATGAAGGGTAAAGAAGCCAACCCATTACGATATCAAAAGTGAAGGGTAACTGGTGGACAATCTAAAGTCTTATGCCCACAGAATATTAAAAAACAAAGAGAACTGTATTCCATCCATTGGTGGCCTTATGATGGTGGACATGGACAAGAATTGTACGGATTAAGATATGAATGAGTTGAGACCTGCACCTGGCAGTGAGGGAAGGGGAGTATCAACACTGTTGAGATCATGGATGGATGCTATGGAGAACTTCCCTAGCTATCTCCTGAAGTCAAGAAGTCACATAGGCCTATGTTGAAAAGGTGGACCTGGAGAGATTTCTTAGGATGGGGCATCTAGATATCCAAGTGGATAGAGTGCTGGCCCTGGAGTCAGGAAGACTCATCTTCCTGAGTTCAAATCTGGCTTCAAACACTGACTGTGTGATTCTGGGCAAGTCACTTAATTTTTTTTTGCCTCAGTTTCCTCATCTAGCTAATGAGCTGGAGAAGGAAAGGGCAAACCACTCCAGTAATTTTGCCGAGAAAACCCTAAATAGGGTCGTGAGGTGTCAGCCATCATTGAAATAATTGAATGACGACAACAAATTTCTTAGGATGGCATTGACAAGGGAAAGTTAAATGGGAATAGATAAGCATTCCCTGGGAGAAAATAAAATCAATTTTTCTATAAAAGAAAAATAAACCCAATGAACTTTAAAATGTAACTTTTCCACTGGTTTTTATCATTGCACATGGAAGAATGCAGTGTGCTGGAGTGACTAGTAGGTGTCTATGAGTCATATTAACTATGTTACTCTGATTCTGGGCAACAATTCACTTAATTTTTTTGGTCTAAGTTTCCTTATGAGATAAAAAGGATGAGTTAGACTAGGAGACTTCTGAAATGTCTTCCAGCTCTATTTCTATGATCCTATTAACACATCCTGGCAACCTTCTAAGACTCAGAGTTATCAATGAATTGTTGATCCATATAGAGGATTTGAGTTTGAATTCTAGCTCAGTTACTGCTTTGAGCAATCTCTTAGCCTTGCTGACCTTTGGTTTCCTTGTATGTAAAGTGAAGGGTTTGGACCAGATGACTTTTTAAGACCCTTCTATGTCTACATCTATTGTTTTGCTCCTCTGCACATACTCTGTGATTCAGTGATGGCTGGTCCTCAACAAGACATGGAATCTCCCTACGTTCCTCTGCATTTTTATGGGCTGTGCTCTGTGTCTGGAACTCTCTGCTTCCTCATTTCCATCTCTGGTGTCCTTGGCTTCCTTCAAGTCCCAGCTAAAATCCCATCTTCCACAAAAAGCCTTTTTTCATCCCCTCCACCCCTCTGAGATTATCTTCCCTTTATCCAGTTTACATATATATAATGTTTATAAACAGTTGTTTACACCTTGTGTCCCCCACATTAGATTGTGAGTTCCTTGAAGGCAGGTTCTGTCTTTTGCCTTCCTTTGGATCCTTAGAATTTAGTATACTACAGGCACACAGTAGGCACTTGAGAGGTGCTTGTTACCTATATTCCACACACACATGAAATCATACATTCAGACACCCCAATTCTTGATATAATTGGAGGTTTTGTCATTTTTCTCTTTGTTTTTTACCAGGGCTAGACTTTGAAAAACCAACAGACCACAATGATAACATCTCAACCCTAGCCAATGGAATGGTTAGACTGGGAGAAATCCAGAAGGGGTGAACCTCAAAAGAGCCACCCTCTGGTTCCTCGTGGCAAATCATTTTCCCCAGGCTCCCCCACAGTCTATTTCCAGAAGAGCTGTAATTCCCAACCTGAACAACCTATGATTTAAATCTTGCTCACTGTAAAAGCGATTATGCCCGAGTCTTCTGAGGGAAGCTTTGTGTGTTTGTATAAATCTCCCTACTCAAAATATCTCCCACAGTTGACTGACGGCCCGTGTAATGTAGCAGAAGGCTAAAAATTAAAATCTTACAACCTGCTGGGAATGAAAGAATCCAGTAACACTGTGTGCCTCGCTCCCCCCTCGCTAGGGCCCAGGCACAGATGTCGGGGCTGTTCATTTTGGAGATGGAACAAAATATTTGTATTTAGATTTATTAAGTCATTATTCCGCCATTTGTTCAATCGGCTTTATTAAAACCAGATTCGATCTCTGTTTTGAAAGTCTTACCTGATTTACATAAGCTGGTACCAGCCCTAATTATGGCTTCACTGGGTGTCTTTTCATTTGGAGGGGTGTTGTTTTTTTTTTCGTTGTTGTCGCCCGCCTTTATAGCCCATATGTTTGCCTTGAGATAGCAAGAATCTTTTTTTACTATAAATAGATGATTCAGAACAACTCTTTCTGCCAGTTATCTGTCCACACATCAACATTAACATAATTGCAACAGTGAATGTCTAATCTCTGTAATCACACGTTAGAGTCTAAAAACTGGATTGGGTTTCATAAATTGTATAATTTGAGGCTTTCCTGGGCTAACCACTCGTCGGGGCCCAGCGCTATGGAAAGTTCAGAACTGGCTGCTGCTGCTGCTGCGGATGCTGCTGCTGCGGATGCTGCTCCCACCGCTGCTGCTGCCGCTGCCATCGCCGTCGCCCTCGCCTCGGCTGCTGCTTTCAGCTGGCACCGGCTGGAGACCTAGGCGAGGGCTTGAGAGAGACCCAGGGCAAAGATGAATAACGGCCGGCTGTTCGAGCCCCAGGTGGAAACTTCTCTCGGGTCCACTGATGCCCGTCCCAGGGACTGCCCCGTTACCCTGCGCATCTTGGTTTGGTTTGCAGCAGCTGTCATTGGGCTGGGGGCAGCAGGAGAGAGCCCCGGAGCAAGAGCCGAGGAGGGGGATGTCGGGGGAGGGAGAGCCTGGCTTTCCCGACAACTCCGCCTCCCCTCCTCCCCCAGCACTCTTTCTGACAGCCTTCTCGGGGCCAGGGGGTGGGCGAGGCTTCAGGAGCGCAGAGGATGGCTTCCGAGGCTCCCCCAGGGAGCTGTCTGCAGAAAGGGCCAATTTTGTTTTGCATTTACAAGCTTCCTCTGGGCAATGTTATTCCTGCTCAAGGTCTCCCGCGTTGCAGGGAGGCTGATGACACCCTGATATATCTGTTGGTCCCTGCAGACCCTTTGTGCAGCCTCTGGCTGAGTTGCATAATTGCCTTTCCTTGGAAAATTTCAGATGTCTATTAACTCCTTTAAATGGAGTTGCTAATAAGATGATGGTACTGTTGACCGCCTTTCCCAGTGGTGATCCTCCTCCTGCCTCCCTTCTTCATTATTTCTTTAGATGCTCACCATGGGGTTGGGAGTGGGGGAGGGAGGAGAGAGCTGCTTTTCACATGCTTGTCATTTGACATATGTATCCCCAGGTAACACTCTCCCAAATAAAGTGTGGGAACAGTTTGTGGTGTATTGCAACCCAAGTATTCTAGAGACCTGAGTTGTAGTCCTAGCTCTGCTCGGGGGTGACCTTGGGGAGTGGCCTCCACTTCCCTCCGCCTCAGTTCCTTCCCCTGTAAAACTGGCTTAACAATATGTGGAGATTAACTAGTGGAAGGATGCTATGGTAGGATTTGAATCCAGTTCCCCTGCAGCCAAAGCCTCATAAGGACCAAATGATATGAGGATAGTGATAGAAACTGCCTCCACCCCTCTCCTCCCATTCTCCCCAAAATTGGATTTTCAACTCAATGGAAACCAAGGATCAGGAATCTTGGGACTTTGAGCTGAAAGAGACCTTAAAGTAAGAAATAACTTTAGAATTCACAAAATCACAGCACTAGAACTGGAGGGCTCTCAGAAGTCAGTTAATCCAAGAATTTTACAGATGAGGAAACCAAGACTCAGTGACTTTCCCAAAATGACACAGGTTAACACTTGAGTGATTTGAAGGCCAGGCTGCTGCCTCCAGAGTCAATGTGCTTTTCTACCTCTTCATTTTATTATAATGATGATGATAGCTGGCATTTATATTACATATTTATATTAAAATTTGCAAAGCATTTGACATGTGGGAGCAACACCTTTTGATCTTCATAATAATCCTGTGAGGTAGGCGCTATCATTATCCCCATTTTGCAGATGAGAAAACTGAGGCTGAGAAAGGTTAAGTAATTTGCTCAGGGTCACACAGCTCCTAAATATGGGAAGGAGGATTTGTTAACAGTCTGCCTGACTCGGAATCTAGGGTTCCATCTAGCATTTTATGAAAAGAGGAAAGAGACTCCTCAGCTAGCAGCCTTAAACTAGCACTTCAGGACCAGGAAGAGAAGGGCCAGATTCATTTATTTCCCCATTCTAGAGTGACCCAAGGGTTACACCTTTCCTCTCTGGGGGTCCAAAGCTATCTCCCCAAGCAGCTCACTCTTTTTGTCTCTACCCACTGATTTCCAGCAATAACAACCCAACCTCCAAACCACAGCCAAAATCCTCCTGTAGAGACTTGTTAGACCTGAGCACAGTACTAAGCCCTCCCATTGTGGTGTGACCTACCGTAGTTCCTGACCCAGATCTGAGTAAACTTTTCATTCTAACCACAAGCCAGGCACCTTGGTTAGGGGCAGGGCTTCCCACTACTGTGAGAAATCTCCTGGGGAACAGCTGAGAACACTTCAGGCTCCAACCCAGGAAGTCATGCCCTGCAAGGGGGGCTCCTCACTTGCTCCAAGGCCATGAGTCACATCCTGTTCTATACAAAGTCCAGCCTGCCTTCAGATCCCAGCTCATCCCTCTTCTTTCACTAAACTTAACTACACACTCTGGTAGGTGGAAGGGGACAACATGGTGTAGCGGAAATTGTCCTGACTGGAGAGCCAGATCTGGGTTCAGATCCTTCCTCTAAAGCTACCTGTATGACCTTGGCAAGTCACTGAAATGCCTTGTGCCTCAGTTTCCTCCTCTGTAGAATGAAGAGGCTGGATCAGCTGGCCTCTGAGGATCCTTTGATCTATAATCCCTATAGTACCTTGAGGTAGCCTTCTGGATCCCAGCTGCCATCTGTAAAACCAGAATGATGATAATAATTTTCTTGGAGAAAGGTAAGAGCAGATTATTCCTGGAGACGGGCTAAGAGCTATGATTCTAATATCACATTTTAATACCCATACTCTCTAATCATCTCTCCCTTCTATAAATGTGGTCTCCAATCTTGGTTTGCTGTTTCAAGTGCCCAAACCTTGTTTACCCCTGTATTGTAAGTTGGTGGGAGATATTAACTCTGTCTTCCCCTTCTCTCCTATCCTTTACACTACTCAGAATAGGGTTGGACATTGAATGAATCAGTCAATAAACTGCTAGGAGTTAGAGATAATGAATACAAAAAAAAAAAAAGGAATCCCTGTCCCGTAATTGCATCTCTTCCCCTTCTGTCAGGGGAGGATACATAGTGGACAATCAGCAAATATACGTCCTCCTAGAAATTAGTTAGAAGGCATTTTTAGGTATTTCTGAAATTCATTTTACATATGAGGAAACTGAGGTTCTAAAATATGAAATAACTTGCTAAATGGTACACGTAGTTTTAAGTCAGAGCAAGAGAGAGAAACCAAGTCACTTGACTCACAGTCTATAAAATCATAAACCGAAAGGGACTTCAGAAGGGAACTAGCTGGACAGAGGTGAACTAGTCCAATCCTTACCCAAGTCTAGAGTCATATTTACAACCTCTAGGATAAAAGGTTTTCTAATCTCTGCTGTTATATTTCCACTTACAGAGAGCTCAGTATTTTTTAAAACAGTCCCGTCCTTTATAGACAACTTCAGTTTGGGGCTTTTCTTTATGTTGAACGGAAGTCTATTTCTCTTTAATCTTCAGCAAGAAAACCTGCTAGTGCTGTCTCCTAGGACCAAGAAAAAGAAGTTTCATCCCTCTTCAAGGACTATCCTTCAAACCAGTCTATTTTCATTACACTACTCAATTGATTGATTTCACTCAGAGTTGCCTATTTTGGGATTTCTGGACTGAATCATTATATTGAGACTTTAGTCTATGGTCCACTTAACAATTAAGTCCCTCTCCAACACCAGACACTGCTCAGAGCCAGGGTGGCTTGTGCTAGGGATAAGGCAAGAAGGGACTTTTAGTGCTTCAGGGCAAATGTACTGCCTCCATTGGGAAAAAGAGCTAAATTAATGAAACTTCATCACCATGGAGACCATCCTGTGGTCCAAATCTAATTAGATAAATGTGGGTAGGTTCAATTTTGTAGAGACAAAACAAGATGCCCTCTCTGTGAGGTTATTCAAGTGGATTTAGGCTGGCAATTAGGGTCTCAATATATTTCTCCCATGGATGTCTGAAATTCTCTTGGTTTCCTTTCTTTGAACTAAGAATACTAAGTGAATATTGTTGTTTTTTAATGCAAATTTCCCCAGGGGAGGGGACCCATTAAGCCACTAAAGCCTAAATCAGTTTCAGGAATCCTATCTACTTTGAGAAACTAAGGAAAAGGGGGCAGTGGGGACCCTAAAAGAAAAATTTCAATGCATTCATAATTTCAGTCACATTTCCAGGTTCAGTGACTGATGTCATCAAAGCCTCCAACTATTATCACAGAATGTTGGAGTTGGATGGTTCCTTAGAGCTCAGTTCATCCCATCTCTCCATTTCACAAATGAAGAAACCCAGACCTGGACAGATTAAATGAATTGCCCAAAGCCACAATTCTCTGACTTCAAATGCTGGACTTACTCCACTGCCTTCCCAGTTAGTATCATGGACTGTCAGAACAGGAAAGAACTTTAGAGATCACCTTGTCTAAGTTTCTCTTCTTAAAGAAACTCAAATTCAGAATGGAGATGGAATTCACCCAAGGTCACACAGACTGTATGTGGAAGAGTCTTGATTCAAACCCAGGTCCTCTAACTATAAATGCAATTTTCTTTCCAATGAATTATCATGCCATCCCATAGGATGACACAGCTGAAAGTACCATTAGAGATCATCCAGTCAGACTTCTACATTTCGAAAAAGAAAAGGGATCAAATAATGAACCATACCTTCCTCCTCGCAGCAAAGAGACAGGGGACCACTAGAATGTTGTATATATTGTTAGACCTAATTCCTATATCAGATTTTTTTGTTTAACTGTTTTCCTTGGCTCTAAAGAAAGATTCAGTTTTAAGGGGAGGGAATTATTTCCCAAAATGACTGATGCTAAAACAAAAAGTATGAATAAAACTTATTCAAATTGTAATGCCTCCTATGGAGCTCCCTTAACCACTTGAACTCAGATTGATTGAGAGGGAAGCAGCTATCCCAGGTTTAAGACTTTCTAAAACTATAGCTCATGAGCCCCCATAGATGAGTTTACGTTCAATAGTGAGACAGCTGAGGCGGTAAATTCAAAGCAAAGGTATTTGCCATAATAGTATAGGATAAACAGCAGTAACAAAAGATTTCCCCAAAAAAAACCTATGACACTCTCCCACAAATACATATGGTGACAATGAGAAGAGTGGGTACATATGAAATACACTAATGATGAAGCACACACATAAGGAACACATGTGGCCAAAGTAATTCACAGCTTTTATACTGTCTCTGCTGGTCAGGTGACTCTACTGGACTCCCTGGCCAACTCTCAATTGACGATCAACTAAGTCCTAAAGATAATTCTGATTACTTAGAACTCACTCTTGAATTTTAAAAGCCTTCAGGGGTAGAGGGGCTGAGCCTCTAGATCCAAAAGATAAAGCTGGGCTATAATCTCATCAAATTGATGGTGGGACTTTTTTTTAATACCTCCTAAAGGATTAATAAAAAAAAGGGGTAAACACTTCTTTACCCCTCCATTACACAGATAGGAGGAAACTAAAGCCCAAGAGAGGAAGTGATGCACCCAGTGTTCCACAGCTGGTTAGTGGAAGGACCAAAGCCAGGAAGTAGATATACTGACCTCCAATCTGGTGTTCTTCCCTCCATACAAATGACTATGTGAAGATTATTTGTGGTTCATTTTACAGAGACAGAAAACAGAGCTGTGGGCCTGGAATTTGTAATACTTAGGTACAAATGTGCCTGAGAAATTAATCATTTAACCTCTTTTATTAATAAAATAAAATAATCATCTCTATAAAGCACTTAGCTCCTTGCCTGGCACACAATGTTATGTAAATGTTAGCTATTATCATTATTTATAAATAATATACCAGCAATGATAATTGTTCATGATGTTAGCTATTACTGCTGTTGTTTGCGAATACTATTATTACTGAATAGCTGGCATTTATATAGCACTTACTGTGTGCCAGGCACTGTGCTTTATAATTGTTACCTCGTTTGTTCCTCACGACCACCCTGGGAGAGGGGTGCTATTATTATCCTCATTTTACAGATGAGGAAACTGAGGCAAACAGGTTCAGACAGCTAGCAAGTGTCTGAGGCTAGACTTGAATTCATGTTTTCCTGACTCCAGGTCCAGAGCTCTATCTATCCACTGCATCACATAGCTACAAAATCGTTAATTATACATGCACATGTACCTGAATCTCTATCTATAAGTGTGAGTTTGAGTGAATCTACTCCAAACTCTATAGGAAATATCCAGATGAGAAAATCTGACTAATTATATCCCAATCTTATTTACTCTAAAGCAATTCTATCAATGAACACATCATACTGACTGATGGATGCCTCTCAGTAAGGAAAAAGTATTTATTACGTGCCTTCTGTATGTTTCCTTGATGCTAGGTTGAACAAAAGTCACAAGTAATATCTACTGGTGATCAGCAAGGTCGAATTTATTTCTGTGTTGAGAGTTCCCTTCTCAGGCTAATGATATTAGCACAGTAAAGAAGACCGAGCTCCTGGGTATGAGAATAGTCGATAGCCCCGAGAAGGATGCCAACCTCTTGCACATTGGGCTTTGCCTTTAGCTAGCCCATAAATGCAGAAAGAAGCAGACTTTTCATGGTTGGTGTATTCAAGCACTCTTCACATCTGGCCTCAGACTTTTACTACTAGGTGAACCTGAGCAAATCATTTAACCTTTCCCTATCTCAATTTCCCCATCATGGAGACAATAATAGCACCCACCTTCCAGGCTTGTTATAAAACTCAAATGAGATGGTATTTGTAAAATACTTTGAGAGCCTTAAAGCACCATATAGATGCTAGTTAGCTATTATTATGTCCAATTTACACTGTACATATCTCATTTGTACATAGTCATTTTCATGCTGTCTCCTGCATCAGGGGTGATTCCCTTGAGAGGTCTTTGCCTGTATTTGTACTCGCAGAGCCTAGCACACAGTAGGTCTTTAATAAATGCTTCTTGACTTGACTTCCATTTAGATGTGCTAGGTAGGAGACATTGGTTAAGGAAGAGATTGACCAGTAATTAAAATATAAAAGCCAAAAGACTGATAGAAACACTTATTAGGATCTTGAAAGACAAGTGAGAATTACCTCACCTGTGAGTTCTTGGGGAGGCTAAAAGAAAAAATTTAAAAAGGTTTATTTTCTCAAGTACCCTCACTCAGCCCTTATTTCCCCAGCGTCTTGTAATGGTGGTGTGCGGCTATGTCTGCTCCCAAAGACTTGTGCACTTCTGGAATCTGAACCTTCCATCTACGGGTGTGCACACAGCCTTGCTGATACCAGAAACAATGAAATTGTGCCCACATGCCTGCATGTGTCTGTCTTGCACAACCTGGGCTGCTGCTGAGTTTAGTGGATAACAAAGCTCCACATTAATGACTTTGAGGTCACAGCTGGGAGCCAGGGTGGGCCAGTTAGCAGTCACAGGCTCTGCCTCTGATGCCTTTGCAGATACCAGGCCCTGACTGCCAGAGGGATGGGACAAGTGGGGTGGGTAGGGGGTGGGGAGAGTGATGGCTCCAAGCCACCCATTCGTGCTGCTGAGAAAACAATTCAGAGGGCACGCCTATCTGACAGTGGCTCCAGAAACGTAATTGTGGTATTTGAAGGACAACTTGTTATTGTATTGAACAAAGAGTCCAATGCATTGTTGCTACAGTGGGGCTGGCCTTAAACATAGGCAGGGTAGGCCACTGCTCATCTAGGGTATAATTTTGGGAGTACTACAAGATACACCCCCCTCCCCTAAAAATCCTTCCATTCCAGATCCCCAGTGTTTAAATTAAAATTTCATTCAACATCAAAATTCAATCCAACCAGAATTAAGGATCTCCTATTAATAGTAGCTAGTATTTACATAGCACTTTGACGTTAGCAAAGCTTTTAAAACTGATTTAATCCTTACAATAACTCTTTGTGATAGTTATTATTGCCTCCATTTTACCAGTGAGGAAACTGAGGCAGACAAAGGTTAAGTGATTTGCTCAGATTACACAGTCAGTTAAGTGTCAGAGGTAGAATTTGTACTCAGGTCTTCCTGACTACAGGCACATCATACTCTTCATTGTATCCTATATCCTGTATCCTCTATCCTAGCTATTTGTGCTAACTATAGGAAACAATGAAAAACAATCCCTACTTTCAAAGAACTAACATTCTGGAGCGAGTATAGGCTAGAGATTTGTTGTTTGGTGTTTCAGTCACGTCTAACTCTTTGTGGCCTGGTGGACCATAGCAGACCAGTACTCCACGGAGTTTTCTTGGCAAAGATGCTGGAGTAGCTTGCCCTTTCCTTCTCTAGAGGCTAGAGATACAATATGTAAATAGGTGAATAAATATACAATAATTCCAGGAAGGAGAAAACATTTATAGTTGGGGAGATCGTGGAGGATTGGACACTCCAACTGAACAGAAGCTGGGGACTTGAAGAGATAAAGTGAATGCCAGGTCTAAGGGGGCAACCTGTGCAAAGATATGGAGATAGGAGATGGCATTGTAGAATTCCAAGAACAGGCTAGTTTGACTGAAAGATTGAATACCTGAAGGATGTCTCTAGAAAGGTTGGTAGGAGTCAGACTATGAAAGACTTTAAATGCCAAGATGGAGAGCCACATGCCTACAACTGAGTTTTTGATGTCTTTTAAGATACAAATGCCCCCAGGGAGGAGGGGAGGGGAGTCCTTATGTTGTCAGTTGTTATCAGTTACTGACTCAGAGGTTGATGGGATCTGAGACCAAAGTTTGGTTAGAGATGGGGAAAGAAAAGCCAGAGGGATCCTAAACAGCTAGAGAGAAAGGAGGGCCCTGAAAAGGAATCTTGAGGGAAAAAATGGGTATAGAACCAGAGCTAGATTATCTAATAAGCCCAGAAATGTGCCTCAAGTCAAAAGGTCCTAGGGGTTGGGCCTAGCCTCACCCTCCCACCCCTAGGTGAGTGAAAGTCAATAATAACTAGCCCTTTCCATAGCAATCATAATTGACATTTTACTATACTTTAATATTTGCAAAGGCTTTCTCTGCATTATCTCATCTCAGAGACTCAGGACACTCCTGTAAGGTAAGTTCTACAGAAATTGTAATCGCCATTTTACAGATAAGGATATTGAGACTCAGAGAGGTTGTGACTTACCAAGGACCGTGCAGCTGATTACGTAGATAGAATATTTATTAAACACTTAACTACATTCCAACTGGAATTTACTATGTAAGGCAGTGGTGGCACAGTCAATAGAGCACTGGGTTTCTCTCAAATCACAAAGACCTGAGTTCAAATTCAACCTTAGACTCTTTGCTAGCTATGTAACTCAGGGCTAGTCATTTAACTTCTGTTTGTCTCAGTTTATTCAACTGTAAAATGGGGATAATATTAGCATCTATCTCACAAGGTTATGGTTAGTATTTGTAAATAGGTACTTTATAAATACTTATTCCCTTCGCCTTCCTCCACCCTTCCTCCCCTACTATGCTCTAATACATACGATAAAACTTGAAAGAGGAGGTGATCAGTGGGGAGTGGAAGATATAGAGAGGAAAAGTCCTAGAAGTTCCCTGGAGGCCGAGACAAGATAAGGCCAAAGTTGGCCTATCAGAGCCCAGGGTCGTTCCAGGGTGGGATACAAGGTTGTGCTACAGAGGAGATGGAGATAATGGCCCAAATGGCTACTGGAACCAAGATCTTCTTGACCTGAAGTCCAACACTCTGTCAGTCAAGTCTTCCAAATGGCTTGTTCAGCTCCCTCTCTTGAGAAAGCAATGTGGTGTTCTGGAAAGACTTCTGAATTTTGAGTTAGTGGAACTGGATTGAAATTCTGATTCTGCTGCTTCTTACTTGTATGACCTTAAGTAAGTCACATGAGTTCCCCAACTGGCAGTTTCCTCATCTGTAAAATGAAGAAAACAGATCACTAACATCCCTTTTAACAATATATTATCTTGGAAAGAGAATCTCTTGACCTTCTATGGTTCAAGATCTTGGAGATAGAAACATGGGACAAAGAGATGAGCAGTTCTTTCTTCCTCTCCTGTCCTGGAGCCTAGGACTCATTCATCTCCAGCAGCCAGGAAAATGATGAGAAACACAGAAAAGAAATATCATTTCTCTGTCTGACAAGTAATGCTCCTGACTTTCCAGTAATCAGTTGGTCATAGTACAACTTAGAAGATAGAGTAATAGACTTGATATCAGATGCCCTGGGTTTGACTTTCTCTGGCTTCCATTTCATCATTTATTAATTAAAAAAAAATGATGAGGGGGGGCACTAAAAAAGAATTCCTTCTATCCTTTAATTCCAAGATCCTAGCATCAGTAGCACACAGGGTACATAATAATATATATATACATAATAGGCTACATAATAATCACATGATAATAGTGTTAATAGCTAAGACTGTGTTCCAGGCACAGTACTAAGCACTTTACAGCTGACGCCTCATTTGATCCTCACAGCAACCCTGGGAGGTGGGTGCTGTTGTAATCCCCATTTTACAGATGAGGTCATGAAACAGAATGAAGAAAGCGACTTGAACCTTGGCCCCTTGACTTCAGGCCCACACCTACTACCATGACTGTTGACTGCTACCTTCCGACATTTTTCATTTTTGTCGTTGCCTGTCCTTTACACACAGTTATTTTGTTTTTCAGTCATGTCTGACTCTTCATGATCCCACTTTTTTTGCCAAAGATACTGGAGTGGTCTGCCATTTCCTTCTCCAGTTCATTTTGTAGATGAGGAAAATGAGGCAAACAAGGGTTACATAGCTAGTGTCTGGGGGTAGATTTGAACTCAGATCTTCTCACTTTAGGGCTAACATTCTATCCATTGAACGAGCCATAGTTAGATTAGATTTGCTAGACAGACAGACAGACAGACAGACAGACAGACAGACAGACAGATAGATAGATAGACAGATAGATAGATAGATAGATAGATAGATAGATAGATAGATAGACAGATAGATAGATAGATAGATATCGAATTGTGTGATCCTAAGAAAGATATCCTCTCACTATTCCAGCTGCCTAGTTCCATTAAGTGGGTAGGGAACAGGGAGGGAACTTCTGAAGTGTTGTACCCTGGAGGGTGAGAGGTGGGAGTGGGGAAAGGGCATCTTATTCTAACACAGCACAGAACAGAGAAGCCAGGGTTCAGAAACCAGATTCCACCTACTTCCCATTCCGCTGCAGGCTGGTCCCATGCCGCCATGTTACTATTTTATCACTCTGAAGCTCAAGGAGGTTCTTTTTCAGTGTACACACACACACACACACACACACACACCAGTATTAATCACCTCTGAAACTCCTTTCCTTTTCCTGACTTACATGCCAAAAACATTTCTAAAAAGACCACAGAGGTTAGACTGGGAAGGTCCATTTTCTTGGGAAGCAGGTTTTGCAGTAAGAGCCAGGCCATTTGAAGCAAAGGGAGTTGAGACTCTGGCCTGACCCCAAGACAACTGCCACAGCTGGGCAGAGGTGGCCAGAGGAATCCACCAACCTTGGCAAACCCAACAGGAGGGACCAGGAGGAGTAAAGTGAACCTCAGACTGAGTCATGGGAAATGTTGGCTTCTGGCACCTGGGAGGCTCACAGCCATGTCCTGAGATGGGCTGAGGCAGCCAAACCCACAAATGCATGACTGGCAGGCCCTCCCAGGGATACAAGGATGGAAGAAATTGCTCTGGGGGAGGTAAGTTACAAGCTCATGAGGATAAAACTACACACATATGGCATAAAACCCATAAATGAAAGACTGGATGTCACTCAATCACTCAGCTAGTATTTATTAAGCTCCTACTATGTACCAAGCACTATACTAACTGCTGGAAATAGTCAGGAAAAATATCTTTGCTCTAAAGGAGCTCACCATCTAGTGGGAGAGACAGCATGCAAACAACTGTATCCAAACAAGATAGATAGAATATAAATCGAAGGTATTTTCAGAGGAAAGACACTTAGATTAAAGAGGAGTGGGGAAGGCTTCCTGAAGAAGGTAAGACTTTATCTGGGCCTTGAAGAAAGCCAGGGATGCCAGGAGGCAGAGGTGAAGAGAGCCTTCCAAACATAGAGTTACAGAGTCCAGAGATGGTGCTGCGGATCAGAAAGGAGGCCAGTGTCACTGGATGGCAGAGTAAGGTGTGTAAGAAGACTACAAAGTAGGATAAAGTTATGAAGGGTTCTAAAAGACAAATAGAAGGTTTTATATTTGATATAGAAATATCCTTGATCAGATGTCAAATATATTTAATCAATAAATATATTGAAGTTGTCAGGAGCCACAGGAGTAGAAAGTAAAAGCTAAATGGAACAACACTTTTCCAGAGCTGTCCTGGAGCCAGGTCTAGGGCAAATGGTTAAATTTTCAGCATGAGAATTTACATCTTTGAAATTGGCAATTGGGAAATGCTACAAATCTGGGCTTAATTTATTGTTTTGTTGAATGTCTAGACTTAGGAAAATGATGGAAAAAATGCTGATACCAAAGATTAAGTTTAAAAGTGTGTCCAGAGCACATTCTGGAGGGCCCAGTTGTTAAACATTTACCAGCATATCACTGGTTCTCATCCCCCTTATATTTTCTTTCCTCTCCTAAATTTCTTATTGTATTTTTCTGGACTTCCTCCTTGCCTAGTCTCAATTGTAGTGAAGGGGTGTGTGTGTGCGCGCGTGCGTGTCTGTCTGTGTGCATATATGTGTGTGTATGTGTGTGTGTGTGTGTGTGTTCTCCTAGCAGCTAGGTAGTATAGTGGAGACAAAAAGACTGATTTTAAAATTGGTCTCACACACTGAATGGCTGTGTGACCTTTGGCAAGTCATTTAATCTGTTTGCCTCAGTTTTCTCAACTGTTAAATAGAGATAATGATAGCATCTACTTCCCAGGGTGGTTACGAGAATCAAATGAAATAATATTTGTAAAATGCTTAGTACAATACCTGACACATAGTAAGTACTATATAAGTGCTAATTATTACTGTCATAATAACAGTATTTATTGAATTGCAAACTCCATGAGGTCCAGGGAGAGGTCATCTTTCACGTTATCATCACTCTTGACTTTTGGATTGCCTCTAGACTGATGAGTCTGGAGGAGAGAGTGGGGCTGATGACTTTTCAAAGTTCTGCCTTACTTAAACCCACATCACTGGAAAGTTAAGCCATCACCCTCTTGATATCATTGGTCCTCTTTGAGAACTGAAATTGGAAAAACAGACAAACTGACACCTAGTCTAACACATAGTATGCCCTTAACAAAAATGAATTGAAATAACACTTACGGAGTGCATTCCACTAAGGACTAGGATGTCTTTTCACTTGTATCAAAGGAATGTGTATATTTTCTTTACAAGCTCTTAACCTTATTTCTGAATATTTTGGATAGGTGACGCATCTACAAGGTACTGTTCAGATGCAGAATGCAAGTGCATTTGAACTCAGGAGTCAGGAAGCCTGAGTTCTCATCTTTCCATGATATATTCTGCCACATGACATTTTGCAAATTAAACGCTCTGAGTTTCAGTCTCTTTGCCTGTCAAATAGGGATAAATGAAGCATAAAGTCATATAATTTTGGAATCAAAAAGGACCTTAGAAATCAGGTTATCCAACCCTCTTATTTTATGAATGAGGAAACTGGAGCCCAGGCAGTATAATGAGGTCACACAGCTAGTTTATGACCCAGCTGGAGATAGGACCCAGGTCAGACATTGGCCTAACTCCCAGGTCATTGATCTTTCCACCACAGTAAAAACACCCACCCTACATAATTCAAGTGGTTGTTGTAAAGATAAAATGAGGTGATAGATATAAAAGTGCTTTTAACATTATAAAGCCCTATTCGTGCCAATATGCAATAGGAGAGGTAGTTTCTTCCTCCACAACGTCCTATAGCAATGTAATTGCTATATAAATATAGCTCTCCTTATGTAAATATGAAGTATGCTTATCTTTTCCAATCAGTTTGTATTATGAAAAGACTTCTAGATTTGGAGTCACAAGACTTGGTCTCAAATTCTGGCTTAATTATTACTTACTTACTGGATGACTTTGAGTAAGTCATTTCACCTCTGTATCTCTGTTTTCTCATCTGTACAATAAAGGGTTTGGACTTGACCATCATCCAGTTCTTTTCTGGCTTTAAATTCTATGATGCTAAATTACAAAGTCCTTAATGACAGGATCTGTATCACATCTCTTTCTGGAGCCATGGAGTTTAGCACCATACAGACCAATCCAATCTAACTAGCATTCATTGAACCTGTATAGGTGAATGCATTCAATGAACCTGTATGAGCAAGGCATGATGGCAAATGCTGGAGACAAAAAAAAAAAAAAATGAAAAAATGAAACCCAACCCAGACCCTGCTCTCGGGGAGTATATTTCTGCAAGGGTTTGGGATGGGATTGTGGAATGGGAGGTAAAGGATGCCAACAAATATTTTACATGGCAACAGGAGGATAGAGAGGACCCTGGCAATTAAAGTGAAGGCTTCCCACAGGATCTGAAAGCGATGAAGCATTCTAAGAGGCAAAATGAGTGAATTCCAGGCATGATGAACTGCCTGGGCAAAGTCAGGAGGTAGAGGATTGAATTTAGGTAATAACATGAAGGCCAGTTTGGCTAGAATCTAAAGTGAGTGAAGGAGCGTACTAGAATAATAAGCCAGGACTTTAAATTTTGTGAAAGAATTTAAATAAGCTAAAGAAGTCATATTTTAGCGCAGAGGCAATGTTTTGTATATGCAGTGAATTAGAGAGCTGGTCTCAGAGCCAAGAAAACCTAGGTTCAAATTTTTGATCCAAATCCTGTGAGCCAAATTGTGTAAGTTATTTGACCTTTCCATGTCCTAGGCAATTCTGTTGTCGCTAAGTTGCAAAGATGATGCTAGCTTGTAAAGGGAAATTCCTCATCTGCATTTCCCGGGACCAATAAAATCTCAGGTTCAGTCCCAGTCCTAGGTACTTAATAAATTCTTGAAGAAAGAGTTAATGCCTCCAGATGCTCATGCTTGGAGCTGGCTGACCTTTGCCATGGTCAAAGATTTCTTTGAGCAATAACGATAATGAAGGAAGACTGCTTTATCTGGCATTGTATGATCCCAAGGGAACATACCTTTCTTTATTTTTTTAAAAAACCCTTTATTGATGTATTTTTTATAATAGTTACAGATAATTTTTATTCCATAAGAGATCTCTTGTAACAGAGTAAAATATTGAAGAAAAACTAATACTACCATAATCCTTGCTGAAAATGCATGCAATATTTCACATCTGTAGCATGTGGCTTTATTATTACTTACTGAGTGGATGACTTTGAGTAAGTCATTTCACCTCTGTTATCTCCATTTTCTCCTCTGCACAATAAAATGTTTGGACTTGACAATCATCCAATTCTCTTCTAGCTTTAAATTCTATGATGCTAAATTACAAAGTCTTTCTCATGATGTAAAATGCCATCTACGTTCAGAGAAAGTACAATGTAGTCAGAACACAGGCTAGGAGAGTATATTCTCTTTTGTTATGTTTTGGTTTGGTTTGGTTCTTCTCATAGTTTCTCCCATCATTTTAATTCTTCTATGCAACATGACTAATGTGAAAGTAGGTTTAATAAGAATGTATGTGTAGAACCCATATAAGATTGCATGCCATCTTGGGGAGGGAGAGGGAAAAATTTGGAAATTATGGAATTGATTGTTGAAAACTGAAAACAAACTATTATAAAAATAAATAAATTACAAAGTCTTTAATGACAAGATCTGTGTCACATCTATCTCTGGATCCATAGAGTTTAGCACTAAACAGTCCAATCTAATCTAATAGGCATTCATCGAACCTACATTATGAGCAAGGCATTGTGGCAAATGCTGGAGACACAAAAACCAAAATGAAAAGGCAAAACCAAACTTCTGGGGTTTTTTTAATTAACAAAAATATATTTTTCTCTCCTTCCTACTCCCTACTTCATTAAAAAGGAGAAAGAAAAAGAAATTCCTTGTAATAAATATGCATAGTCAAGAAAAACAAATTCCCCCAATGGCTGTGTACATATATACATGCATAAATACATATATACATATACATACACATATGTATGTGTGTGTCTCCTGTGTGTCATGGAAAGTATGTTTCATCATCAATACTGTAGAGTCATGAATGGTCATTGCATTACTCACAGTTCTTACAGCTTTCAAAGTCACTTATTTTTACAGCATTGTTGCTATTGTGTAAACTGTCCTTCTGCTTCTGTCCATTTCAGTCTTGTTTAGTTGATAAATATTCTTAAAATTGTTCATTTTTGTTGTGTGATGTTATAGTATAACTTGTTCTCCTGGTTCTGCTCACTTCACTCTGTATCAGTTCATGCAAATTTTCCCATGACTTTTTGAATCTCCTAATTTCTTACAGTAAAATAGTTTTCCATCACATTCATGTATATATATATATATATTCATAAGTGCATTTCTCAGATGATTGATTTACCCTCTTAATGAAACTTTTAAAAAATTATTTTTGACAAAAATTTTTCTAAAAGATATTACCAAAATTTTTAAAATTAAAAACAAGAAATAAATATATACAAAAGGTATTACCTACTTCCCTCTTTCTTATACAATGCTTAGCATTTCCTTGAAGATTCAGTTTTATCCTGAGAGATATCAGGGTTTACGGTGGGCTGTAATGGTAGGAGGCCTATGAGACTCTTAAGGTATGAGAGTAGCTCCTTCACTAAAAGATCCTAGAGGTGGGAAACATACAACCTCAAGGCTATATGTAGTCTTCTGGGTCCTCGAGTGCAGCTCTTTGCATTTAGGGCCACACTTGAGCACCTAGAGGACCACCAGTAACCTTAGGGCCCCTCACACCCCCCCTCTACATTTCATTCTTTTCTAGTTTTTCTATCTACTGGATACAGATTTTTGTTTTTTGAATCCTGCCTCTTTAACAATGGCTGCTCCTCTCTGCTATTAACATAACTGTTTCTTGAACATTATCTTGCCTTAAGTTTTGATCCACTATATCTAATTGGTTCTGGACAGATCAATAAGTTTAGAACCATCTAATGATATGATCTAAAAAAGACATGAGTTATGAGGTCTAGAGAAATTGAATGATTTATCCAAGGCCACACAAGGAACAGGTAGCAGGGCCAAGATCTGAACACAAGACTTCTATCTCCCAATTCAGTACTCTGCCATATGACCTCTCATAAACAAACTTTTAGAACTGATTAAAATAAGTCAATAAACAGGTATAGAGGGAGAGTACTGGACTTGAAAACAGAGGACTTGGGTTTGATTCTTACCTCTGACATTTATAAGTTAAATAATCTTGGGCAAATACTCTCCCTCTCAATCCCAGTTTATTCATTACAAATGAACCATCTCCATTTACAAAATGGATATAAGACAAATTGCACAAACTAACAGGTTGTTACAAGGATTAAAGGAGGGGCGGAGTCAAGATGGCGGAGTAGAAAGACTCACTGTATGCTAGCTCTGAACCCACAGCCCATGCATTTAATGTAAGAAGAGCTCCCCACAAATTCTGGATCACTGCAGGGTGTGCAGAAACACAGTGGAAGAGATTTCCATTCCAGAGAGCCCTGGAGAGCTGTTCCCAGGGTCCATCACGCCCTGGAAAGTGGACCCCAACCCAGCGCTGCCCTGGCCACAGCCCCAGAGAAGCTGATCCGAGCAGGCTTCAGGGACAGAACCTCCAGTGGCCGAGAAGGTCCCTCCACCCACAGACACTACAGGTCAGTGAGAGACACGTCTAGGCTGGCAGAGAGGGGAGCGGGGTGTCTCCGTGACTCGGGCCCCCTCGGGAGGAAGCAGCGGAGGCAGAGGCAGGGCCAGGAAGCGGCGGACCCCAGGACTCCCCGAGCAGGCAGGTAGAATCTTCATTACTGAAAGTCTCTGCATAAAGCCCCTGAGGGAGCTGAGCCTGGGAGGTGGCCCTGCCCCCACCCCAGCACCAGAACTAAAGCTCACATTGAATAGCAGCTGCACCTGCTGCGGAAAGCCCATTTGAATCTCAGACCCCAAGCACTAGCTGGGCGGATCTAGTCAGGGGTGGACAGGAATCTCAGAAGTCAAGTTACTGGCTTGGAAAATGCCTAGAAAAGGGAAGAAAAATAAGACTATAGAGAGTTTTTTTGAGCAGATGCAAATGATCCCGACTTTCAGATCTGACGACAAGGAGATATTCTTGACATCAGGGAAAGACGTGGAGGGCGGGGCCTCGGTACCCAAGACATCCCAGGGGGATGTCAGGTGGGCTCAGGCCTTGGAACAGCTCAAAAAGGATTTTGAAAAGCAAGTTAGACAGGTGGAGGAAAATCTGGGAAGAGAAATGAGAGAGATGCAAGAAAAGTATGAAAAACGGGTCAATACCTTGGTAAAGGAGATCCAAAAAAATGCTAAAGAAAATAACACCTTGAAAAATAGGCTCACTCAATTGGTAAAAGAGGTTCAAAAAGCCAATGAGGAGAAGAATGCTTTCAAAAGCAGAATTAGCCAAATGGAAAAAAGAGGTTCAAAAGCTCACTGAAGATAATAGTTCTCTCAAAATTAGAATGGAACAGATGGAGTCTAATGACTTTCTGAGAAACCAAGAAATCACCAAACAAAACCAAAAGAATGAAAAAATGGAAGAGAATGTGAAATATCTCATGGGAAAAACAACTGACCTGGAAAATAGATCCAGGAGAGACAATTTAAAAATTATGGGACTACCTGAAAGTCATGATCAAAAAAAGAGCCTAGGCATCATCTTCCATGAAATTATCAAGGAAAACTGCCCTGACATTCTACAAACAGAGGGCAAAATAAGTATTGAAAGAATCCATCGATCACCACCTGAAAGAGATCCAAAAAGAGAAACTCCTAGGAACATTGTGGCCAAATTCCAGAACTCCCAGCTCAAGGAAAAAATCTTGCAAGCAGCTAGAAAGAAACAATTCCAGTACTGTGGAAATACAGTCAGGATAACTCAAGATCTAGCAGCTTCTACATTAAGGGATTGAAGTGCATGGAATAGGATATTCCAGAAGGCAAAGGAACTAGGACTCAAACCAAGAATCACCTACCCAGCTACACTGAGTATAATACTTCAAGGGAAAATATGGTCTTTCAATGAAACAGAGGACTTTCAATCATTCTTAATGAAAAGACCAGAGCTGAAAAGAAAATTTGACTTTCAAACACAAGAATGAAAAGAAGCATGAAAAAGTAAACAGCAAAGAGAAGTCATAAGGGACTTACCAAAAATGAACTGTTTACATTCCTACATGGAAAGACAATATTTGTAACTCTTAAAACTTTTCAGTATCTGGGTAGTTGGTGGGATCACACACATGTACACGTGTGTACGCACACACACATACACACATGCACGCTCATACAGAGACAGAGAGCACAGAGTGAATTGAATAGAATGGGACCATAGCTTAAAAGAAATTAAGGTAAATGGTGAGAGAGAAAGGTAGGGGGAGGAAAGAGGGTGAAATGGAATGGGGTAAATTATATGTCATTTAAGAGGCAAGCAGGAGACCTTTTAGTGCAGGGGAAAAGAGGAGAGCTGAGAAAAAAAAAACCAAGAAGATTACCCTCATCACATTTTACTAAAGGAAGGAATAAAATGCACACTCATTTTGGTATGAAAACCTATCTTACAGTACAGGAAAGTGGGGGAGAAGGAGATATTGCAAGGGGGGGATGATGGAAGGGAGGGTAATGGGAGGAGGGAGCAATTTGAAGTCAACACTTGGGGAGGGACAGGATCAAAAGACAGTATAGAAACAATGAGGGGCAGGACAGGATGGAGGGTAATTCACTTAGTCTTACACAACACAACTATTATGGAAGTCATTTGCAAAACTACACAGATATGGCCTATATTGAATTGCCTGCCTTCCCAAAGGGAATGGGTGGGGAGAGAGGGATGGGGGAAAATTTGGAACTCAAGTTTTAGGAACAACTGTTTAGTATTGTTGTTGCTACTAGGAAATAAGACATACAGTTAATGAGGAATAGAAAGTCACCTGGCCCTACAGGACAAAAGAGAAGATGGGGACAAGAGAAGGGAGGGATGACAGAAGAGAGGGCAGATTGGAGATAGGGAAAATTAGATTGCTCGGTGTATTGGGGTGGGGGAGGGGATAAAAAGGGGAGAAAAAATTGGAACCCAAAATTTTGTGAAAATGAATGTAAAAAGTTAAATAAATAAAAATTTAAAAAAAATTTAAAAAATGCAGTTGGGGAATATGTAACAAAATAAATAAAAATACAATTGAACATTAAAAAAAAGATTAAAGGAAATATACATTAGAAGGTATAACTATAAGGTACTAAAGATAAAGAAATGATTATCACTGATATTATTAGTAACAGCTAACATGTATATAGTAAAATAAGATTTAAAAGTATTTGACACACACTATCTCATTTGATGCTTCCAATAAGCTGGTGATGTAGTTGCTTTTACAAATAAGGTAACTGAGGCTCAGAGAGATTAAGTGAGTTGTCCATGGACACATAACCAATATATGTCTAAGGTGGGATTGATGCTCAACTCCTCTTGATTTCAAGTTCAATATATTTCCCCATACTATATTACTGTTGCTTAGTCTTTTCCAGTTGAGCCCAACTCTTCATGACCACTTTTGGGGATTTTCTTGGCAAAGATACTAGAGTGGTTTGCCATTTCCTTCTCCAGCTCATTTGATAGATGAGGAAATTGAGACAAACAAGGTTAAGTGACTTGTCCAAGGTCACACAACTAGTAAGTATCTGAGGTTGAATTTGAACTCAGGAAGATGAATCTTCATGACTCCAGGCCAAGAACCCTCTCCCATGCACCATCTCACATAGCTAATAGATGCTGAAGATGGGATTCATACCCAGCTCCTCTAGATTGCTAAGTTCAATACACTTCCCCACACGACATTACCTCCTTATAATAATAATGATGACATATGGTTACTTTCATCTCCTCTGTGGATCTTCCATGAACCTATTTATTTATGTTTGGTGTTTCCCACATTAAATCACAGGTGCTTTTCCTTTTTTGTTGTATCGCTGCTTAGCACAGTACTGGATAGATACTTCCGTTCTTAATTTACCCATTTTACAAAAAAGCAACCTAAGGCTTAGACAGATAAAGTACACTAGTAGTGTCAGAAGTCATTGCTAACTCTAAGACCAGTGTTCTTTCTGCAGTACCTCCCCTCATCATGCCTGCCTCCTAACTTTTATGAGTGCCTTCAAAACAGCCCAAATCCCATCATCCGCAAGAGGCCCTTCCCAGTTCATCCCACTGCTAATGCCCTCTCTCCAGGACCATTATTTACCCCACAGAGATCTTACACCTACATAGATGATTGCATGTTCTTTCCCCCATTAGAATATGAACTTGACCAAGACCATGTTTTTGCTTTCTTGTGTATGCCTAGTACTAAATACAATACCCAGCACACAGCAAACAGGTGGGAAAAAAGCTTGTCATTGATTACTTTTCACTGTACCATGTGCCTGAGGGTCTCTCTGCTAGCATCTAAAGTGCTTGGACTTCAGTGAATGTGCTTTTTGGTAACAGTTTATCTGTTCAAAGAAAGGCTTTTTTCCATAAATATGGGTTTTCCTTTGCACTCTGGCATGGCTGAAGGGCTCAAGTTTAATCTTTGCATTAAAGGAATAATATTATAACTTAGGTTGCCAAACTTTCAATCCTTCTTTGAGGGCACAAAAGTATGATACTCTCAGGGAACATACATTGTTGATTAGGAAGACAGAGTAAACACATATGAAACCATAAGAAGCCAATCCAACATACCATACTGATAATAATCAAGTGTTACAAAATACTGATAGTGGACAAGAAGTATTCACATATCTCATTTTCCAGGGACCTGGGAAGGGGATTGGGATTCATCCTTATCTCATTGAATATTGGAGCTATGAGTCTTTGAAGATCAACTAAACTAATCCAACCCTTTATTTTACAGATGAGGGAATTCAGGCTTGAACTGGTAACATGGCAGGTATAAGGTAGCCAGTGCTCATTCATGAAATGCTTCAGGAGCTGCTGTGTTTGTCCTTCATTGCCGAAGAAGACCGTACCATCAGAGAAATGATGACATGACTTGCACTTGACTTTGTTTTGAGTGAGGGAGGGTTGTGCAACATCACTAGCCTCACTTCTCCTCCAGAGTCATCTGAATCCAATGACTAGATATTCCTCAGGATGACTGGAGATGGCCCAGGATGCACAGGGGACCTTGGGCCCTTTAAGCCAAGGTCTTTGCAGGTACTCACTTAGGGTGAGGCAATGCCCATTAAGAAGTAGGCAGGGCATGGCCCCTTTCATGAGGTCAAGAAAAAGGAAGATATCAGGCTGTGTGGGAAACAGCAACCGTTAGTATTGATATAAAAGGTCTAGGAAAAGCCCTGTGGGGCTCTGTATTTGGGCTGGGTTTTGGTCCAATTCAATTCCGTTCTATTCAGCAAGCATTTATTAGGGATATGCAAGATACTGTGCTGGCTATGAGGTATACAAAAACAAAAAGAAAACAGACCCTTCCCTCAAGCAATTTATAGTCTCCTGAAGAAATGCAACATGACCATTGGTTGGTTGTCCAAGACCCAAATCACCAGCAATCCAAGATAAATGATATTTAGTCAAAACATCTCTTTTAGCTTTTCAGGGAGAGTGACATCCTGATGGAAGGTGAACTTCAACACAAACTTCGACTTGTGCTAAATACTTTTTTTTTTTTTAATCAAGAGTCCAGTCAGACATTATATTTTCACTTTGAATTCTTAGAAAGAAACGGGGCTGGTTGACATCAACTGATGCACTCATCATTCACACATTGCAATGTTTCACTTGCCAGTTTTGGAAATCAGAGGATATCACAGCTGGAAAGGGACTTTGAAGATCATCAAGTCTCACCCCTTGCCATTAAGTTTGCCAGTGAGGAAGTTGAGGACAGGAGAAATGAATCTATTTTCTTGACATTGCTCAATGAGTAGAATCCAACTTTCCATATTCCTACTGAGATGTTCTTTCCACTATTAACTTAGAAACTTACAGCAGCAATTGAAATAAGGGCTCTCTGGATTCGAGAAATGTGAAAATAAGGATATTTGATTGGTTTCTCCTACCCATTTCAATGTCTTTATTTGGAAGCAAACGCCTCTTTAAATGAGTGATTGTGTGATAACCAGGTATCTTCTCCAGTGAAGGTAAGAGAAAATTCCCACGTAAGACTTAGGCATCCAAAGGAGATTTATTAAAGGATATTCTATATAGTTGACTGGAAATGGACATGGGTTACTGTGAGTCTCCAAATCTGCATCCTCATTGGGGTGGTGACATGGAAACTCCCCAAATTTCAGTGATGCTGTAACTCCAAAGAAAACTTTCACTTTTCATACCAAAAAAAGCAACATCTCCAATAGATGCTAGAGAGTCTCTCTCCTTTTGGGGGGATCCTGAATGGTGATTAAAAGAGCAAGGTGATATCTACTAATCATAACTAATATTATAAAGTGCTTGCTATGTGCTAGGCACTTGCTAAGTGCTTTATAATTATTATTTCATTTGATTTTCACAACAACCTTAGGAAGTAGGTGCTATTATTATCCTTATTTTATAGATAAGGAAGGTAAGGCAAAGAGAGGTTAAGTGATTTGCCCAGAGTCACAGAGCTGGTAAGTGTCTGAAGCTAATTTCAAGGTCTTTCTGATTCCACGTCCAGTATTCTGTCATTGTACCTCCTAGCTGCCCAATATCTTTCACTTTTGCATTCTGATCTAAGCCTTGGGGATCTTTGAGTTCAATAATTGGTTGAGGTAGAGTATAGGAATGGACTGTTCCTTGATTTACTTAAGGTTGGTTTATAAGAGAGATATAGAGGGATTTCAATATGACACTAAGTACAGCGAAGTTATCTAGACCCAGATGGACATTATTATTGAGAAAATAAGAAAGATTTTCTTGGCTAGTTTTGAGGGTTAAAGCAAAAAGGATATAAGTCAATTACCTGGCAAGTACCAGGAGAATTCATTTAAATTGTTCTATGAAGTGAGGCATCAAAAGACTCATAGAGATGCCTATGGCTTTTCCTCCCTTGGAATTTGAGATGTGAAATGTAAATTCCATAAGGAAAGGGGATTAAGTTTTTAATACATAATAATATCATGGGACTACCTTAACAAAGGGATAGATTTACTTATTAATATGGTTTTATATATAATAATATTTATATTATATATGTATAAAATTACATATATAATTTAGAATATATGCATATATTCTATGACAAATAATGTAATTCCTTTGTATTCCTTAGAATGAGAAAGGAAAGCACTTGCAACTATGATATCCTCATACACATAAAAGAGGGGGTATAGAACTATGGAGATCAGACCGTATAGAAAACATTAAAGAAGTTAGCCCTACCATAACTATGCTGTATTGTCTCACCAGTAAGTAGGATAGTCCCTCAATATGGCTTCTTTAAGTTTTAGGCCTCTTTTTTATTATCTATGACTTTTTTAAAAAATTAATTCATTTTTACTTCAGTTTCAGTTCTAAATTCTCTCTCCCACCTTCTTCTCATCATTCACTGAAAAAGTAAGAAAAACAAAGCCATTTTACAAATATGCATAATAAAGTAAAATTAATCCCCATATTAGCCATGTCCTATACATACATATGTGTGTATGCATATACATATGTCTATTTATGTGTATATATGTTTATGTACACATGCACACACCTACTATAGATGTGTATACATATACACATATGTGTGTGTGTGCATACTTAAGTCTGTACTCTGAGTCCATCACCTCTCTATCCAGAAGAGCTTCTTCTTTTTCTTAATGGTTAACTAGAACTCCCAGGTGTTAGTGGATCTGTAATCCCATCAATATGAGCAGTCGTTCCAGTGATGCACATTACAATCTATCCAAGTCCTCCAATCCAACTAGATCAACTCTAGTTCATATCTCTCCATAAATAAGAAGTGCTAGAGGTAGACTCTCCATCCAATTTAATTTACATCTACCCCTCCCATTGCATAATCAGGTATACATTTCTTGGATGACATCCTTTCTTCCTCTTCTCCTACATCATTCCTGGAAATAACCCCCCACATAGAAAGCCCTGTTTTCAGATGGTCTTGTTTTCTATTTAGATTCTTCTTCAAAAAGAGTCCCTCTCTGACTGTCTTCTATCTTCAAGTATAGATACTTGCATAAACTAGTTCCAGACAACACTGTAAATTGGGTGTTTCAGTTTCTCAGAGTTTTGGAACTAGACTTTCTGCTGACAGGAACTGTTTGTTTTTTTTTTTTAAACTCAAAGGACATTTAAGTATGACAGAACATTTTCAGAACCCATAACTGTTCTTCCCACATGAAAACCGAACCTTAAAGCTACCTTTTGAACGTCTCAAAATTATAGTTGGCCAGAAGGTTAAATACAGCATTCTGGTCTTTCTGATGAACACACAACTTAGTCAGGAAGTTGCAGTGGGAACTAAAGCAGGAGTTGATATCCAAAGTTTCAGCCCATCCCAAGCCTGAAGAATAACAAATCAGAGCTGATAGTAGTTATCAAGAGTACAGATGATGGAATAGGGACTCTGCCCTATTGGAATCTTGGTCTGATTTATGTTGGCTGCAGACAGGCCCAGAAATGGAGCTTTGAATGAATTGGATAGCCTCATTCTTGTAATTAAATTTTCAGCCTTGTGAAACTAGTTCTTCCTTCACATGTTATGTCTAGGATTGGTGGAATCTGATAACCAGGGAGTCTCAGTCAATGTCTGAAAGGACTAGGAGTTGCTGAGTTCCGAGGGGAGCCTTTTGAGGCCAGTACCACGAGAGCAAGACTCAAAACAGGCTGACATTTCATCTGAAAACATGTCTGGACCTTTTACTTTAGTGTAGCCCTGGAAGAACTGAGCTGCCACAGCCCATTAACAGTTTGGGGCTTTAGTCTATGGCCACAGCCAATAAATGAGGCTCTTAGATACAGCTTGAGGCCAAGAGGGAGATGTCAAGAATTGTGCATTTGTCACAAGTCTAAGAGTTGAAGTCTGCCAGACCTGACTTTTCCCAAAAGAAAAAGAAATGACTTTCCAATCAAAGACTAAGGAGGGCAAAGGAGAGAGAGTTCATGAGAATAATGGTCTTTTATATGTATAGGCTACTCTATGCTTGAACAAAACTCCTTTGCTGGCATTATCGTCTTTATCCTCCGCATACAGCTCTAGGGTAGGTGTAGCTTTGACAAGGACCCCTAATAAACACAAACATATTTGAAGCAACACTTATTTCGTGATAGCAAAAAATAACTGAAAACAAAGTAGATTCCCATCAATTGGGAATGGCAAAAATAATATTGTGGCATATTTATGTAATGGAATATCACTGTACAATTAAAAAAATATAAGGATATAGAAAAACATATATAAGAATATAGAAAAACATGGAAAGACATACAAACTGATGCAAAATTAAGTAAGCAGAGACAAAAAAAACAATATGCATAATGAATACATCAATAAAAATAGAAAGAATAGTAACCAGGAAACAATTGAAAATGAAAGTTGCAAGATTACAGTGATAATAACTCCCATTTTATAGAAGAGAAGGCTGAAGCCCAGAGACATTGTGTGATTTGCCCAAACATACAAGTGAGTTCATGACAAACAGAACCAGAACTCAGTGATCTGGACCATTTATATACCATGCGACGATTTAGTTGAAGAACGACACTGGGGGTCAGAGTACTTGTCTTTCTCCCTGTCACTTCCTAAGTAGAACATGGTGTGGTCTAAAGGCAGTCGTGAACTTGAGGAAACTGACAATAATTTTAATTACTTAGTAAAAATTAGTAATAATCTTAACCCAATATGAAGATAACACTCCCAGTCCATCATAAGCAGAGCACATGCTTTGAACATTGGGTTAGGAGTTTGTGAGTTAAATCTCAACCCTGTCTTTGATTACTTGGATAACCTTTAGCAAATCATTTTCCTGTTCTGGGACTCAATTTCCTACTCTATAACTTGGTTTAATTTTTTTCAAAGTACTGAGAAACCACCATGTATAAGACACCATGCTAGATTATGGGGATATAAAACAAAAACAAACAAAAAAAAAAAAGTCCTTGCTCTCAGGGAAACCCAATTTCTACCAGACTGCATTACAATTTTCAAGTTTTTTCAAGTTTTTGGAAGGACCCTAGTGGGGCAGTAGACAATAGAGGGAGACTTCATTTCTCCAGTACTAAAGTGTAGGAATTTATCTCACTGTCTTTAAGGTAAGAATTGGCCTTTGTCTCCTACAATTTTTATTCAATATTTTGGGTGGGGAGAGATTGTATCGTTCCCAGTTCTTTAACTCCTACATTTTAACTGTTTTCTAGTATGTACAAGTCCTAGGCATTTGAATATATGCCCATGTCCATAGAAGTCCTCCTTCTCTAGAGAGGAGAGTTTGAAGGAAAGAGGGAGGGAGGGGAGGAGAAGGGAAGAGAGAGAGACAGAGACAGAGAGAAAGAGAGAGAGAGAGAGCATTGTGTTATGTATTAGAAACACAAACACAAGGTGCTTACATTCAAATGGAAGAAGATAACCACCAGCTAGCTACCTGCTGGATTTAAAACTCAGATTCATCATTACTTATTTCCCTAATTCTGGCTCAAACTATTTGGGACTCTAGAGCAGCTTGATCCAGGGCTCTATGTTGATACGGAATGCTCCAAGTCACCACAAAGATAGCTCCAAAGAAGACTTAGAACTCAGCCTCGTAGGACATCATGGCTACACCCATACCTCCAGCCCTGGCTGCTCTCTCTCCTTTACATTTCATTGACTCTATTGCCCAAATAGAGACCAGTTTGACCCAAGAAAGAAACCTTCCCATAAGGTCATAGGATCATATGGTCAGGGAATCAGAAGACATCTAGGCCAACTGCCTAGCCCAAGATCACACAGGTAGTAACCATCAGAGGTAGATTTGATTCCAGGTCCTTTAATTCAAGAGACTGTCATCTTTGCACTAAATCACATACTCCTTTTTCTTAAGGCCAAGTTCATGGCTACTTTCTCCAGGGATCCCAAAGGTATAGGTACAATCAGCCACTGGCCCCTTCAGTTGTTTTCTGTAGCCCCAAAAAGACAGGGACAGCCAAGTGCCTCTGCAGAGCATCGCACGTTTGCCCTCGTTCCTTTTTGCCCCCATGCCCGGCAGCATCTTATCTTACCTCCTCTGCTGCCAATCCTTTGCTGCTTCTCCTCTAGTAACTCAGGCTATAATGAGAAAAGAAACTGTCACCTCTCTTGCTTCTGGGCTGAGAATTATTACCTCTGAAGAAAGGGGAAAAGAGAAGATGATTTTATTAAGATGGGCAACAGAATCGGCAAGTCCTCAGCGAGGGAAAATAATTCCATGGGCCGCTCCCCTTTCCCATCATTATAACGTGGAGCCTGGGTCCAGGGAGGATTTCTATGTTGGTATTAGCCAGAAGCTTCTATTGCCTTTTTATTTCAGCTTTTCGATACACAAATAGTACCGACAGCGTTCTGTCTTACGTTGGCAGAGTACCTCTTACTCTGCACAGTTCATTCTTAACTGTGGTCTCACTTAACCCTCAAGCATCGTCGTCTTCCTTTTCAAAGAGAGGGACCTAAGTGTTAGAAAGATTCACTGATTTGCTGAAAGTTCTGCCTGGCATTCTAATTCCCAATTCCTGGCTCAGCATCAGAATATGCTACCTCATGGGTATATCTTTAGATAGAACGTCTAGTAATATTCTTCTTCATTAAAAAGTCCAACTATTGTTGTTGCTTATCTTTCATTTTTGAAGACGACCGATGAGTGAATTGGATTTTGAGTGAATTTGATTTAAGTGAGAGTTGCACAGTCATCCGCCTCACTCTCTTCCAGAGTCATCCAAGTCCAGCGTTGAGACAGAAGTCAGGATGATTGGTGATGGCCCAGGATTCAGTGGATGACTTCTGTGTCTTCAATGTCTGACCAAGCTCCAAGCATTCCACAGAATTTGTTTCATCTGCCTTCATGGGGCCATTGGAACAAATCTGACCATTCTGAGGGGGGAAGTCTTCACATACTTGGGGTAGACACTTTCCCTTACTCACCAATGGATTTGAGGCTATCTGATAGCCTCAACTTTGTTTAGCACATCTGTCCAGACGGTTTTACTAGGGTGTGTCTGCTATATACACGACAGCTTCTTGGAACCATAGGTGAGATTTCAGTGTCAAGGAGACACCAAAGGTGGATGAGCAAATCTGAAAAGGGTTCAGCAAGCCTTCGCACCAGTGAGTTCTCCTTGAACACCTCATGTACCCTAGACACACCTCCATTAACCATAGAAAGCATAAAAATTTCAAATAGGGTTGCATCACCTCTGCTCTGAAACATCAGAGAAAAAAGTTTTCTATATTATAGCAATATTATTGATTGCCATAATGGAGCAGACCTATGATTTAACTGGCATAAAGCACTCCCTTTACCAATGCAAATCACTACCTACATCACAATCTATAGTCATAGTGTTTCCTGGGACATGGACAGGTTAAGTGCCTTGGCTGGGTCAGAGCTAGAAATAGAACCAACTCTATTACTGACTTGTGGGCCAGCTCCCTATACACTGCCCCATTGTTTGGACACATTTGCTTGGGATGTGACCAGTTCTTGCCTTCTATACCTGTTTCACCAACTTTTCCTCTTCAAAAGAGTAATCAAATAAACCAAGATATTTCTTTCTGTCCACATGCCTCTCCTCCTATACAGATTGTTATCTCCTTTTAGAACTTAAGGCCTTTGAGGGTAAGGGCTGTATTGTGAGCTTGTATTTGCAGTTTCTGGCACACAATAAAGCACTTAATAGATGTGTTTTCATTTATTAATTCATTCATTCACTCTTTTCTTCTGCAATTCAAGTTCATATGTTTTCCTGGATGTTTGAGATTGCTTCACATTGAATTTTGAATTTCTCAGCAGTAACTAGCTGTGCCTGAGAGAATCCCAATCTTGGCTTCCCTAAAGACAAGTAAGTATCTCAAACTGAGCTTCTGGCTTTGTGACAACAAAGACTGTGTTTTTAGATTTCTTGATGGTGACTGGTAGTCACTCTGGTAACCCCTATGGCCTGTTAACATCTTGGCTTGGACATAGCCTTTCATACCTTCTTTTTCACTGTGACTCTGTTCTCCTTTGCTAAGTTCTTCATCAGTCTTGGCAGCTGCAGGCAGCTAGGCCTGGTGTGTGGAGGCCTGCATAGAAACCTGTTCCTCAAGGGCCAGCAGTGATTCATCATTGTCAGATTCTGTTGGGGGCCTGAGAGGAAAACTTGGCTATGAGATGTTAACAGCAAGAGAGCAAAGAGGGATTTTATCATCTGTGCCCAAATTGGGGAAGCCCATCCTCATTTTCCATGGAGATTTTGTCTTTCCCTTCTGCCCTCAGCTGATTCCTAAAGGAGTCTTGCAGAGGCAGGTTGGTTAGGGATCCCAGGCATGCCTGACAACTGTCAATACATAGTCAGGATAGCATCTTAGCCTGGAGCATCCTAACTAGTATCTTTGTTGCTGGTTGTTCCCAGCAGAGGAGTCATAAATCTTTCCTCCATGCTCCAGGCATCTGGACAACTTGTCCCCTAGTCACTCTCCACCCCACCCCAGGCTGAACACTGAACAGAATGATGACCACAGATTAAGTATTGAAGGAGAAGCCACATCAATAATTTCCTTAGGGAATGGTCATGTTAATCACCTACCCTTCAAATTAATCAATCACTCCATAAGCATTTATTAAGTGCCTACTATATGCTAGGTACTTGGGAAATCCAAAAACTGAAACCAGTCCTCTCTTCCAGGAGAAACTCATACAAAGTACCCTGCTCTTCTCTTTCTCTTTCCTTTCGTTTAACCTCCTTTCTCCTCTACTCTTTCCCCTCTCCCTTCGTGCATTCTTCTCCTTCTACCCTAGGTCTTTTCTTTTCTTCCCTAACTCCTTTTTTTATAACTGTAAAGCATAAAGAGGCCTTATAGGTCACAGAGGGCTTTATTTAACTGATGCAAGGAGCAAAATTATGAGACAATTGAGGCAGTAAGTGAATTGTCTAATGTCACACCAAGTGGCAATACCCGAGTTTGAATCTTGGTCTTCTCCCTCCAAATGCAGACACCTGCCATCACACTGTGCTAGTCTGCCCCTTCCTCCCATTCTTCTCCACCAGTGGAACAAATTCCAGGGGAAGAAGTATAGATTTAGGAGCACTTCTAAACTCAAGAGGTTGCTGATGAATATTTCGGTCCTCTTTTGCTGACCCAGAGATAGCTTTGCTCTAGGTCACTCCCAGATTAATCATTTTCATCCAGGCTTTCCTTTTCAATTCTAATCATGCCAGGCCATTCTCCAATTTTTTTTTTCAGGTGCCCAGATTCATCCGTTTCTTCTTGTCCCCTGCTTTCCCTTCCCTGTGAGGGCTTTAATCTTTACTGGGCTGAGTCTATGAATGTGTGACATCCCTGACTCTCTCGTGAAATGCAAATTAATTAGATTCTAATTACTCTCTCTGTGCTGTTTCTGTGTCACTCGCTTGTTAGGTTAGCCTAACATCTTTGTTGTCAGCTGGGTACTCAGCCCATTAAGAGAGATTCGAGTTCGCAGTTACAAAGAAAACTGCTCTTACCTTCCAACTGGGATTTTGTCATGAGCTGCTGTATCAGCAGATTCAGGCGACAGTCACCTTCAAAGCTAGGCATAGTTTATCTCTTCTCCCATCCCGCACCAATTCCATTCAACTCAACTCAATTCAAATCAACACGTAATTACTTAGGACCCATTACTGCAAGGTTCTGTATTGGGTGCTGGGCATAGAAACAAAAAATAAAACTGTCCTTTCCGAAGAGATAGGACACATACATGGGAAATTAAGTACAAAGTAATTGCAGGGTGGTAGATACAACACTAAAACCTGGTGGAGGGGCATCCATGAAAGAGCTTTCATTTGAGCCTAGTTTTGAAGGAAAGAAAGCAAGGGATTCCAAGAGGAAGAGGTGAAGAGGGAAAATATTTGAAGTATGAGGCATGGAACTAGGAAACGGAATTCCACAATAATACCCCATTCAAAGCTGGGCCCATGGAGGATACGAGAGAAGTTGTGTTCTTGGTAATCAAAGAACTTAAATTATGTATGGTTGGGAAGAAAAACATATAAGTAAAGCTGTAACTAGTGCAAAACAGAATGTTTTTCTCAGGGCACTGACAGGTGCTATTATTCCCACTTTACAGATGACGAAACTGAGGCTGAGAGTAGTTTAATGACTTGCCCAAGGTCATACAGTTAGTAAGTGGTAGGAAGGGATAAAGGGAAGGAACAGGAGGGAAGAAAGAGGTTCCTCATGTGTAAGATGCAGGTAATACAACTTGCTACATCACAGGGTAGTTGTGAAGAAAGCATAATGTTAGCATCAAAATAATATACAAATGTGACTTATTCTTGTTATTGGTCACAGAACGATTACTTTAACCCATCGACATGCTCTTGGTCTCTGAACCTCTTTTCAAATGAGACCTGCCCAAGACGTTTTGGAAACAGATTTGGAACTTCCAGCTACTGGTGCCCATTTGGATTTCTTCTCAAATAGCAGACATCTTCCAAATGTTCCTTCAGAACCAGAAAAGTTGTGTGTTCCCTATAATGTCACCAACTTTAGGATTAAGAATTTAGTCTTAATCTCAAAGCCCTATCTACAAGACCAAGTGAATACTAAGGCCTCTACCAAAATCGGAAAAGGATTGGTTCAGACTTGTTCAATTCATTGACTTATAGACTCAGAACTTTAAAGTTTGGTATGACCTTAGGGTTCATCAAGTACTCCCTGAACCCCCTATAAGTTCTATATCTCTTCTGTACTTATCATACCCTGTTGTGTGTTACAGTTACTTGGGTATGTGTCATCTCTTCCATTTAATTATAAAGTCCTTAAGGGCAGGGACTGTGTGAACTCATCTTTGTACCTGCACATCTCCCATAATGCCTAGTAAATAGCAAGCACTTAATTTATATTTGTTGACTTGTTGCCCTGGAGAAGAGATAATGAAACATACTTCTCTATTCTTGGTAAAGGGTTAAGGACTACAGATGCAAAATGTACATCCTGTCAGATACAGTTATTGGGAGGGGATTGATTTTTCCAATAAGGTACCACTATTCAATAGTAGAGGGTATAATAGGAGGTGTCATTAATGACTTGGTATAGAAACAAAATGCAGCAAAGAAACTCTTTCTTAAAAAAAGGAATATATGTGCGTATATATGTATGTACATAAGTATATATTTGTGTAATTGAGTTTTCTCAACCTAGTACAACACCTTAATTTGCCCAACAAGGAAAATTGAGACCAAGAACAGTGAGTGAATTTGTCCAAGGTCATAAAGCTAGTAAGCAGCAGACTCAGAGCCAAAATCCCAGGTCTCTTGACTTTCAAGCCAGTGCTCTTTCCATGATGCCACCAATTCAATTCACTTTGATCCAAACACTGAGTTTATAATTTCACAAGAAGTCAAGATTCGTGCAGCAGTAGTGAATGAGTAAACAACTGTGATTTAGTGCTAATGGGAGTGATGAGGTCATTAAGGGCTTTAAGGTACTTCCAGGAAAGAAAGAGATCATGAGGAAGCTAGGGCACCTGCAGGCTTCCTGCAGGAGGTAAGATTTAAGCTGAACTTCAGAGGATAGGCAGTATTTAGATAAGGGGACAGGAGAGAAGTCATTCCAGGTAAGTGGGAGGCAATACAAGCAGATAAAAAGCATGGTGTGCTCCAAAACAGGAAAGAGACTGGTCTGACTAATTCCTCCATAATATTCCTTTATAATGATCTACCCTTTGTCCCATCATTCTCAGAAATGCTCCAGTATTCCTAATATGGCATGCTACAGTGGAAGAGACAACAGTAAGAGGCAACCATGGTGAAGTGAAGATTTGGAGTCAGAAAGCCTGGCTTTGGGTCCTGGCTCTGCTTGTTTGAGCAAACAAATCACTTAGTCTCTCTGAGCCTCAGTTTCCTCTTCCATAACACGGAAAGAGCAAAACTAGAAGATCCCTGTGGCCTCTTCTAGATCAAAATCTGATGATCCAAAAGACTGAAGGAAAATTGAAGAGCAAATTTTTTGAAGGAATATTTCCTCTTCCCCAGAGAAGTGAAGGGATTTGTCCAAGGACACTCAGTACCAGCGGCAGAGCCAAGGCTTAGGATGATAAGATCATGGGATTGAACCCAGGTCTTCTGACTCTAAGACCAGTTCTCTTTCTACTACCACATTAGAGCATTGTTTCCCAATCAGGCTCTAGGACATAATGCTCTGCCAAAACATCCCTGGGGCATTGAGGAAAGCATAGCATTGCCCCCTCCTGTGACTCCTACACTGACCCCATAGGTACTGCTGCCCACATGTTCTGCTTCCTTTCTCTCTTCCTAAAACCCTATCCCTCCCTAAATACCTGAACAATGGACTGCTAAGTCTACCAGCCCCTGGCCACCAAACCACTTCCTTCTCTCTTTTTCTCCATCATGACCATCTCTGTGGGTGGTAGCACCTATAAGTGCCTGGCTACCTCCTGAGACAAGGAAGCAGGAAGGTACTAAGGGTCAGAGTCAGAGTCAGGAGTTGGCACCAAGGTGAGGACACACTGGAAGTCAGAACCAGTGCAGTGACTAGGACAGATGAGTGTAGTGTCAAAACTTAGGCAGTGAGAAGATGTAGAAGTCAGGTAGATTATTAAGAGGTGGGCAGTCCCTAGGATCATAGAATTTAGAGTTAGAAGAGACCTTACAGAGTATGTAAAGCAACTCCTCTTTATTGATAAGTAAACTGAGGCCCAGACAGGCCTAGAAGCATACAGATAAAAGTAACGGAATTGACATTCAAACCCAAGCTATCTGAGTCCAGTGTTCTTTCCACTATACTATTCTACCAATAAGTAAGGTAGGGGTAGGAATGAAACAGCTGGAGAGCCAGAGATGGCCACATATGGCTTGATAGTCTAGGCAGGTAGATGGTGGCCATAACTCTAGATGATTCCACCCAGGAGAACACTGCACACAATAACAGCACCACTGTGCAGTGACTCACTCTGATAGACTTAGTTCTTAACAATACAGATCAATTCCAAATTGATGGAAAATGCTATCTCCATCCAGAGAAAGAACTATGGAGTCCGAATGCATATTGAAGCATATTGTTATCTCTTTTTTCCTTTCTCATGGTTTTTCCCTTTTGTTCTGATACTTCTTTTTCAACATGCCTAAGGTACAAATATGTTTAATATGATTGTACATATATAGTCTATATCAGATTGCTTGCCATCTTGGAGATGGGGGAAGGGAGAAAAAAATGGAACTCAAAATCTTATATATGTTGAAAACTACCTTTACATGTAATTGGAAAAATTAAATAATAAGTGGGAAAAAATGAATGATTCCATCTCCTCTCTAGTTTTGACTAGAGCCTATCCCTGTGTGAGACCCTGGGCTCCTTCAGGGAAGATAATTGAAAATAACTGACATGAGGACTGTAGAAATGGAGAGCAGCTATGGTTTCTAAAAGAGGTAATTTCTGACAACAGGGTACCATATTCTTTTCAGAGACTTCCCTTTCTAATGGCATCCACCATTACATTCAACTCAATTCCTTAAGTATTTATTGAGTGTGGATATATTTGGTCCGTAGTGGTCTTATAGAAATATGGCTGTCTCAGTGTGACATAAATAGATATCTGATTCTGGGATCTATCTCCAAAGGAGACAGCAATTTCTACCCTTATGGAGAATAGGAGAGCCATACTTGCACTGAACATGCCTAGCAGGAGAAGAGAAAATTAGGATATAGAAACATTGACTCACTGAGGCTTGGTGCTCTCTCCTTCAGTCTTTTATGTATAAGTAGGGTATTGGGTTCAAATTATATCAAGGGCTATAATATCAAAGCTGGAGCCTAGTCATTTAAGCTCAAGAAATCTGATTGCTAAATTTTCAGTGTGAGCATTTATGTCTCAGAAATTGACAAAATACAAATCAAGGATTGATTTGTTTTGTTAAATGTCTAGACTTAAGAAAATGATGGAGAACATATTAATATTGCAGATTAAACTTAGAAGTATGTTCTGCATACATTTCTTCTTCCTCTTATCCCAAGTGATCTGGTCGTTAAACATTTATCAACATACCCTTGATGAAATCTATCACATATTAAATATCTATGGTCTTGAAACAGAAGAAGTTTAAAATAAAGGCTATTTCTTCTTTATTAATCTCAAGGAAGGGCATCTTAGTTTACTATTTGTCAGCTTAAGCTAAAACATGCCTCCCCAGCCACCACTTCTCTGTAGATATTATCTCCCATTTCTATTACTTTTGTAGGACATATAAATTTTGAAGGTCCATATTCCAATTTACAGTCACATTGCCAAAGTAGGTCCTTAGAGGATATCTACATGTCTCTTTTAGAGTCCTTTGAGGAGTTAAGGATACCGATGATACTGGTTCAAATCCCCATTCTGGCATTTCCCTCCAATATCAATCTCCAACACCAGTTAATATCTTCTGAATATAACTGACACCACTGATTAATAACCCACTTTCAGTTTAACCAGTTGATATCTCTTTGACACCACTGATAACCAAGTAGCACCAATTAGCTTTTACAAAGGGATATTTACTGGGAAAATAGTGGAAGAACAGAAGTACACACACATCCCCTTGAACTGGGGGCACACTCTTCTCTCTGCCACTTCAGTCCCTGGGGACAGAGGGCTCAAAATCAAAAGAGTGATTACAAAGCACTTGCCCCACCAATGTTCTGAATGAGACATGATGTTAGATGGAATCACTCCCTTGCTTGCAGGATAACATGTCTCAGCTGTAAGGTTGATTCATTGCTGGGGTAACTCCCATAGGTTGCTCCTCAGGGTTGCACTGGTGTTTTACCTGGCTTAGCAGTCAAACAATAATGAGTCAGTCAATAAACATTTATTATGCACCTACTACGTGCTAGGCACTATGCTGTAGTTATTGTGGCTACAGCAGTCTCAACAATGAGCTCCTCTCCTTGGATCTCTATTGACTCCTCCAACCTTTCAGAACTCATAAAGTTATTCCATCTCCAATACTCTTTCACCTAAGAATAAGTAAGAAAACACACAATGAGGGAGAAGAGAGACCTACGCACCATGTGACCAGGTGATGAACAAATCAAAGAGCAGATGCCCTGCCCAGAAGTTGACAACATTTTTTTCATCTTCCCTCAAATTTCCTTGGTGAAAGAGATGATTTGGCCAGTTAATGCCTTTTGTAAGCATACTCAGTTCAGATTAAAAAACATTTCTTCATCTCGAAATAATTAAACAGGAAAGAGTCATAGAATACCTACACATGCTCTGAAATGGAAAGTCAGGTTCCTCTACTTTACGACATCGTATGCAACCAAAAGCAGGTTTATCAATCACCCACAGGGCTCCATATCCCCAGGACTGAGATCTCAATGGTTAGTTTGCTTACATAAATTACTTGTGTGATCTTGGGAGAATCAATTAAACTCTCTAGGTCTTAATTTCCTTATCTTCAAAATGAAGGGATTAGACTACATGATCTCTAAAGTACCTTCTTGAAATACACCTATGATCTTGCCCTATTAGATTATAAGTTTCTTGAGGACTTGAACTGTTTTACTGTTAATAAAGTGCTTAGAACATTGTCAGTGCTTAATAAATGGAATTTTTTTTCATCTACCAAGCTTCACAAAAACTTTGTGAGTTAGGTACTAAATATATCATTGACATTTTATAAGTGAGGAAGCTGAGACTCAGAGCCGTTAAATTATTTGTCTGTGTTCACATAGCTAGTAAGGGGTCAACACCCTACCTGCTGTTTGTTCCACGATGCATCTACTTTGCACCCAGAACAGTTCAGTTACTATGGGATGAAACAAAAGAATCACAGAATGATATCCCTACACTAAAGGGCATTCCAGGTAAGGAAATCATTGGGGACAAGGACAAAAGGTTAGAAATTATCATGAACTGTGTAGTTGCTCAATAAACATTTATTAAGTGCCTACTATATAGCCAAAGAAAGTAGCTGCCCTCAGGAGTTCTCAATATAATGTACAAGGGAGGATATGAGAGGTCCAAAAATTGTTTGACTATAAAAGTTCCCCTAAATGGAGAAAAAGTTGGGAAGTTCTGGACTAGATGATGCCATCATTTAGTTCAGTGGAAGATAGAACCCCATTGAACAGAGCGAAGGGGAAAGAGGGAGAGGAGAAGAGTATTAGAGAAATAGGGGGGGGTAATAGAGGGAATAGGAGAGGGGGAAAGAAGAAAAGGGAGGGATAGAGAGAGTGAGAATTTACTTATTGCTCAGGAAATAAGCTGGGCTTGGGTGAAAGGACTCAGGAAGTAACACATGAGGATAGGAACAATATCTTAACCCCTCTCCCCATGCAAGTTGGGGTGTTTTCCCTTAAAAGGTATTGAAGCATTCACTGCTGGGTTGCTCAGGAAACCAGACTGTTGCTATCATTTCCATATCACCTAAGGACAAAGTAGCCATAGGAAGCTGGAGGGACTGGGTCTCAATGCTTAGATGGGAGGTTTGATCAACTGAATAAATTCAATTATGTCCTCGATGACTCTCCTTGTTGAATATCCTTCTGCTATGGCTAAATAAATCTCCTCATGTTAACTATTGAATGACCTACACGTGTCTTGTCTCATTACAATATCAAACCTAAACTACCAGGGGATTGATCTAAGTCAGGCGCAGCCCAGAGAAAAAGTGGAAAAGATAGCTTAGGTAAAAAAACAACAGAAAACTAAAAAACTAAGGCTCTGCACATCCCACACCTCAGAGACTTACATCAGGGAGTGTGACCATGGCCTGCTGAAGCAGCCTGGCTTACTCTTGGACACTCCAATAAAAGTTTTTTTCTTACATTCATCAGAAATATGCCTCCAAGCAACTTTAATTCAACTATAATTTACCAGCTGCCTACTCCATACAAGGTACTGTGTCAAGACAAAAGTAAAAACAGTCCCTTCCTTCAGGGAGCTTACATTCTGGTGTAGGGCAGGGGAGAAAGAGAAGGAGGAGGAGGAGGAGAGGAAACACAAGAAGGAGAACAAGACAAATAAAGAATTAAAGGTCTAAATTCCTAGAAGAGACAGGAGACTATGGCATCAAAAGTACAATGAGAAGGGTTGGCCTTGACAAGGAAATGACCTACATCTTAATCAGAAACTGGAGGAAAAGAGAGAATGAGTTAGAGGAATTGTGAGATGTAAATTAGGGGAAAAGGAAGAGTTTATAACAGATAGATTCTTTTAGCTAAGTAGGAGTTGGGTTTTTCTAATGAAAGAGAGGGAGAGGGAAAAGGAAGGAGAGAGGGAGAGAAGAGGAAGAGGGAGAAGGAGAAGAATAGAAGGTTTGGAATAGCCACTATGGGGAACGTGACAGCCCAGCATTGAAGAATAAGAGATTTGCCGTACAGAAGGGAATGTTCAGCTGATATTTCGAAAACATAAATTTATTGTAGACTTGTTACTTTCTCTAACAACATTGAAACAGAAGTGGAGAAGATACACAGCAGTCCAGGGTCATGGTTTGACAAGGCACAAGTAGTCATTGGACAAGGCACAAGAAATTCAAGAGTAGAGGACTGGTTGACAAAAAGCTTAAAAATACTAAATGAGGGCAGAGCATGTATGACGGGCTGGGTGAGCAGAAAAAGGTGGAATTAGTTACTAGGGGTAAGAGTAAGGAGAAAGAATGGGACATGAAGAGCTAAGTAGTAAAGCAGAAAGGACTTGGAGTCAGGAAGACCTGAATTTGATTCTTGTCTCAGACTCTTATTAATTATGTGAATTAATTATGCAAATCTCTTAACTTCTCTGCCTCAATTGTCTCATCTACATAATGGGGATAATGATAGCACCTGTCTCCCAGAATTGATCTAAGGATCCAGTGAGAAAGCATATGTAAAGTACCTTAAAAACACAAAGTGTTATATAAATGCTAGTTATTAATAATAATAGGAGAGAGACAGAAGGAGGGACGAAGCCACTGTTACTATTTTAGCATAATTCCAGATTGTTTTATAGAATGACGGAATTAATTCACAGCTTCCCTAGCAATGTATTTGTGTTTTGTTTTCCCACATCCCTCCTACATTGACTACTACCATTTTTTGTCATCTTACCAGTTGGCAAGAAATCTCAGAATTGTTTTAATTTAATTATAGTCATTAATAGTTTTCAATCCTTTTGTAAACTTGCTTATTCATACTTTTGACTATTTACCAATTGAGAAATGGCTCTTGGTCTTAGTATATTTGTGTTAATTTCCAATACCTCTTAGATATTGGACTTTGTTGAAGATATTTGCTAGAGTTTTTTTTTAATTCCACTTGATTAATTCTCTCAATTCTATTTCGCTCTTGTTCAAAAGCTTTTGGAATGTTATATAATTGAAATGATCTGTTTTGCCTTTTGCGACCACCTCTCTTCTTTACCTGGTAGGAAGTCCTCTCTATAGTCATGATTGTGAATGGCCCCCTTTTGTTTCTCATCTGTTTTTTATAAAATAATTTGATATTCAATATTTAAGTCACATAGCATTGTTGTTTATAGTGCAAATCACTAGTATAAACCTGATTTCTATAAAACTAATTTGCAGTTTTCTCAGCAGTTCTTGGCAGTTTAGGGGTCCTTTCTTTGGCATTTTGTATTCTTGGGTTCATAAAAGCAAATACACTATGGTTTGTTATTGTTTTGGGTTCTTACTTATCTCTTCTCTTATATTTTTTTAAACCAGAAACAAAAGTGGTTACTGCTTTAGAATAGAATTTGAGGCCCGTATCCCTTTATTTTTATTTTAAAAAAAAATTCCTCTAGATTTCCTGTCCCTCCAAATGAATCTTGCGACTATGCTATTTAATTTGATAAAAGTACCCCTTTGGTAATTTGATAGGTATAACAATAAATCTGTCATTTCCCCATTCAGAATGAATTCAGCACCCTACAATTCTCTTTAATGCTTGGAAAAAACATTCTTGTGCCCTAGGAAAAGTTTGAAAATTGCATTCTCTAGGTGTTACCATCCTTGAGAAATCTTTGGCCTTTGCTATAATTCACGAGAATTGACACCATGCAATACCTACACATCACAGATAAAAGAATGTTCTGGCATTAAAAATACATGTAGTTATTAAAATGTAGTGCTCAAAAGTATCCCACTTTGCATCTTCTCTCCCTGGCCTATCCTAGGAAGGGGACAACTTTTCTGCTATTGTTCTCAGGTCCACCTCTGTTCATTTAGGGCTTAGCTACACAGTACTCTGAAGATAGGTCTTATCTATCCTATAGAGAACAGCTAGGCAGCACAGTGGATAGAGTGCTGGTCCTGGAATCAGGAAGACTCATCTTCATGAGTTCAAACCTGGTCTCAGATACTTGCTTGCTGGGTGACCCTGGGTAAATCACTTAACCCTGTTTTCCTCATCCGTACAATGAGCTGGAGAAGGAAATGCCAAACCACTCAGGTATCTTTGCCAAGAAAACCCCAAATGGGGTTCCAAAGAGTCAGACACAACTGAAAAAAACAACGGGACAACAAAACCATAGAGAGGGGAAATGTCCTTGAGGACGGGGCTTCCTTCTCCTGTATTCAACAATTATTTTTTTTGTTTTCATTTGTTCACTCATTCTCCTAACAGTGCCTACCAACAGGCTGGACACTAAAAAATAGTAGTGAACATTCAATGTATTCTTTGACCTGCATTCATTTGAATTTAAACAGCGTTTTGTTCACAACGAATTCAACCCAGGAGGTAATCCCATACAGGTGCTTTTCCCATCAGCCATGCTCCATAACAAAAGACATTGATTGCCTGCTATGTAGATGAAAACTAGTTACTCCTTAGTTAACCCCTCCAGAGGTTATTTTCTTATGATTCAGAGTTGGAATGGACTTTCCACGTGTAATTCAGCCTCTCAATCTACAGAGCAGGGCCCTGAGCCCAGAGAATTGAAGAGGCTGGTCTAACCTTACTCAGTAAATACTGGTGTTGAGATTCAAACCTACTCCCCTGACTTCAAATCCAATTCCTCTATCCACTATTTGTTGTTACTGTTCAGCTGTTTTCAGTCACGTCTGACTCTCTGTGACCCATTTGGGATATTCTTGGCAAAGATCCTGGAAGGGTTTGCCATTTCCTTCTCCAACTCATTTTACAGATAAGGAAACTGAGGCAAACAGGGTGAAGTGACTTGCCCAGGTCACTCAGCTAGTAAGTATCTAAGGCCAGATTTGAACTCAGGAAGATGAATCTTCCTGACTCTAGACCTGGCACTCTATCCACTGTACCATCTAACTGCTCCTACCCACTATGTCACACTGCTTTTCAGAGAACATTGAACCTCTAACTGGCCCTGCCTTCCTCCCCTTATAGTAGGGAATGTGTACTTAGGCCCAGACTATAGTTTGTTCAAGGTCAATCCAAATATAGTATCGTAGTTATCTCTTTCCATGACCTCTGTAAATGAGCAATTTTTGAACCTGGAACAAGAAATCAAAAAAGCACTCTCAGAAAGAGGTGAGGGAAGAGTGATGGGAATGCTGCTGCTAAGGAGGCTTCTGAAGAGGGGGGCAGGCCAGGCCAGGGATATAGTCAACAGGAAGAAACTACCATCTGTGAGCTCCCAGCTTTTACTCATTATTTTTGTTAGCTAGGTATGAAATGCAATTGATCCTCCGCTCCTAAAGGCAAAAAAGTAATTCGGAGGACATCAGTTCTTTCTGTGGAGGAGGATGTTGTTTTTCATTAAGTCTTGTCTATTGCTGAGAATGGCTGAGTCATTCACAATTCTTCATCACCCAATGTTGCCGTTACTGGGTCCAACATTCTGGGTTGTGCTCACTTTGCTTTGTACCAGTTCATGTCAGTCTTTCCAGTTTTGTTTTTTTTTCCTGAAATCAACCTGCTCATCATTTTCTACAGCACAATAGTATTCCATTACATTCATATACCACATCTTGTCCAGCCATTCCCCATTGATGGGCAGCCCCTCATTTTCCAAATCTCAGCCACCACAAAGAGAACTGCTAGAAATATTTAGATTCTTTCTCCTCTACCTTTTTTTTAAAGGAATCTCTGTAGGATACAGACCTAGTAGTGGAATTGCTGGGTCAAAGGTTATGCATAGTTTGATTACCCTTTGGGCACAGTTCCAAATTGCTTTTCAGAACAGTTGAATCAGCTCATAACTCTACCAACAGTGCGTTAGTATCCCAGTTTCCCCACATCCTGTCTAACATTCATCTTTTTTAGGGAGAGGAAAGAAGGAGAGTGTCGTATGAGCCAATCTGTTGGGTGTGAGGAATTACACTCTATTTTCTTAGCACATACATGTCTATCTAGGAGTCATACAACCTTCAGGGCAGCAGGCCTTTGACAAAATGGTGAAATCTTTGCTTCCCCGACACCTCCCCAGCCTTTACTTGTTGAGTTCTGCTCCTTAGAACAGTGCCTGGGATCCAAGTACAACCTCTGCTGGTGTGCTTAATGAATCATAGAGCTGGAAGGACCCGAAAGATCCCTGGTGTTTTTTCAGATAAGGAAACCAAGGCCCAAGGAAGTAAAGTAATGTCCTTAAAAACAGTTTGTTCTCTTAAGAACTGTCTCAACAATCTTGTTTACACATTTTATTTGCTCAGCAAACTCTCTTAGTTGATAAAGGTGAACTTCAGCCCAGCCCAGGTGGAGTCATAATAAACTTTGATTCAGACCCAGCTAATTCAATCCACATGTCTTTACTGAACACTTGCTGTGTACCCAGACCTGTGCCAGGAGAAAGGGGAAGAGGAGACTAGTAGACATAGTCCTTGCCCTCAGGGAGCTTATAGGGAATTAAACTTTATTTGCCTACCCAAGCTGGAATGTTTGCACTACCCCAAGTATTTGCTGAGCTGTTTTTAGAATGAAATTCACTACTTAACACATTTATTCCCCAGGATCTGGCTTGAGGTCCTCACATAACCTTCTTTGGGGATACCAAGTGATTTATGAGTTTTCTGCAAGACCCAAGGCTTTTAATCAAGGAATAAGATGTATCCAGTGCTATCCAACTCTGATCCCAGTGGCATTAGAGGAGGCTCAGTTAATCCTACAGTTAAGCAGAAGGTTATTGGCAAAGCAGACCGGCAAACATTGTTCTGGTTGGCCAGTTGGGAAGAATCCAGAGCTCTGCAAACTAGGGCAGAGAGTGATTTGGAAATATAGTGATGGGGTAGTGGTGGCAGTAGCGGTGGTGGTGGCTGGAGCCCATTCAAAGAGCAAAGCATCAAGCTTTACCAGGTAAACCCAGCTGTCCTCATGAAATGCTTTCTGGAATGCCAACTCTGTGAGGTGTGTTATACCAGGAGTGGGGTGATTATCTGCTGTTGGCACTTATCAGTTATAATTAGAACCGGAAGACTACGCCCCATCAGGATGAACAGGGGTGGCAGTGCCCAACCCAATCAGTTGATCAGGATTTTGTTCAGGATGGCACACCCACTGCTATTAAACACTGGGGCTCCATACTCAGACTATGTGCGGGCAGGGTGGTTAGGAACTACTGGAGGAATTTTACTTTATGAGTTCAGGCTCAGTGACCAGAGATACATAAAAAAAGAGAATTTTCATGTGTGGCAAACTCTTTACCTCTGTTATTTCATTTGACTCTCCTGTGGTTGTTATCCCCATTTTACAAATGGAGAAACTGAGGATTTGAGAAATTAATCACCTGCCCAAGGTCTAAGGTGGGATTCAAACCTAGATCTTCCTAACTTCAGGGTTGGAGGGAATTCTATCAATCAAGCCATACAGCCTGCTAATCTACACTGGTCTTATTCAGCCCTGACAGACTTTTATTATCTTTGAGGCATCTCAGAGAAGCAGAAAGAGTGCTGAATTTTTGAGTCAGAAGAACCTGAGTTTGGACCTCACTGGTTTTCCAGCCTCAAGTCTCTTCTATCCTCCACACACCTGTTAAAATGATCTTCCTAAAGCCCAATTCTGACCATACCACTGCCTACCCTTCCACACCCCCCCATTCAATAAACTCACTGGCTCCCAATCACTTTTAGGATCAAATATAAAATTCTCTTTTTGGTGATCAAAGCCCTTTGCACCCTGCCTCTTTCCCACCTTTCCAGCCTTCTTGCGCTTTCTTCCCCTTCATATAATCTGTGACGCAGTGACACTGGCCTCCTTGTTATCCCTCTTAGGAGACATGCCATCTCCTGACTCCATGTATTTTCACTGGCCATCCTCCATATCTAGAATTTTCTGCCTCCATATATATTTCTCTTATGACTTCCTTGAAGTTCCACCATTTGTAAGAAATTCTTCTGAATCATATAGATGAAAAGTGAAAGGAGCAGAACCAGAAGAACATTATATATGCATAATAGCAACATTGTGTGCAGATAAACTATGAATGACTTAGCTCTTCTTAGTAATACAATGATCCAAGACAATTACAAAGGACTCATGATGCAAAATGCTATCCATATGTAGAGAAAGAACCGATGGAGTCTGAAAGCAGATCCAAGCACACTATTTTCATTTTCTTTTTTTTTTTTGTTTTTTTTTCTCTTGGTCTGTTTCTTCTTTCACAACCATGACTAATATGGAAATATGTTTTACATGATTGCACATATATATAAGCTATATCAAATTACTTAACATTTCAGGAAGAGGGGAGGGGAGGGAAGGAGAGAGAAAAATTTAGAACCTAAAATTTTGTAAAAATGAATGCTAAAAATTATCTTTACATGTAATTAGGGGAAATACTATTAAAAAAAGAAATCTTACCATGTTCCCCTTAATACTAGTTCTTTCCCCCTGACATTTGTTTCTTATTTTTCCTGTCTATATCTTGTTTGTACATAATTGCTTGCATATCGTCTCCCTTATTAGATTATGAGTGCCCTGAGCAGCAGGGACTGTTTTTGCCATTGGCTGTATCCCTAATACTTAGCACAGTGCTTGGCACACAGTAAGAGCTTAATGAGTGCTTGTTGACTTTACTTGAATCCTGCCTCTGACACTCAGCACCTGAGTGATCTCTCTGGGTCTCAGTCTTCTCAGCATCTGGTCATTTTCAATAGGGCTGTTGTGTTGATCAAACAAAATAAGATATGTGAGCCACTTAGAGTAATAAGTAAATATTAGCTATTATTCTGATTTTCATTTAAAACTATTCATAGGAGATCTTGTAGGTGGCACAGTGGATAGAACAGTCCTGGGATCAGGAAGACTCATCTTCATGAATTCAAATCTGCCCTTAGATACTTGCTAACTGTGTGACCCTGGGCAAGTCACTTAACTGTGTTTGCCTCACTTTCCTCATCGGTAAAATGAGCTGGAGAAGGAAATGATAAAGCAGTCTAATATCTTTGCCAAGAATCCCCAAGTAGGGTCCTGAACAGTTAGCCACAACTGAAAAATGACTGAACTGAACCTGTACCTTGCCCTCCAAGGAAGAAGACACAAGACTTTAATGGAATGGGGGGTGGGGGGGGTGGGCAAAAAATAAGGGGTATTTTTACATGTTTTGGGGGGAGCATAGCAACTCACAAAAACCTTTCGTATGGCATAGAGAGAGGGACTGTGATCCCTAAGAGTGAAGGGAATACCCCCACTGATGAACTCACAGATTCTTGAAGTGTAAGCATTTCCCCAAAGGTGCTAACACTATGACCAGCACCCTGCCTTGGCTGTTAGGAAAGTCATCATGGTATTCTGCAAAGATTGCTGGATGTGCTGTCACACAGGACCAGTGATCAGATCCTGGCTCTGCAATGTGTTGTCTGTGTGACTTTGGGTAAGTCACTTAACAGCATTTGTTTTCTTTATCTGTAAAATGGGGTTGAGGGGAGTTGGACCAGATAACCTCCAAGGATCCTTCCAGCTCTAACCTTAAGATACTTTAATCTAACACCTAATCAGGTCAATCTGTCAATCAGTTTGGAAGAATAATTCAGGTCTCCATAGTTCCTTAAAGTTTTCGAGGCATTTTTCTCACAATAGCCCTGTGAATTTGATAGCACGTGGTTTATTATCCCCACTTAACATATAAGGAAACTGAGGCTCATGAAAGTTAAGTCACTTGCCCAAAATCATAGCACAAATAACCAATGGGGCTGAGATCTGAATCCAGCACTTCTGAATGGAAGTCCTCTTGTTTCAGGCCGCCTTTTCTCATGTTATCTGCTGGTAACATTAGGGAGAGATGTACTAGACCTGGAACTTGATTAGCATTGGGAACCCCCAGAGAAGGAAATTCTATAACAAAAGGAGTAGGTACCTTCCCTGCAACTTACCATCTTAAAGAGTTTCTTAGAATACTGAGAGGTTAAGAAAATTACCCAGGATCACATAGACAGTACGTGTTCAGAGATAGTATTTAAAGTTTGTTTGGTTTCAAAGCTGGCTTTCTATCTACTATATTCAACTGACAACCTCACTTCATATTTCATTATACATATATATATATATATACACATACATACATATATTTGTGCGAGTGTGTGTAAATTCACTAAGAGGTTCATGTTCTCCTCTCCATCTCACATCACTCAAACATCTCCCCCCCCCCCCATTTTCTCACTATTTCCTCCTTCATTCCTACCTCACAAAGTTGTCGGGAAATACATCGGAGAAATGACCTTTCTTGTCAAGGCAAACCCATCCACACACACCCTTGATCCTGTAGGTCATCCCCTCTGAGCTTAACAGATTACACCCCACTGTCATCCTCTCTGTCTGTCTCTGTCTCTCTCCATCTCTCTATGTGTCTCTGTTTCTGTGTCTATCTCTCTCTCTCTCTTTCTCTCTCTCTCTCTCTCTCTCTCTCTCTCTCTCTCTCTCTCTCTCTCTCTCTCTCTCTCTCTCCAGTCACTCCTTATCTATTGGCTCCCTGCTACTTACAAAAAATACCCATGTTTCCCACATCCTTATAAAAACACCTCATTTGATCAAACTACTCCTGCTAGAAAAAATCCTCCATTTCTCCTCCATTCCTTGGATAAACTTTTTGAGAAAGCCATTATACTAGGTGCCTCCACTTTCTCTTCTCTTATCCTCTTCTTAACCTTCTGCGAGCTGGCTTCCAACCTCATCATTCAACTGAAACTGCAATCCCTTAGTTGCCAAATCTAATGGTCTTTCTCAAGCCCCATCTTTCTTCACTTTGCTCCATCATTTAAAGCTGTTGATCACTCTCTCCATTTGGTTACTTTTTATTCTCTATGTGACATACTCTCTCCTGTTTCTCCTCGCACCTATTTGACTATTCTTTCCATGTCCCATCCCACTAACTGTGAGCATTCCTCAAAGCACTGTCTCAAGTTCTTTTCTCTTTTTCCTCTGTAATTATCTCCCATCCCTTCTTCCTCCCCTTAACCTCTACTTATGGACTGAATGACTTGGCAGGTTCCCCACAGACTACAATCACATAAAACCTATTCCTAGTATACTTGGAATAATAATCCTCCATCTACTGGTATTGCTAACATTATCTGCAAAATCTGGTTTTACCTTATCTACCCAATCTTATCTTTCAAAGTTCCCATGATTCTCTTTGCTTACTCAAGCCACATTGATTTCACTTATTCCCCTATCGTCCTCCCCGTACTATTTCTCTACTTTCTATTAAAGCTCCCCCACTCCTAATGTTGGTATCATTTATCGTAGACATTCAGTAGGTATTGCATCACGTTACAACCTGGCCATTTCACGTTGAGAAGAGCACTGAATTGGGAATCAGGTATCTGCCATATACTAGCCATGGGATTGTAGGCAAGTCACTTAATGTCTCAGAGCTTCATCTATTGACCTGGGAGTCAGGAAGACCTGAGTTCAAATCTTGCCTTGGACATTTAGCAGACTTACCCTGGGCAAATCTCTGAGTCTTAGTTTCCTTATCTGTAAAATAGGGATAATAATAGTATCTACCTCACCAGGTGGTTGTGAGGAGTTTAAGTGAAGCACTTTGCAAACCTTAAAATGTTATATAAATACGATCTAGTATAGTTGTTTTTATTATTCTAGGGGTCAGGAGAAAGATCAAGTTTAATAGGAAATGTGACTGACAGTTCTACACACATATCAACCCAGTAAATGAGGCAGGGCAAAGTGATGAATGAACGAATTAATTGAACGAATGAGAGTACTCTATTAACTGAAAAGCTCTATATCAAGGGGTTTTTAATCTCTGTTTTGAGTCATGGGTCCCTTGATGGTCTGTTAAAGCCTAGAGACCCCTTCTCAGAATAATATTTTTAGATGCTTAAAATACATAAGATTGCAAAGGAAACCAATTATATTGAAATATAGCTACCAAGATATTTTGGGGGAAAAAACCAAATTCATAGACTCCAGATTGAGAACCCCTGCTAAACCATGGTCCCAGAAACATGTAATGGCAGAATGTGGTGGGATTTCAATGACTATGCCTAACATACCTGAAAAAAGAATCCCTTCTATGATGTACCCAAGCCTTTTGTGGGTTGAAGACTTCTCAAGGCAATCTGTTTCATTTTTAGATAACTCTAACTGTTCAAAAGCTTTTCTTCCTAACAATTAACCTAAATCTAATTATTTGCATCTTAAACCCATTGTTCCTGCTTCTCCTGCTAGGGAGAATCATAAAAGTTGAGAGTTGGAAAGATCTCCAGCAGCCACCTGGTCCAAGCCTTATTGTAGGGATTCCTACAATAATATACCTAATGAAGGGTCATCCAGCCTCTGCTTGAAGAAATCCACTGAGGAAGAAATCCATCACCTCCTGTGGCAGCTTATTTACATTCTATTGGAAAGGAAGTTTTTTCTTTATATTAAGCCTACATTTGTTTGTTTTCAACCTCCAACTATTTCTTCTGGTTCTTCTCTCTAGGGCCAAAAAGAACAAATCTAATCCCTCTTCCTGGCTTGCTGTTATAATAATTTAACCTACAAAAGGATCTTTGTACTGTAAATGACAAGACAAAAATGGCTAACTGGGAGCCGATACCCAAGATAACTAAAAGAACACCTGAGATAGCTTTGAGTGTAAGTACATGGCCCAAATGAACTCCTTATCCTTGGGTACTGATAAAACTGGTAGCTGTGATTGCTGCACTGTCAGTGATATCTGAAAGGTAATGGAAAACATGAGAGATACCAACTGGTAAGTCAGCAGACATGTATCAAGTACCTACTACGTACTGTGCTAAGTAGTAGAGATACATAGGCAAAAAGTCACTGTTATGGAAGAGCTCACAGTCTAATGGGGGAAATATCCAGGCCAACAATTAAGGACAGACAAGAAATATACAGGTAAATTAGAGATAACCACAGAAGGAAGTCACTATCACTAAGGAGGATGGGAAAAACCTTGTAAAAGGTGGGATTTGACCTGAGACTTGTAGGGAGCAAGGGAAGTCAGTAACTGGAAGATGAGGAGGGAGAGGATTCCAAGGATGAGGAATAGCTGGTGAAAAAGAAAATTGGAAAGGAACGAACCAGATCATGAAGGTCTTTAAAAGTCAAACAGAGGATTTTGTATTTGCTTTTGGAGGTCATGATGAGCCACTGGAGTTTGTTGAGAAGGGAAGTGACATAGCAAGATTTTAGGACGTAAAGAAGATCCCTTTGGTAGCTAAGAGGAGGATAGACTGGAGGGGAGAGAGACCAATCAGTAGACCATTGAAATAGACCAGGAGGGAGGTGATAAGGACTTGCACCAGGGGTGGTGCACTGTCAGAAGAGAGAAGGAAGCCTATGTTAAAGATGTTACAAAAATAAAGATAACAACACTTGACAACTGATTGGATATGGGGGTGGGAAGAGATGAGGATGACACCTAGGTTGTAAGCCTGCGTGGCTGGGAAGATGGTAGCATCCTTGGTAGCTATAGGGAAGTTAGGAGTGGATGAAGGTACAAGGGAAAAAATATGAGTTCAGTTTCAGGTATGTTGAGTTTAGTAAACCAATAGGCAATTGGAGATGCAAGACTAGAGGTCATGAGAAAGATTACACCTAAAAAATAGATCTGAGAATCAGCTACATAGACATGATAACTGAATCCACAGAAACTCACTAAATCACCAAGACAAGTAGCATAGAAGACAAAGAGAAGAAGGTATCCTTGGGGAATACCTTCAGTAAGCAGAAGAGTGAGAAGGAGACATCAGCCAGGTAGGAAGACAAGGAAAAAGCAATGTCACAAAAACCAAGGGAGAAGAAATCATTGAGAAGAGGGTGATCAAGCAGTGTCAATGAGAAGTTAGGAAACCATTCGATTTAGCAAATAAAAGATCACTGCTAATTTTGTAGAGAGCAGTCTCAGTACTCTATGCCTGAAGAAAGGCAAATATTACACTTGAAAAAAGGAAGAGAACAGAGTGTGGAAAACTAGTGATCAGTAAGTTTAACTTTAATTCCTGGGAAAATTCTAGGACAGATCAATAAGAGATAGCTAGTGGGTATTTGGAAAAAGGAAATATTGATTACAATGATCCAACATGGCTTCATCAAAAAACAGATCATACTAGCCTAACCTTATTTCCTTTTTTTTGAGTTACTAAGCTGGTAGATCAAAGGAATGCCGGAGAAATAATTCACCTAGTAAAGCATTTGATAAAATTTCTCTTATTGTTCTTGTGGGGGAAATGGAGAGATATGGACCAGATATTAATACAACTAGATGGATCTGGAACTGGTGGGATGGTCGGATTCAAAGAGTAGATGATGTCAGTGTTACCTCTACAGGAGGTCTTCTGCTAGGCAGTTCTGAGATCTGTGAGTGATATTATGCTAACATTTTTATCAGTGATCTATATACAAGCATAAATGTCATGCTCATTAAATTTGTGGATGACATAAGGTCAGGATGGATAACTACTACTTTGGATAGCCATCAGGCTCCAAAAAGACTTTGATGGACTATAGCACTGTGCTGAAACTAATAAAGGGAAGGTATAAATGTAAAGTCTTGTACTTAGGTTCAAAACATTAATTTCCCAAGGCCAAAATAGGTGAAAGATATTTGGATTATCAGGAAAATATATATGTATCTAGAAGTTATAGTAGAATAAAAGATCAATATGAATCAGCAGTAAGTTGTGGCATTCTTTGTGTCTTTTCTTTTTGAAGAAGACCAGTGATATCTTGACTCCCATGAATTGGATTTAAGTGAGGCAAAGTTATGCAGAGTTGTCAGCCTCACACTTCTAGAGTCATTAAAGTCTAGTGGCAAGACAGAAGTTAGGGAGAATGGTGATGGCAACCACACACACACACACACACACACACACGAATGAGTCTAATCCCTCTTCCATGTGACAGCCTTCAAACACTTGAAGATGATTGTCATGGACTTCCTCAACCTTGCCTTCCCCAGTTCCTTCAGCTGATTCTCATATGGCATGATTAAGGCTCTTCATGGTTCTGATTGCCCTTCTTTGGGTACTCTCCTGTTTATTGAAATCTCTCTTAGAATGTGGTGCCTAGAACTAACATAGTATTTCAAATGTAGTCTGACCAGAGGATATAGGTATTTTTGTTACACTTCATAATTTTGGGGAGTCTGTGTGTTCTTTCTCCAACTAAGCTATAAGCTCCTTGAGGTCAGGAACTTGTCATATGCAGTTTTATATCTGCACTTTTCATAGTGTTTGGGACATAGGATCATAAATTCCTAGAAGGGACCTTACAGACTCTAACTGCCCCATTTTCTAGTTGAGGAACTGAGGCCCAGAGTGGTTAAGTGATTTTTTTTCCCCAGTTAATGGTAGATTTCGGATTCAAACCTAGGTCCTAAGTCAAGCTTTCTTTTCCCTGAACCATGCATAAGCATTCATTAAATATATTCTGAATTGCACTAGACTGAGTGGCTAGAGTTTCTCTTTTCTTTCTTCTCTGACACTAGGCCATTCTCAGAAATAGATCTGGGTCTGTATAGTGAAAAAAGAAATACAAAACTTTCTAGAGTTGGTTATAAGTCTGTGGCTCCTAGAGTGGGGTGGGGGTAGGGGTGGAGGAGAGAAGGAGAAGTTAACAAGATTTAAAAAGCCATAATGAGACCACAGCAACAAACGCTGCAATTACTCTTCCAGCTTTCATCCCCACAGCTTCCCACACCGGGCCTCACAGCGAATGTGCCAGGCCCTCTTCAGCCACATAGTGAATGTGCCAGGCTCTCTTCAGTGGCCCTGGCCAATCTCTTGAGATGAGACAGACCCCAAACCAAATCATTACTACATGGCACAGAAGCAAGGCCCCAGCCTTTGACAAACAAACGCCATCCAACTGAGCCAAGTTTGGTTTGGTGTCACTTCGTTTTCAACTGAAATAGCTTCAGTGAGTCTCCTTTTATTATTCTGGAATGTCTTTCCCACCACCTCTGTGTCTACACTCTATCCTTCAAGGCCCAGTTCAGCTCTTACCTCTTCTGGGAAGCCCTGACTGACTACTCCAACACACAATGCTTTCTCTCACTCTCTGCACTAGATACTTACATCTATATGCTTCATTAGGTATTTGGCACATACTGATAATAAACTGCTAACTTTTCCTGTCAGTATATCATGTCTCCCCAACTACTTTTTTTTTCTGTTTCTTTTCTTTTTGGAGGCAGTTGGGGCTAAGTGACTTACTTGCCCAGGGTCATACAACTAATAAATGTATGAGTTAGTGTCTGATGCTGGATTTGAACTCAGGTCCTCCTGATTCCAGGGCCAGTTGCTCTGTCCACTGTACCACCAAACTGCGCCCTCAAACTACTTTAAAAAAAAATCTAGTCTCCCAGTGTTCAGCTTGGTGTTGAGGGTATTGGAGGTATTCTGTAAATATTTGTTGGATAATATGTTTGAAGATAAGATTCCAATCCTTTGACCTAGAGATTCCATTGTTAGGTATATAATATAAGGAGATAAAAGATTAAAAGAAAGTTTTCACACATAACAAAAGATTAATAACAACATGCTTTCCAAGAATAAAGAAGTGGAGTCAAATTAGGCAGTCACCAGACAGGGAAATTGCTGAACAAATTATTGATGTAATAGAATACAACTGTGTAGTAAGTCATGAATGAGAGAAATTTAGAGAAACATGAGAAGACAAACTGATGCAGAGGTAAGTAAGCAGAACCAAGAGAACAACATTGATAATGATTATATAAATGAAAAGAATCTTGAAACAAAATCAAATGCATAATAGAATGTTCAATATCTGTCGCAAAGACAAAGAAATGTCTTTTCCTTCTTTTGTTGAAGAAGCCAAGAGAGAATGTTGCATTCTATCAGAAAGTTACTAAGATGATCAATATTCTTAACTGCCTACAAAATAAGCCTCCATTGGTGGTGGGACTGAGGAGGGAGTGGATCTGGAAATGGTTGTAACACAAAAACCAAGGACATCAATACAAACAAAAAGTGGTATCTACTGGGTTCTAGTCCCAGCTCTGCCAATGACTTACCACAAAGCAAATTATCTCAGATCTCTGGATGTGTTTCTTACTCTCTGTGAAATAGAGGAGAACATTACCCACTCCTATTTTTCTGAGGCTTGCATAAGATCATTATCTTTGAAAAGTATCAAGTTTTACCCTTCATTTTACAGATAAAGAAACTGAGGCCCAGAAAAGCATAACAGCTTATATGTAGCAGAGCCAAGATTCCTAGATTTTCTGACTGAATCCAGTGCTCTTTCCACTATCCTACTGCTTCTATAAGTCCTGAGAAAAGGCAAGTTCTAGAGAAAGTAAATGGCATGCTATGATCACATGGGTTGGGAATCAATGAAGCATGGCATAGATTGTACCATCCTAAAAGACAGGGCAATTGTCTAAATAACATGATCAGTACAGCAAATATGTGAGTGCTATGGGTTGGAGAAGTTTTTATCCTGACCATCAGGGTGGCCCTAAAAATGTCATTTGGCCTGATGAAAATTGCAAAGATGCTGCTGAAAATGGTGACAATGATGACGCTGGTGTTGGTGACAATAATGGTGCTACTGGTGATGGAGATGCTGGTACTGGTTTTGGTGACAGTGATGTCAGTTCCAGGAATGACAGTGATAATCATTGTAATAGTGATGTGTTGGGGCAGCTAGGTGGTATAGTGGATAGAGCACCAGTGCAGGAGTCAGGAGTTCAAATCTCACCTCAGACACTTCACACTCACTAGCTGTGTCACCTTGGGCAGGTCACTTAACCCCAATTGCTTCATCCTGGGGTCATCTCCAATCATCCTGATGAATATCTGGTCACTGGATTCAGATGGCTCTGGAGGAGAAGTGAGGCTGATGACCTCCCTCCCTCACTCATAATAAAGTCGAGTGCAAGTCATGTCATTATTTCTCTGATGGCAAGATGATCTTCTTCAGCAACAAAGGACGAACACAATAGCAATGTGGCTGATAGAAAGGATAAGAGGAAAAGAGGCTTTCTACAATTTAAAAGTATTCACTGGCAAGGATCAAACAAATCAAATTAATCATATATCAAAGTCAAAGAAGTCCTTCCTCTAGTGAGAAAATGTGTCAAAATAAATTCATTACTTAAGGAGAGTTCCACAAAGGGAAGGAGGAAATATAATTTAGGAAGAGTTAGTTGGTCTTGGGAGTAGCCTTTAGAGTAGTTGTCATGACTAAACTTGGAAAGGAAAAGTCTGAGTCCTAACTATGTAATTGTCTCCAAGTCTATGCAGAAACTTACTGTGGAAATGAGGAGCGAATGACTGGCAGTTTTGTCAAATGTATGGAAAATTTGGAATCCCCATCCCTGGAGGCTTTTAGGATCAAGAATAGAGCTCGCCAAAACTTTAGAGATCATCTAGTTCAAAGGTGGGGAACCTGCAGCCTCGAAGCCACACGTGGGCCCTTTGACTGAATCCAAACTTCACACAATAAACCCCCTTAATAAAAGGATTTGTTCTATAAAATTTAGACTCAGTCAAAAGGCCACATCCAAGGACCTCGCAAGCCATGGCTTCCCCACCCCTGATCTAGTTCAACCCATTTTTTTTTTTTTTGATGAAGAAAAAGATCTGGAGATGTGAAGTGAGTTGTCTAAGATCACAGGGCTAGTGAGTAGAAGAGCTGGGATCAAAATCTCCCAACTCAAATTCCCCTAGTCTATTATATTACCCTATCTAAGAGAGTTAAGGAGAAGGCAAAGAGTGAGCACAAAATATTGGAGAAATGCAGAAAAGAATAGGCCAGCACACATGCTAGATAGGAAGCCAGAAAAATTAGCCTTACTCCTGACCATCAGAGTGGCCCTAGGTATGTTATGTAACTTTCAAGACTCACCTTTCTTACCTGTGAACTAAATGGGTATCAAATTGGCACTGGCCATCCAGAGATGACCTGGAAAAGAAGACACTGGGACAAAAACTCACATAAAAAGCCTCTCTTTGTATTTCATTTCTCAGCACAGTGTCTGGAATATAGTAAGTGCTCAATAGATGCATGTTAACTGACTTTCTGACATTGCCCTTGAAAGACAGCAGTGATAATATTGATGAACTAAGCAGTTGTTGGGCCCTGGAAGAGCATCTGAAGCCAATGTGGAAACTGATAAACAGCAAAGAGAAGTCATTTGTCATTTCAGCAACTAGGGCAATTCTCTGGCTGTGGAATTGGGACATTTTCCCAGAACTGTCACATCGGAGTGACAGTTCAGAAGGCAGCCTTTCTAGGTACTCATTGGATCCCAGCATGGTCTGATAATGAAACAGCAATGAATCTGAGATTGGATGACCTGAGAGATTCTAATCTTGACCTTGTCACTCACTTGGCCCAATTGCTTAATCTCTCTAGGTCTCAGTTTCCCCTTCCACAAAAATGAGGGGCTTGTAATTAAAATTACATAAATAGCCTTTTCTTACTGAAAAATTATTATTTCAAGATACACATCTCATGACTAAAAGATCTCTAATAATAACTTTATCCAAAAAGGACTTTTAACCTTGTACAGTCTTATCTATTATCTCATTCTAGCCTCTGCATAGAATGCCTCCTTCTAAACTGTTACTAAAACACAATCAATTCTCCTCTTCCTGCCAAGAATCCACTCCCTTCCTTCCTCGCTTCCCCCAAAGTCTCAGCCTTCTTCAAGAAGCCTTTCTAGATTTCCATCATTCCACGATATGGAATTGTGGAATTTTCCTTTCTCCAGTTCCCTTCTCTAGCACTCCCAGGTTAAACAGCTTCACACCAGATTTCCAATGCTCTTACATTTTTTTCCCTTCATAGCTTCACATGTAGAAGAAAGGAAGCAGGAGCCAAAAAATGAAATATTCATTGATGTCTATTATGTAATTAAGGGCAACAGTAAGAGCAACATGTCCCTCAGGCTAAAGAAAGTCAAGAAGAACCTCAAAGAACAAGAACATGCATATTCTTATAAGGAAGGTCAATCTTTGGGTGGGGGGTGGTGGATAATCAATTCAATTCTATTAAGAACAAAAGGATTTTGAAGTGCTCTTAGGGGCAGAGATGGTGCCAGATAGAGATGCAAGGACAAAAGTGAAAGAGTCCTGCGCTCAAGAAGCACACTCAAACAAACACAAAGTAATAGCAAGTCATCTCCACGTGAAAGTGCACTTGTGAGAATGGAGAAAGGTCTCATATAGGAAACAGCATCTGGGAGGTCTTAGGAAGGAAGCTACCAGGTTGAGATGAGGAGGGAAATGGAAATAACAGATTTATGAACTCACATCCAATCATTTATAATCCCTTGTTTTTATTTGTTTGGTTTCATTTTGGATGCTACTTTTTACTTACTTCTTATCCCATTATTTCCATGGTTAATTACCTTCACTTGCCAATGGAAATTACGTATTTTTTGAAAGAAGAATGTCTTCATGTATTTTATTTCCCTAAGAAGATGGGGAAATGACCTTCCCTATTTCTCTCTCCTGAGGTTGCACTGGGCCTGGAGTCAGGAAGATCTGAATGCAAATCCAGCCTTAGACACTTCTTACTTAGTTTACTTAGGGAAGTCACATAACCTCTGTTTATATCAGTGTTGTCAACTATACAATCGTCGCGTTTGTCCTTTGTTGCCGAAAGTAATAGCATCTACCTTGCAGAGTTGTTGTGAGGATGAAATGAAATAATCTTTCCAAAGAGCACACAGCATAGTGCGTGGTACATGGTAGGCACCATGTAAATGCTTTCCCTTCCCTTCTCCTACCTACTTTCTAGGGTCTTTGAGAGGAGCAAAGGAGATAATATTTGCAAAGTGCCTAGCACAGTGCCTGGGACATAGTAAGTCTTTAATAAATACATGTTTCTTTCCTTCCTCTACAGTGACTTGCATAAATAGTACCCAATAAATATTCCTAGATCAGGAGTTCTTAATCTAGGGTCTGTGAACATAGATGGGGGGAAAAAATTACATCTTTATTTTCACTAACTTCTAACTGAAATTTAGCATTTCCTCCCATTATATTTTTTTTTAAATGACACAATTCTAGGAAGAGATCCCTGGACTTTACCATTCTGCCAAAGGGATCTAGGACAGTTGAAGAACCTTTGTTCCAGAGTGAGTCATGCAACTCTTTGAGATTATCAGCCATGCCAAGGATGTGCACCTGTTTGCATGTGCGTTTTTTTTAAATCTCTGTTTTATAGATGAGGGAATCAGGTCCCAGAGGAGTGAAATACCTTGCTTAAAATCAGTATGACTAGGCCTTGAGTCCCCTTTAGCTTAATCATGCTTCTTCTTTGCAGTTCTTAACATATGAAAATTATGCAGCCAGTGTCTTTGGACTGGAATCTAGGGCTCCTGACTCAGCCCTTCTCTTCACTATATGCCACATTTTTTGTGCCTTGATTTTCAACTCTTGTCATAATCCCCAGTAGGGTTGCTGGCCTTATTCAGGACTTCTTTAAACTTTTTCCTCTTTTGAGACCCCTCCATCATTTCTTAAAATGTGGGTGAAGCCCCCATATGATGAAGTATTAATAAATAACAAAGGTGATATAGTAAAACAACCACCACCGCAATCCAAAAACCAAGTGATCTCATTGCTTGATATTTGCCACCATATGCCATCATGGAGGTCAAAGACAGAGCTCAAGATTCTGTATGTATTTGCAGCCCATGAATCATCTATAATCCTCTGATTGAGGATTAAGAAAGCAAATTGTGGAGCACAAATGGAATTAAATATGACTGCCACGAGATTATGAAGAATTCAGAGAAGTATTGGAAGACATGTAAGCTAACGAAAAATGAAGTAAGTAGAACCAGGAAAACAATAGATGTAATGACTGCAACAATGTATATGAAAAGAACAACACTGGAGAAAATGAACCCTGTGTAATTATAATGATCAAACTGAGCCCTAACGGAAAGGGTGTAGATAAAAATGTCCTTCCTTTCCCTTCTTTTTGGAGGTGAAAGAAGTATGGAATATTGCCTTTCCTAGGGCAGCTAGCTATAGTGTACAGAGTGCTGGGTCTGGAGTCAAGGAAGATTCATCTTCCTGAGTTCAAATCCGACCTCAGATACTTACTAGCTGCAAGACCCTGGGTAGTCACTTAACTGTTTTTGCCTCATTTTCTTCATCTATAAAATGAACTAGAGAAAGAAATCACAAACCACTCCAGTATCTTTGCCAAGAAAACCCCTAATGGGGTCACAAAGAGTTGAACTGAAGTGAAAATGACTGAATAGTAAGAGCTTCATTTCTGATGAACTAACCCGCTCATTTATTTATTTATGTGTTTTGTTAAAAGGGATGACTTGATGAGGAAAGGACAGGAAAGTATACATTTGGAAATGAAGGAAATGTGAAAAATAAAGATAAATTTAAATCATGTAATAATAATATGCAATAAATGGTGGGGGGAATTAAATCACAGTAAAACTGAATACTAGTGGAGGGAAGGATGATTCATCTTTGTTTACAAAAGACAGCCCAAAGTCTAGCTCCCATAGTAGGAAAAGCATTGGACTATGAATCAGGAGATTCTATTCTGGCCTCAGCTACTACCTACTATAGTCATGTGACCTTGGGCAAATCACTTAAAATCTCTGTCTCGGTTTGCTTATCTCTAAAATAAGTGGGGTTGGGCTACTGACTTTGGTCATCTCTAATAGAGTTGTTTCATAAATCATTAAGCACAGTGGCACTTGTTAGCCCTTTACACAAACAAATAAGCCACCAAAACAATAACAAGCAGATAGCACTATAGCCTTTGCCCCTAGTAAGGGTGAGTTAACATGTTACTCCCCTATGGTGGCACTCATCATTCCTATAACTTTCCAGGAAGATAGAGATCTAGATAGACTTGGGTTTCAATATCACCTCAATTTCCTTATCTGTAAAATGAGGAGAATAATTCTCATCATTCTTAATCTCATTCCATTTTATGAGGTGCCCAAGCCATTCTCACTTTACTCTTGGCTCCATTCCACATTCCCTGGACTTTTCTATCCCATTGCCAGAAACTCTCATCAACTTAGAGATACCTCTACTCTACCCTCCTCCACATCTCCTTCCAGATCTCAAGGATGCGATATCTTCCTCCTTTAGAAAAATGTAAGCTCCCTATCAGTAAGAACCATCCCTTTCCCTTGTACTTATATCCCCAGCCTCTTAGCACATAATAATCACTTAAGAAGTGGTTTATCTATTATAGGGTTATCATATAGAGGGATCAAATAGAGGGAAACTAGGTAGCTCAGTAAATGGAGCACCAGATCTGAAGTCAAGAAAACTCCTCTTCCTGAGTTCAAATTCAAATCCAGCCACAGACACTATCTGGGTGACCCTGGGCACATCATTTGCCTCAGTTTGCCTCAGTTTTCTCATCGGTCAAGTAAGCTGGAGAAGGAAATGGCACACCATTCCAGTATTATTCCAGTATCCATGAAAAGTCAGACATAACTAATAAATGAATAATGAGTGATCAAATGAAATCATGACTGTAAAGAAAACACTTTATAAACCTTAAAGTGTCTGCAATAGCTATTTAGATAGCACTTTAAGATTTGCAATAATAATTTTTACTACATGATCTCTGAGGTCCCTCTCAACTCTAATATTCTGTAATTCTACATCCAGCCATCATCCATGGATACTTAGCTTACACCTTTCCCACTGAAACAGAGCACAGGAGTTGGCTTACTACCTATGCAATTTCCCTCCTCCTTGAGATGTGGCAACAGGCAATTGTCACATCAGGCTATCATATAAAATAGTAGTAATTTGCACAGTTCATATTTATGTGTGTTTTAGCATTTACAAAGCACTCAACTCACAAATGACTCTGTGAGGTAAGTAGTGTCAGTTATTATCCCCATCTTACAAATGAGGAAATTGACAGGTTAAATGACTCACCTAAGGTCATACAGCTATTCATTGTCAGAGGTAACAAGAATGCAGGTTTTCTGCTTCTAGATCCAACACTTTTCACTCCATCACATTCCCTCAGTCAACACCTTGACACAAGCAGGTATGAAGTTCAGTTAAGTTACCCCATCCCCACATCAGTGGTTGGAAAACTTCCCCTGTCTGTATTCCTTTCCCACCCAGAGACCATTTCTCAAACACCAGATCATTTAGGATGCTTTAAAACTGCAAACTCCAGCAGCAGTTTTCTGTCCCTGATATGGCTTTTTCCAGCTGCCCTAAGGGCCTGGAGACAGAGCCTGCCCACTTAACATTCTAACCCCATTCTCTGCATCCCGGACTGATCAGCTAGATACCTGAAAGCACATTTTCAATGCCAGTGAGCAATTGACTTTCAAGACTTCTGATTCTTGTCAGCATTTCTCTATGGACCAGAAACAAACCTGGGGTCTGGGGGAAAGGAAAAGGAGATCTATGCTGGCAAGAGAAACAAAAGAAGATTTCAGTGAAATAACGAGTCTGATTTGAGCTGGCTTTTTGCCCTGGATCTCAGTGTGATGTTGTGGAAACATCAGTTGATTAGGAATCCAGAGGCCAACATGCTTTTTCTCTTCTTTCCTAATTCTGCCAATAATGTCTTCATGATCTTCTGTGACCCAATTCCAATGCTCTTAGTTTAAATCCATTCACCTGTGAAAAGATGAATGCAATGAACTCTCAGGTTACTTTTATATCTAATATTTTGTGATTCCACAATTTAATCTTTTAAGGTCTTAGTTTCCAGGAAGAGAAAGAAAAAGAGGAAAAAGAGAATACACATTTATTAATGTTATTAATTAGTAAATTATCAAATGTTATTTTATATGCATTATAATTATAGGGTATAAATAATATGCATTTTATGTAAATATACTATATGCATAAACTATATATTTATTATAAAATTTGATTAAATTATTAATTTATTAATGCCTACTACATACCAGGTGCTGTCCTAAGCACTTTAGAAATGTTATCTTCTTGATCCTTACAACAACCTGAGAGGTGCTATTATTATCCCCATATTACAGTTGAGGAAACTAAGGCAGACAGGTTACGTGATTTGCCCAGAGTCACACAGTGATGAAGGAACTGAGGCTACATTTGAACTCAGACCTTCCTGAGTCCAGATCTAGTGCTATCCACTGTGCCACTTAGCTTCCCCCTGAAGACAAATAACTTCATTAATTAATTAAATAATTAATCGTTAAGATGTTTTCCTGTATGTTAAACCCCGTCAGTGACAAGATAGAATCAGCCTTAGAAAGAGAGAGTCACTTAAATAGTGGTATTTGGGGAGCCAGAGTGGGAAGGGCCCTGCTTCATAATGTCCCTCCTCCTGTCCTATAACAATGTCTGAAATTTCATCCTTAGTGATTCATTCTCTTGGTTTTTCTTCAAGAATCACCCTAAAAGAATGCAAACACCTTTGGGAAGGGCCACAGTTGACAGTTTGGATGATTAGTGGATGAGCACCTGAAAGTCAGGTCCTCTGGTGTGGGGTACAGAATAGAAGTGGAAGAGAAAAGAGAGGGATGCTGAGAGACAGGACAAATTCTTTTTCTTCAGCAAAATGAAAGAGCTGGATGAGAAGAACTCAAAGATCCCTTTTCAGCTCCAAATGACAATCATAGCTGACAAAACTAACGAATGAAGGAATGAATGGATGCATGGATGCATGCATGAATGAATGAATGAATGAAAAAAACATTTATGATGTGCTACCTATATGCTGAATCTTTGTGCTAAACATGGGGTAGAAAGCAAAGTTAGTGAGAGTCCCTGCCCTCAGGAAACTTATATTCTAATAAGAGGAGGTACTTGTGGAGGATTGATGGCCCAGTAAAGGTATTTTGGTTTGGGAAGTTGAATGGCATCCTGCTCTCAAAGAACTTATATTCTAGTTGAGAAACAAAACCCCTTGGGAAGCTATGGGAAAGGCATTTATTTGTTTTAGGAAGTTACTGGGATGGCTGGTGGTTCCCTGTCCTCAAGAAGTTCATATTCTAATAGGGAAAACCAAAACATATTGAGAGTGATGGCCTGGGAAATGCATTTTGATTTGGAAAGTTACTGGGATGGTGAATGACTCCGTAAAGGAGATTAACATGCCCATTCTTACAGCAGCACCACTACTGCTGATGGTTTGCTAGTTGTTTTCTTAGGGAATCATCTGGGTAAAGTCTTTAAAAGCTCCAGTGGTGCTCAGGAGGTCATCCCTTTTATGAAGCAACCTTAACAAGGATGACAAAACGTACGTGTTCATTCATTGTAAAACCCAACACCCTATGTGAGTGTTGAAAGCATTGGAAGGGTACAAAAAGGGAGAAAAGACTTCATAAAGACAGGTAAGAGCATAGGAGAGAGATAGCAGATGAGGCTGCTAGGTGATGTAGTGGATACAGTGCTAGACAAGAATTAGAAAGGCCAGAGCTCAAATCCTAGCTCTTGCATTCACTAGCTTTGTGACCTTGGACAAGTCAGTCTCAGTTTCCTGATCTGTAAAACCGGACTAATAATAGCATCTACCTCACAGTGTTGCTTTAAGAATCAAATGAGAAAATATTTGTAAAGAGCTTAGCACAGTGCCTGGCACATAGTAGGGGCAACTTTCAATAGTTAGCACTATAAGGTTTGCAAAGCACTCTGAATATACCTCATTTTTTTTTTGATCCTTATAACAATCCTGTCAGTAGGTGATTATTATATTCATTTTACAGACAAAGAAACTGAGGCAAACAAAGGTTAAATGATTTGCCCTGGATCACACAGCTAGTAAGTCATCTGAAGTCAAATTTGCACTCAGGTCTTCCTGACTCCAGACCCAGCACACTGCCCAACAACCTGACCTGCCTAAAATGTTTATGATAATGATGAGCACCCGTAGGGTTGTTGAGAATCAAATGAAATTACATTGGTAAAGCAATATATAAATGCTAGCTATTAAGGATGACTGCTCAAGCAAAGTCCTAAAAGAGAAGAGGAAATGAGAGTGAAAGGGGCCTGGTACCAATGGCTTTTACTTTCTTTTCAGGAGGTTAAGGGAGTCAGTGGGTAAGAGACATGATCACCTGAAGAGACAAATGTTGCCAAAAACAATCAACAGCAATTGAACGAAAGGAAAAGGGGCCAGGCCTGTAGATAGTGACCAGGGTAAATCCAAGATTGCATTGTGCAGGAAATGAGTTTTTGGAAGTAGGCTGAGATTTGTTATCTTTTGACCACAAGACCCAGGAAGGCTGAATCACTGCTTAATCCTTAGGAATGAGTTTCAGATCATTTAATGTTCTACATGAGAATTATACTAGATGACCTCTAAGGTCATCATTCTGTGAATTTCAGGAACCATGACACCTAGATTGAAAGGATATTTGGGGGATAAAGAGGAAGTTTCTAGTGTGCCTGAAATCACAACCCAAAAGCATTGTTAACTCCCATCCTTTCATATACAGTCACTCTGTCCTCCTCTCTAATATATCTAAGTAATTGTCCAAGATTATACCGTAGTTTGACCCAGCCCGGGAACAAAGTCCACAGAAAAATGTTGTAAAAATCCAAGGAAGGAGCCCCTTATCACAGGACTTTGAACTTGTCATCTGATCCAATTCCTTCATTTTACAGGAAAGGAAACTGAGTCCTAGAAAAAGGAAATAACTTGTCCAAGATCATGCAGGGAATTAGTGACAGAGCCAAGACTGAGTCCTGGATCCCTGGAACATAGGTCCAGCTCCTTCCATGACCACTGTGCTCTCTCCTTTAGAATACTATGGAAAGAGACTCTGGGTTTGGATTTAAAAGATCTGTGATCTTATGTTATTTGACTTCCCACCTGCACCCTTGGACAAGAAGCCATTTTTAACGGATATATAGAAAGGAGGAAGGAGAGGCCGTCAGGTTACAAAAAGTTTACCTTCTCCCACTTCTTCAACCAGATTGTTATTTCAGTTGTAATGCGCCCCGTTGGAGCCTCTCACTTTACCCATCAAGAGAAACTACAAACAGGTCTATTTATACTGAGCTCTGGGAGTCAGAGGGCTGAGAGGAAGAGGAACTCAGAGAATGATGAATCCCATAGGCTAGTGTCCATAAAGTCAATGGTACAGGCACTATACTAAATCCTCTATAAAGGAGGTCAAGGCAGCAAGGTTATAGAGACAAGAAAGTGATTCCTTCTAAAGAGGACCTCTAGCGAATGGTGCAGCCATGTGGCTCAGTGGATAGAGCACTGGGCCTGCAGTCAGGAAGGCCTGAGTTCAAATCCAGCCTTAGAAATGTACTAGATGTGTGACCCTGGGCAAATCACTTACCCCTATTTGCCTCAGTTTTCTGATCTGTAAAATGAACTGGAGAAGGAAATGGCAACGCATTGCAGTACCTCTGCAAGAAAATCCCAAATGGGGTCACAAGGCGTCAGACATAACTGGACAACAATTCCGGTAGTGGTCCTGGTCCTAGAGAGGAGATATGGTATAGTGAAGGTAGCAATGGGGAGAAGATACTATGGGAAAGGGTGGGCTAGAATAGGATGAAATGGAGCGGGTTGAAGTAGCTTTAGTCAAAACAGAGGACAGACCTATGATTTCATCAACATAGGGAGCATCTACTACAGCAGGTCAGTACTTCTCTGTTACTTAAAGTCTTAAAGAGTTACCTAGAGCAGTGAGTGAAAGGTTAAGCGATCTACTTAGAGCTATGTAGTTCAATTGTGTCAGAGGTAGAAGTCAAACTCCTATCTTCCTGGCTTTGAGAACAGCTCTCCATCCCCTATGCCGTACTCCCCCACTTACCAGTTGATATTCCACCTTACACTTTCCTATCCCATCTCATCTCATCCATCTCATGCTATTACTTCCAACCCTCATCATATTCCAACCCCCAATGCATTTCATCTCATACTATGTCCCTTTTTACGCCACCTAATGTTGACCACCTCATCTCATTCCATTCCAGCCTAGCCCACTGAAACCATTCAATTTCCATGTCATCTTATACCATATCCCACTCTGTTCCACTTCATTCCTTTTCCATTCTATCTCATTTCCATCTATCTCATCTCATATTTTATCCTACTCCATAATATCCAATCCCACAAATTGTTGTAAGGATTGGTTTTTTTTTTTGTAGTATTCCCAACCTATGACAGAAATGACCATCGGAAAGCCTCACAAGGAGAGCCATTCCCCTCCTCCCAACCTAAGCCGGGAACAGAAGGTTCAGAGCTGTCCCAGGTTCCCCTGTGTTTGTGAGATTTACTGCCCAGCTTTGGAGATTTAAAAGGTCTGAGAGGGTTTGGATGTACTTTAGCCAAGTTTGTGAACTTTAATTTATTCCAGGGATGAAGTTCCTCAAGGTTTCCAAGCACAGCAGATTCAGCTTGGTAATGGATGTGAGACTATCCATGATGACAGCCCCTAAGTAACAAAATCAGGGTAAGGCTTAGCACTGCTCTCTCTTCTCTGCCCCTCAGCACCAACTGAGCAGGAGAAAACAATCCTGGAACAGATCTGCAATCTAATCCTAGCCCTGTGTGACCCTGGGCATGCTCCAGGTACTCTGTGTACACGGATGTTCAAACAAGAAAGTCACATCAGAGGTGTAAACCAGAGAAGTCCAACCCATACCAGACCCTGAGGGTGTGGAGGGCCTGCCGGCAGTTCTATTTGAGGCAAAAAACAATCCTCTTGCCTAGAAAGGAGTTCAGGAGTGTGTCTGGCAGCTAAGAATGATTTAATCGGAGCTGAGAGCCTGGGGACTGTTCCCACTGCTGTTCTGAAGCTAGGTGTAGGGGCACAGGAGGAAAGACCTGTGGAAGACCTTCCTGATTTGTGATCCCCTGAACTCTCCCAAGGCTCACAGTCTGTACCTCTCATTTAGTACTCATCACGTCTCGCTTTCTATAATTAGGTAACTTTCATTTGTGTGGAAGTCTTAGCTCTCCCAAATAAATGTCATAGGATCACCGAATCATGGATCCAGCCCTGGAAGGGATGTTAGAGTCATCAAGCCAGGAGTTGAGCTTAAGTCCTGTCACCCCAAATTCATCCATCCCTTTAACATTGTGATACTTCTATGTTCCTAAGCCATCCACGGAGCTGCCTTGCCAAGATGACCAAGTCTAGTCCATACATCCTGGTGTAGCTTTTATGGACGCTTATTCCAGTTCCCATGCTTGCTAGACAAGGCTACATGTTCCCCTCTAGGGGTACCCCTGGAAGTTTGTGGGGGTGATTCTTTAATGCCTCTGGCTTGAGCTCCCAACCTGGTGCATTCTCCCCAATGTTAACAATGCTGCTCTTGTCTTTCAGTCGCTGCAGCATGTCCAACTCTTCATGACCCATTTGGGGTCTCCTTGGGGGAGATGCCAGAGTCATTTGTCATTTCCTTCTCCCTTTCATTTTACAGATGAGGAAACTGAGTCATCAAAGGGGGTGAAGTGACTTGCCCTGGGTCACACAGCTAGGAAGTGTCTGAGACCAGATTTGAACTCAGGAAGGATGAGTTCTTCCTGACTTCAAGCCGTGCATTCGATCCGGAGCCTCCTAGCTGCCCCTCCAGTGATTAGTGACCCAGTGTAATTTAACTAATTAACATCAGTTTGTTTTTACAAATCCTTACTGAGAAGATACAGCAGGAATAAGAACACCAACATATCCACCCAAAGAGTAGAAGGCACAGCTCTCTCCTATAGCACCTTAATCTCTGGGGAGAAGGGACTCCAATTTACAGCAGCTTTTTCCAAAACATTACCCCTGCCAAGTTCTACTTTTCCAATATTCCTAACATTTGGAACTTTTCTAATTTTAGGTCAATAGCGCTCTCCCCCTGAAGATGCCTTTCCGGCTTAATCCTCTCCACTGATTAGTGAGCTCTTGCCTGGCATCACTGACTCAAGAAAATCTCAGACTACTCATGCTCATTTTCTTATGAGGATACACTCCTGATTCGTAGGACTCCTTCCCCTCCCCTCCTCCTCCCCAGCTTCTTTGTTTCCTTTTATATTGGCTTCCCTTATTAGAAAGTAAGCTCCTTGGGAGTCAGAACTGTCTGCCTCTATTTGCAATCATATCAGTGCCTCGTACATAGAAAGCACTTAATAAATTGTCTATTATCTCTCATGTATCTATCATCATCTTTCTTTCTATCATCTATCATCTATCATCTCTCTGTCTATCATCTCTCTCTCTATATATATATATATATATCAATCATCTATAGATAGATGATATATCTATCATCTAACTATTATCTACCTATCATTTATTTATCTCTGTCTATCTAATCTATGTTTACTTCTGAATGTGGCATAGCTAATGGATGAATCACTGCCATCCCCTCTTGGCTGCCTTCAATCCACTTCTATGCTGGGTCAAGCAGGTCACTCTGGACTTGCTCCTCACTGGGCTACAGGCTGTCCAAAAAGTCTGTCATGGGGTGCAGCCAAGATGGCAGAGTAACAGCACAGACTTTCTAGAGCGCTCCCACCAAGTCCAGCCAAATATCTGTAAAAAATGGCTCTAAACAAATTCTGGAGCTGTAGATCCCACAGAATGATGGAGTGAAGTAAATCTCTAGCCCAAGACAGCTTGGAAGGTCTCAGGAAAGTATCTATCGTGCCATGAACCACACTGAGAGCAGAGCACAGTCCAGTGGGGTACTCAAGTGCACAGACAGGACCTGAGCAGGCCTTAGGGAAACTGAATCTCTCACACCTGTGGTTGTTTCCAGACTTCATGACCCCAAAACACTAAGGATAAATTGGAAGGTCAGTGGGAAAAGCCTGTGGGACCAGTGCAGGAAAGTGGAGTGATCCTGCCCTCATCCCAGGACAGCAGAGTGGGGAGGGGCGGAGGAACCTGAGGCAGTCACAGCAGCAGCTGGAGCAGCTGCAATCACTGTTTTTGGAGCTCTGGGTCCACACATTGTGGGAGGATTGAGTGGCTGACAGTACACCCCCCCACCTCCACTGGAAGCAGAGAACTACCTTGACAAAGAACTCAGAAGTCAAGTAAATGACTGAGGAAATGAGCAAAAACCAGAAAAAGAATCAGACTACAGAATCTTAATTTGGTGACAAGGAAGACCAAAGCATGCAATCAGAAGAAAACAAAATCAAAGCTTCTATATCCAAAGCCTCCAAAAAAAGTATGAATTGATCTTAGACTATGGAAGAGCTCAGAAAAGGATTTTGAAAACCAAGTAAGAGAAGTAGAGCAAAGATTGGGAAGAGAAATGAGAGTGATGCAAGAAAATGATGAAAACAGAGTCAATAGCTTGTTAAAGGAGACCCAAAAAAATGCTGAAAAAAATAACACTTAAAAAAATGGACTAACCCAAATGGCAAAAGAGATCCAAAAAGTCAATGAAGACAAGAATGCCCTAAAAAGCAGGGTTGGCCAGATGGAAAAGACGGTCCAAAAGTTCACTGAAGAAAATAATTCCTTAAAGATTGGAATGGAGCAGATTGAAGCTAATGACTTTATGAGAAATCCAAAAGTCTGACACAGACTCCATCTCTCGGACCTGCAGTGGCTCTCCCTCCTGACCTTCAAAAGTTCATAAAGTCACAGCTTCATCTGATATGCCTTCACCAAAGATCAGGAAAGAGCAGATACAGAGACACAGACCAGGGGCTCCTATTCATCAGCCATATGGCAGTAGCCCAGTCACGGAGATAAAAGCCTGAGACTTCTCTCCCTACCTTGAGGCTTACAGTGTTCCTTATCTCTGCACTGGAATGTAGCTAGGCAGGAAAAGGATGTCCTGGAAACTCTGGTTTAGTGCCTATGGTGAGAGTTCTCAGGAGTTAATGGAAAGGCTCCTCTCCTTCACATAGGAAACAAAGTTCTAGAGTCCCTGTAGGAATGGCACCACCAGAAAATGCTGCACATGTTGATGAACACGAGGCTCATGGACCAGTTCTTCCTCACTGTTGTTGCTAGTTCTTCGCTCCTGAAGAGGACTGTGATATCAGGGAGGTGATACCATGATACCATGCAAGTGAATTGGATTCAAGTGAGGCAGGGATATGCCAAGTCACCAGCCTCACTTTCTCCTCCAGAACCATCTGGGTCCAGTGGGGAGATACAGATCAGAATGACTGGAGATGGCCTGGATGCAGTGGAGGCCTTGGCCTTTTTAAGCCAAAGTTTTTCCCAGGTCTCAGAGGTAAAACCCATTCAGTGACTGTTACCCTTGCATTGAAGGCCCTCCATAAATACCACCTATTGCTTCCTGGTATGAAACCTCCACATTCATTCTAACCAAACAGAGTCTTCTAATTCTTCTAACAAACAGTTAACTGTTACTTTATTTGACTGTGTCTTCCACCTGAGATGCCTTCTTCTCCATACATCCAAATTCTCCCCTGTCCTTCAAAGGCCAGTTCAGGTATCACCTCTTCCATGAAGTTTTCCATGATTACTTCAATACCAATGATCTCTCCCTCCAGGCCTACACCTCTGATTGTCTACACCTTTCTTCTAGCAATTAGCTCATCCTGCCTTGTTCTTAGTTAACTTTAAAAGGGGGAGGGGGGTAGATCCTTTTTCACAAGACTAAAGGGTAGGAATTATGAGCTCTATTTCTCCCACAAATTCTTGTACTGGTGGGGGCTCAATGAATATTTGTTGGATGAAGAAATAATATGCTATTTTAGGAATTAACACTGCAAGCAGTAGCAGCATAGAAAGTAGATAGATTGCCAGATGCTTCTGATTCGAGAAGACCTGGATTTAGTCCTGGTTCTCATAGTCAGTGGTTTCAACCATGGGCAAGTCACTTAACATGGCAAACCCTCCACAAGACTATGAATTGCAGAACAAGGCTTGCATTGGTGAAGGGAATCTTCTGACTGGAAATTTCACATGCTGATGAAGTCACAGGTCCATTAGAAAGAATCATCATCACCATTTTCCCATCCTATCTCCCTTTGTCATAAGATATTGCCAGCGATAATTCAGGAAAAAGGACCTTTCTCTGCAGTTTTCTTCCCTCTACTGACACACTCTAACAGAAACTGCCCTTGGCAGTTTTTCTATTTTAGATATACATAAAAGGGTACAGGAGGCTGGAGGATTCTGTTACACTCGACCCCCTCCCCGGCCTACTCAGATGCCTTCAGTGTTTCCCCACAGCCTGTGGGGAAGGAGGTAAGTTAGTTCAAACTCCTCTACCGTCAGTCAAAGCCCCCAAAGCTGTCATACCTTTCCTCTTTGTTAATAATAACATACCTTCAGTGGTTCACAAAGTACTTTACATACTTTATCTCATCCCATTCTCAAAGCAAGTAGGCAAGATGAATGTTATCCTCCTCAGCAGATGAGGAAAAGTGAGGGTACGATAGGATGATTTATGTCCAGTCACAACCACAAAAGTAGCACACCTGGGATTTGAACCTCGATCATCTGATGCCAAATCTAATTTTTCTTTTGCACTATGATGTTTTCAAAGGTGTGTTTAATCTACTTAAGAAAAAAAGAAGCATTTTCAAGATCTTGAGAAATTGCCATTTACCTAAAAAGAATTGATACTTCTCTTGGGGAAGCGGAAAGCATTTACATAGCACTTACTAAGTGTAAAACATTAAATGACTTATGAAATATCTCATTGGATCTTTACAACAGCCCTGGAAAATAGGTGTTATTGTTACCCTTATTTTACAAATGAGGAAACTGAGGAAAACAGTAGTTAAGTGACTTGTCCTGAGTCACACAACTAGTGAATGTTTGAGGCTAGATTTGAACCTAGGGTCTTCCTCTCTCCAAAGCCAGCTCTCTGTTCCCCTGTACCACCTATCCTCATATGACATGGTCTAAAGATCCTTCACTATTCTGGTCATCTCTTCTTAGTTATACATGTAAGCTTATGTAATGAGCCCTTAACCTCTCACTATATATTATGTTTGGGTCTGCAACATCCAGGCCATCGAGACACCTGGTTGTAGACATAGATCTCCTTATAGAGGTTGGGCATTTATACTTCAAATCCGTAGCTGGGACTTTCGTTGCAAAGAAAACCCTCTCCTTTTCTGAAGTCATTAAAACATGACCTTTCAACTCCTTGGCTCTGTTGGTTCGAACCCCACATGGGGTGAGGCGCAGCTGGGATCAATCTGCTTTTAATCTCCATAAAGTGCTTCCTGTGGAGCCCAACCTTGACATATGAGGTGTGAGCAGGCCCAGCCAGCCTCAGCTAAATGCCCTGCCTTGTAATCTCTTCCAGTTTACACCAAGTGGGCCAGGGGCTTATTAACTGGTGAAATCTATGGGAAGTTATAAGCAAAGCACCATGTAAATCTCCCTGATTGGGCTGGGGCTGCTCATTTTACATGTGGCCAATTCCCAGCCTGAGGAACTGGAGCCACTTCCAGAAGAAGCTTTTAATCCTTTCCCTGTGATTAATAAAAACCCTGGGGTCTAATTTCAGGAAAACCAGGATTGGTAAAAACCTTTTCCATAAAGAAGGAATATGGACATTGGCCTTACTCATTCATGTTTGTTCTTGATACACACACACACACACACACACACACAGAGACATACATACACACGCATATATATATACACATACACATACACACACATGTATACACACATATACATGCATACACACACGCACATACATACACACACATACATATATATACACACACATACTTTTTTTTGGTGACAAGGAAAAAAGACCTATGATTTTATTGGCATAGGTAACTCCTGATGAAGTAATTCCCTCTACCAATATGGATTGGCACTCCCCTTGCAAATGATAAAGTCAGAGAGTTGCCAAGGGGAACTGAGAAAGTAAATGACTTGCCCAAGGTCACACTATATCCCATGCCTAACTTGAGTTTCTAATATAACCTTTGCTGTTCGCCTTTGTATATTGATACGATTGTTTTTGTTGATGATTGTCAAGTTCACACACATACACACAAAAAGAAAAAAATTAAAGGAAGAAAGTACCTTTAAATTAAAGGAAGTAAGGGACTATTTGTTTCACTTTTGTAAATGCTCGTCGGTTGATTGATTCCAGACTCCAAGGACAGCTCTCCATGACTTGCCTCCTTCTTGGTATGTCTTTGTTTCTGTCTCTCTCCATATATGGCATATATACACATATTATATATGGATATGATATATACATACTATAAATGTATGCCTGAGAAGCTTGCAGTCGTTTAGTTGTTTTCAGATGTGTCTAGCTCTTCATGGGAGGGGGGCTTCTTGGTGAAGGTAGTGGGTCAGTTTGCCATTTCCTGTTCGAGCTCATTTTATAGATGAGGAACTAAGGCAGACAGAGTTAAGTGACTTGCCCAGGGTCACACAGCTAGTCACTGTCTGAGGTCAGATTTGAACTCAGGTCTTTCTGACTCCAGGTTGACACAGCCCTGGGAAGCAACATAGTCTAAAGGCTAGAGTGGTAGACTTGGATTCAGTTAGACGTGAGTTCAAATCATTTGCTAACTGTGTGACCCTAGACAAATCATCCACCTTTCTCTGTGTTTCAGTTTCCTTATTTATAAAATAGAGTTGGAGGAAGGGTTTGTATTCAATGACCTCTAAAGTCCTGTCCTGTGATTTTAGAGGAAATAGCTTAGATTCAGAAGCTTTTCTAACTTCAGGGGGTTGGGGGAGGGGTGTTGCAGTTTTCTGACATCATCTTCAAGGGCCCCTGTCACCACCACACTTTTGAATCAATGGAGAAAGATTTGCCTGGAAAGCTGTTGTGTAGATACCAACCTCTGATGAGATTCACTTACTGATGTAGCATCCTGCCCTTAGTGCTTTAGGTGGTATGTCCCTGCAGGTCACATCCTTCTTTGAGCCTAAATGTTCTCATCCTTAAAGGAAGGCAATTGGATTTTTAAGGCCCTTCCTAGTTCAAACATCCTCTGGTTCTACCAAAAGAATGGAGTTACTCGGCAATCCCTCATAGCACAGATACCAAGGTGGGGGACTCACTGAGGGGAAGATTAGCTAGAGTTAAGGCTCCTGTGTTCGGTGAAAGGGAAATCTGCCTTATTTGGACATTTTGGAGTGGGGCAGTCTAAATTGGAGACAAGTCTGTAGTTGTAGAACATGTTAATAGAAATGTAATTTTAGGGTTGTCAAGTATATACTGGAAGTTAAATGAACCTATAACAAAGTTTGCCAAAATCGAGGTCCCTGGGGACCTGTTTGAATGAATAGATAAGAATGACTTGGCTCTCCCTTCTTTTAAGGTGGAGGAATAGGGATGTGGAACACCGAACATACTGTCAGATGTCGTTGCTGTGTTGCTTAATTTTGTTCACTTCCTCTTTTTATTTTTTGTTGGGTAGGAGAAGACAAAGAGATATAGTCAGAAATGAATATGATACGGAAAATAAACCAATAGAATTAAAATATAAGAATGGCTTGGAATGATCACATCTCTGTCAACTGATAAATATCTATAGAATATCTATGATGTGCATCCATTGTGGGAAACCCTGTGCTTCAAATTGCTTATTCTCTTTAGCACTCTCTTACTCTGCTCATGCAATCCTCTTTAGGTTTTCATTTGCTAACCAGAACCTTTCCTGCCAGATCAAAGGTGAACTTTAGCAGAGCCTATTTCTAAATCATCCCACGTTTCAAATGAGTCAGGTCTACTTTAATGAAATTTGGCCTCATAGCAACCAGTATTTCAATTCAAAAACTGTGATCTGTAGTCAGGAGATGTGGGTTCAATTACCAGCATTCATAACCACTACCTGTGGGAACAAATCCCTTCGCCTCCATGGTACTCAGTTTCCTCACCTGTAAATTGGGGATGTTCTCATTTTCTTTTACATAGTTGTGAGGAAGGCAATCTGCGAACCTTAAACATAACTCACATTATCTGAGTGTCTTATTTCTCATACCCTAACTTTACAGCAAGCAGAAAATTTAAAAAAAAAAGCTTAATTACATACATCCAACAGATTTAACGTAGGACCTGTTTAATTAATGATTCCTAGGAAAGCTGACTAAAATGTGAATCCTGTTTTTCTGACAGGGAGCGGGGAAGACTAGAGGAAACTGGGGAAAGGAATTGATAAGATGTCCCCTTATCCCCTGACTCTCTCTGTTTGTTTTCTTACTCCAAAATAATTGAATCTCTCAGAGTGTTTATTTTCTTTGGCTGTGTCACTCGGAGAACTGGCTGATAAACCAGAAACCTCTTGGGCCATTGGTTTTAATGGACATGGTGGGTTCAGGTAAGTGTCAATATGAGGCAGGCAGAGGAACCAGCCAGATGAGGACAGATTGTCAGGGCAGGGACCCTAATGAAAGGCCCGTAGTTAAACAGTTCTACGAAGTTCATTCAAAGAGGATGTCAAAGAGCTGTTGTCTCCCTCCCCGCCCCCATCTCGCCACCCCCACACACACATTCCTTTTACTCATCCATGCTTTGGAAACTTTACTCTGACTCTTGCTCCCCTCTGCCTGACATGCCCCTCCTCTCCATTGATTCAAAGTCTACTCATCCTTCAAGTACCAGACACCTTCCAGGGAGCCTTCCCCAGCTCCTCCAACAGACGCTGATCTGCTTCTCTGAACACATGAAAGGCTTCTTGTCTGTACCAGGCAATCTGATGCTTATCACAGACCATTCTGTTCTGTTCTGTTCTGTGTTTCATGTGACTTAATTTGGTCTCCCTAACTTGGTAAAGGAGCTCCCCAAGAGCAAGGATGGTGCCTTTATCTTTTCTTATCTCCTCCCCAACAGCTGAGACAAGCGTGGGCACACAGTGCAGACACATCGGAATTCCAGAAGCAATGCTCACAGTAGCCAGACCAGGGGCCCGCTGTGCAGGAAGAGAGGTGGGAAAGGAATAAGCATTTATGTAGTGTTTACTGTGTTTCAGGCATAGTGCTAAGTAATTTTTACACATATTATCCTTTTGATTCCCCCAATAATCCTGGGAGGTAGGTTTTATAGTTGAAGAAACGGAGGCAGACAGTGGTTAGGGATGTTTCTGGGGGCACATAAGCTCACATTTGAGCACAGGACTTCCAAATTCCTGGCCAGTACTCTGTCCAGTGCATTACCAGCTGCTGGAAGGGGCTAGGGAACAGTTAAACCATAAAAGAAGTAAAGGTTGTACTCTACTATGTCTTACGCATGTCTTTAGAGTATCTTTTTCTCTCTGTAGTTTCATGCTCCTGGGAGGCCATCAGAATTGAGATGAGGTCTAAGGAAGATGGGAAGTCATCTAGGGGGCACTGGCTAGAGGGGTATATGAGAAACAGCTCTAAAAAACGATCTTTTATAAATACACATGTTAATTTCATGAAGTTCTGTTCTCTATAGTCCATAGATGTTCTTATTGTGATAAGTCCATCTTTGTGTGTTACAGTGAAACTTCCTAGACCTCTGGGAGCCAGTAACATAGGGACATAATTTTCAAATCTTGCCTAGAATGAATGTGCTTGTTTTGTTTTGTTTTGTCCAGCCCTGGTCACCAGTGCCTTCACACCATTCTTTGATGACTAGTCTTTGGTTCCCAATTTTCATCTGCCTCCTCTCCTTCCTGATCCCCTTCCTTATGGGATCTGATTCATCATAAAATAAATACTCAGCTCTGGACCTTGCCTTCATTCTTTCATGCCTCTCTCCACCAACCAACTCTCACTTATCCTCAGAAAAGAGCTGGAAATAAAATAGATGCCTATCAGTTAGAGGATGTGAAACACATCCAACATAAATTGTAGTATGCAAATGTGAAGGAATATCACCATGCCATAAGGAATGATAAATATAAAGACTTTAGAAACTCATCTGAAGACTTAAATGAACTGGGGCAGAGTAAATAAAACAGAACCAAGAAATTACATATACTGTGAAAGAACAACCAAACCACATTAAATGCTGTGTAAATATAATGACCAAGGCTGGCTCCCAAGAAGACATGAACAATGTACCTCCTCCCTTTCTTGAAGAGCTGGGGGACCAGGGGTGTGGGATAGTAGATATAGTGCCCCCCTTGGTTGAGGCTTCTTATTTGCTTTGTTGAACTTTTTTTTTTCTTTTCTAAAATTATTCAGTAAAAAAATAATGCACTGGGTTGGGGAGGGCAGATGTATTCAGAAATTAAGGTGATGTAAAAACAAAAGGCATTAATAAACATTTTTTGTCACTCTGTTAGGTAATAGCCAACTAGTCTAATAAATAAATTCGTGCAACTGTGATAATGGTGATTAATGAATTACCCAGGTAATCCATTTTAACAGGAGCTTTCTGGAGACAATAAATTATACAATCTAGAGATGGAAGGGACTTTAAATATCTGCCTAGTCTTACGCTTACTTTTTAAAAGCCTCCACCTATCATTTTGACCTTCTATTTAAATTACATTTATTCTAATATTTTCATTTAAAACTTGATGAACAGTAAAAATAAATGCAAATAAGGAGAAATAAAAATTATTTATATAAAAGCACAAACTCCAAATTAGTTATAATTTCTTTCAGAAAATATATTATTAACTTTAACAAATTAATAACAAAAATACATTGTTTGATTCCATGTCCCCTCCTGATCTTTTTTCTTCTGTGTCTTTTTCCTCATTTTTAGTGGGGGTTTGGGGGTTTGTTTGTGTATTTTTTTTAGGATGTCAGAAGAAAATAAGTAAGACTCCAGATCGCAGGGTAGACCCCAGTGGAGAACTTCTGAAAGAACCTAGACAAGTCACAAAGGATGAGCAGGCATGGATGGGTTTCAATCCATATTATTAGAAGGAATTGATGAAGGAACAGATATTTGAGCATTTTTTTCATAGTTATATCCTTTTAGGGGCAACTAAGTGTATCATGGATAGAGAGCTAGACCTGGAGTCAGAAGAGCTTGAGTTTATATGTAGTCTCAGAAATTTATGAGCTCTGTAACCCTAGGTAAAGACTTAACCTCTGTCTGCCTCAGTTTCCTCAATTGTAAAATGGTGATAATCAATGGCATCTACTCCCCAGGATTGTTGTAAGGATCAGATGAGATAATATTTGTAAAGCACTTAGCACAGCACCTTGGACACAGTAGGCACTTAATTAATGCTTGTTTCCTTCCTATGTAAATTACTTTAGTATTGTTTCCTTTACTTTGAATCATTCTTACAAGTCTTCCTACATTTCTTTGTATTCTTCATATTTGTCATTTTTACAATGCAATGCTATTACATTATATACCATAATTTGTTCAGCTGTTGCCCAATCACTGGACATATTCTATTTTTTTTGTTGTTTTTAATACAAATAAAGCTGCTATGAACCTGTCTCCCCTCCCCTATTTTTTTCCTTTAGATCCCATCCTTAGGGTAAAGTCCTTATTGTTAGATTGCTATGTCAAGAGGCATAAATGGCTACAGAACAATATATACTGACAGATTTTTTTCCCCCAAAACAATCAAACTGTCACAATTCTCCCAGCAGTGAAAGAGTGTCTCCCTAGCTCTTCTAATATGGAATTTTACTATTTTTACCTGTCTTTGATATTTTAATGCAACTCCTTTGGGAGGTTGTTAATGAAGAAGTGATAAGGAAACTGAGTCAAAAGACAGCAAATGACTTGTCCAAGATCACACATACAATAAGTAACTGGAAATCAAACCTGAGGTCTTCTGATTTCAGACCCACGATGACTTTCTCTACCCAAACTTGGTACACTTTAATCCAAACATGCCCCAATATTGTCTTCTATCCTATTTCATCCTTTCCCCACCCTATCCCCTAGCCTCAGACAATCACAATCGAAAATTGAAAAGCCCAAGGTTCAGACCTGTTAAGAGGTGTCAGTCAATATTTAACCTTTTCATCATGACATGTCCAAAACAGAACTTCTTTTTTCCAAAAAAAAGCCATCCTTCTTCCAAATTTCCCATTGATGGAACTTCCATCCTTCCAGTCAAAGGTTCTCAAGTCATTCCTAACTCTTCTGTCTACCACAGAACGCCAATTACACATCTTAATTCTACTTACGTTTTCCTTACTTTTGTTCCCTCTTCACCATTCACATAGCCTCTGCCCTAGTACAAGCCCTCATAATCTCTTGCCTAGATTATTGCAATCATTTTCTAATGGTTCTCTCTCCCTCCAGTCTCCCCTACTCCCTCGAATCTATCCTCTACATAGCTATCAAATGAATATTCCTAAAGAATAGATTTGACCATATTGTTACCACATCCCCTCAAAAATATTCAATGGCTCCTGATTCCTTTTAGAATAAAATACAAAATCCTTAGCCTAATGCTTAAAGCTTTTCAAAGTTTGGTTCCCACAGACTTTTACAATCTTATTTTTGATTAAATTTTCTTCCTACATTTGTCAACTGGGAAAAAGCAAGCACCATGTCAAACACAGTTCAACAGCCACTCTCTTCTCTGGAGTCTTCCCTGGTTCCTCTTCTGAGAGGTGCCATGTCCCTCCACAAACCTCTCATTCCTCTATTTGATTTTTTCTTTTTTTGGTAATTAATTCCATACCAACAAGCAATGTGGTAAAGTAGAATGAACACTGTACTTGGGATTTTGCCAGATGCTCTCATGCAGGACATTCCATATCCAGCCTCTGCACAGGTGGTCTCTCCCTCCCAGCCCCATAGAGGCCCTAGCTTTCTTCAAAGTACAATTCAAGAGCCAATTCCTATTGAGGAGATCGCTCATGCAGCTTTCTTGAAATTTCAGCATTTCATTTTCTATGAAATATATTTTTGCGTGTTTTCTTGTATACACATATCATATTCCCTTAGTAGAATGAAAATAAATTGAGAAGAGAGTCTGTTTTCTTTTTTGTCTGTGTAAATCCAGTGCCAAGTACACTGTCTTCCTGTCACATGCTTAATTTTTGCTGAATTGAATTCAAGCACTTGGTAGCAGATAGAGGATTGGGCCTGAAGTCAGGAAGACTCATCTTCCTGATTTCAAATCCAGCCTCAGACACTTACTAGCTGTGTGACCCTGGACAAGTCACTTCCCCCAGTTTGCCTCAGTTTCCTCATCTGTCAAATGAGTTAGAGAAGGAAATGGAAAACCACTCCAGTATCTTTGCCAAGAAAACTCCAAAATGGGGTCAGGAAGAGTTGGACACAAAAGAAATAACCAAAAATCAACAATAACAGCAAAAAAATCTCCAGTTTGTTGGCACTTGCTTCTAAGTGAAGCCTCCCAGGCCCTTGGAGATTCTCCATCTTCCCATGCTGGTCCCACTTTATCCCAAACTCTAGATGAAAGGAATAATCATAGATTTAAAATTGTAAGGCATGCCTCCAATAGAGAAACTTTCACTGTTCTGGACAATAAAAAAGCCTTCCAGGGCTCTGGAAAAAAGTTAGCCTGGAATTCCAAAGATCTCCTCCCAATTATCCTTAGAAACAGCACCATGATTTGTTACCTGAAAGTAACAGAGTAAGTAAGAGAGTAAGAATAAAGAAAGCCGAGTATTGATGTCGGAGAATTTAACTTCGGATCCTGTCTGACACTTGTCACCTGCACCACGTTGGGAAAATAACTGCCTCAGTTTCCCCACCTAAAAAATGAATGATTTATATTAGTTGGCCTCCAAGCTTCCTTTTTTCTCTAGCTCTATGATCCAGGGAAATATGGGATATGAAATCTCTCAATGGGTGACCTTTCCACTATACCACCTTGGTCTCTCCCAGTCACAAGAGAGGAAAACCTTCTAGGTCAGGGGCTAACCTGACCTCACAGAAGGTCAGAGCAGTCAGACCCAGACGTATCATTGCAACATTCCAAGCCCAAGAGAATGTCTTTTTCAGCTCACAGCCTTCTGCTGAAGCCCGGCAGCTGTCCAGTCAAGGCTAGTATGCCGCAGCAGGAGGTCATCTCTCAGCTGTTGAGTAATTCCCCAGAACTGCCTCTCCCTGAGGCTTGGCCCTCAGGCTGTCTTAGATGTTAGCTAGGAGCCCACAGAGATTCCACAAACCTAAGCAGGATGGGAATAAAGTCATCTTTCCTGTCTTTGAGGTTGATGCTACTGTGTAGATTGTTGGCTGTTGGCAACAGCTGGGTAGATTCTCAGAGAAGCCGATGCCCATCTTGTGCCCTTCTCTGTTGGCCTCTTAGATGACTACTAGATAACAATGGGAATTTGCCCCAGGGATTTTATCAGATTTTCCTCAAATGTCCCATCAGTCTCTAACTTAATCAAAAAGTTTCTCTTAGAAATTCCTTTACCTCTCTATAATCTAGCCCCATCCTAGTATCCAACTATTTCCCTACATGGGCAATTTGCTTGAGAGAAGCAAGTCTTCTTTCCCCTGTAAATGCTTGGATCATTTCAATAACTAACTCAACCTATCCTCTCTGCCTCCACCTTCCTTCCCTCCATCACCCATATCAGTAAAAATAACTAGCACTTGTATAGAATGCACAAGTTTGCAAAACTCATTTAAGGCTCACAACAAACCATCAAGATAGGTGCCATTATTATCTTCATTTTCCAAATGAGAAAACTAAGTCCAAGAGAAATTAAATGACTTGACCACAGTCACACAACTAATGAATATCTGTCTGAGGTGAGATATGAACTCAGACTTTCCTGACTCTAAGTCCAATGAACTAACCACTAGGACACCAATCTACCCTCCACTAGTACTCATCCCTTCCTCTTCTGGCAAATCCATAGAATTATAGAATATTATAGATGAGGAATTGGAACCCCAAAGGGAATGTGATTCACCCAACCTAGTTCATAAAGTTAGTTAATGGCAGAGCTAAGATGAGATCCTTTGACTTAGATCCTAGAGCAGAATTTTAAACTTAGGCCTTACAGGAAGGGAAATAATGAAGGGGGAAATTATCCCAGGCATGCTGGGGGATGGAAGAGAGAAGACTCAAAATATGAGAAGGCGATCAGGGTGAAATGACATAGGAAAGGTAGGTTGGAGCCAGATTGTGGAGGGCAGAGACAGGAATCTGGGCAGTTTGCCTGTTCCTCTGGAGTCAAACCTAGACACCTCAGGTTTATTATCTCATTTAGAGTATTGTGAATTCCCAGAATATCAGGCACACCCATTTTCCAGAACAAGAGGAAAAATGCTTTCCCAAGTCAAACGAATAGGTTTGGAGACTTAACTGAGGCGATGATCCCTCCAGGCATATAAATAACTCACAAGGACTAGTCATCAACCTATCCCGGTCTGAGGGCTGCTCCTGAAATCCAGATCCTGCCTTTCTCCCTGCAAAGTCAAGCAATTTAAGTTAAAATCCTGTTTCTGCCTCTAGCCAGCTGTGTGACCTTGGACAATTTATTAATCTGTCTGGGCCTCAGTTTCCTCCTCTGTAAAATGATGGGAATTGAAATAGATGACTTCCAAAGCCCTTCCGTCTTTTCTATTGGAAGAATGCATGATACAGAAAGGCTTATTCCAAAGGACACTGGTAACAAGGTAATATAGTCAGTAAACAATAAGCCTTTAAATCCATATGGGTTAGTCAGGCAAGTAGGCCAGAGATCCTCTAGCTGAAAAGGTATCATAAGGTTTCAGTCAGTTATAAGAGGGACCAAAGATTGCAGAGAGCAGTTGGGTGACGAAGTAGATAGAGAGCCAGGCCTGGAGTCAGGAAGACCTGAGTTCAAATCCAGCTTCAGACACTTACTAGGTGTTTGACCCTGGGCAAGTCATTCGATGCTATTTCCCTCTGTTTTCTCACCTGTAAAATGAGCTGGAGAAGGAAACAATGTCACTAAAGAGTCAGGCACAATCCAAAACCAACTGAAAACAAGAAAGACTTCAGAGAGTTGTTTTCGTCTATCTGCCTCCTCCAGCCCTTGACATCATCAGCCTGTCAACTCCCTAGATACTATCATACTTTAAGGATTTTTCCTTCTCTCAACTCCCTTCTCCCCATCCAATCAGTTACCAGATCTTACCTATTCAACCTCCGCATATCTCATGTCCATCCTCTTCCCTCCTCTGACAAAGCCATCTCTCTACTACAGGCATCTCTCACTTATCACCTGGGCTTTGTATCAAAAATATTACACCAGCTCTTTCCGTGGTGGCAAGGAATCAGAAACTGAGGTGTTCATCAATTGGGGAGTGGCTGAACAAGTTATGGTATAGATAGAACGTGTGTTCATCCTGCATAGTGGAAGAAGACCATGCCATTAAAGAAATAATGACATGACTTGCACTTGACTTTGTTATGAGTGAGGGAGGGCTGCGCAGGTCACCAGCCTCACTTCTCCTCCAGAGCCATCTGAATCCAATGAACAGATATTCATCAGGATGACTGGAGATGACCCAGGATGAGGCAATTGGGGTTAAGTGACTTGCCCAAGGTCACACAGCTAGTGAATGTGAAGTATCTGAGGAGCAGCTGGGTGGTGCAGTGGATAGGGAGTCAGGAGGACCTGAGTTCATAGATAGAATACTATTGTGCTGTAAAAAATGAAGGTAATGATTTCAGAAAAACCTGAGAAAATTTATGTGAACTGATACAAACAAAGTGAAGCAAACAGAATTGGGAGAAAAATGGATACAATGACAATAATATCGTAAGGAAAATCAACTTGGAAAGATTTAAAAATTCTGATCTCCACAGTGCCCAACCACAGTTCCAGAGGACTGAAGGTGAAACATGTGACCCATCCCCAGACAGAGATTCGGAGAGCAGATTGAAGTGTATTTGTTTTTATCTTATTTTTTGTTTTTTTAAACATAGTCAGTTTGAAGATGTGTTTTTGATTGTGTGTTTTAACAGTTTGGTTTTTCTTGCTTTCTCAGTGGGAAGAAGGGAAAAAGGGGAAAATACGAGGATAAGAATGTGGACCTAAAAATAAGATACAACTGAATCTTTAATAAAATAACAAACCTGACCTATCACTCACATCCTCAAGAACCTTCTGTGATTCCTTGTCTGTAGAATAAAATAAAAATTCCACATCTTGGTTTTTAAAACTCTTCACAACCTGCCTACAGTCTATTTTTCTACATTCTGGCCAAACTGCCTTACTTGCTGTTCTCCAAGCTTATTAATTCACACATCATTGCCTTTGCACAGGCCTGTGTCTGGGATGCACTCCATCCTCACCTCTGCCTCTTAGAATCCCTAGCCTCCTTCACAATTTAACTCATATGCTCTGTCTTATATGAAATCTTTCCTGATTGCCTTAGATATGTGTTAACATACTTCTCAGCTTTCTCAAGTTATCTGTTTGTATATTATATCCATCCCGCATATCCAACTTCTTTTACCCTTCAGTAAGCTGAATATTTGGGGATCAGGCAATGGTTTTTGTCTTTAAAGCCCTAGAATGCTGTGCTTGGTGCAAGGCACTTAGTATCTGTAGTCTTAAATGATATAATACCCCTACCCACACTCTACCCCACTACCCCCAACCCATCCCCTTAATCCCCAAACACCTCCCCCAACATAAAGTCTGAAGAGCTCATTCTTCATGTCTTAGGCCCTAACTCAAGTCCATCAATTAGAAAGATAATTTTGATTCCCAGTAGGCAAGCAAAAGGCAACCTAGGTTTCCAGATAATTTCCCATTAGTCCTGCTCACACACTGCATTACTTGGCATGCTCTCCCTCCTCATCTCTGCCTCCCGGCTTCCCTGGCTTCCTTCAAGTATCAACTAAAGTCCCACCTTCTGCAAAAAAATGCTTCCCATCTTCCTTAATCTTAGTTCCTTCCTGACCTGAGATGACCCCCAATTTATCCTGCATTTATCTTATTTGCATATGATTTGCATGTTCTCTTTCTCATTAGACTATGAGCTTTTCAAGAAGAGGGACTATCCTTTGTCTTTCTTTGTATCCCCAGCTCTTAGCACAATACCTGTCATATAGTATGTGCTTAATCTATTTGTTCTGTCTCCTCAAAGAGGACCATGACATCAGGAAGGTGATGTCATGTCTTGCAAGTGAATTGGATTTAAGTGAAGGAGAGCATGCCAAGTCACCAGCTTCACTCTCTCCTCCAGAGTCATCTGGTTCCAATGGTGAGATATATATCAGGACAACTGGAGATGGCCCCACAGGTGCTTAATAAATTCTACTTGACCTTAAGACCAAATCTCCCTACTTTCAGTGACAGCTGAACATCATTCCATCTCCCACCTTGTTGACTTTGTATAAAATATGTCCCCTTCTGGGAAATTTTCTCTCTCTTCTCATCCAAGACCTGGAATCTTTAGTTTCTCTTAATATGTATCTCAAATATCACTTTCTACATGAAGTTCAGCCTGCTAAATGGCACAGTGGATAGAGTGTCAGGCCTGGAGTCAGGAAGACCTAAGTTCAAAACTGGCCTCAGACACTTACTAGCTGAGTGACCCTGGACAAGTCACTTCACTCAGTTTCCTCATTTTTAAAATGACCTGGAGAAGGAAATGGCAAACCACTCCAGTATTTTTGCCAGAAAACCCCAAATGGTGTCACGAAGAGTCAGACACAAGGGAACAACGAGACATTTTTCTTCTTCAATCAATCAACACGCATTTTACTATAGTAAAATATAGTAAAATAAAGATACTACTGTTTACTATATATCAGTCACTATATTAAACATTTTTTGTATCCTGTCCCTGAAATTATTTTGAATTTAATTTGTATTTTTGTATATAGTTTGTCTTTATTTATCTGGGTACATATTATTACTGCCCTTCCCCCTACCAGAAATTCCCTGATGTCAGGGACTGTTTTCATTCTCAGTCTTTGCATCCCTAGAGACTAACACAGTGCCTGACGCATAGTAGATACTATTTGAATTAAATGGAAAAGTCAGTTTGAACTATTGGTGGCCACAGAGAAGCCCTGGCTTAAAACAGGCAGTGAGAAAAGTCAGTGGGAACCATGCACCACAAGACAGTGAAATGACCTTGACCTTATGGCAAGGGTCTGAGCCAGCCAGGATCTTCCTATACACTCTCCAGCAGGGCAGGGAGCAATCAATCCCCAGAGTGCCAACAGCTCAGAGAAAAGAAATGAGAACAGCTGAACACACCTGGTAGAAGGGAGGGACTGAAGTTCTAGCAGATAGAGGCAAGCCTAGGTAGAAACATGAGCTCATGTCCTTAACTAGGGGTCAACAGAGAGAAAATTAATCATTGAGGTTTGTGTTTACGTTTGTATTGTCAACTAAAATGTCTGCAGCCTCAAACTGTCTCATAGAGTCGTAGAGTTTCAGGACTGAAAGAACCCTTAGAACTCCTTTGCAAAGGAGGAAGCAGAGACCCAGAGAGGTGTTACCACTTGCTTAAAATCACCCAGCAAGTTCTGGGACAGTCAGAGCTTCTGATTGTCCTCCCTGTAACAGTTAATGGGCTTCAATTTCCCCACACCTCCTTAGGGGGGGACCAAAAGGCTAGGTTTATTCTTAGTCAACATCAGAACAGTTCCCAGGAAGAGCCGAGGTCTTGCTTAGACAAATGAAGTGGGATTCTTCACAAGAAAATTATAAACAGGATCCTACTTAATGAAGCTGTTAAAAGCTAGTCCCTGTTCCTGGGCCTGGCATCCATTCCAGCTCTCTCCTTCCCTCCTTCCAAGGAGATGAGTTGGCCTAGGAAGTGGGAGGATTGGTGTGATGTGTTTTCCAAGGAAAACTTGTCCTAATACTGACAAGCCACTGAGCTCCTAAGTAAACAGTCCTCTCTCGGTGTTAATTGTGTTTCTTTTCTCTCTGAATTCACTCCAACTGGCATGAATACGAGGGAACGGAAAAAAATGATCCTCTGGTGAAAATGGAATTGGCTTCCACGAGCCATGATCTCATGAAACTTGAAAATACACTTATCTAAGTCACAGGAGGAGGGGTGTTAGATTCTTCTAAATCTTACCATTATTTTGAGTTCTACCTGTCTGCCTAGAGTCTAGTTGGGGACACTTTCTAAGGCTTAACCAGTGTGAATGTGAGAAGCTTTGAAAATATGGTCTTTCTCAAATAGGAATTAGAAATGCTATCAGGACAGCTGCCTTCTTTCTTTTTCTTCTTTCCTACCTTCCTTCCCTCCTTCCTTCCTTCATTCATTTTCCCTTCCTTCCTTTTCCCATTCCTTTCTTCCCTCCCTCCCTCTCCCTTTCTTCACCTTTCTTCCCTTTCTTTCCTTCTTTCATCAATACCTGGCATTTTTTCAAAGGGTCCGTGAACTTTAAAATAGATAGAGATAGATAACTCTATTTTAATATAATTGGTTTTCTTTATAATATATTTTATTTTATACTTTAAAAAACATTATTCTGAGAAAGAGTCTATAGGCTTCATTAGACTGCCAAAGAATCTATATAATAAATAAGCAAAAGTTAAATGTTGCTGGTTGAAAGTCTTTAAAGTATTAGCATCTTCTTAAACCATCTTCTTCAAGTCTCACAACAACCCCAGAAGCTTGACTCTCTAAGCTTTTTTAAGCTCTATTTTCCAGGGGAGAAAACGAAAGCCAAAGGAGATTAAATGACTTACCCAAGGTCATACATTGAGAAATGTCAGAAGTAAGATGAGAATCCAAGTCTTCTTGACTTTAGGTCCCATCCGCTATCTGTCCCCAATTTCCCTGCAACATGCTGCCTCCTTCCTCATTTTCTAAGACCTTAGAGGTGGAAAATGAAATGGGAAGGGAGAAACTAATCTGGGAAATAAGAGAGCTAGGTTTAAATCCCAGTTTAAACCCAGTTTGGGGGGCTTGAGCAGTGTCATTTTAGTTTAAAAAATATTTTTTAGGTAACTGGTGTCAGAATAGTTTCAGTGGTTTCCATGGAGAACTTGAGGGTAACTAGGGGAGGGAGGTCTCCAAATGAAGGGAATTCCAAAGGGGCTGGAGATCTGCCCTAGGCCACCTTCAAATGTCTGGGCATTTGGGAAATGTTTATATGAGCAGACCAACTGAACACAGTATATTGAGATAACTCTACCTAGCTCCATTATTTATCTAACACCCAACTTTTGCAGCCTGCACCCCAAACCTCGCCACTCACTGACCTCTCCTTGCCTCCTTTGGGCAGCAGGGTCAGGAGAAAGAATGTTGGGTTGGAAGTCCCAGGACATGAGCTCAGATGACACCTCCAGGCATTTGGGACTTGTTTAACCTTGGGCCAGTTCATACCTTGTGAAGAGGTCAGACCAGAGGATCTCTGCGTCATCTTCCAGCTTGAGAATTATGAGTTTTTCATTTCCTGAATTAAACTCATTTGCCTTTTTATTCCATCCCTACCATCTTTGACATGTCCTTTTCATCTCACTCTACCTAAGCCTACTTTCCTGACTGGAGAGGATTCAATCCGCACCAAGGACCAGTCCATGATGGCCTTGATGAGAACAATATACCTACTATGTTGAAGGCAATAAGCCAGAGAAATGAAACACTAATAGTGAAATTCCAGACACTCCTGATTCTATCTAGTTATGTGATATGAAGGAGTCACTTAAACTCTTAGTCCCCCAGGCAACTCTTTAGGACTCTAAGTGATGGTTTGCTAGAGCCAGTTGTTAAAATTTCAGTGTAAGCCAAATCAAGGCTTAATTGTTTTCTTGATTGTCTAGACTTTAGAAGGTGAGGGAGAAAATGTTAATGATGCAGGTTAAACTTCAAAGTGTGTCTTGCACACATTTTTTTCCCTTGAGAATTGGTTGTTAAACATTTACCAGCACACTCTTGACAATAAGTTATATATGTATGAGTGATGTGCATTGGTGGAGAAAGATTTCCCTACACTGGTAAAACCATAGGTCCAGACTACCATCATCCAAACACCCCCCCAAAAAACCAACCAAAATACAAAATAGAAACCCTCAAACATTCAAAAGCTATTACTCCTCCAACTTAGAGAAGTCCCTAGGGCACAATGCATACCAAAAGTGCAATACCAGCTGGGTCATGACTCCAAGAAGATCTGCAGTTGTTGCTCAAGTCATTTCAGTCCTGTCTGACTCTCTGTGACTCCATTTGGGATCTTCTTGGCAAAGATGCCAGAGTGGTTTGCCATTTCCTTCTCCAACTCATTTTACAGATGAGGAAACTGAAGCAAACAAGGTTAAATGACTTTCTCAGGGTCACAGAGCTGGTAAGTGTCTGAGGCCAGATTTGAACTTAGGAAGAAAAATTTTCCTAACTCCAGAACCAGCACTTATCCCCTTCACTGCATAGCTGTAAAAGGGCAATGGCAGCTTAGCCATGACTCAGCGAAGATAGCTGGTGGGAAGTCCTCCTCTCCCATCTTTACAAACACAAAGGAGCAAGCCTACCATTCCCCCTTCCACACACCCTCCTCATATTTCCTATTGTCTGATCACTTTTTTTTCTTTTCATGGCTGTTCTTAACATTCATTTTAACCTAATTATAAACTGTATTCAAAATGGATGGGCAGATTGGGCTACAAAATATGATTTACTTCAGTTCTCTGTATACATCTGGAGAGTTATACAAATGGCAATATGGTAGGGTGGAAAGTACAATAAACTTAGAGTCAAAGGATTTTAGTTTAAATTCTAACTCTTTGACTTTGGGCAAGTCTCTTAACCTTTCTGGATCTCAGTTTCCTCATTTGTAAAACGCAGGAGTTAGACTCAGTGACCTTTAAAATGCCTTCTAGTTTTAAGTCTATACTCATAATTTCCTGGGCCCCACACTCCCCTGAGGGCAGTCCTACTCCCAACATCCCTGTGATACCTCACATAGGGTAGAGATTATTATGAACATCTTAGAGCTAAAGAAGCTGAGGTCCTGGAAAAAAATGGATTCCTAAATCTATAATGGCTGGATTCTAATGGTTCAATGTTAAGAATCTATTGATACTCTCTTCTCTTTGGAAGTATAGAAATAAGGAGAAAATAATGACAAATTCATCTTTATTTCATGTTTTAAATATGTCAGGACTTCATCTCTTTCAATAACAAGATTGTCTCCATTTCCTAGAAGTCTCTAGCTGGCATATAAGTAGAAAGGGAGAGGGCCTACCATCCTGAAGTCTCTATGATCTAAGGCCTCAGTCATAGAAACCTGGGCTCCCATTCCCAGAGGGCATGGAAAGCCTAATATTCTTGTATTTAGCTAAAAGGAGGGACATTATAAATTTCTATTGATATGAGGTGACTCTTAGCTAAAATTGGCACTTGAGAGGAAGGGATAACAAAGAAAAAAATGGGAAGAAACATGGAAGCCACAATTTAGGATCCTGAGATAATGGTGAAACATGCCAACTTTTACCTCAGTTCCGAGCATCTTGCTTTATTGTACCCATCTCTGCGCCCTCCAAGGCTCCATGGCACGAGTTTCTTCTCATGGTAACATGGTATAACAGGAAAAGAGACAGATTTAGAATCAGAAGACCTGGGCCCAAATTTTGACTCTGCCACTTATTTCCCCAGTGACCTTGGACAAGTCATTTTATCTCTCTGAGATTCTCTTTCCTCATCTCTATACTGAGATGTTTAAACCTAGAAAGCCTCTAAAATTTCTTCCAACTCTAAATCCATGATCTTGTTGGATTCTCATCCATGCCTTTCCTAAATGCTCTATAGATAATCTACCCAACATGCTGCAGGATTGTCTCTTGTTCTTGTAATATTTTGTGGTGGGCTGTCGATCTGTTATCCCTCATTCTCACTAAATGATTGAGTCACTTCATTTTCTAGATATATATCTGTGCTTGTCTTTAACGTCATATCCCTTACCTGGGTCATCATTGGTAATATGGCTACCATTGTTTTTTCCATTGCCCTTTGGGTCACCTGCCAATTTGATTTTTCTTAGATCATGGAGGACCTTGATTCATAGTTATGAAGCATCAGTGTAAGAATAGTGGAGTTAGAAAGAGGCACTTTAGAAGCAGCAAACAACTTAGCATCATTGAAATATTGATTTAATTTCCCAAATGTGATCTAGCCTCAGTTCTTCTATTATTCAGTTTTGAGCCCAGCTCATTGACTTAATCTTTAGCATCTGCTTAAGATATAACTATTGATTGTCACTCAGAGTCTGTGCTTCCAAGTATATATTAAAATCTGGATTAAAATAGGTTTTTCATCCACTTTATTTTTTGAAGTACAAACAATTAGGACAATCTCTTTTGAATGGAGCGTTTTCATTGAGAAGGCTTGATTGTTTCTAGGGTAGCGTTTGACCTCAGGCTGTTACAAAGCTCAGTTAACTCTTGTCTATCTCCAGTGATTGATCTATGGCCAACAGCCTGAGGAACTTCTGCTCTACCCAAGAGAGGTGATGACAGCTTTTGGTTTGAGGGAGCTCGCAAAGTCCTGGTAACATTAGCCAATGCGTTTACTAGGAAAAAGATGAGTTTAGAAACTCAGAGCTGGATTCAAGTTCCTGGGTGCAACCTGCAGCATGATCCTTGAGAGCTCAGAGAAAGTGGAGTGACTGACCAAGGTCACCCAGCTAGTTAGTAGCAGAATAGAACCAGTACTTAGGTCTGTTGTGTACTTCTCACCATACAATGCATTTTGATCTTAATGTTCCTGGTATAGACTTCCCTTCACTAGGCCTACCAGACTGACAGTTTCAGGGTTCTATTTCTAACCTTCAAGATGCTGTCCAAACTTTCTGGTTATCTTGGATAGAAGGGGGTAGGGAGTGAATGTGGAGAAGTAGAGTGGCCTATTTATATTTCTACATATTACAAAGCCAAGGACACAGAAGGGAAAAGGGACAAGATGGTAGCCTTTCCTGAGTCTCAGCCCATAGCCCCAAAGGCCCAGGTACACAATTCCCCAGGGCAGGGAGTACACACAGAAGAAAGAAAATAGATCAGGAATGGGCCTGCTGGGTTGTTAGCATCCAGCTGACTGCACAGCTGTAGTCGTATTTAAAGGGGGAAAGGGGGTGGATAACTAGCAGAGTCAACAAGTTCTTCTTAATGAAATGTCTCCTGTCCATATGACAGCTCCTTACCTCATGCCCTTTTCCCTCCCCTTAGTCGCTGTTCAATCATGTTTCAAAACTTTCTGACCCTTTGTGACTCTATTTGGGGTTTTCTTGGCAAAGGTACTGGAGTAGTTTGCCATTTCCTCCTCCAGCTCATTTTACAGGTGAGGAAACTGAGGCAAAAAGTGTAAAGTGACTTTCCCAAGGTCACATAGCTAGTAACTATCTGAGGTTGTATTTGAACTGAGGAAGTCTTTCTGACTCCAGGCCTACCATTCCATCTTTCTCTGTCCATATCTTTCTCTGTCCCCTCCCCTAACTCCTTTTCTCCACCTTCCTCTCTCAGCCTTCCCAGTATTTGCCCTCCTCCCTTGCTCACAGTGCATTCCAGACATCAATCAGGCCCCAGAGGTCGTAATCCTGGCTCTCTATCTTCTCCTTTCCTAGGCAGAGAAGAATTGGGGTGGGGTCAAAGCAACAACCCTGCTTGGGCTAACAGAAGACGTTTGTCCAGTTCCCCAGAGAAGCTGCCATTCCAAAAGGAGGTTACTCCAGGAATATAGAATCAGAGGTTTCAGCCTGAGGCTCAGGATGAGGAGATACTCCTCCTCCTCCTCCTGCTCCTCCTCCTCCTTCTACTTCTATTCCTACTACTGCTACTACTACTGCTGCTGCTATTACTACACTACAACCACTACTACTATGAATGACATTTGTAATAGCACTTTCAAGTTTACTAAGTGCTTCCTTGACAATATTTCTGTGAGGTAACTAGTGCACATTATTAGTATTTAGTCACTATTTCCACTTTAAAGATGAGAAAATGGCTCATAGACATGAAGAGACTTGACCATGAACATGTAGATAGCAAAGGTTAGAGCCAAGATTCAAGATCTCCTGACTCCAAGACTAGAGGAACTTTTAAAGGAAAGGTAGGTACTACCCCAGCCCTTGGGGAGTTTGCTGTCTGGACAAACACACCTAAGCCTAATGAATACATAGCATGTAAACAGTACAAAGCAATATAGCTAGTGTGCTTGGAGATTGGTATGTATAGTAGGATGAAGTTGTAAATACCAGCGTCTGTCTTGCTTTCTTTCTTGGAGGAAGGACCCAAGTCTGTAGAATATACTTTATATTTGATCAGTGCCATGCTCCACAAAGTAGGATTTTAGAAAATATCATAGTTGCCAATGTAACGGCAACTAAGACTCCCAAGGACCAGTGATGAAACAACTACCCACTGGACCCAGATGGCTCCAGAGGAGAAAGTGAGGCTGATGACTTTGAAGAGCCCTGCCTCAATTAAAACCAGCTTACTTGCATGTGATGGCATCACCTTCCTCATATCACCGTCCTCATCAAAAACAAAGGGCATGCCACCACAATGCACCTCCTGAAAGAAAGGTGATGGACCTAAGATAAAGAATGAAACATGTATATCTATATCTATATATAAATTTTTTTTTGACACAGCCAGTGGAATTTTTTTTTTTGATTAACTATGATATTTGTTGTAAGGATTTTGTTTTGTTTTTTTTTTCAAGTTAGGGGCAGGGTAGGAAGGAGACATGAATTAGGGATAGGGTAGCCTGAAAAGTAGGCTTTTTTTAATTTAGAGAAGAGAACAGAAGGAAGGCCAGAATGAATTCTAGATAATGCAGGACAGCTTTGAAAGCAACATGTTGAATTTCTTATACATTTTAAAGGAAAAGTAAGTCAACCATACTGGAGATATACAATTTCATGTACAATCCTCCTTCTCTGTTCTGTTCCAGATTTAGAAATGCCTGTTTCATATGGTGTTTGTTCATTTCATATTGAAAAACAAAATAACGTCCAAAGGACTTAGAAATCATCTAGTCCAATGTTTCCCAAACCGATTTGTAAGGTGGACATGACAGGGTACATACGTAAACCAGAAGCAAAGTTTCTCCAGGGCCAGAAAACAATCTGAAAAGGATATGGATGTTTATGGAGGCCAAGTCAGGACTATGGCATGTCTCATTTTTCCCTTCTGCCTCAAGTCTTACACCATGCCAATCTATCTTCCACACTGCTGATAAAGTGATCCACCCCCCACTCCCTCATCCTCCTCTCCCCGCCTTCCCTGCCAAAGTACAAGTCAAACCAAGAAACTCCAAAAGCTCCTGATTCCTTTTAGGACCGAGTATAAACTCCTCTGTTGTAGAACTTTTCAATCTCTTCCCAACCTAGCCCCAACCTCCCTTTCTATCTTTGCTCTGCAGTCCAGCCAGATTCCTTCATTCTGTCCCAACTTTAATCGAGCTGTTGCCCATGTATAGAATGAAATCCTTCCTCGTCTCCCCATTTTAGGATTTCTTAATTCCTCAGAAACTTAGCTCGAATTAAATTTTCTTTTCCCTGATTCCATCCCAACTGCCAGATCCTCCCTTCCTGGATGCCAAGGACTTTGCATTTATTTTGCATAGTCTTATATTTTTACATTATCTGCTCACATCTCCACTGTTCCTAATAGAATATAAACTCCTTGAGGGCAGGAGCTGTTTCATTTTTGTCTCTGTATCCCCAGTACCTTGTACAATGTAGGTGTTTAATAAATACTTGTTTGGTTAATTCCATTTATTTTTTCTTTTTCAAAAAAGCAATTTTGAGAGACAGGATATGCCAGAGAAAAATGGATTGCCTTTAGAATCAAGACACTTGATTCAGATACTGTACCAGGGGTGGGTGAAAATGGGAAAGTGGTTTCACCTCTCAGCCTCAGTTTCCTCATCTGTAAAAGGAGGATATGACATGCTACTATCTAACAGAGTTTTGTGAGGAGCGTGCTTTATAAAGCTTAAACTTTTTTTTTATTATTGGTTTGAGGCAATAGGGGATGGGAAAGCAATCGAGGAGTATTGTGTGGCTCCAGGTTTGAGTCCTGGCTCTGTTATTTACCATCTCAGAAATAACTTTAGCTCTCTGGGTCTCCGTTTCCTCATCTGTCAAAGGAGGGATTGAACTGGATGATTTTAGAGATTAGATAATCTCTAAGATCCCTTCTAGCTCCCAATTCTGTGATCTCAAGGTGCTCTGAGATTCCCCAGAAATCAATACAGCATAGAGTCGAGGACACAAACAGCCCACTGCCCACACAATACTCTCCAGCATAGGCAAATCCAGATTAAAACATAATTGAGGAATGTTGAATGAAATAAATAAAAATATAATACAATACAGATAATGTTAATTTGTAGTTTTCTAAATCAAAATGAAGCCAGCAGAGATCTATTTCTATTTGTTTGACATAACTGGCATACAGTATATGGACTCATGATATTAGCATCTTTGACTTGTGACTCCTCACTGATGCCTGTAGTCTATGCCTAGGATCACCATTCCTCAAGCAGCCCCAGCTCAGCTGACTCTGGACAGCTCTACCTCTCCCCCATCTCCCTTTTATGTCTCTTCAAGGAGAGCATCCTGGCATTAGAATCAGGGGGGATGATCTGAAACAAAACTTACCTTGGAGCTCCTCCTCCAGCATCTGGTCAAAAGAAAGCTCCATAGGGATGACAAGTAAGGAAAGAACTTCTGGGGAAAATGAACCTCTGAGAAAGCCCCAAGGAAGGGACAGTGGATACCCCTTTGGGCACTCAGAGCCTGGCTCGGAAACTTGAGAGTGGAAACCAGTCTTAATGAAAGGAGAAAGTGAGACCATGTGGAGGAGGTTCTGGCTCCCTGGGGTCTAAGTCTCACTTCAGGGGAAGCCCCAGGGTGAGTTTGCTGGAAAGAAACATCCCAGAGCTCTTCTGTGGCTAATTATCTGCTAGAGGTTATGTTTTTTTTCCCTTTTCTTCTTTCCATCCTCCCTGTGTTTTGGACACATTCACAACACCAGACTCGGTGCCGTAATGGGGAAATCCCCTGAGCTGCCCTAGCTAGCTATGAAGGTCCAGACCATACAGAGCCTCAGGCTCCTGGGACTCCCCCTATGTTTGGAAAAGGGCTCAAAGGGCAAGGTCCTCTAGTGCTGTTGTTCCCCAACACAAGCACATACAAGTTCTCCCTCTCTCTCTTTCTGTTTCTCTCTTCCTTCTCATCCTCCCTCTTTTCTCTCTTTCTCCCTCTTCCTTTCCTTCCTTCCCTCTCTCCTTCCTTCCTCCTCCTCTTCCTCTTTTTCCTCCTCTTCTTTCTTCTCTCTCTCTCTCTCTCTCTCTCTCTCTCTCTCTCTCTCTCTCTCTCTCTCTCTCTCTCTCTCCCTCTCTCCTCTGTCTGTTTGTCTCCCCTGGCCTCTCATCTTGTGATTTTACCAATTTGGGGAGCCCCATATAAGGAATTTCCTTAACCAATGGAGATCTACACCAGCTCTCTAACTTGCAGCCTTAGAGAATTGCCCAGATCATTGAGAGGTAGAAGGGACTTGCCCAGGGCTACACAACCAGTATGCACTGGAGATGAGATCTGAACCCAAGTCTCCAAGACTCTAAGGCCAGTTCTGTATCCCTCTGCCAAACTACCTTTTAACTTCCTTTCCCCTCCTCTCCATTCCCCTTCTCCCTGTTTAATCTTCTAGGGGGTCTACTCTACTGGGTGAATAGAGAGCTTTTCTTTATTTCTCACTTGGTCTCTGGGCAGATTGATTGTCGATGACATATCACAAAAAGGTGGTCTGCCAGGGTCCTAGAGGTTTTAGGAAATTGAACACCTAGGGAGGCAAGAGCCATCCTATGAAAGGCCTTTTCTGTGGCCCCCACCCTGGAAACCAACTGAGCTACTTCTTAACCCACCCAGGGCAAGGATGCATAGGGACTGATGCCTCTCAATCCTCCTCTTCCTTCAGAATTTATAGTATCTTTTTTTTTATCCAAGAAGCCTGCCTTCCCTGCCCCATCCCTACTGATCTCTCCCCAGTCTGGGTGCCAGAGTACTTCAAAATTAGTTCTAGAAGAGAGCTTAAGAATCATCAATATACTAAGCATATCTGCATACATATGTGGTCATCTCTATATTTCATAGGACTTAGAGCCAGAAAACCATCTAGACCAGGGTTGGGGAACCTGCAGAGATTGAGGCAACATGTGGTCTTCTAGGTCCTCAGGTGTAGCCTTTTGACTGAGTCCAAGTTTTACAGAACAAATCTTTTTGTTAAGGGGACTTGCTCTGTGAAGTTTGGGTTCAGTCAAAGAGCTGCACTTCATGACCTAGAGGGCCACATAGAGCCTCTAGGCCACAGGTTCCCCACCCCTGATTCTGGACTATAGCTACCATCTCATTCAAGCTCAAGTTAGTTAAGTTATCCACTTATCCTTCCAACCTAAGCAAGGAGGATTCATCCTCCCTAAGAAGGAAGAGGCAAAAAGGAGAGGCACTCCTAGGGAAACCCATCAAGAGAAGAGAAGACAAGTTCCAAGCAAGTCAATGAAACTGGCCAAGTGAGGTCAAAAGTGGATGATGCTAAATGCCATTTTGACCCGAAGTGGTCACGTACCACCCCTGACCTTGGCCTTTAGAAGACTTCCTCCTTTGTGGCCCTACAGAAGGGTACTCTTGTGTATCTGTCCTTTTTCCTGGTGTTTCATTCTGCCATTGTTGCTCTTCCAAGGCATTAAGGCAATGTGACATAGCAGAAGGAGTACTATCTATGAAATTAGAAACTTTGGGTTCAAATCTCAATTCTGCCACTTATTTCTTGGGCAAATCTTTTCACCTCCCCAGGCCTTTTTCCTCATCTGAAAGATGAGAGAACTGTGCGAGGTGATTTCTAAACTTCTTTTCCAGCTATAGATCCAAAGAATGACTTGTCCAATGTACTATGGGCAACGAGTAGCAGAACTGGGATTTAAATCCATCTCCTGCATCTCATATCCCAGGGTCTTTTCTTTTTCCTTTTATAAATTTTTTTTCAATCAACAAGCATTTGTTTTCTTTTCCTCCCATGCCACCTAATTGAAAAAGGAAAACATAACACATACACATAGTCAATCAAAACAAAAGCCCGCAATGTCCATGTCCAGAAATGCATGTGTTTGCCTCTTCCTCCTGAATCCATCAGCTTTCTCTCAAGAGGTGGGCAACATGTTTCATCCTCAGGCCTCTGTAATGGTGGTTAGTCATTGCAATGATTAGAATTCTTAAGTTTTTGTAGCTGTTTTTCCTTACAGTGTCATGGCTATTATTTAAATTGTTCTCTTGGTTCTGCCCACTTCACTTAGCATACAATTCAAACAACCCACTTTCCGCATTTACCTGAAACCAGTTCTTTCATGGGGGGCAGCTAGGTGATGCAGTGGATAGAGTGCCTGGCCTGGAGTCAAGAAGACCTGAGTTTAAATCTGGCCTCAGAAACTACGTGACCCTGGGTAAGTCACTCAACCCTGTTTGCTTCAGTTTCCTCATCTGTAAAATGAGCTGGAGGAAGAAATGGCAAACTACTCCAATATCTTTGTCAAGAAAACCCCAAGTGGAGCCATGAAGAGTCAGATACGACTGAAACAGCTAAACAACATACACACACACAAATCCCTTTCATCATTTTTAAAAATCACTCAACAGTATTCCATTTATTCATACCCATAATTTGTTCAACTATTCCCCAGTTGATGGGCATTCCCCTAGCCTCCAGTTTATCCAGTTCCTTTTCCAATAACTGACATAAATCCTCCCTTCACCTCATCTGGCCTCACTTTTGTCATTAGCAAAAGGAAAGGACTGGAACAGATGAGCCCAAAAGTCTCTTCCAACTTCATGAATCTTTCTTTAATTGTTTCACATATTCCAGTCTTGTCTCCCTGATTAGATAAGCAAGTTCCTCAAGGGAAGAAAGAGAAGAATCTTCTTTTCTTACATTTCTTCCCTCCTTCCCCCTCCTCCAGATCCTAGCAAGTAGTAGCACCACACACAGTAGGCACTCAATAAAGATTCCTTGAGCAGAATTCTTGGCAAGGACCAAGGACCTAAAGAAAACTGCTCAATTTGTTTAGGATCTATTTTGTATATTCTTGTTTTAATGGAACATTCCTATGGAATATGGTAAAACGATCTTTACCAAGAAAGCAGTATAATGTCGTTTGAAAGAATGTACTTTAATTTAAGATCAGGAGAGCTGGGTTCAAAATCCAACTCCAAAATTTGCTGGCTGTGTGACTTTGGATAAATTGTTTAACCTCTCTGAGACTCAGTTTTCTCATCTGCAAAATGAGGTTAAGACTATCGTTAGTACTTACCTCATGAGGATGTTGTAGGATAATAAGAGAGAGCATATCTAAAGCAATCTCCTATACCATTGTAACAAGAGTGTATATACACACAGGCCAGGCTCTAAACAAATTGAACAGTTTTCTTTAGGCCTTTCATCCATGGTAAAATAAAGTAATTCTGTTCAAAAAATCTTTATTGTATGACTACTATATATCCTGCTATTTGCTAGGATCTGGGAGGAGAGGAAGGGGAGAAGGGGAAGGATATAAGAGAGAAGATTCTTAATGCTTATATGCGTCAGTTAGTGTTATAAAATACAATATGCATCAATTAAATACTTACTATATGCTAGGCACTGTGCTAAGCTCCAGAGTTGCAAAGAAAGGCAAAAAACAGAATCTTCTTTTCCTAAAGGACCTACCATTCTAAAGGTGAGACAACATGCAATCAATTACGTACATACAAGATCTATAGTGTAAATGAGAGGTGTTGTTTGTCCTCTGCTCTCCTAGAGAATCAATGGCATCAGGAAAGTGATGTCTAGACTTGTAGTTGAATTGGATTTAAGTGAGACAGCTATGCAAAGTCAACAGCCTCACTCTCTCCTCCAGAGTCATTGGGGTCCAATGGCAAGGCTTAGAACAGGATGACTGTCAATGGCCCCAGATGCAGTGGGAGACCTTGGCCTTTTTAAGCTGAGGTCGCTACCTATTTCAAGAAATCACAAATAAAACTACATGTGATAAAAGAGTTAATTATCCCAGTTTTAAAGATAATAATAAATAAGTAGGGAAGAAAAAAATCTAGCCCCCAAATTCCAAACCAAAAAAAAAAACCCTTTTGAAGGTATAATTCAGGTGGACAGATGGGGAGGGGAAAGGGGGGAAGAGGAGGAGAAATGAGAGATAATCCCAGAGAGAAAGTACAGATCAGGGAGGGGGTGGAAGTCAGGAAAGGAAGCCAGGAGGTAGGGGTGGAGAGGAAGAGCATTCCAGGTGTGGGAGACAACAGTGAAAAGGCAGCCTCAGCCTTGTTCCCTGTGAAGCCTCTAGGGAGAGATAGAGTGTGATGTGGCAGTAACGTCCTGGAGGCCCATGTCACTGAACAGCTGAGTGCATACAGCTGGAAAGGTGAGAAGAGGACAGGTTATGAAGGGCTTTCAAAGCCAAACAGAAGTTTTTATTTTTGATCCTGGAGGTAATAGGGAGTCACTGAACTTTATTAAGTAAGGTCAAACATGGTCAGACTTAAGGTCAAACATGGTCAGACTTACGCTTCACAAAGCACAGAGAAGATATACTTTGTAATAATAATCATTGAATTAAAATAAATTGAATAAAAATAGCTATACCTTTGTTATGTGCAAGCAAGGAAAGGTCAAGTCTCATAGTGGATAGAGAATTAGCCTTATAGCTAGGAAGACTTGGCTGGCACAAAGTGTCTATCTGTCATCAGGCAAATCCTCTAGCCTCTGGCCACTCTCCAAGATTCTAAGTTGCAGAAAATGGGGCAAACTACATTTGAAGGAGTTTCCTTCCCCCTGAGTTCCTTTCCTAAAGAAATCACAAGTTCAGTCCTTTTCTCCATGTTCAAGGTGCTGTACTGAGGATACAGAGATACAATGTAAAGGATCTTACAGTCTACAGAGGACAAAGATGTACACCAACACTTAAGACAGGAGGGAGGGTGAACAATGTGGCAGTGTATACAGAATGGGCAGAGAACTAGGAAAAAAATCTGAAGCAAGAGAGTTCATTAAGCTAGGGGATTAGAGGAGGCTATGTGGAGGAGGTAAAGAGTGAGCCCAGGCATCAAGAAAGGAAAGAATTTCACCAAATAGATAAGGAGGTTGAAGTGGAGATACTTCATCCACCCATCTCAGAGAGCTGACTTGACCCTGCTTTGTTTATTTCCCTGTCTCTGGAAAGGAAAACAGCTGGAATGGGCCACAGCCAGGGCTAGTAGGAGACGGAGGAGTAAAGGACAGGCTGTGAACAAAGGCAGAGATAGCAGAAAGGGCAGAGCTAAAAGAGGGCATGGAGAGCAGTCCCGTTTGGTTGGAAAGTGGAATATGAGGTGGGAAATACTAAGAGAGAAAACTGAAAAGATAATTTGAAATCAAATTGAAGAAGGCCTTGAATATAAGTGCCAAAAGATCCTACTTTTTTCCTTCACCAATGAAATGTCACTGAAGATTTATTTGTTTATTTAGCCACTGAAGATTTTTGAGTGGAGGAATCAAGAGACATGAGAAGCATGTTTGGAAGATTGCGTGGGCAGTGGTATAAATGACAGACTAGAAAGAAGATAGAATTAAATTCTACCGTAACTGTCTGGATGAGAGGTTGAATTTGTGTGACTTGGCCACTGATTGTAGTAGGCAAGGGATGAGTGGAGATGAATTGTCCATGGCGATTCCATCTTCCAGTCTCAAAGACATAATCTCCTTTGTTCTCCATTCTCAATTCAAGTCAATTCCATCCAATAAACATTGGATTCCAATAAACACAATAATCCAGTAATCACAATAAAGCACTTGCCATGTGCCAGGCACTAAAGATACAATTAAAGAAAAGGAAGGTTATTCCTGCCCTCAAGGAGCTTACAATCCAGGAGGGGAGATAACATCCAAGAGGAGTCAGGAAAAGGGGTGGTGAGACCAAAGAGTAGCAAACATGAGTGGATCCAAAGAGTTGAAACCAGGTAGGGCAGCAAATGTAGAGTGGAATGAGCCGAAAGTCCAATTTCTGCCCTCTGTAAAGGAAGGCTTTGGGAGGAGTTTGGTACTCCAACCTCTAGTCCTCCAATCAGAGGAGAGAAGAGGTTGAGAAAAGTGGTGTCAAGCAAGGCTTGAGTTAGCTCTGTGGTGATGAGGTTAGAAGTGATGAGTTGATACAAATGACAAGGGGGATGGTTTCAGAAAAAGAAAAGATGGTAAGAACTATATCAACTGATGCAGAGTGTAGTGAGGACTGGGAGATCATTGTGCACAGTAATAACAGTGGTGTAATGATGATCAGCTGTGAAAGATATGGCTCCTCATCCAGTTTGTTATTGCTCAGTAATTTTCAGATGTGTTCCCCTCTTTCTTTGTGATTTCTTTTAGGATTTTTTTGTCAAAGATACTGGAGTGGTTTGCCATTTTCTTCTCCAGTTCATCTGACAGATGAGGAAACTGAGGTAAACAGGGTTAAGGGACTTAGGATCATAAAGATAGTAAGTGTTTGAGGCCACACTTGAATTCAGGTCTTTCCTAACTGTAAGTCTGGTACCTCAGCTGCCCTACTTTGATCAATGCAATGATCTAAGACAATTCCAAAATACTCATAATGAAAAAACACTATTGACTTCTAGATAGAGAACTGATGAAGTATAATTTTCTCACTCTTTTTTTTGCTTTTTTGTTAATATAGCTAATACAGAAATAGTTTTTGTATGATATGTATATAATATATTGTTTGCCTTCTTGGTGAATGTTAGAGGGAGCAGAATGGAGAGAATTTAAAACTCAAAATTTTAAAAGTAAATAATGTTTAAAATAAATTAATTAAGATGTTAAAAAAAAATGTGATGAGTTAATCCTGGGAAGGCTATCTTGTTATGTGGAGTTGAAAGTAGGTGGGGCAATATATGCCAAATGGAGTTAGCTGAGTGTCTGTGATGTCCTCCCTCTTCCTCTACAAATGAACCTCAGACTCAGTTCAGTTAAGTTACATGACTCGCTAAGGTCTCACAGCAAGGTTGTGGCAGATTTTTGACTATAGTCTGGAGTTTCTCCTGAAACCCAGATTTGGATTCCACCATGTCTAGATCCCTGCTGCCTGCCCAGTTTGGGTTCTATGCATGATAGTAAAGGTTCTAGATCAGAAAAACAAAAAACAAAACAAACAAAAAAAAGAAACCTGGGAGCATTGCCTCCTAGCCCTACCTGTGGCAAATTCCATTTCTCTGATGCAACTCTGGGCCTACTTCTTCCCCCAAACCGCAGAAAGCCACTAATATAACCTGAGTTTGTTAACTTCCTCTGCCTCTCTAACTCACCCCTTTCTTTCTCGTTACCTTACCATTTTCTCTCTCCTCTCTTTTTCTCTCCCTTCTCTCTTTTTTTCTCTTCTTTTTTTAATCTCTTCTCTTTTTCTCTTTCCTTCTTTCTATTTCTTTCCCTCCTTTTCCTCTATGGTCTTTTTCTCTTCTCTCCCCTCTCCTTCTCTCCTCTCCTCTCCTTCTCTCCTCTCCTCTCCTTCTCTCTCTCTCTCTCTCTCTCTCTCTCTCTCTCTCTCTCTCTCTCTCTCTCTCTCTCTCTCTCTCCTCTCTTTCTTTTCTCTTTAGTCTCTTTCTCTTTCCCTCACTTCCCCTTGCCACAGCTGTAAAAATAAAGATGCTCTGACTCACCTCTCTTAGAGGTGGTAGGGGCCACAGAAGAGAAAGAAGGAAGACGTGGGCATTTATTCCTGGCTGTGAAGCTCTTTGGAAACTGAGAGGGACCCAAGCAAGGCCAAGAGCGGTGATAAAGCTGGCAGCCGATATACCCAGAATTCAAAGAATCTACTTTTTAAAATCCATTCACCTCAGTGATATGTAACATTAAATGAGAAAACTCTACATTGGCAGGGGTCACAGCCTGTCCTTTACCTCTCAGTCTCCAGCTAGCCCTGGCCATGGTCCATTCCAGTTGTTGTCCTTTCCAGAGACAAGGTACTAAACGAAGCATAGCCAAGTTAGTACAGTGATATGGCTGGGGAAGTGCCATAAGAAAGCCCTAGACATATGCCAACCCTGGCAAGAGGAGCAGAGTCTATTTTAGGGGCCTGTTACCATCATGGCCCGGACACCCCAGCATGAAAGGCAGCATGACACAGTGGAAAGAGTTCTGAATTTGGAGGCAAGAACTGAATCTGTTCTTTACTACCTTTGTGATCTTAAGCAACTCACTTCCTCTCTCTGGTCCTCAGCACCCTTCTCTCACCAAAGGGAAAAGGGGGCCTATAGGAGCAGAGTAAAGAGGTGGCTGAGGCATGGTGGGATATTCCAGAGAATCAGAGAGGGTTCTTTATTTCACACTGAATCAATTCATATACCACTGTGCCTTCTCTGGGCCTCAGTTTCCTTATCTGGAAAAAGGATATTGGAACAGACTAAATTCCTGTTTTGTCCTGAGTCTTCTATGCCTTGCAGACTCCTAGGTTTGCTGATGCTTGTAGTTTGTGCTCCCAGTGCTTTGCTTAACTATGCTGTGGAAGATATGGGACAATTGACTAGGTCTCCTCATTCCCCCACACTTCTAACCCTCTTTCTACTTGATGACAAGTAAAAGATGAAGTACTATACAATGGAGTCAGTCCCTGGGGGATTCTCAAACCTTAGTGGTACTTTTGCTTCCAAGATGATAAAGTTGAGCCCATGTACAAGCTCCCATGTTTGGAAAATTGGTGACCTAAGGCGAAACCATCCTGTTTCTCCATTAGGAAATAATCTAGAACTTCCATAGGAGGTGAACATCATTGAAGAAATATGGAAAGAAATTATTTTGAAAATAACAGTAGTGAGATGGCATAGCAGATAGAGTGCTGATGGCATGGGGCAGCTCAGTGGTACAGTGGAGAGAGTGCCAGGCCTGAATTCAAATCTAGCCTCAGACACTTACTAGCTATGTGACCTCTCGGCAAGTCACTTAAGCCTCTTTGCCTCAGTTTCCTCATCTATAAAATGAGCTGGAGAAGGAAATGGCAAACCACTCCAGTATCTCTGCCAAGAAAACCCTAAATGGGTTTGCCTCAGGCAATTCCCCTGGTAGCTTATGGTAGATCTTGGAATAAAATTCAACTGTTAACAGAAGGAAATTTATCCAGTAGTAGAAGGAGGATATTCAACAAAATATGTTGAAGACAACTCCTCTCCCAGTTGATTCAGCTGAGTTAAAATCCCCTGCCCTTGAAAATTCTGTGGTGGTCTGACAAAACTTTGTACCCAAACAACTAAGAAGGGATCTCTTGAGCCAACGAAGTCTTGAAAAGAGTTTCAATACTGTTGTCGTTGTTTTAAAGAGAAAGCAATCTAACTTGCATGGGTGTGAGGGTTAGGATGCTGCTTTGGAGAGAGGAGACACCCAGGTTCAAATCCTACCTCTGACACTTAGTTGTGTGCTTATAATTATCGATCAATGAATAAGTATTTAATAAATGCTTATTATGTTCCAGGCACTGTGCCAAGTGCTAGGGATTACAAAAGGAGGTAAAAGACAATTCTTGCCCTCAAGGAGCTCCCAATTAAAGGAGGCAGCAACATGCAGACAAACATATTCAAAGTGAGTAACGTACAGAATAGGAAATAATTAACATAGGGAAGCCAACGGAATTGAAAGGAGTTAGGGAAGCTTTGAAGAGAAGCAAACTACTTAACCTTTCTGTACTTCAGTGTCTTCATCTGTCAAAAGAGGCTAAGAATACCTCCAGTAATGATGACAGCAGAGAGGTATATAGCAACTTAAAGTGTGAAATCACTTTAAATGTATTATCCTCTATCATCCTTGCAATGAGTATGTGAAGCAGGTAACGCAGGCATTATTATTTTCATTTTAGTGATGAGAAAATTGAGGCTGAGAGAGGTCAAAGACTTCTTCATTATTACTCGATTAGTGACATGTAAGCTGTATTTGAACACACATCTCTTCCTCACATCAGTCCTGCACTGTCTGTACCTCAAAGGGCTGTTGTGAGGGACAAATAAGAAAAGGTATGGAAAGCATTTTGCAAACCTAAAAGTACTACATAAATTCAGTTATTATTAGGTCTGAGAACTATGGTGTATTGGGTGTATAGTGCTCTGGGCTAAGAGTCAAGAAATCTGGGTCCTGTAAGGGCAGCTAAGTGACACAGTGGTTAGAGTACCAATCCTGCAATTAGGAGGAGTTCAAATCTGGACTCAGACATTTATTAGATTTGTGATCCTAGGCAAGTCGTTTAACTCAAGGAAGGATAGATGATGGAAGGAAGAAAGAAATATGGGTCCTGGTCATAACTCAGCTACTGATGATGTGACCTGCTTTGGAATCAGAGGTTTTGTTCAAATCTAAGCTCTGCCACTTACTGCTGGTGCAATCATGGATAAGTTCCTTGAGCACCCTGAATTTCAGTTTCCTCATCTGTAATGTGAGGGGGTTGGACTAGCTAACCTCTGAAGTCTCTTCCAGCTCTATCTCCATGACTCAATGGCCCTTCTTTGGGCTTCTGTTTCTTTTGTCTGTCCAATGAAGGGCTTACCCTGGATGATCACTGAAGTTCATTCTAGCTCTAAAATTATGCATTCTGAGAAAATGAAGGCAAAGTCCCTTACCCAGTCTAGTTGAAGAGATAAATTCGTACTTGGGAAGTTTTACAAATTGATTCAATTAAAATCAAGACATTAATTAAGCATCTAATATGTGCTGAGCATTGTGATAAGCACTGGGGATATAAAAATCTAACAAAAAAAAGCCTATCCCTGTCCCCAAGGAACTTACACTCTACATGGGGAAGGGGGAGAAGATGTGCATGGGTAAATGAATCCAAAGTAGATACAACACATAACAATGTCTCTAACATGTAATGCCTAGAACTAAATTCTTAATGGGAGAGGGAGCTGATTCATTACGGCTCTTTGGAGGTAAGCTTTGTGGATTCTGAAGAAGGCACAAAATAATAGAATACTAGGAGGGGAGGGGAGAAGAAAGCCATGGGTTAATGGGGAAGGCTTTTTGGAGGAATCATCAGTTAGAGAGAGAGAGAGAGAGAGAGAGAAAGAATTAGGCCTGTATTAAAGGCCTTCTCCTAGTTTCTCTGAACCACACTCTCAGCTGACTTCCAGCTTGTGGGTCAGGAGGTGAATTGGCCTGTCAGGTTCTGCCTGGAACAACCCGCCAGTGACAAGAGAACCTTGCTGAGAGCTTGGCTCTGGAGCTCAGTGGGCCAGCCAGGATGCCATTCACACTCCCCAGAGCTGATGTGTCATCTGGCTCCAGCAGCAGGTTCACAGAGCCCTTCAAGGTCAGGGACAACCTTCTGCCCATGCTGTGCTCAGCTCAATTCAGCTAAGCAGCAAAGGACCTGGCTTGAAGGCCCCAGGTGGTGGGGGTCAGCCAGAGTGGGGGTGGGGGGAGAAATAGCCTCCCCTTAGGAATACCCCATATTCAGAACACTAGGATAAAAAAACTCTCAAATCTCTCTACAAAACTCTTTCAGCTCTACTTGGACAGACTGGTGATTTGGAAGCTAGTTTCCTAGCTCTACTTACATTAGCCCGAGATGACTCATGCCATTTTGCAACCAGACGGAACTTAAGAGTTCCTCTAGCCCATTCTTCTTTAAGGTGTGAAAATTAAGGCTGGAAAGACTGAAACGACTTTCCCAAAGTCATGTAAGTCAGCTAGTGGTCGATCCAAAACTAGAACCCATGTCTCCTGACTTCCAGTCTGGAGCTCTTGACTGCTAGATAGCATTCCTATTTCCCTTCTGAGCTTTATAAGATCTTAGAGAAGAGAATCATAGATTTAGAGCTTAAAGGGACCTCAAAACCCTTCTAATTTGACCCCTCTTATTTTCCAAATGAGGAAATTGGGTCCAAGGAAAACTGAGTGAATTGCCATAGATCACAGAAACATTAAGTATCATAGATGGGATTTGAACCCAAGACCTTGGACCCTAGAACCAGTACAATTCCATATGTATACTATTTCTCTATTCTCATTCTAGACTGAGTTAAAATAAAACAAAAACAGCATACACTTCCATTCTCTAATCATCTCTAAATTGGATAGGTACTTTAAAAGCTTCACTTGGAGTAAAAATTATAAGTCAGGAAAGTTCCCCATTGTCATCCCCTGTTTCTCCCATTTCTACCATCCTTTTTTTTTTTTTTTTTTAACTTTTCAGAAGCTCCTATTTACCCAGATCCCTAACCTTCCATAAGCATCAGTTCTCCAGCTCCTTGGATCTACCAATCCATTCATACTTAGTTGTTAGGAACATACTATATTCCCTTCTCAGAAAAATTTATAAGGATTTCATAAGAGATGGGGTTTTAAAGGTAGAATTCCAGCTAGGACTAGGTTTTCATTCAGGGTTATTTTGCATGCTACTACTTGGACATAATTCCACTTGGAAAGAATAATGACTAGACACTTCTTGATTGTGTGAAGGGTGGAGGTGGTGTAATAGCTTTGGAGAAGGTCTAGAAGATCTCTAGACAGAGACATATATCGCTCCAGGTTATCTACTGATTCCAAGGAGCAAGAAGAGATAGGGTCTCTTGTAGACAAATAGGGGAAGTCAGTTCTTCAACATGTCTCTGATTTCCAGCTTACCTCCCTAGAGATGTCAAGCAATTTCCTCTTGAGTGAGAACAGAGCATCTCTCTTGGTTGAGCAAGATCACAGCTCACTTTCGTCTAAAGAGTTTGTCCATTCTTTTGTATTCTTGTCTCTTAAACTTTTCAAATTCTAGCTGCTTGGATAAATAGATGCAATTGCTATTCACTGTTTGCAATGGTCTTTTGTGTAACTAGCTTTTGGTGGGAAGGCAGCAAGCCTGTGGATCTAAGTTGAGATTATCTCTTCCTCTTTAAGTGACAGTGATCGGGGAAGATAATGGCTTTGTCACTTTAAATTTTCAAATGATTATGCTGCTAGACCAGCAATATTTGGTCTATAGGTAGATAGATATAATATTAATCTAGTGTCCCCTCTCAGAGGAGACCAGAGGAGCCAGTCTTGGGGTCACTTTTCCTGCTCTCCTCCAAGTAAGAATTAAAATCTTTCTTGAAGAGAGCTGGGCAAAATTCCTGAGATGTTGATTTATCACAAGAGTGATATTTAAACATCCAAGTGGATATATACATCTTGCATGGACAGCACACACTCTTACACGGAAAATCCAGGAAAAGACACTTGGGAGCGAGAAGTTTTTTCAGCAAAACTTGTTCTAAACTGTCATTTGTGACTCAGTCAGTAGATCAGCAAGTCTTTAATGCACCTACTATATGCAGAGCTCTGTGCTAGACGTGGGGAAGGATACAAGGAATTCTGAAGTATAGATTTTGCCCTTTAAGAATGGAGAGTAGCAGATAAAGTTCTGGATTTGAAGGCAGAAGTGGCTTGGGTTGGTATTCTGCTTTGGGCATTGACCACTTTGTGATCAAATTAAGTCAACAAGTATTTATTAAGCAACTAATATGTGCCAGGTACTCTACTCTCAGCACTGGTAATACAACTGGAAAGAAAGAAAGAAAGAAAGAAAGAAAGAAAGAAAGAAAGAAAGAAAGAAAGAAAGAAAGAAAGAAAGAAAGAAGGAAGGAAGGAAGGAAGGAAGGAAGGAAGGAAGGAAGGAAGGAAGGAAGGAAGGAAGGAAGGAAGGAAGGAGGAAGGAAAGAAAGAAAGAAAAGAAAGAAAGAAAGAAAGAAAGAAAGAAAGAAAAAGAGAAGAAAGAAAGAAAGAAAGAAAGAAAGAAAGAAAGAAAGAAAAAGGAAGGAAGGAAGAAAAAGAAAGGAAGAAAGAAAGAAAGAAAGAAAGAAAGAAAGAAAGAAAGAAGGAAAGAAAGAAGGAAAGAAAGAAAGAAAGAGAGAGAAAGAAAGAGAAAAAAGAAAGGAAGGAAGGAAGGAAGGAAGGAAGGAAGGAAGAAAGGAAGGAAGGAAGAAAGAAAGAAGGAAAGAAGGAAGGGAGGAGGGAGGAAGGAAGGAAGGAAGGAAGGAAGGAAGGAAGGAAGGAAGGAAGGAAGGAGGGGAGGGAGGGAGGGAGGGGAGGAAGGAAAGGAGGGAGGAAGGGAGGGAGGGAGGAAGGAAGGAAGGAAGGAAGGAAGGAAGGAAGGAAGGAAGGAAGGAAGGAAGGAAGGAAGGAAGGAAGGAAGTTGCTTCCTTCAAGGAGGTTATATCCTAATGGAGAAAGATAATACATAAAAGGAAACCAAAAAGGTGGAATGGAAAAAATGCCTGGAGTATGGTGAGAAAAGAAGTCTAGAAAATCAGAGAGGAGCCTGGAGAGGAATGAAGGAGCGGACATAGGTGTCCTGGGCATTTTCTTATAACGGAGATACCAGGAGGCACTGACCAATCAGAAGAAAGGGCTGCAGGGTTGGTGGCATCTTCCAGAGTGGGAAGGTTGATGAGGAATGGGGAGGAAAAAAGTCTAAGAGTTAGGATGAGAGCTTAGAGTAAAATGAAGGAATGGGAAGTTACTTAACCTCTTTGGAATTCAGTTTCAGACTCAATTTGATCACTAAGTTTAGTCAATGCCCGAAGCAGGATTCAAACCCAAGTCACTTCTGCCTTCCAATCCATAACTTTATCCATTGGTCTCCATTCTTGGAGGGCAAAATCTATGCTTCAGAAGTCCTTGTATCCTTCCCAACACCTAGCACAGAGCTCTGCATGTAGTAGATAAATGAAATGATTGTCAATCTACCAACTGAGTCACAAATGACAATTCTGTAAAATGGGGATAATACTGAAAGTGTTGTCCCATGAAAGAGGGATTAAATTTAACCTATTTGGTTCCAGAGAGCAGACTAGGAACAGAGAGGAAGCTGCTGATGGACAAATCCAGACCTGACAAAAGGAAAACCTTCCTAACAACTAGAATTAAAATGGAATTGGCTGTCTTGGCAGCTAATGGACTCCATGAATTGGAGTCTGAAAATTAAGAGTAGATGACCAATTGTCAGATAAGCTGTACAAGGGACTCTTTCTTGGGAATCGATTAGGCTAAACAATTGGGTCTCTCGAAACTCTGAAATTCAGTGATTGTACAATTCAGGAATCCCAATTCTGCCACTGACTCTCTTTGGGACCTTGAGCAAATTCTCTTAATTTCTCTGGATCCTTCTTTCCTTCTCTGTAAAATAAAGGGGTTGGATTGGATGGCCTCTAATGTCCCTTCCAATTCCAAATCTATAAGTCCCTATATTATTTACCTCAAAGTATTGTTACAAGCCTCAAACAAGATAATGTATATAAAAAGCTTTGAAAACCTTAGAGTTCTCTATATATTTGCGAGCTCTGATGACTGCAATCTACTTGAGAAGATAAGACACATTCATGAAAACATAGCTAACAATTCAAGGCAGGCTATGATGTCAGGTATGTCAGACCCAGCATTTCCAACAGCTAGAAGAGCAGAAGGAAGCCTCTCTTCAGACTGGAGTGGTTGGTTAGCGAGGGTGGAGATTTGGACTGGGACTTGAAATGAGAAAGACTGACTAATGTAAGGTAGAGGTGAAGGCAGCATGAGCAAAGACACAGTGTTGAAAATGACTGCATATTAGATGAGCCAATATGGTCAGAGGTGGTGGGGGAAGGGATGATAGAACTAGGAAATCAGATTGGGGCCAGTAGATTGCAAATACCAGGCTGAGGAGTTTGGGCCTTCTACATGTTAGTGTGTGTTTAACAATAACAAACTGAGGAATTTGGACTCTCTGTCATCAATCAGGAAATACTAAAGACTCCAGAACAGGCAAATGATGTAAGCAAAATGATATTTTAGTCAGAAAACCAGGGTAATATCATGCAGGATAGAGGAGGAGGGAGGCAAAGGAGGCAGGTAGATTGTTAAGAGGTTATTGACTATAGTGTAAATGAGACATAACAGGGGCCTGAAGTAGGATAGAAGCAGTTGAACTGAGATGTCCTCTATTCAAAGGATATGAGTCTCAGAATTCCACTTTTGACACTCTCTGTGTTTCCTTGGACAAGTTGCATCACTTCCTTGTACCTCAGTTTTCTCATCTGTAAAATGAAGGGGTTGGATTAGATGGCCTCTTAGATGTAGGATCTTATGATATAAGAGACATTGGGAAATATAAATGGGCAGCACTTGGGGAACTATAGATTTTAGGGGGGTAAAGGAAAGGAGGTAAATACATATATACATATATACATACACTCACATGCACACACAGACACACATATAAATGAGTGAATGAATAGATAGATAAATTAATGAATGAATGAGACATCTGCCTTAAGTAAAATCAAGAGTAGATGGAGGCCAGGCAATCATGGCACACCAAGGCTAGCAGGGTTCCTGGAAAATCAAGGCTGGGACATAAAACAACATTGAAGCGACACCAATAGCTTCTTTTCTACTGAGCCCTTTGAACTCCCACCATCTAGATTCCTAAGTCCAGCATTTTATGAGCAGCAAGAAATAAAAACAAGGGAGGGAAAGAGAGAGCCAGAGTTAGAAGAGTTTCCTATGTCTAAGGGAGTAGCTCCCTGCCTAAGTTAGAGTGAAGGTTTTTCTCTTCCTAAGCCATTAACATGCTGCTGCCTTTTAGTGGTCTAATAAAATGGTTGTAGGAGTGGGTTCGGCCGGATGTCAGAAAACCAATCTTATAAATTTATTGGTCTGACAACCAGTCTTCTCTGATGTATCATCAGGGACTGATCTGTCACAGCAGCTGGGGGTGTTGGTAATAATGGAGTTGGACGAGCCATCAGACCTCCTCATTGTCAGCTGTGCCCCTCCCGGTGAAGAAATCAAGTCTGGCTCGGTGCTGATGGAGACTCTCACATGTGGCGGCCTGAGATCACATCCAAAGCTGAGGCAAAGTGGTGAAGTCCCATGGGTTATAGACTAAGGAGCACTGGTTGTAATATGTAATAATAATATTTGTATAGCACTTTAAGGTTTACAAAGTGTTTTTTTTAACATATATCATCTCATTCGTATATATGTGTATGCATATATATGAATATAAATCATAGAGCATAGAATTATAGCACATAGGCTCTGGCACTTAATCTCCCAAATATCACCAATGGTTTAGGTCTCCAGAGCTTAGCAATTTCTTTCCTTAGGGCTCTAGGGATAACCCTGAGGGTTCAGGGTTGTTTTTTGCCGCACTGTTATTTCCAGTTCTCAAACTCAGTGTTTTCCACATATCCCCTGCCTTCACTGGTCAGCTCAGTCCCTTTCCCCCTTACAAATTGAAAGGGTTCTAGAAATTACCTAGTCCTCACCCTAGTTGTGTCGCAAAGTGAATAGGGTACTAGGCTTGGAATCAGAACAACTCCTCTTCATGAGTTCAAATACAGCCTCAGACACTCAACTGTGTGACCCTGCACAAGTAACCTAACCCTGTTTCCCTCATCTGTAAAATGAGCCACAGAAGGAAATGGCTACTCTTGTGTCTTTGCCAAGAAGACAACAACACAGTTTTACAGTGGAGGGAGCCTGCTGCCAAAAGTCATTCAGTAAGTATTAGTGTCAGAATTGTAGACCAAGTATTCCGACTACAAATCCTGCAGTCTTGCCAGCACAAAATGAATACCTAAATTCTAGTCCTGACTCTGAGTTTCCCATTTATTTGTCCCTGACAAGTCACTTCTCCCATACCGGTCTCAGTATCTTTATCTTTACCATGAGAAGCAATATTATACAATGAAATGAGACAATCTGATCTGGAGTCAAAAGACCTGCTTCTTACTAACAGTATGACCTTGGCCAGAACCCAAAGTCTCACTTAGCCTCTCTGAGCCTCAGTTTCCTTCCTCATCATAAAATGAGGGACTTGGACTAGATGGCCTATGAGGTCCCTTCTGGCTCAGAATTTGTGTGATTTGGGGGCGCACCTCCCATCACCTCTGTGATACTCAGTCTCTTCTTCTATAAAATGAGGGGATTGGATTAGATGCTCTCTCTGATCCCACCTAATTCTAAACTCTTAGGTACCAATGTCTCTGACTGGGTTCTGCCCTACCTTTTGTCCTAAGGCGGGCTGTGCTGCTTTAATGAGCTTTCTTACCTAGAAACCTCTAACAGAGCTGAAGTGTTTAGCAGATGTAAGGCAGGATTCTCTTCTCTTGACTCCTCTTTCTGTATCTGGCCTTGGTGATCTAGGGAATGCTCAGCAATTCTTCTGACCCTGAACCTCAGGAAGGGGGAGAAAATGCTGTTTCAGCAAAGGCCCTGTCCTTCCTCCCTGTCTTGCTGGTGTCTTCTGAAAGGTGGAAGTTATTTATCCCCAGGATGCTGATGACCTTTCCCCAGACAACATGGAGGGTTTGCAGGATGCTGGGGCCGCATCGTTCTCTTTTAAAACAAGAAATAGAAGCATTAATCATCTAGACCAGCCATTTATCATGGTCTGGGACATTAATTTGACAGGATGTCATTTTCTATTTGGTCTGTGTGTGGTGGAGGTTACTCTGGAAACACCTTCAATTAAATGTAACTAATAACATGGAACTATTTTGAGGAGGGATGGGCTCTTGGCAAATCAGAAGCAGGGGGGCGGCGGGAGGAATCCACCAACCTGCATTTAAGGTTTGGGCTGGATGATGTGATTGTTTTCCTGACATCTGTTTCCTGGGCTCACCAAGGGTGAATTGCCTGTGGGTAGCAGGATGGTATAAGGGCTCCATCTTTTTCTGAAGGAAAAGATCTAGCAAAGTCATACACTTTTGTAGAGAAAAGAAGCCTGAATTTATCTGGTACATATCCTTTTTGTGCACGTTGTGTCCCCCATTAGACTGTGAGCTCCTTGAGAACAAGGATTGTCTTTTGTCTCTCTTTGTATCCCTAATGCCTGGCGCAGTGCATCACACAGAGTAGGTATTTGATAAATGCTTATTGATTTGACTGGGCTTGAATTTTCAGTTAATAGATCTGCATCCAAATCCCCACTCCACAGTTCACTAGCTCCATGACCTTGCTCATTTCATCCCCCTTTCCTGTACCTAAGTTTCTTCATGAACAAAATGAAAGTGTTGAACCAGCATCTCTAAGGTCCGTCCCATTTTTTAGCCCTACAATCTTCTATGCTTTGGATTGTCCTCTGCAACATTTTGCTGCCATCTTTTTTGAAATTACGATGATGACTTCATGGGGATTTCCTATAAAATAATTCCCAATCAATCAGTCATTCAATCAGCATTTATTATGAGTACAAAATGCACTAGGCACCAAAGCTAAATGCCCATAATTGACTTCCCTATCTCTGATCCCTCCTCATTCTAATCCACCATGCATTCCACAGTCAAATTAACCTTCCTGCCTCTGACAAACTACATAGGCACTTTGGGTAAGTTACTTTAATTTCTCTTGGCCTCAGTTTCCTTAACAATAAAAAAATGGGAAGGAGAAAGGGGGGGTTGACCCAGGGTGCCCCTGAGATCCCTTACAGCTCTAGATCTATGGTCTTACATGTGACCTTGAACAAGTCACCCATCGTGAGTCTCTGGACTAGATGGATTCCAGTGTCCCTGATATCCCTAAAATCTGAGGTTCTAAGGCACCAATCCACTAGAGTCATTGTATTGCCCAAAAGCCCCAATGGTTTCCTGTTTCCCTACAGGGCAGGATCACCAAATTTGGGGAAGGGAAAGACCTTAGAGTTCTCACTACATCATTTGTTAGATGACAAAACTGAGGCCTGGAGAGATAAAGCCCAAACTCCTTAGTCTTGTATTCAAAGCCCCCTTTAGCCTGGACCTCTCCTGTCTAGACCCCCTTGTCTAGGCCTCTTGCTGTCCTCTTCATTCCCTCCCATCCTGCAAACAGACACACACACACACACACACACACACACACACACAAATACACTTTGTGCTTTCCTGCCTCTATAACTTTGCTCAAGCTGTTCCCTCCATGTAGAATACCCACTCCCCACTCCACTTGCCCATCTTTCAAGACCCTGAACGAGATCCTACCTCCATCAAACTTGGTTGAATACTCTAGTTCACAGTTCTACCCTTCCCCTCAACTCCTTTAGTTTATTCTGTTCACTAATATGATGGATAGAGAAGTGTTTGGAGGCATCATCATTATCATCATCACAGTATTTTAAGATTGGCAAAGCACTGTATGTGTGTATAATCTCATTTGATTTCCATACTAAGTCCTATAAGGCTATTATATATGTACATGTCATATGTGACATATAATGCACACATGATCTCATGTGATCTTCATATCAAGTCCTATAAGGCTTTCATATATGCATATTATATGTAGTATATAAAACATATGTGTGTATATATATATAATTTCATTTTATCTTCATTAAGCCCTACACTACTGTTATTATCTTCATTCTACAGATGAGGAAACAAAAGCTGCAAGCTTAAATGACTTACCCAGGGTCTCCTGGTTACTATAGTATCTGAGGCATCACTCGATCTCAGGTCTATCTGATTCCAGGTCTGGCACTTACTCCACTGCAATTTCCAGCTCCCTCCAAATACTTGAGTTCTGGTCTAGTCTTCACCTCTGTGGAGCTGTTTCCTTATTTGTCAAGTGGAAATGACAACAAATCTCTTCCGCAATAGGAATGAGATAGTTGATGCAGCAAAAATGTATAAGAAAATGCGTTGAAAAGTACAAAATACGAAATAAATACAAGGGATTATTATTTTGATTATGATAAAAGAAAATTATGATCTCTGGGCTTCAGTGGGTCATCTTGGATCACGAGCTTTTAACCTAGAGTCTGTGAACTTGTTTGCTTTGATTGTTTTTTAAATATCTGGAAAACTCTCTTTTGATATATTGGTTTCCTTCGTAATCCTATGTATTTTATTTTATGCACTTAAAAACATTATTCTCAGATGACTTTACCAGACTATTAAAGGGGTGCAGGACACACACAAAAATTTAAGAAACCCTGAGATAGACAAGTCTTATGAATGTTATTTTCTTTACCCAGCTTTCCCAAAATTGATTGACTTATAGACTCTGGTTTCCAGCTGATCTGCAAAAGTTGACAAAGACATTCATTTGCACTGAGATAAATTAGCCACTTATGAGAAATTGCTTGTCTAGGAGAAAGGAAGAAAAATAATGCTGGGGAGAATAAAAAGAGTGTTTTTCATTCATTTTCCTCTCAGTTTTAGTAGAAGTAAGACTGAGGGAAGGGTAGTTAATTTTTCTTTTCTTTTTTTTTAAAGGGATTTAAATACTTTGGGGTTTTCTTTATTCCAGATTATAGGTAAAAACAATTTCAGACATTCATTTTTAAAATTTTTGAGTTCCAAATGCTCTTTTTCTTTCTCTTCCTAACCCCTCCCTGAGATTGTAAGCAATTAGGTATAGGTTATATATCTGTAATCACGCAAAATCATATTTCCATGTTAGTCATGTGAAAGAAAACACAAACCAAGGGGAAAAAATGAAAAAAAAACCTTAAAGTAAAAAACAGTGTGCTTCAATCTGCATTCAGACTCCATAAGTTCTTTCTACGGTGATAGACAGCATTTTTCATCATGAGTCTTTCCAAATTGTCTTAGATCATTGCATTGCTGAGAGCAGCTAAGTCATTCACAGTTCTTCCTTGAACAACGTTGCTGTTACTGTGTACAGTGTTCTCCTAGTTCTGCTCTCTCCACATTAGTTCATGTAAGTCTTTCCAGGTTTTTCTTAAATCATCCTGATGGTCATTTCTTATAGCGCAATCATATTCCATCACAATCACATACCATGACTTGTTCAGCCATTCCCCAGTTGGTTGACATCCCCGTGATTTCCAATTCTTTAAAGCAGTTAATATTTGTGCTCATCTGAAGGATAGTAGAGCTTGATACTAGAAATTATGATACTGGACCCCTCTAACTATGAGCAGGATTCTCATGACTACACCTCATCTCCACACAGGCAGAAATCAAAAGGCTGATGTTAGCTCAGTGAATTAAGTGTTTAATCTGATGCTTGATGACAAAATGTCATAGATTGGTGGGGCCGGAAGAGTCCTTGAGAGAGAAACTAGTCCAATGCCTTCATTTCACAGATCAGGATACTAAGACCCAGGAAACTAAAGCAATCTGTCCAGGTTTACACAGGAAGCTTGAGTAGCAAAACCAGCTCAATCTTCGAATCTACTTTGATTAGAAGTCTTGTCATGCCCAACCCAGCATATTTCTCATTGCATTATCATGTAGCCTGGATGCAATAAGCTCATGGCTTTGTCTCTTGTTTCCTCAACTAGACTGAAAACTCTTTCATTCTTTTACCTCTTTGTATCTCCGTACAATGTGTCAGCTTCCATGTACAATCAGACAAACATCTGGTAGCAGGATAAGTAAGAAGAAGTCTATAGTAGCCATAGAAGGTATGGTTCCTGCTTTCAAGGAAGCACCATCCAGGAAGAACATTAAGACAAGTAAGAGTGATGAGGTAGAACGTGATAAGTTTTTTTTTTCCTTAAGAGGTTTTAAAAATCTAAGAGATCTGAGAAGAGAGAAAATTTGTAGTACCAAAATTGAGCTTTAAAGAAAAAAAAACAGAATGTGATGGAGTAAAGTTAGAGGGCCTGGGTTCATATCCCACCTCTCATGCTTACTCCCTGTATGACCTTGAGCAAGTAACAACCACCCTTGGCCTCAGTTTTCTCATCTGTAAATTGAAAGAATTGAACCCCTTGGCTTCTGAGGTCACTTCTAGGAGCTGAAAAAGATTGTCAGAACGAGAGTTAAGGTATACACCTGTGCCTTGGGAATATAATTTTGCTAGTTGTGTGAAAGATGGATAGATAGAAGTGAGGAGCAACTAGAAGGAGGGAAAGCAGTTAGGCTATCAGGATATATTAGGCTAAAGATGTTAGGATCCTGCTGGCAAGGGGAGCAGGAAGGAAAAATTAGATACTATATAGAGAGGATATTTGGAGTTAAACTTTTATTGACCCAATATGACCAACATATGACCCAAATACATTATTTATGAAATCACTGGTGCTTCAAATGGGACATGCTTATAATTATTGCATGACATAATATGTGTAAAACCCAAGCTAGGAGTCTACAGTACAAAGCTTCCCAAAGGTAATACTAACACAGCTAATTGGACATCTAGCCCACTGATGAACCCTATCAGTGTCTTTTTTTGTTCCAGAGATCTTTTGGATGTTTCCACCTCCTCTACTATTATGTTTTTATTCAATCATTTTCAGTCTGTCTGACTCTTCATGATCTCATTTGGGGTTTTATGGTAAAGATATTGAAGTGGTTTGCCATTTCCTTCTCTAGCTTGCTTTACAGATGAGGAAACTGAGGCAAATGGGGTCACCCAGCTAGTAAGTGTATGAAACCAGATTTGAACTTATGAAGATGATTGTTCCTGTCTCCAAGCTTGGTGCTCTATACACTGTGCTACTTATCTACCTCAGTGACTGCTATTTTGTAATGGTCTATATCTCCACTAGGAGATAAGCACAGAGGTACCATTCTAGGCACCATAGTGATAGACTAACGAAAGAGAAAGTCCAAGTCCCTGCCCTCTGAGATGATGGAAGAAGGGAAAAGAGAGAGTACAAAAATGTGGCCTTCTATAATCTGATCCTGAAACTTAAGGGGCACTGTGGGGAAGTGGAGACAACTTGGGAGTCAGGAAAACCTGGGTTCAAATCCCAGACCTGTGAACTTGGGCAAGTCACTTAAGCAATCTGAGCCTCTGTTTCCCTATCTATAGAATGAGGGGTTTGGATTAGATGACCTCTACGGTCCTTTCCAGCTCCAAATCTATGATTCTGTTACTTTAATAGGATTCCTTTCTATTGTGGTTTAGTGAAAAAAGAATTGGTCTTTTTTATTATTACCATATTTGAATTTATTTTAAACTTAAATACAAAATAAGAAAAAAAAACATTGCCATGTCCACAGGAGAACATAAGAAAGAATTCAATATAAAGCAATAAATTTCCATTCAAATCACGATACATAATAAATACTGTACGTTATTTTCAAAGCTGTCTCTATTTTCTTTGCTTCCTTGTTTTCTTTTGTCCTCTGCTGTGTATTTTTTACTTTATTTTCCCTTCCCCCCAAGTTGGCTACAATTAAGAACATATATGTATGTATGTATGTGTGTATATGTGTATATGTATGTATGTGTATGTATATGAATATGTATAGATATGCACACACATACACATACATGCACACACATGTGTATGTATGTAGATATCCACAACACACATACATAGACTCACACACATGTATGTAAGGCTGTATTATGCTTATTTTCACTTGTCATCGGTTTCTTTGTAGATGGATAGCATCTTCCTTAATAACTCCTGATCTTTCCATATTTTTCTAAGTCTATCAGCTCATCATTTCCTACATCACAGCAATATTCTGACCCAATCACATTCTATCTGGGATTGTCTATGAGAAGTGACTCACCCCCTCAATTTTCTGCATTCACTTTATTCTTGGCTATATAGATTTTATTTACACAAGGAAATTTAAATTTAAATTAGTCAAAATTATCCATCTTGTATTTCAACATTGCTCTCCTCTTATAATATGATTTAAAGTCTGATGCTACTGAGTCTAATTCCTTCAGATCTTTTCCCCCCAGTTTCCTTGAAATCCCTGACCCTTTGCTCTTCCAAATGAACTGTCATTATTTTTTCTGACTCAATAAGATAATGTTTAAGAAATTTAATTCAGACAGTATTAAATAAATAGATTAGGTAAAATTGTCCATTTTTTTTGTTATATTAGCTCCACCTACCTATGCACAGCAAATATTACTTTGTATAAAAGGTGTTTTGTATTTATATTTCTATAGCCCTCTGTCTGTTTTGGTAGGTATGCTCTCATTCTTTTTATACTGTCTAATTATTTTATATGGTCTAAAATTAAAGAGCATTGGTCTTGAAGTCAAAGGTCCTGAGTCCCAGATGTGAGGCCACAGACAACTCTCTCCCTGTCTCTAACAACCTTCACTTTTCTCTTTTGTAAGACAGGAATGGCAGTAATACACTACCTACCTCACATGTTGTTGTGAGGAAAGTGCTTTGTAAACTTAAAAGTGTTATATTGTACTTATTGTCTCCCACTGCATCACAGTATAAACAAACCCTCCACTCCAGCCAGGTCAGTTTTCTCACTGTCCTGTAAAAATCCTGTGTTAAAACCTCTTACCTCAAAACCCCATCGTTTAGCTCCTATCATTCCTCTGGCCTGAAGTAGCTACCCCCTCTCTCCCAGAATCACATGCTCCAGGTGGGAGAGACTCTAAAGGCCACCCAGTTGGCTCGCCTACTTGAGAAAGGATCTCCTCTACAAGATGCAGCCTGTCTTCAAATCACAATTCTACTCTCCCTTTAAGGCTCAAGTCTGCCTCTTTCCTCCAAGAAGACTACTGATATTTCTGACCAACAGTAAACTGAAAATGACTTACATGCCTCAACATCCCTTATTTAACCCTTGATTAGGTCTTTATTCTTTTCTTTCTTTCTTTCTTTCTTTCTTTCTTTCTTTCTTTCTTTCTTTCTTTCTTTCTTTCTTTCTTCCTTCCTTCCTTCCTTCCTTTCTTCCTTTCTTTCCTTCTTTCTTTGTGAAGATTACTATTGTCTTTGACTAGATAATCCAGCCTCAGACACCTACTAGCCGTGTGACCCTAGGCAAGTCACTTCTATAAAATAAGAATAAATAACTTAATAAAATAAAATTTAAAAAACTTCATCTGTAAAATAGGGATAATAATATCACTGAACTCCCAAAGAGCTGCCAAGATCAAATGAAATAACTGTAAAGTGCTTAGCACAGAACCTGGCACACAAGTCCTATAAAAATGTTTGTTGTAACTGTTAATTATCTTCCCAAAGTCAGCAACCATGACCCATAGGACCCAGCAGGACCTGTAACATATGCTTAATAATTTGAATCCATTATACAAAAATGTTCATCACCTTCTTATTTGTAATAAGAATTTGAAAACCAAGCACTTGTCCAATGATTGGAGGATGACTGAACGTAGTGTGATATATGGATAATGACAAATATGAAGAATTTATAGAAGCATGGAAAATGTGTAGGAAGCAAGGAAATCAAAGCCAAAAAACCCCCAGCATACATAACTAAGAAAATATATGTAATGATTACACCAAGAGCCAACAAGACTTTAGTCAAATACCATGAATTGTATTATTACTAAGTTTTTAAAGTTAAAAAAGTACACCCATCTTTTATGTTCACAACAGTCTGTTATGGTAGTAGAAAGTAACTTGTGTCTGGGTCAGACATCATGCTACAAAATGGCTTTGTGCAACTGTTTTTGTAATATCAACTTTGTAAGGGAATTTTGGCTGTTTGTTGGACAGTGTTTGCTTCATCGGAACAAAAATGTGACCAAATAATCTTTTAAACTTTAAGCTAAATAAAATTCCACTGGTTGATTTATTGATTTGTGTCAAAGTGGACAGAACCTGGAGTCAGAAAGACCTGAGTTCAAATCCAGCCTCAGATTTTATTAGATGTATGACTGAGCAATTCTTTAGCTGTTTTCTGCCTCAGTTTCTTCATCTGTAAAATGGGGGTGATAATAGCACTTATCTCTTAAGGCTGCTGTAATGACAAAATGAAATAACAATTACAAAGTACTCAGCACAGTGACTGGCACATAGTAGCCACTATATAAATGTTAGCTATTTATTATTATAACCGTCAACATCATCAAAGAAAAGTCTTCACCAAGGAACTATTGCTATAAAGCTCTGGGCTGAGTACTCTGCAGAAAGAATTGTATAGATCCAGGCTACTGGGAACTGGTAGTCAAACACTGGTATAAATCAGCATAAGGGAGGCATTCCCTTTATCCAAATAAAAATAAGAAGACAGGACCATCACTAGTTAATAGAGCAGCATCCTATGCACAGTGGGGTAGAATTTTTAAATGAAGCCAAAGGATTTGGGGGATGGAAGTGGACGTTGGTGAAAGCTATACCCAGAGTATTACAAACTGGGGTGATTGCTCCTCGTCCTTTCCCCCTTCCACATCCCTTTTCCCTGCTCTACACTGCCAGAGGCTGGACAGTGGTTGAGAAAGACAAGGAATGGGGTGAATCAGCTTAGTGAGATGATAGCAATCAGAAAAAAGAAAACAAAAACAGTACGACCTGCGATTTATATCCATAAAGTAATTGTGACTGCTGTGTGTATCACACTTTGCAAAATACTTTCCTCAGCACTGTATGTGGAAATAATATTAAACCGATTTTACAGATGATGAAACCAAGGCTCCCAGAGGTAGCCACTTCAAGAATGGAGTTAAATTTTGGAGTCAGGATTCATCAGAACTAAATAGGTCCCCTAAGTCCCGGTCCAGCATTCTCTTGTCCCTCGGTCAAACCATAACTTCAGGGCATCACATCACACCAAAGCAAAGTGAATGGGACCATCTTTCTGTTTTCACGCATCCTCTTCAGGCCAAAGGTTGCCTTTTGGTGACTTCTTCTGGACTGTCCCTCATGCTCATTTTAACCCAATTTCACTTGTACCCAAATATTGAGAGGGAGCAGGGTATAGTGGAAAAATTCTGGATTTGGAGCCAGAAGACATGGGTGGGCCCAGAGGCCCAGTGACTCTGCCACTTCCTACCTATGTGATGTTGAGGAAGTCACTTAAATTCTTTGTATCTCAGTTTCCTCATCTGTAAAATGAAAATTCTGACTTAGATGATTTCTAATGTCCCTTCATCTGAAAAATCTGTGATTCCTCAAGTCCCAGCCTGGGGGATGGCTCTGAACAGAAGAATGTTCCAAGGACAGCCCTGCATGCAGAGGTCCAGAGAAACTGAACCAGAAGTTCTAAGCACACCGGTTTCCAAAAGAACTGAACACTATGCAACATGCATTACAGCTCTATTTCTATAAAGTCTCTTTTAATATATCAAGGATAATCAGATCCCTATTTCCCATCCAGGAATAGCCAACAAGAACCTGTTAAAACTTTCCCTTTATCTAAATAAACCATATTATGGAAGGCAGCATGATTTAGTAGGAAAAAACAAAGCAAAACAAAACACTGGACTTGAAGTTTTACTACCTACTGCCTGTGTGACCCTAGCCAAGTCTTGTAACTGCTTCAAGTCTCAGTTTCCTCAATTGTCAAATGGGAGCAGGGAGATAGATTAATGCCATCCTTTTAGCTCTAAATCTATGATCCTGCAAATCAGGGGAATAAGCTTCTACGTTGTTTTTTTCAGGCCTCCTATCTGATTCTCTAAACCTGCGTCCAAACTGGACTGCCTCTGTAGTTTCAGAGTGTTACACCTTCCCCAGTCTGGAGAAGCTGGACCTCATCAACAGGAGTATAAATGGGCTTTTCAGAAAATACTGAATAAAAATGATCCTGGGATTTTTCTACCTCTCCCCCTATACCCTTCCCCCAGCCCTTAAAATCTAACTAAATAGCTGACAAGAGGAAATGTAGTTTACTAACGAGAGAGATTGAGAAAACATGCACACCCTGTGTATTAATGAAATTTATGAGTCATAGCTATCATAAGAAAGTGTTTTTAGTTGACTTCATTCACCACTTCCTTTCTTCATATTAATTTCTCCCAACAGCCCACTTATCTTCCCTCTTGGAGACCTGCCCACCATTACTTTCCCTGATACGGCTGTATCTATAACAGGCTGATGTACTCAACTGCTGGGACTGCAATGCAGCCCTGTTCCCTCCCGTTCTTACTCCAGCACTCACAAGTTACTCTCTGTGGCTAATCAAATGTCAAAACAACCTCCCCCTGTGATTTGGGGGGGCCAGAAGTAGACAGATATTGGAGGCTAACAGAGCAGAGTAGGCCCTGCTTGCTTGGGTGAGAGGAGGCAATGAGATTCTCCCAGATGTGGTGATATCAGTTACAACTGGCAAGGGCATTTACTGAGAAACAATTGCTCTCCGGTACATTTTTCTTTGGGGTGTGTGTGTGTGTGTGTGTGTGTGTGTGTGTGTGTGTTCTGTGTGTGTTTCTGTGTGTGTGTTTCCTTTCTGAAAGGAAGGTGCTGCACGATGGTGGCCACACTGTTGGCTTTCTAACTCTTTTTGGTTACACTTCTCTCCATGTGTGTACAGAAAGGGCACTAGATCTGGTGACACAGATCTGAGTTCTCATCTGGAGATGGGCTTAGGGACTCCCATAGAAATGGGAATTGTTACCATTACTATTACTCCAAGACTTTGAGTGTATTCAAAAGTTGAAATGGCAGGTGCCACTTAAAAAAAAAAAATTAACCCGTTTTTTTCTCCAAACAGAAACATTTTCCAAACCAGGAAATTATGTTTGACTGAAGTCCCAGTGATGAATTAACTTGGGAAATTAGGCCCCATAGGTTTTTTTCTTCTCAAATTGAATATTAAGTATTTTTGGAAATAGCACAAAGTGGTGCTACTTTGAGCAGCAGCGTCTCCAGTGGCCCCCACTTTCTTCCCCTCACTCAGTTGTTTTGGTAACCATGGCCTCCAGTACAGTCATCTCAGATATGACGAAGGTCCTCAGTCCCATGAATGCATGCAGTCATTCATACTAGAGAAGGCAAAAAGAGTGAGAAGATCAGGTTACTCTATTTAGTGGTGCAAGCTCTTACGGGCAGAACTGACTTGGCTGAAGACTGGAGGGTGAATACCTCAAACACCCCTTGCCTTTTAGTTGTGGATAAGAACATGTGTATTAAATGTCACACAGTGAGAACCAGCCAGCTGATCTGGGTTTGAAAATCAGTCAAGTCTCAAGATTCCACCAACTCCTTACTTGGACCATTAGTTCTGCCACCATCCTCATACCCCAGTCCCCCAACTTTCCATTTCTGGCTCAAGGATTATTAAATCAATACAATGGCGAAGGGCCTGACAATCTACCACCATCCAATGACTCCATTCAGAATCTCCGTAATTGTTCGCTGTAGGTTTGCCTACACCAAAATTCTCTGCCCAGACCACTACTCATATAGCTAGGATTTCTACAATGCCTTCCTTTGTAAAGAATGTTATATATGTTATCTCATTTGATCGTTATAAAAACAGGTGCTACTACTATCCTTATTTTATAGGTGAGGAAACTGAGGCTAAGAGATGTTAATTACCTGCCCAACATTACACCACTACAAAGTGTTGGAGGCAGGACTTAAACTCCAATCATTCTGATGCTAAACCCAACATTCTATCCAATGGGCCACCCAACTGCCTCATACTCATCTGTTTAATATTCTTCCTCCTATGTCCCTATCCTGTGCTACCCTGTCATTACAATGTACCTTCTGGAAACCTGTTCCATTGATAACAAATTGTCCTTCATAGTAGACCTGTACCTTCCTCCCAGAAATTACTTTGTGTATATTTTGTTTTTAATTTTTTCCATATGTGTTACTTTCTCCACCCTTCTATATGCCCTCTGGATCCCTGGTTCTATTGTTAACAAATTATCCTTGATATTAGACCTGTGCTCTTCTTCCAGAAACTCATTCATTCATTCATATGTACATGGTAATATGTAATAAATAATTGTATATAATTATATATCTATAGAAATTTTCTATGTACATGATATCGCTTTTCCCATTCTATAAAATGTTATATGTTTTTATTAATTTCCTCAAAAGATGCTGCACTTTGTGAACTTTAAAGTGCCATGTAAATAGGAAGCGTTATTATTTTTATGGTTATAAGTTCTGGTGGGATGTTTTTTAGTCCCCTGAGTCAAGCACAGGCTACTGTGTGCATAGATACTTAGTAAATGCTTATGAGTTTAATTGAATTATATTAGAGTAAAGAATTGCTGGAGGTCATTCCATGCTGAGCAACCTATGTACACCACCTTTGTCAGGATGCTGCCAGCCAGGATCTGCTGCTGCGTCTCCTATGATACCCCCTATAGACAAAAGACAGCACAAAAGAGGACCAAGTGTTCATCTTCTGAAGTCATAGAATGTGTGCCAAGCTTCTGGTACCTGTTATCTACTGACTTGTAGAACTCTCGCCCTTCTTTCCCCAAAGAGTTCAGATGTCAGTCAGACATCAAAGATGCCAAGGTCATCCAATGCATCCTGGGCCATCACCAGTCATCCTGACTTGTGTCCTGCCACTGGATTTCAATGACTTTGGAAGAGAGAGTGAAGCTGAGAATTTTGTGCAACTCTGCCTTACTTAAATCTAATTCACACGTGAGTCAAGATATCACGGCATGATGTCATTGATTCTCTGAAAATGAAGGCCAAACAACAACCCATTATGTTACTGCTGTGCTGCTTATCATGGTTAGAGCTCTTCAGTTTATTGAATGGGCTGTAAGTGAGTGAGTTGCAGTGGAAGTGCTCAAGCATGGGACTTCAAGGATGGGGGAGAAGGAGGGGGCAAGATGTACTGTATTCTTTAAAATGATGAAAGCACCAACAACCCTCTTCCTTTCCCATCTACTCTGTCCCTCTGCCTATATTGCCCATTTTTATTCAGGCAGTACTTCTCTTATTGTTTGTTTAGTTCTGTGTATAAATGGAGGATTATGGAAATGATTCCTTTTGCTATCCCCTCCCTCTAGGCATGCATGTAGAATAGGGTCACTAAAAGGAAATGTTTTCTTTTTTCTTTAAATGGAGGGAAAAAAATAAGAAAAATATCTTACCAAACTGAAGGGGTATGTGTACAGGAGTGGTGGTGGTGGTGAAATGTGTCTTCAAAATGTAAACATCCTTGTTGTGTAGTTGTGTCCATTTAGGGGGTTTTCTTGGCAGAGATACTGGAGTGGTTTGCCCTTTTGTTCTCCAGCTCATTTTATAGATGAAGACCCAAGGCAAACAGGGTTAAGTGACTTGCCCAGGTCACACTGCTAATACGTGTCTGAGGCTACATTTGAACTCATGAAGATGAGTCTTCCTGATTTTAAGTCTAATGTTCTATCCACTGTACCACCTAGCTGCTAAATACCTTTGTTCTGCCACCATTCTCATACCCCAGTCCCCAACTTTCTATCTCTTGCTCGGGAATTATCAAATCAATGTTAACAATACAACCATGAAGGGGGTGACAATCTATCGTCATCCAATGGGTCCTAGTTGGGTTTGGACCACACCCTAGCTGCATTTGATTGCACATAATGTCTAATTTACCTTTCTGACTGTATCTCATACTGCCTTCATACATGAAATCTCTAGTTTATTCACTCTGATTTCTTCAGTGTCCCTGAAAACACTTTTTTCATTCCCCTTTTGGGAGCTCTGCATATACCTTCCTCCCTTAAGTGTTCTCCTCATCTCTATGATCAATATTAGTCACACTCACTCTTTCACCAGGGTACCAGTTCCAGGACCTCCTCCATGAAACCTTGCCTGATCATACCAATTCAGCACAGTCTACTTTCTCAGGATACTTGCAGCACTCTTTGTATGAACCTCCCATTTGGGACTTACTAGATGTTATCTTGTATTAGCTATGTTTTCATGTGTCCATCATACCTATCACATGCCCTATCACATGTATTGCCTTCTTTTGTCCTTCTTTGTAGTCTCCAGAAAGAGTTATAGAATTTGGTAAGTCCTTCCTGGAATAGTTATCCATTGAGTGATTGCATTAAGATAAGAATGCATAAATTATATAGTTAATGCTTGATTATCTATATGAAATAAAAAGGGTATGTGGGGCATTCAGGGAGGACTAGCACTTCTGGTATAAGGCCTTGCTGGGTTCTTTTCAGGACTGTTCATCCCATTCCGTATCTAGCTTTCACTCAACTTTCACATTTGGCTCCAAGAAGCTATAGCATGCACACTGGTTAAACCATCTCAGCAGATGGGCTAAACCAGGTTGAGGATAAAGGCCTCAAACCTGTTGATAAGTTAAAGGAATGTCTACCCAAAGCATGTGAAGTCTCTCCCTGGTAGAACGGGTGGATGAGGACAATTTGTTCCAACAGTCATAAAGATGGCTGCGCTATGGGAGGCTTTGAGCCTGGTCAGACATCAAAGATGCCAAGGTCCTCCACTACATCCCAGGCCATCACCAACAGACTTGACTTTTTCTTGCCACTGGACTTCAATAGCACTGGGAGAAAAAGTGAGACTGATGATTTATGCAACTCTGCCTCACTAAAATCTATTTCACTAGAAAGTCAGAACATGACCCAGTGATATCACTGGTCCTCTTGGAAAACAAAAGATGAATAGCAACAACCAAATGAAGTTATTGACGCTATTCAAATATCAAAGAGAAAACCACCCAAAAGTAATTTCTTTAGGATTTGGGAAAGCATTTTTTTTTTTATTGTTGGAGTGGGTAAATATTTCGTGTGATGTTTGGCTCAAGTCAAAGGACTCAGTGATACGACCAAGAACTTCCACCCTGTTCTCCCTCTTTCCTAAAGTACCTATTTTCACCCTCATCACAACTCTGTGAGGAAGATACTACAAATATCATACCCATTTTAAAGATGAACAAACGGCTTCCGGTTATGTGCCTCATCTGTGGTCATAAAGCTAATAGAATATGAACTCTGAGATTCCTGACTCTGACACTGGCATTTTGTTCACTCCCCTCAGAGCTGCCTATGACCACAGTAATTGATAAGTAAAAGAGTCAGGATTCAAACCCAGGTCTCCCTTGCAAGATCAGCAGCTCTTTCTACTATGTCACTAAGGCCTCTAGTACAAAAGCAGCCAAATCAATGAAATCGTCCTTTTGTGTTGCTGATTTGTCTTGCTAATTCACCCTGTTCCTATTCCTCTAAGAAGACAACTCAGCATGTGTAGAAAAGAGGCTTCCAGATCCCTAGGGAGACTGTAGAAGGCAGTTCATAAGGAAGTCACAATATTCACAATAGGAATTTATGACAAGATGCTGGCAGTTAGGCCTAAAATCCATTCTTAATTCCCCCTAGGTTGGGAAAACCCCCTTGTCAGGTCACTCCAGGCTCTCTGAAGTTGTTTGCCTTTCTCTTGTTTATACAGTGAGGCTCTGTCTAGAGCTGAGACTGGCCTCCCACTTCTAAGTGCAAATAGTCTGCTGTGTACATTGGGCCCCTCTGAAGAGTTGTTTTTGGTGAAATACTAGGTTTTTAAATACTTTACTCCATGTTTATGTTGGGAATCCTATAGATTCTCTTCCATACACTCCTTTCCATAGCTAGGGATTAATATGTGATCATAGACAGCCCAGCCCTCGCTCTGGTCTTGATCCATAGTAGACACATGAGTGCACATTGAGTCCAGACCTGGACTAGAACCAGTTAGAAAACGAATCCCAGACCCCTAGGAGCTTAGAGTCTACTTGGGAAGAACAGGCTACATACATAAAAAGTCCGTTAACAAATACAAAGCAATGTAGGTTGAATGCCAAAGGAATGGTACCATAGCAAACAATGCCAGAGAGTGTATATTGAATGAATGAAGGATGAGCAAATGGATTGGGGGAAGGGAATAGAAAAAAAAACTAGAAAAATTAGATATCAGAATGACATCAGCCAGGGAACATTTAGAGGAGGGGCAAATAGCTCCTATTTATCTCAGTGGGCCCTGACTGCATGTTGTATTAGTAAATGGGACAAAAATTGATCTTCAGCAATGCTCCTGAGTCTTTGGTGGCACATAGTAAGCAAAGTCGTAATAAATGCTTTTCATTCATCAAGAAAGACAAATGTATATGAGGTATATTCTGTTTAAGAAAGCAGGAATTGTAGAATACATTAGAGGAAAATTTCCAACAACCAAAATGAGATTATAATCTTTTTTTTTTTTTTTTTAGTCTTGGCACTTGAAGGAATAAGCTACAATCACAGAAAAAACTCACTTAAATAAAACACTTATTCCTGGATGGCTGCAGACAAATGACTCGTTGCTTTATTCTAAATTAAGTTAGAGTCTTTGTTCTCATTTAAATAGACAAGGTAAGAATGGGGTGGGGAGGGGTGGGAAGTGATCTGAGTATGAAATGACCCTTCCTCTTCCTTCCCCTGGCCATTAGTCAGCTCACTTCTAGGTTAAAGTTGAGACTTCAAGGGAGGGCCAAAAGTCACTGTCAGTATATTTTGCTTGGAGTCAAAGCCACCCAAATGCTACAAGTCCATCCATCCCAGCTCTGCCTCATTTTATCAGATCCTGTTCAGCCCTTTTGTATATAAAACACAGACAGATCCATCTCATGTGGTGGCAAATAACAGGATACCTGACAGGGCTAAGATAGCCCTGCACATCTTGAATATCACCCGGCTTCAAATGAGCATATTAAACATGATTTATTTAGTGAAGGAACAAAATAAGGGATTTGTCATCATTTTAAAAGATTAGACTGTTTCACTGGGGGAGAAAGGGAAAAAACTAAAAGGCACTTTGGAGATCTAGATTTCCTTTGTTACAATCTCCCTCCATTGTATAAAATACAGAATCTTAGTATTTTTTAACATTTTTTCCATTGCAAAAAAGAAAGAAATAGAATAGGAGAAGCATAAAGATAATCTCAGAATTTGCTCCTCATCTTACTGGGTCCAGTGGGGACAAGGAAAATCATTGCCCTGTGACCAGCCTTCTCAGTGCTCTCCTAGGAGAGGAGGACCTGACAGGGTTATTCCAAAGGGGCAAGGCTCAAAGGATCATGAGTTATTGCTAATATGGCCCCTGACTCACACTACCTCTGGAAGGTTCCAAACATCTCAGACATTGCCCTTTCTCTCAGAGCATGCTACATGGGGAGTCAGGAGACCTGGAGCCAACCATCTCTGCAATAAAGTTGATGTTTGGTTAGGGATTGGACTTAAGATATTTCATGTCTATATGGAATTTTCAAGGGAGGAAATGCCCTCTACCAATACCAATCAGCACTTCCTCTTAGAGAGTTGTCTAGAAAATTGTGAGTTTTCAACTTACCCCAGCTTACACAGATAGTACACAACAGAGGCCTCAAACTAATTTTATCACCTTAAGAAAATCATTTAAGGAGCAGTTAGGTGGTACAGTGGCTAGAGGGCTAGCCCTAGAGTCAAGAGGACTTGAGTTCAAATCCAGCCTTAGACATTTAGCATCTGTGTGACCCTGGGCAAGGCATTTAATCCTGATTGCATCCAAAAAAGAAAAAGAAAAAAAAGGAAAATCATTTAATCCCTCTGGGTGTCAGTTTCTTCATATGTCAGAGGAGGGGATTGTACTAGGGACTTTGAGTTCCCCTTCTAGCTCTAAGAGTTTAGTTGGGGAAACAACACATGAACTTAAAAAAACTTGTCCAAAAGTAAACAAGGGAAGATGGAAATCATCACTGATGAGTCTAATAGAAGTCCCAGAGGACATCCGGATTGATTGCCAGATGAGTCTTACAGATAATACTGGACTTTTACAATTTAAAGCCTTTGAGTGTAATTGAAAGAAAAGGTATAGAAGAGGGAGAGGAGAGGAAAGGAGATAAGACAGGATTCTCCCCTTTCACTCTCTTTGCTCTCAGAAAAAATCTGACTCCTTTCCAATGAGTCTCCTCTGCCTGCTCTGCTCCTGACTCTCTGGACTTGGTTACCCTCTGCCCCTGGTCCATCCCTCCATTGGTGAGTTCCTCTTGGAGTCTCCATTTTGAGAAAGTGTTCAGACAAGCCAACCTTCACTCCTCTCCAGCTCTTCTCTTGACTCTGTATTTCATCACTGCACTTGCCCAAATGGGTACCCTGCACCTCCTCCACTTTTCAGCTCCCTTTCATGTGTTACCGCTGGTGCCCACATTAGAAACTCCTTGAGGTCACGGACTGTCTTTCTATTTGCTTGTATTTATATTATTAACCTTAGGATAGTCCCTGGTAAACAGCTGGCATTTAATAAACATTTTCTATTAACTTGATAATGCGATGGGAATGGCTGAGAACAGCTTATACCTATCATTACTACTATTATTAACTCCCTTCTAAATGAGCTTCATACTTGGTTCGTAATCATCCTGTGAAGTAGGCAATAAAAGTATCATTATCACCATTTTATAGACAAGAAAACTTAGTCTCAGAAAGATTAGGTGACTTACCCTTAGTCATACAGTCTTTTCAGTAAATATACCTTTGTTAAAGCTTTTAAAAAAATCATAGTAATTACTTGGGCCAGGATTCCAACACAGGTCAAAAGTTCAAGATTCTAATAATTTTTATATTAAACAAGAAAAAAGTCATTAAATTGAGAAAGAAATTCAAAGATCACTCACCCACTGCTTAAGGTGAAGTCATAGAGTTCTAGTGGGAGGGAACCTCAGATAGAATGTAGCGTCCAACCTTTGCATTTGACAGAAAAGGAATGAAAGGCTATGGCTACTAGTCCAAGGGTGGTGAACCTTAAGGCCAACATGGCCTTAAGGCCTCAGGTTCCTCAGTCCTAGACTTGTCCATTACCACAGTATGTGCTATCTAGGATTCAAATCCAGATCCTCTGTCAACAAGTCTAGAACCCTTTTGGGAGAACCTATGTGTATGTGTGTGTGCTCATGGACTCCAGCACCACCCTTACATCTTGTCCCAAGTGTTGCTGCCTATTAGCTGATTTATGGTAAATATTCAATCTTTTAGTGGGCTTTGAAGAGCTACCATGGCAGCTCTTCCTTTCCCAAAGTCTCCTGAAGACTAGACTTTAAACCTCAGGACCTTTCAAGTTTTCCAGTTATTCCTCCTTTACTTGGATAATCACAGGGGAAGACAAGAGAAGGTTGCCTACCCAAAGACATTAAAGACCATTTAAGGATCCTGTCTTCTTGCTTCCCAGCAAATCCCAGATCACTGGTGCTTTGCCTCATCAATATACCCCTCTCACATCAATAGAGAAGAGAACACTCACCTGTACAATCAGGAGAATGATGGGAGCCAGTGTTCTATAGAACAGGGATTCTTAACTCTATTTGTGTCATGGACAACTTTGACAGACTAAAGGTAAAGATTATAGACCCCCTCTCAGAAAAATGTTTTTAAATAATTGAAGGAAATGCTAAATTTCTATTAGGAGAGAGTGAAAATAAAGATTAATTCCACCCCCACCCCCCCTATTAAATTGAATCCCCTGGAAACCATCTCCAGGTTAAGAACAGTGGCCATAAAGGCTTAAGGTTTAAAGGGGCTTTACATAAAGTGTCCCATTTGCCCTTCACAACAACCCTAGGAAATTGGTACTACTATCTCCATTTTACAGGCTAGAAAATGGACAGGAAGAAGGAATAAATGAGACCTTTGTCTAATTTATTTTGTATGCTTAATTTATTTGCCTACTTTATTTACTTTGTCTAGTGTCAGGGGTTCCATTTGAAACTGAGGTGCTATGCTCCAAGTCCAGTACTCTTTCAACCCCAGCTAGGTTGGCTCTGGTTAGAGTGCTGGGCCTGGAAGTCAGAAAGAACTGAGTTCAAATCCAGCCTTAAATACTTACTAGCTGTGTGATTTGGGTGGATCACTTCACCACTCCCTGCCTCAGTTTCCTTAACTGTAAAATGTGGACAATAATAGCACGTACATCCCAAGGTTGTTGTGATGATCCATTGAGATGATATTTGTAAAGCACACAGGGTAATGCCTAGCATATAGTGGGTACTTAATAAATCTTGGCCCTTTCCCTACCTTCATGTTACCTTCCTCAAAGAATGCTACCTGACAGATCTGAAAATGTCAGGGACTATAAATCATTACAAAGCTTTTGTCATTGGGTTTTTCCCCCAGTGAAAAAATAGGGGAAGGTGAAAAGGAAAGAAAAATCAACTTTTGTTAATTAAAAAAATAAAATAAAAAAATAAAAATAAATGAGAAAGGTCAAGAAAGTGCTATCCTCATAGGCCCTAGAAGACGGAATGATAAATTGAAAGAACTGAAAGAAACTTAAACAAACATCGAATCTGATCTCCTCATTTGATCAATTCAAATCATTCATTCTTAGATCTCAAAAGGCCTTTATCCCAACTCTCATTTTGCAGATGAGGGAACTGAGGATCAGAGGGGGAAAGAGCTTTGCCCAGCATCTTAAAATTTAATGATCAAGCCATGACTAGGACCCTCGTTACCTGACTTCCAGTATGATCCCCTCTCCAGTGAACCGCACTGCATTTCTCTCAGTAAGGAAACTGAAGTCCAATGGAGGTGAAGGGTTAATTTTTTTTCTTCTAAGGAAAATTTAAAAAAAAGTCAAATGGATAGACTCCCTGCTTGAGCCACTAAACTAATTAATTGCTTATTTTTCAGTGGTTTTATTGGGTAATATAATGCATTATTTTTAGCAAATTCCAGTTTTAAGAAAATAATTACCTAACTTCTATTTTTCTCCCAAAGTTGAATAATTCCTTCTTCATTCTTCAGAGACATTAAGCATTTTCATGAGGGCTGCTGCATCTCTGTAATATGCAAATAAAGTCACTATGTAATTACTAATAAAATGCTTACTGAAGTGACAAATTTTTACTCCCCAGCAAGTTAAAAAAAAAATAACCTCATTTCTTTTTTCAGGATCCTTTAACCTTGCTTAGTTATGTTCATTGCTAGTTGTTTCACGGTCATTTAAGAAGACAACTCAGCCAATATGCCTGCCCTGTTGGGGGATCAGGCCTCCTGGGAATCTGTCTTCTCCTCCTTGCCTACCCCATTCAATGGATTCTCCATCCCAATCCCCACCTCCATATCCTTGGCCTACCATATAGCTTTAAAGTATTAGCCTCCCCAAAGTCCCAGGGAATTGAGAGCACATGGACAGAATCACTCGTGAGATCTCAGGGAATTGGCTTGGGATAAGAGTCTGCAAATTTGTTTAGTTTTTGGAGCTGTGTCCAGAAGCTATCTTTCATAACTAATATTGTGAAGGCCACAAGGGAATGCAGGAAACCTATAGACACTAACTCAGGTACTAGAGAGGCTGATAATGAGTCTTCAGTTTTCCAAATATAAGTACCTAGCCTTGGCCTTCCTTCATGAGAGTATCCTGTGTGTAAGGCACTGTGCTATGTGCTTAGGACGCAAAGGTAATAAATGATTCAGCTCCTACCAGTCACCGAGGAATTAATGACTTAGTTCAAAATATTGGTTTGAAAGAGGAGATAATGAAGAATTGGAAATGTTGTCTGCTTTCTGCTGTCTACCTGAAGTTGTCCACTCCCAGAAGATCAGGATAGGTAAATTAATTAATTAATCCAATAAACATTTATTATTTGCTATGTATATAGTAAACCCTGGGCTGGGTGTTATAGAGATTCAAAGATGAATAGACTTAGTACTTGAGTACTTAGTACTCAAGAAGCTCACAGAAATCTTCCAATTATATTATATAGAGACAATTCACTATATTCATTCAGTGAGTGTTTATTAAATGCTCTCTATTTCATCTTCCATTCATTCAACAAGTTGCATAGTCATCTTGTGTCCTCCCCACAGCTATTTCTTCAAACCAGTCCCCATCCCCTGAGGCAATCCCTAAGTCTAGGCACAAGTTTTATGGAATTCTGACATCCTGGAAGCTCCTCCAAGGAGCTCTAGCTGCCTTATTTCAGCCATCATTGATATGCATAGCAGTCAGGATTACTACTACAGACAGAGTCAGAGCAGGACAGCATACAAGAGAAGCGTCTCCTCCTAATTCTTAAAAGCTATGCTTTGAATGTTTCTTCATCCTGGACCAGAGAGGTCAATGCTTTTTTGATGTTCTATTCTAGTACTGTCCTCTGTCTTCCTGTAAACTTCCACAAAGAAGGCATTGATTGTGATGAGAGTTAAGTTCTGAGCCCCAACTGGGTGCTTAAAATACTCTGACATTACTTGGAAGAGAGGGAAGTTATTCCCAATCAACAATGAAAGCCCTTTACTCTATCTGGACATACCAAAACCATGGTGTGTACCTTCTTACTGATACCTACAACTTACCTCAAAAACTCTAAATTTCACTAGGATATAATTCAAATGGGGATAATCCTATTCACTTCATCCACAGAAGCTTTAGGCACTGCATAGACTCTACAGGTTATATGCTGAAAGTTTCTTTTATAAAATGAGGGGCATATAATAATCACTTGGGATCTTTTGTGGAGAACAAAAGAACATTTTTCATACAAGATGGGGTCTTAATAGCTCAAATAAAAATAATCAGGAAAGTTGGAGGGTTACGGATCAGTTTCTTCAGGGCTTGAAGTAGTCCCCAACCCTGACTTCATCCCCATTTTCTGATGTTTGTTCAGTGAAATTTGGTTTCGGGAAAATAGCAACTGAATTTTCCTCTCAAGTGCACCAGCATGGATGTGTTCATCCTGTCCTCAGTGAGAGCAAACTCCAGAACAGACTTATTTACTGTTCTCTATTGGTTCTATTTCTGAAGCAGACCATCTCTAACCCCAAATCTCTTAGTTTCTCCAGGAATAGCCCAGCTAGATGGGCCCAGTCTTCTTTAATGGGTATTTATTGATGGAAGCTAGCTTCACATTTGATCTAAATGGCCTATACATGAGAATACCTGTTAGAATCATGGCCTCTTGTCTACATTTTCTATCCATTTCAACCATCTCTTTTGTCCCTTCCTATTTACACACCATGGCCAGGAAATGGCATGGCAGCCAGGTAGTAAGGAAGAGAGGAGAAAGCATATCTATCATGGTCCCATCTCCTTCCCACCCCTCCCCACCCCAACTTTGGACTTTACTCTTGGAAAGCTTGGAAAGACCTCCACATTTCCTGCTGACCATCTGGTCACGATGCCATCTACACTCTGGCCATCATCCTTTCTGCAATCCAGCAACACCGGCCGTCTTGCTCTTCTTTGAACACAACTCACTAGCTTGTAATTCCATTCCTTTTAACTTGCTCTCTCCTATGCTTGGAATGCTCTCCCTTTTTATCTTCACATCCTGGCTTTCTTGACTTCCTTTAACACTCAGATCAAATGATTTTCTTAAGGTGATAAAATCAATTTGAGTACTTCCTCTGATGTGTACTATCTGTGTAAGCCTATATAAGTCAAAAACTCACAATTTTCTAGACAACTCTCTAAAAGGAGGTGCTGATTGGTATTGGTAGAGGGAGTTTCCTCACTTGAAAATTCCATGTAGGAATGAAATATCTTAAGTCCAGTCCCTAACCAAACATCAACTTTGTTGCAGAGATGGTTGGCTCCAAGTCTCCTGACTCCTCATGTAGCATGCTCTTCAATGGCCCATGCTTCCTCGTTGAGAGAAAGGGCAATGTCTGAGATTTTTGGAACCTTCCAGAGGTAGTGTGAGTCAGGGGCCATATTAGCAATAACTCATGATCCTTTGAGCCTTGCCCCTTTGGAATAACCCTGTCAGGTCCTCCTCTCCTAGGAGAGCACTGAGAAGGCTGGTCACAGGGCAATGATTTTCCTTGTCCCCACTGGACTCAGGAAGATGTATCCTAAGGCATGATGGGGTGGTATTCTGCATCTTTAGAGGGAGGAGTTCCTGTAGAATAATGTCATTGGAGCCTTCAAGGACATCATACTCAAATGGGGGGCATAACATGAAAATAGCTATACAATAAAAATGAATGGTAACCTCAGAGGTAAGGCACTAGCAAAGCAGGGAGCAGGGAGAAGAGGGAGGATGAGGTACTGCAGAAGACCTTGAAGGGTAAGGAACTTGTTTTTGCTTTCTTTTACAGCCAAAGCCCTTAGTAAAGTGCCTGGCATTATAGAAAATGATTAATAAATGTTTATTGACATTGACTCTGGATTCATCAAGTCCTGCTTTACCCTAATCTCTCATCCAATAATTTGTAATGCATCCACACCTGATGCTCATCCAACTTTGGTTCTAACAGTTGCAATGGTAAGGAACTCACTACCTACCAAGGCAATCTGTTCTATTCTAGGATTTTGCAATGTTATCATTCATCTCATTTTCATCTTTCTCAATGGAATTCAGATAGAAATGATCGTTGAACAAGTTGGGAACGTGCTTATAGTCAGTTATACTTGATATTCCATAAACTTTTGTACAGCTCGATATGGCACAATTTATAATTGAATAAAAGTATTGGGAAGAGTGCTTCTCTTCTCTAGATTCACTGAAGGCATCTCTGGGGCATCCCCACTAGAAGACAGGATTAAGGGGATGATATGAATCTCATACTGTTCTTACATCATTTTGATTTTTTGCACTAGGTTTCTATATTTTTAAGTGTTGCATATTCTAATTTCAGTTTGGAGATTATGAGTATTTGGTATGGTGACATCAATTAAAAAACAGTGCTCTTAGATTTTTATGGATTAATGTAAGCAATTGCAAGTCAGTTTCATTTGTGATAATGCTCCAGTTTCAATACAATTTATGTGATGACTTCTAAAGGGTACATGAGTATTGTTATAAACAATTTTTTGAAAACAAGGATCCTAAAAGGATTTTGGGGACACCCAGAGTACATGGACCACACTTTAAGAACTACCGAATTAGACTAAGATTTGCTCCAATACATTACTGATAAGCTCCAGTAATTATGAAATTTTCTTGATATTTACTTGAAATCTACCTCCGTAATTTCCACCTTCTTTTTGCCCTCTATAGGGACACCATTGTTTGAACCCAATTTCCATAGAGTTCCTTTCCAGGACCAAGAACAGAAATTCCATAAAAGTTTGTTGAATTGTAGGCAACTCTCTAAGACTCTAAATGGCGGATCAGCTGTGCCAGTCTGCCGCAAAAGAAAGAGTTTGCTCACTGGGAGTTCCCCCATTGATGAAATCACAGACCTGGTATAAAAACTAAATGTCAAAAGTGCATTCCAGAGATCATTGCAGGCTGCTGGTGAGCAAGAAAGGCTTCCTGGAGGAAGTCAAAATTAAGCTGGCGAAGTAGGATTGGGAGGCAGGCATGGAACAGGATGGTTATTCTATTTGGAAAGAAAAACATGAGCAAAGGCATAGAGGTGGAAAATTACAATTTACAATTACAAATTACAATTCAGGAAACCATTTTACAGTGAGGAAACTAAGGCAAAGAGAAAAATAAGGAGACTTGTCCAAGGTCACACCGATTGTGAGTGTGGAAAATAAAACTGGGAAGACAGGGAAAGGATCTTGAACTAGGGAGGTGAGTTGTGCTCTAAGGCAGGGGATAGAAGTCATGGGGTATGATAAGAGCATTGAATGTATAATCAGAGCTGGAATCTCAGCTCTGCTCCTTACTAGTTTACTTCCTCTCTCCAGACCTCAGTTTCTCCAGTTGTAAAATGAGAGGATTGGACTAAATCAGAGATTCTTAACCATGTGTCTTGAATCCCTTTGGCAGTCTATGTACCATATGAATCCCTTCTAAGAATAAGTTAAAGTACACAGGATTTTAAAGGAAACAAATCAGATTGAAATAAAGATGTATTTTTCCCCTTGCAAATTCATGGGCCTCCTAAAATCTATCCAAAGACCCTCTAGGCTAAGAACTCCCAGACTAGATGCCCTCTAAGGTTACTTCCATTTCTCATGAAATCTATTAGTGGAAGAGCCTGAAACCTGGGTCTTCTCACTCCATACCACCACAAAATCAACATGAACACTTTGCTTTTTATTTTCTTTCTGTTTGCCAATAGCTCCATTTTGTGTGATCATATTTTTTCCCTGGGATAAGTCTTTCTCTTATTTTCATTGGTAGCTGCTCCAAGAACCAATGATGCCTTGGAGGCAGTCCAGCATCTTCCTCATACACTGGCCTAATTGTTTGCTGCAAACACCTCCCATTTAAACCCTGACTCTCCTGGGAAAAGGAGTTTTCACGAGAATAATACCACTTTCTCCAAGGGTCTCATAATATGGAAGTTTGGCACTGGACTTCTATGGCTTTGAGGAAAGTCAAATGGACCGGTGATTGTTGCCCACTGAGCGTATCCAAGAAATGGCTGTGTGAGTATTTTTTAAATAAACTTTTTGAAATCCAAGAACTAGAGCATGTAAGCTTGTCACATTTCAGGAACATGGGGGAAACCAGTCATTCTGAATAGCAATGGCGATTATGACAGGTAGGAGGAAAGGGGTTGGATTATCAGGTTTTTCCCTTAAAATTCTTGGCATTTGGTTTGGAGTGCCTCCTTCAATTTAATTACTTTTTCCACTGGACCAGCTAATAGAATGGAAAATAATAAGAGTAATCCCTATTTTGCAGAGGAAGAAAATGAAGGTGGGGAGATTAGTGGCTTGCCCTTTATAATTACAATCTATGTGAATGTGTAAAATTTACTTAACCTCTGAGAACACCAGTCACTCAGTCAGCATGCACCTACTATATGCCAAGCATTGTGCTAAGTACTAAAGATACAAAGGAAGGCAAAAACAGTCTCTGCTCTCAAGAAGCTCAGAGTTTTCTCATTGATAATATCAGAGTATTGGAATAGATGAGCTCTAAAGTCTATTCTAGTTCTAAAATCCTAAAGTTTTACTTGTTCTTATCATAGTTTAGTAATTTTTCAGTCCTGTCTGACTGTTCATGACCCCTTTTGGAGTTTTCTTGGCAAAAATAATGGAGTGGTTTGCCACTTCCTTCTTCAGTTCATTTTACAAATGAGGAAACTAAGGCTAACAATAGGGAGTGACCTGCCCAGGGTCACATGGCTAGTAAGTATCTGAGGCCAGATGTGAACTCAGGTCTTCCTGACTCCAGACCCCAGGGTTGTATCCAGTGTGCCACATACCTGCCCATTTGTACTACACCCTATCTAAAATTACTGTGAGTGAACTTAAGCTAGGAGGAACTTGTTTTAGATTTTTCTTCATGGAAGAGAGAGAACAGAGGGGTATCCCTATCCAGAACTGTGCCTATACCTACCTTTTCTTTAGGACAGAGATTTAACTGAGTAATGAAGCAATATTTAGGTATTTTGGCAACAGACAGCTCCCCCAAACCAAGAAACTGCAAAGCCCTTCAAATCTGCTCTCCAGGACTGAAGTGTTACTCCTTATGGCAGAGGGAAACACAGGTTCCTGAGGAACTTTGCCTCTCTAAGGTTATAGATACTGCTAAAAGGCAATAAACTCAGCCATCTCTTCAACAGGAAGATTCTTCTTTCTCCAATCAGCTTCCTATAGCTACAGTACTCTCCTCCAGTCAAACAGCTCCTTGCATCAGCTGCAGAACCTATTAGCTGGATTCAACTCCTGTTGGCTTCTCTGTGTTCTACCTTTCACATGCTGCCACATTTTCCTCTCAAACTTCTCATCTTCTTGTCCCTTGTCTCTTCTAATGCTTCAAGTCAAGCCCTCCTTATCAATAGTGAGCCTAAAGGCCACAGTTCTATCATGGATAATACAAATAAACAATATGCAACTTTCCCTTATTTCTCAAAAGCCTGAAAAGTCGTATGTAAATGAGCTGGCAGATCTCTAGGCATCTCCTCAGTAAATTTGTTGGCTGGGCAGTTTTCTCTCCAATTCTCAGAAATGTCTTCAGTTGCTTTTGTCTTAGCCTCCCCAAGGACAGACTGTTTGGTTTTTTTTAATTTTTCTTTGTATCCCCAGCTCTTAGCACAAGGCCTGACAAGTAGAAAGTACTTAATAAATATTGACCTCCGCACTGAAATGCTTTTTTTCCCCCCTTTTCCCCTTTCAGCAACCAAAATGTGGATAAAACAAGGGTTGGGTATCTTACATATGAATATACTGTAATTCTCCCTCCCACACATTCTCCCTTAAGAGGTAAACTCCTGGAAGGCAGAATATATTTTGCTTTTGCTTTTGTTTTTTTGTGGGGGGGTTGTTTTTTGGGGTTTTTTTGTTTTTGGTTTTTTTTTTTTGGTCTTTGCATTTCCATCTTCACAGGAAACTTTGAAGTGTGGAAATTCCCTTCAACAATGCAAATCAGCAGTTTATAGTTTCAGGGAGTTGTCAGAAGCACAGAGAGTACTTGAATACTACATTCAGCGACTTACCTATTGTCTACAAGTTAATATGTGTGAGAGGCAAGGCTCAAACTTGACATTCCAGACTCCTAGGCCAGTACTCTCTTCACTACATTTGGCTGCATTGCATGGAGGAGAAGCTTAGAGTAATTGAATAATAATAACTCACATTGACATAGTACTTAAGGTTTGCAAAGTGCTTTGCATACATTGTCTCATTTGATCCTAACAAGAATCCTATGAATAGAGGCTGATGTAGCTCCTATTATAGAGCTCCCTGACTCCAATCTAGTCTCCTCTCCCATCCATCTTTCATAGAGTAGTCAAAATAATTTTTCTGCCGCAAAGATCTGACGATATCACTCCCCCACTCAAAAACTTTCAGTGGCTCCCTATAGCTTCTAGTTATAAAATATAAGGGCTAGTCTTGATCTTTAAAGCTGTCTACAATCTGGCATCCACCCACCTTTCTAGACTTGGTTCACAAACAACTCTCGTCCTACTCTGCTTCCAAACAGTTGACCTACTAGTTTTCTCCAGAACTCAGATTCTTTTGTTTTTGTCTCTGAGTTCCCACAGTCTCTGGTATATGTTTGGTGGATCTAATTCAGTTGAATTTCTGCCCCTCTATAACATTCTCCGGACCTAGAATTCATCCCCTTACCTTTGTCTCTCTGAATCCCTAACTTCCTTCTTGGTTTAAATCAGATGCCATCCACCTGGAGAAGAAGGCCCCTGGGATCCTCCCAGTTTGAGATACAAGTAGCCTCCTCAGTCTCCTCTTCTGTTTAAGTGGAGTACTGGAGTATTCTCCTCTTCCCTACACACCCACGAAGGAATCTCCTCCAGTGCAGGTATCTTCTTTAGCTCTGGGCCTGCACTCAGAATAATTGCTCAGTCACATCCAACCCTTCATGACCCCATTTGGGCTTTTCTTGGCAAAGACACTAAAGTGGTTTGCCATTTCCTTCTCCAAGGACTCATAATATGCTCTTAATAAATGGGAATTGAGTTAAAAGAGAGGCAAAAACAAAGCCATTTATGAGGCAGAATGGAATTTTATTTCAAGGCGAAGGGCCTTCTACAATCAGATAATCATTCTCTTAGTTTGTCTTCAGGTCCCCTATTACAATGCAAATACCCCCCAGGAAGGGCAAATCTTTTAGCAAGTCTATGAGTCTGTTTTCTTGAATGTAGGTTTTTATAATGGGAAGTGGGAGTGGGGGGAGCTCTGGGTATCTCAGAGGACCACATTTGACCAACAACCAGAAAAAGAGAAGGGGGAAATGGGCCCTGAATGGAAAGTCCCTGGAGACGAGAAGATAAATTTAAAGGACATTTTCCCTAAGGGGAATCCTAATTTCTAGGGAGCTCCTTCTTTACAAATGAATGCATGGGAGTAGGGGTTAACTCTTTATTCTCAGCTCCAGGAAAATTAAAGCTTTAGTTGTTTTGAATGCCTGGTATCCAGACCATTCTGTCTCTGTTTCACTGTGTCTCAGCCTCTGTCTTCCAACCTGTGTCTGCTGAGAGAATCACTAGAGAAAAACCTTTTGAAGTCATGAATGTACACATATATGCATGTGATCCTTTCAGATCATAGATATCACATCATATACCATAGTACAGAGAGCGCATATAAAATACATGTCACACAGACTATCAAATATAAAAAAAGAATGACTGCTATAAGAAAGGGAGAATTCCAAACAAATCAGTTCCCAGTCATTATCTCCCAAAAGAAAAAATTAATCAAATGAGAAAAAGGACCCTTTCAACAAACACTAATGTATATCAGTTGGTCCTTATTCTCTCTGGGGTAAGAAGACCTGAGTTCTAGTCCTGGCTCAGTTTCTTATTATCTTTGTGACCTCAAGTAGATCACTTCTGGTTTCATTAATGTCTTCATACATAGAATGAAGAGGTTAGAATAAATAATCTTTAAGATCTTTTCCTGTTCTGAAATGACGGTTCCTTTTCTTTCCCCTTCTGATTCTCTTTGCCAGTGGTGGCAACCTGTTTCTTCCTGGCTCATAAGCTCTGGAAGTTATTTTTAGGTAGAACTCTCAGAGCAGAAGGAAAGTCGATGAGCCGGCTCAGGCCTTTGAGGAAGGACGGAGCATGCTCCCCCTCACCTCTAGGGCAAACTTTTCCTAATGACTGGAGCCCTAGGGCAAGAGAGCCTTTCATTCCTATTCACTGAATAAATATTGACTGATCACCTGAAATTTGCTTAACACTAACTTAGGTTGGTTTCTTGCCCATCTGGAGTTCACAATCTAGTGGGAGAGAGAGGATATATGCATTTGAAATATTTAAGTAACAGTACAAAGGTTAAATAATAACACTAGAATTGTAGCTTGGTTTAATGGTTTGAAGGCCTTCCTTTTAGCTGGGAAGACTTAGGTTCAAAGTTCTGTCTCCCGCAGGTTTATCTTTAAGGTCTGAACTGGAATGCATTTAATAAGTGTGTGCTTGACTGATGTTTATGTAAGTTGGGAGAAGCAGGTTTCTTCTAAGTCTCTTCACATAGTGTATTTGAATACTAATTGCCACTGAATCAGCTATAATTGTGTTGTTATTGGTCTTGCTATTCTACTGATAAATATAATTATTACTGCATTATAATACAATGCAACTAAAACACATTTGCAATGTAGGGTCCTTGCTATTCAGCAATAAAACTAGGGTCTTAAAAAGGAGCTTGTTTTACTTTTGAGGAGGGACAGGAAAGAGAGAGTAGAATAAGGTGGGGCAGGATAGGATGGAGGGATATATAGTTAGTCTTTCACAACATGACTGTTATGGAAGTGTTTTGCATGACTACACATGTATAACCTATATTGAATTGGTTGCTTTCTCAGTGGGGGTGGATGGGGAGGGAGGAAGGGAGAAAACTTAGAACTCAAAGGTTTTAAAATGAATGTTAAAATTGTTTTTGAATATACCTGGGAAAAAATATGAAATATTTTTAAAAGGAGTCTTTTTTCAACTTAAAATACTATAAAATATGGTTTATTATTATTTTGCCAACACATGAGACCTTATACTAACAATTGAACATTATTATCTTCAAATTAGTCACCCAGGGAAGCCCTACATTTATTCCAACAAGAGCTTGTTCTTTGTTGGAATTCTTTCAAAATCAGTTCGTAAGTCATACACACACATGAAAAAATAATGGATCTCAATACCATATAGTAATATATCAGTACATGATAAGCAAAGTAGGCATTCAAAGGAGAGTGATATGGAGGAAGGCAGGCCAGTATGGGTGGAGATGGTCCAGGAAGAAAAGCTTCATGGAAGATATAATACCTGAGGCCAAGACTGAAAGAGGGAGAGGGTGGTACTTGGGGGAGGTGGGAAAATGTTCCAGATGTAGGAAATGTCAGGAAGAAAGTCACAATGATAAAAAAAAAATGATATTTTGGAGGTATATTGAGGACATGAAACAGCACCGCTAGAAAAGATTCATGAAGGGACTAATAGACAATAAAGTTGGAAGGATAGCTTGGAGACATGTTGTAGAGTTTTCCCTAAAGGGAACATGAAAGTAGGGTCATGGAGTTCAATGAGATTAGTTCATAGCCCTGAAACTGATGCTTAACTAATTGAACCAAGTGGACAAATCACTTCATTTCTCTGAAGCTGTTTCCTCCTCAGTAAAATGAGGATGATACCATTTTCACTAACTTCATAAAATAAGAACAAAATACTTTGCAAACATGATCTCTTATTCTCACATGCTAGGCTACAGAATTTGGTCATTTTCAAGCATGCCATAGGAGATGAATAGGTCAATGAACATATGAATGAACAAATTCAAAGACCACACAGTGATATGTGTCCTGGATTTGGGGTTAAAAAATATGTGTTCAAATCCCAGCTTTGGAACCTGGGTAAAAAAAACCTCACCTCTGGTCCTCAATCTCTCTCTAAAATAGAAGGATTAGATTAGATGGTTTCTAAGGTCTATTCAAACTCTAAATCTATGATCTCATAAATATCGAGAGGCATCATGGCCTATTGGATAGTGAACCAACCTTGGAGCCAGGAAGACCTGGATCCAAGGTCTAAGTCTGATGCATACAACTTGTGTGGTTCTGGATAACTCATTTAGACTCTCAGTGCTATGGGCAGCTGAATGAAGAAGTCAACTTGCACTGGTAGAAAGAATTTCCTCAAACGGGAATTCCTTATCCCAACTTGGGTTTATTCTCTCTTTATGAATGTTGGAAGACCTTGTCAGTCAGCCAACTGCATTAATTAAGCATCTACTATGTGTCTGGACCCCTTCTTCTTCCTCTACACTACTTTACTTAATGACATCATCATCTTCCATAGATTCAATTATTAACCTTATGCTGATGATTATCCAGCCCTAATCTCCCTGTTGGCTGTAGTCTCACATCTTCAACTGCCTATTATACATCTTGAATTGGATGACCCATGGATATCTGAGAATGCAAAGAAAGGCAAAAAAGTCCCTGCCCTTAAGGAACTTGCAATAGAATGAGGGAGTCAACATACAAGCAACCACATAGAAAACAATCTACATAAAGGATAAATTTGACATAATAAATCAAGGGAAGGTATTAGACTTTGGGTAGATCAGGCAAGGCTACCTGCAGAAGGTGGGATTTTAGCTGAGACTTGAAGAAAACCAGGGAAGCCAGGAGGCAGAGATGAGAAGGGAGAACATTCAAGACATGATGGGCAGCCAGTAAAAGATGTCTGGAGCCTAGAAATGGAATACCTTGCTCAAGAAACAATGAGGAAGTCAATGTCACTGAATGATAGCACATGGGGGTATAGGGTGTAAGGAGTTAAAAGGTTGAAAAGGTAAATTGAGGGCAGATTATGAAGTGCTTTCAATGCCAGATAATTTTATATTTGATTCTGAATGTGACAAGGAGCCACTAGAGTCCAGGAGTGACATGGTCAAACTTTTGCTTTAGGGAGATCACTTTGACAGCTTAATGGACTGAGTAAGGAGAACATTGTGTCAGGCTATCACAATAGTCCAGGCATGAGGTGATGCAGGCCTACACCAGGGTTGTGGCAGTGTCAGAGAGAAGGCATATGTGAGTGATGTTATGTTGGTGAAATCAACAGTCCTTCCCAACAGATTTGATCTAGATGGGGATGAGTGTGACAGAAAGGAAGCCATTAAAGATGACAACTAAGTTGTAAACTTGGGTAACTGGGAGGATGGTGGTACCATCAATAGTAAAAGGAAGTTAGGAAGAAGGGAGGGAGAAGAATGCATTCAGTTTTGGACATGTTGAATTTAACATGTCCATGAGACATTCAGTTCAAGACGTGAGACTGAAAGTTAGCAGAAAGGTTAGGGCTGGATAAGTAGATTTGAAAATCATCAGAATAAAGAAAACTGAGTCTATGGAAAGTGATGACATCATTAAATAAAATAGTACAAAGGAAAGAGAGAAGAAGGTCCAGGACAGAGTCCTGAGTAACACCCACAGTCAGTAGTCATGACCTGTAAGAAGATCTAGCAAAGGAGAATAAGAAGAAATGTTCAGATGGGTAGAATAAGAACCAGTAGGGAGTACTGTTGGGAAAACAGAGAGAAGAGAGAATTCAGGAGAAGAGAGTGATTGGTAAAGGCTGCAGAGATGTCAATAAAGATGAAGACTGAGAAAAGGCCATTAGTTTTGGCAAATAAAGATCATTGGTAACTATCTGAGAAGGAGAGCGATATATAAAAAACTCTAGTCTAGTCACACAGAATCAAGAGTGTAGGGCTCCCCCAGATTTTCCAAGATCAGAACAGCCAGGAAATCTAGTAAGAGAAGAACCAGTGGGAGTGGTATGTGATAGTTGTGTCTACATTTGTTTCTTTCTCCCATTTTTTCCTTCTCAGTCATATTTCTCCACATCCTACCTACAGACCAGAGTCATCAATAATTAGGATCAAGCGTAGAAAAATGTCCTATATTGGTATAACACATTTCACAGGGTTTGCAATTAATAGAGATTCTCTAATTCCAGTGACCTCATTTTACAGATGAAGAAATTGACCCACCCAGGAGGTCATTTTCCCAAGTTCACACAATCAGTAAGAACTCTGGGATTTGAACCCAGATTCTTAGAATATTAGAGTTGGAAGGGACCTTACTGATCAACTATCACTTGTCTTATTTTACAGATGAGGAAATAGATGCTCAGAGAAGACCAAGATCGAACAAAGAGAGTTCTAGCATTAGAACCCAGGCTTCTTAATTATCGGTCTTTCCACTAAGTTATGTTGGAGACCTATCATACCATGATATTTTGACTTTCCCTAGTCATGATAGAAGGTAATTGGGCAGGTAGCCTAAGAGAGACTAGATGCCATGATTTCTACTGACTCTGAGTCAGGATTGCTTACTTGCACTGTCTGCTCCAAGGTAAGCCTTAAGGCCAGTTACTTAACTTTCGAGCCTAGATTTCGCCTGCTGTAAAACATGCCTCGCTCTTCTCTCCCCTCCATAATATTTACCTTCTTCACATGGGTGTTAGAGAATTAATTAACGGTTTTCTGAGTGCTTTGAAGATGAAAAGCAGCATTCAAGTGGCAGGCTATTATCTATAGAATTAACACATAAAAACAACAGCACAGATTCCAAATGAAGGATGAAAAGCACTTATCAAGGTGATAAAGAGAAGCAGCCTAGGTGATTTGGCTTTTCCCTTTGGGGCTTTGCCTACTTAAGCTTCCCCAACAAATTCAATCCCAATCTTTAAGTAAATCTAAGTTGATCTCCACACCAACAACTGCCTCTATTTACAACCTGTCACCTTCCTCCCCCTTTTCTCCCACACAAAAAAAAAAAGTTAGCAAGAGGCATGGATTCATATTCATAGACTCTGAGAATTAAAAGGAATCTCAGGAATCATCCAGTTCAACCTGTACATGCCTGAAAAGTGCTCCTGTAGGCTCTGCTTAAGGGCTTTCTACTGATGGAGGAGCACCTCTCCTCAGTCCATTCCACTTTTACACAGTTCCAATCAATCAGAATTTATTAAATGCCTACTATATGCTAGGAATTGTGCTAGTACAGGCACCCCAGAGACAAAGGAAAGAAAGGCTCTCACATTCCACTGGAAGGCGCGTGTGTGTATGTATACATATATAAGATGGTTGGCTGTTGTCCTTCATTCTTGAAAAAGAACAAAATGACATGACTGTTGGAGCGAAGGTACAGTGTGTCCTACTGTGGCTGATCAGACCAATACAGTCTTGGGAGGCTCTGCCACAGGTTGGGTACAAAGAGTCCACGTGAATGTTTGCAGTAGAGATGTCTCTAAATTTGCACATTTCACATTTCTTTCGAGCTACTACAATTCTGCCTTGCTTGTGGTATACAGTGCCTTCTTTGATGCGGGGCTCACCGTGCTGGGCAGTTCTGTGCCAGTCTCCTATGAGATGCAATTCATTCCAAAGTTCTTCAGAAAGACCTTGCAGGGTCTCCTTATATTACTTCTTCTCACCAACATGTGAACACTTGCCCTGTGTGAGTTTTCCATAAAACAGTCTTTTAGATAAATAAACATTTGACATTCAAACAATGCAGCCAGTTCATTGGAGTTGCCCTGTCTTCAGTCAGGTTTGAATGTTTGGCAGTTCAGCCCATGAAAGGACAACCATGTTTGGTAACTTATCTCACCAGGTGAGCTTCAGAATCTTCCTAAAACAATTCAAATGAAAGCAATTCAGTTTCCCGGCATGGTATTAGTATCCTATCCAGGTTTCACAGGCATACAACAATGAGGTCAGCACAAAGATCTTCAGTTTGGTAGTCAGTCTAATACCTCTTCTCCTCCATGTTTTCCTTTGAAACCTACTAAACACTGAGCTAGGTCTGGCAATGCACATGCCAACCTCATCATCTATGTATGCATCCTTAGGAAGTGTACTGCCAAGTTAAGTACATTTATCCATGGCATTCAGTATTTCTCCATGGCTATAAGTGATGGTTCCATGTATGAATGGTGTGGTGCTGGCTAGTGGAGAACCCATGTTTTCTTGGTCTTGATTGTTAGGCAAAAATTAGCACAAGCAGCAGGGTTTGCTGAGCCCTTTCCAAGGCTGCTTTCCACCTTTAGGATCCACCTGATTCATTCAACTCTTGCCTGTGGCTCCAAAAAGGCACACCATTGATAACAGTTACAGCAAACTGACTAAACCAGGTTAAAGGCCTCAAACCTTTCTGTGAGTTAAAGGAGTATCTACCCCAAGCATGCCATGACTTCCCCTAAGGAATGAGTGGATGAGAATATTTTGTTCCACTGGCCATAAAGGCAGCTAAATCAGGCATTGTGGAGTGCTTAGGGCTTGGTCAGACATCAAAGACACCTAGGTCATCCACTGCATCCCAGGCCATCACTAGTTATCTTGACTTTGTCTAGTTATCGGACTTTGGAAGAGAGCATGAGACCAGCAACTTAGTATAACTCTGCCTCACTTAAATCCAATTTTTGTGCAAATCAAAAAATATAGTCCTGGGGTGCCAGGCAAGTGACAAAGCAACAGATGTGGATACACTGGGAGCTGCTGTCACAAGCCTGCACATGGGCAGCCCAGGTCATAGTGCCATCTTCTCACTTGACTGAAGCAACAGTGGGATCTGGCAGTCTCTGGGTGTCTGAGCAGAACTTTTTTAAGGGCAAATACTGCTCACTTCCTGGAGTGAGGAAGGGACTAGAAAAGGTGCTCTAAAAAGTGTCTGCTTCACCCAACCCTGACCTGTGTACTGTAGTAGATGAGGATCCTATCCTATGACTGAAACACAAAAAATGTACAAAAACTTTACAAAGACAATTTTACTCATCATTGGTACATGGAGTCTTCATAATCTTATGAACAACACAAAATTCAGTAGACATGAAAGACAAGCAACTCCTGTTGTGAGAGAACTCAGCATGTTTCATATCCAAATAGCAGTCTTGAGTGAAACAAGGCTGGCCAGTGAAGGCCAGCTTACCAAAGTGGGATCTGAATACATATTTTTCAGGAGTGGCCACAATGAAGGGGAGCACTGTGAAGCTGGCATAGATTTTACAATCAAAACCAATCTAGTCAATAAGCTTGCATCACCACAAAAAGGAGTGAAGAACAGGTTCATGACAATGAGATGGCTATTTGCAGGAAAGTGCCCTACCATCAGTCATCAGTGCATGTACTCCCACCATGATGAACCCTGATGAGGTCAAAGAAAACCCTCATCATCATTATGCCAAAAGAGGACAAGTTTATAATTCTGGGTGATTTTATTGCAAGAATAGGCATAGACATAGTAGGGTGTCCTTGGAAGGAATGGAGTCAAAAACAGCAAGAGCAAAAATTACTTGCTACTGAAGGCTTGTGTACCTCATAGCCTCCTCATCAACATGGTCTTCCATTTATCTAAATGCAATAAAATTTCATGGATACCTTCTCACAGCATTTAAGATACTATGTCATTGTAAGGAGAAGAGACAGACAGGAAGTGAGAGGGACAAAGTCTACTTACTACAACCTTCTGAATCTTTGGAAAGTTCCTTCTCCTTTCTGGGCCTCAGTTTCTTCATCTGTGAAATAAAAGGCCACAATTAGATCACTGGCCTCATGCTCAAAGGTAAAGTGATCTTTGTAGGTTACATATTGATTTAGAAAGCTATGAATTAATATTTTTATTTATTTTGTTAAACATTTTCCAATTATATTTTAAACAAGTTCAGCTAGAGTTTTGACTGCTCATGGCCAGTTGACTGGATACTTCTGGATTAGATGATCTTTCTTTTTCTAGTTCTAACTTCTATGACTCTAAGATTAACCCACAAGGAGCAATTAGATAATTTTCAGGTGCTAAACTATGTGGCATTGATTCTGAGTGGACTAAATATTAAGAGGAGGCTGGGGTGGTCAAGAAAAGTCCTCATCAAAGAGGTAGATATTTAAGAAGTTCAGCCTCAGGGGATGGCTTTTCCACCAACTAGTCTATGGGAACTTGGGCGGGTCACTTAAAGTCTCTTGGCCTCCATATGCAAGTTTATGATAGCATGTAGATGAGTGGGAAAAAGAAGGAGGATATCTTGAATGAATTGCACGTTTCCATCGGGACAAATTTCTTTCAGTTTGAAATTTTAAATATCTGTATTTAAAAGTAGGAAGAGTATTGCTCTGAGTTATGATCATTTAAGTTCTCTAATTCAGTTGATTAAATTTTGAGTGCCAGAATTTAAATAGAAATTTGGGTATGAAATGGTCAAAGGATCTAGTAGGGTTTTGACAGAAATGATGGACTTGTCTTACTTCCTTTTCTATCCTTAGTCATTTATGTGGGCAAAGGGAGAAACTGAGTTTAAAAATGGAAGAACTGACCCTGTCAAATCAGTTGAGAGCCAGTTATGGAATAATTCAACTTCTGAGGATTTGCTTACAGCTCTTACAGGATACATCAAAGTTGAGGAGTGGATTTTTCTCTTCCTCTGACCCCCTTTGGCAATAGCATGGAAACATATGACTGTAGGATATATGTAGTTGCTTGCAACCTGATACAGGAATCAAGACAAGGCTTCCTGAATCTCAGCCTTCCCTGGAGAGATGCTTGGAAAATAGAGCTCCACATCTGGAACAAGGAACACAAGTGACCAGAAATGGTGAGGCTGGTTCTAGGGTAAGAATTTTTTGAGAGAACTTGGCCATGGATTTCACCTGAGTCAGAAGCATCTAGCAGGGAACCTTCAGAATCCTTCATAATCTAGTTCCTGCCTACCTTTCAGGCCTTCTTACACCTTACTTGAAACATGTTCCCTTCAGTCCAGTGGATCTTTTTATTATACTACTTTTTTTCTAAGCTAATTGTGTCTTCTTCATGATTGTTGAAAGGGTACCACATTGATGGGGACTTGTGAACTACAGTTTTACAAGTGTGGACTCAAAGTACCTCGAACTTGTGGTAGTCAACTTCTAGGAACCACAACCTACAAATGTGTTAGGGAGAAGGATAACCCAGAGGGATGCTATATTTTAAAAAATAAATAATTCCTTTCACTTGAAACCTATACACTTTTAATGGCTGCAAAAAATCAACCAACATGTCTGGTGAAGAAATCTCTGGTGGCTACCAATGGAACCATTGCTTTCTCTTCCAGTTCTAAAATCCTTGGGTTCTTTGCTTCTGCCCTTGGTATTTCCCTCTTTCACTGTAGAAGAAAAACTGCTTTCAAACAAGAACACCATCAATGGTTGGGAAGAATTGGAAGAAGGATTGCAAAGGTTCTTTATGATTTATCCAGTCTACCAATGTACACCAGACAGCTCTAGAGGTATGGCAGGAAGAGGAGCCTACTTTTTGCTTTTCCCAAAAGAAACCTAGACAGAAATAGGTGAAATCTACATTCCATATAGGCCTTTATGGGTCAAAGATATTTTTATAGATTACTCCAGTAGGTCAAATGTACCTCTAGCCTGAACTATTGCAATACTTTCCCAACTTGTCTTTCTGTCTCCAGACTCTTCTTTCTCTAATCCATCTTCCTCATTGTTGTAAAAGTAATTTTCTTAAAGCACAGACCTGACTGTGTTACTTCTCTGCTCAGTAAATTCCAAAGGCCCCCATTACCTCTAGGGTTAACTACATTGTCATTTAAGACCGTTCATCACGTCTCCAATCTATCTTTCCAACTTTGTTGTCTATTATTCTCTTTTACAAGTTCTATAATCCATCCAAATTAGCCTTCTCAATGCCACTCTTACAAAATATAACATCTCCATGTGGGAGATATCTCACAAGTCTGGAATGCTCCCTCACCTCAACTCTACTCCTTTGATTTCCTAGGTTCTTCTAAAGCTCAGTCTCCTTCTACAGTCATGCATTCAGTCCAAAAGCTTTTTTATTTAGCGCTAAGAAATGGGAAAACAAAAATAAAAAGAAAGAAAGACAATCGCTACCCTCAGGAAGCTTTTATTTTAATGGGGGAAGCCAACACATAAAAGGAAGCTGAAAAGTGGGGGGGCGAGGGAGGAGAGTGATACCCAGTGGATTCAGGAGGGGATGATGTAAAAATTAGATTATCAGTCAGGTGAGAAACGAAAACATGGTTGACCTGGACCTCCTCCTTAAATGTGAATTCTTTGAGAAGCCATGTGATCAGAGAGTAGGATTGAAGGGGCAGAAGGTACTTCTGAGGTGTTAAATTTTGGTGATCTTTCAAATTAAAGTCATCGATTTCCGGGTCTTGATGGGGAATTCCATTGTGTCTGGTGATAAATGAAGAACTTTACTGGTTCATTCCATTGCCTTGCTCTCACTGATTTTGTACTAATAATGTATTTATTTTGTGTATAATTATATATGTACAGGTTATCTCAAAAAAAAAAAAAAGTAAGCACGTTGAGAGTAAGAACTATTCATTTTTTGTCTTTGTATCTCCATTTACACCAGAGTGCCTGGTGTTAATAGGAATTTAATAAATATTTGTTGATATAGCTGTTCATCCTAGGGTTGTGTCCAGCTGTGATACCTACCAGCTCTGTGAACCTGGGACAAGTTGCTTCATATAAACTGCTTCAGCTAAAGACAGCCTGATGTAGGTGGAGAAAACCAGATAAGGAGTTAGAAGACCTAGGTTTAAATCCCAGCTCTTCTACTTCCTGTCATGGGCAAATCACTTCATCTACTCTAATGAAAAAAAATAGAAATTGAGTCTTTCTCTTAACCAAAAATAAAGAGTCAAGCATAGTAATTTTTGTTGTTACATTGTAACATTGTTGTTACATGGGTAATTTTCTATTTGCTCCTTGAAAAGGAAAATTATCATTAACATCAATATTTTCTTGCTATCCTAACCTTTTGTTCCTAGTACAGAGCATGATTTGGGACTCCCTTGAGAGGGGATCTCTTCCAGCTTTAACGTTCTATGATTCTCAAGTCCTGTGGAATGAATGAATACATCTGAAAGTTTGTGAAAATAGACACCTAAGTAAACAATGGTTTCAGGGCATGAAAATAGCAATAATTTTATCACACCTATTAAACATTTATTTCTGAGCAAGGCCCTATGCTAAGTTCTGAGGAAGCTACAGCACAAAATGACCCAGTGCTTGACTATGATAAATTTACAAAATAGTGGGAAAGATAAGATTTTTACACTTTTGTAAGCAGAACAAGAACAATATATACAATGACTACATTAATGTCAGTGAAAATAAGTCTAAAAAGCAACTCTACTCTGATAAATTGCAATGATCAACTTCAGGTCAAGAGAGATGTTGAAACACACCTCTCTCTAAAGGGATGGGAGATTACGGGTGCAAAATGTTGCATAGACTACCTGAAAAAAAATATTGTCAGTTGCTTTTTCTTTTAAAGGAGGGTTCTATGATGTCAATGGTGAGAAAACATCAGGAAATAAGTGTTATAAAAAAAGAAAGTATCAATAAACCTTTTAAAGATAAATTTTTTTAAAAAATATGCAATTCGTTAGTATTTCAGTACTTCAAAAGAACTGTTGGTTCCTAGAAGGATCCATGGAACAGGTAACATTTAAAAGGGTCTTTAAAGGATGGGCAATCAGGGAATGGCCAGAGCTAAGGTGAATTGGACTAAACAGTGAGAGCACAGATCATGCCACAGGTCTGGTGAAGTCCAATACTCTTTACAGGTCAGCTTTACTCCTGTACTTCCTGCCCTCTTTCACTAATCTTGGGTAAATCATTTTTCCTCTCTGGACTTCAGTTTTCTTCTCTATAAAAGTTGTTTGAATGCAATGATCCTTGAGGTCCCTCCCAGTTCCAACATTTTATGTTCTGTGATTTTCATTTAGGTTTGATTTTATGGTGTGTTTTTTGGTTAGTTCGTTTTATTGATGACTTTTGTTTTTATATAAGTCATTTCTGTATGTAGTCCTTCTTCCTTCCCCTCTACCCGCCCCTCTATATTCCATAATGAACCTTCACTTATAACAAAGCAAACCAGTTAATCAGAAAAAAAACCCCACTTGAGTAACTGTGTTTGCCAACCTGTGTGACACATCCTATCTCTTCTAAGGAGGGAGAAAAAGTTCCTCGTCTCTTCTCCAAGGCCAAAACTGGTCATCACAATCACCATGTGCTATTTGATTGTGACGGTGTTTTTTTACTTTTATATAATTGTGCCCATTGTACATGTTTATTTCCTGGTCCTGCTTCCTTTATGCTGCATCTGTTCATGTATAAAGAGAGGCCTTTACCTTCTTGGGTCTCTGTACAGTTTGATGAATTGCTTGATCAGTCCAAGAGATTGGGGCAGAGAGCTTTGTTTAGAGAGATCTATGGCAGTGGTGGGGAACCTGCATCCTGGAGACCACCTGCGGCCTTCTGGATCCTCCAGTATGACCTTTTAACCGAAGGACTTCAAGGACACATGTGGTTTTGAGGCTGGATTCCCCCGTTCTGCCTTCGGGTCAATCACAATCCATATAATCCCAGAATCTTGGTGTTCCCTAGGTTATGGATTACCTTACATAAATTTTCCCACATTTCTCTGAATTACTTGGTCATTGTTCCTTATGGCATGGTAATAAACAAATACCATTCAAATATAGATTATTAAGCTGTCAAAATCAATGATCCCTCACTTTGTTTCCAGTTCCTTTTCTTATAGAAAAATTGCTGCTGTGAATATTTTTGCATATGTGAGACCTTTCCCCCTCTTTGGCCTCCTTGGAATATGTGTTCTGAAGTGGTCAGTAACTTTCCTTGAATAATACCAAATTCATAGCTGGGGAAGCCAAGGCTTTGAGGCCACATGTGACATTCTAGGTCCTTGGGTGCAGCCTTTTGACTAAGTCCACGTTTTACAGAAAAAAATCCTTTTATTAAGGGGATTTGTTCTGTGAAGTTTGAATTCAGTCAAAGGGCCATACTTGAGGATCTAGAGGGCCACATGTGACCTTGAGGTTGCAGGTTCCCCACCTTTGAAAATTGTATTCCAAAATGGTTGTACCAGTTTCCAGTTTCAACAACATTCGTGTGCATAGCATATTAACATATATTAGTATGTGTAGTGTGTTTTCTAAAAGAAAGATCTTTCACCTTTACTCAGACCTCCAGACCCCCCAGCACTTTTGAAGACTTCCTCTTTTTCTCTTCCACAAACCATTTTCATCTCCTCTGACAAAACATGACCCTCTCCCTAACTTCCCTATTTCTCTTAATGGCACCCAGTCACCCACGTCCAAAACCTAGATGTCACCTTTGACTATTTCCTCTTCCTCACTTCCCACATCCAGATAGTAATTTCTGTGCTTTCCACCTCTGAAATATCTTATGAATCCTGTCCAGAGATGAACCTAGAACACTGCCTTAGAGTGTCTGTATGCAGCAAGGGAAAGGAGTACTTACAAATGGTACCATAATCCTCTCACTATGAGGTGAAACTGCTTAAAGACCACCGCCAAAGTGTTTTATGAGTGTGATAACCTTCTCCATCACTTCTCAACTCCTTTGGAGAAAAGGCTCAGATTACCCTCCCCAATGGGACTGGTCCCATATTTGTGATGTTCCATTTACATTACCTAGCTGTCTTTGCTATTAAGTGTTTGAAGTAGAATTCAAACTCAAGTCTTCTTGACTCCAAGTCATTTCCTTTTCATTTTTCAGCAGGCTACATACCTTCAGGCTTTTCCATCATGCCCCCAAAATCTGTCAGCCTGTGAACTCTCACCTCAAAGTACTTTCTGCCCTTGGGGCCCCTCCCTCTGATTTTACAGCTCCTCCCAGAATCTCTATTTAAATTTCATTTCCCACTAGGCTGCACTTTTCTGAACTTTTCCATCATACCCCCTCACCAGGCACCTTTTACTTACCCTCTTCTCCTTTCAGCTTCTTTTTATATGTCATCTTTAAGTTTCTTGAGGGCCTACATTTTTATTTGTTTGCATTTGCAGCCTCAGGACTTAGCACATGGCCTGGCAACAAGCAAGAACTTAATAAATGCTTATCGACTGACTAACTGACGACTGACTTCAGACCCAACACTAACAATGTATCAGGATGCTTCTCTTGTACCTTATGTGGCTGCTGTGAGCACTAGAACTTTGTAAACTGTAAATACATATTATTTTACCATGGTCTTTATTACTATCCTTATTTCAGAGAGAAGGAAAGTCAGAGTTAGACAGATGAAGTTACTCACCCATGATTACACAGCAAGTTGAGAAAGTCTTGCCTAGAATGTAGATGTTGACTGGGTTCTCTCTCCAGTGCCCACATTTCAGCTTAGGCCAACAGCCCTCTCTTCCTCCCCCTCAGAACCTGAGAGCTTCAATCATAGCAGAGCAGTCTGTGAATTCAGAGAGGCACTTGGATTATGCACACCCCAAAGACCCCGTCCCTGGTAGCTCCTGTAGTCAGGGAGGGTCATGTGTGTAGCCTTTCCCAGTGACCCAGCTCCCTCAAGCTGCTATCCCTGCCTGCTTCTTTTCACAGGTCCCCAAAGCCCTATCTTTAGCCTTTTTGAAAGCTTTTAAGGATCTCTAATTCAGAAGGATTTGAACAAATAAGTTTTATATCTTCTTGGCCAACCAGAAAGATATTAGACCAGATTATCTGATCTCACACCCTCTCATTCATCCCACACCCTCCAGAATTCCCCTTCAGGAACCAGTATTGCTTTCAGGGTGATTTGTTTAACCCACGACCTTATGTATCCCTACTTCCACCTGTTCTAACAGTCCCTCTCCCCCACCCTCAGTCATGCTATTGACTCAGGGGAAGCAGCTGGTAGGATCCAATTCATTCATTAATTCATTCAAAAACCACTTGCTCATTGTCTACTATCTTTCTCTACGTTCTTGGTTGAGGAAGATCCTAAGATAAATAGATCAATTCAACAGGCATTTACTGAGTCCCTACAGGGGGCAAGCCCCTGTGCTAGGCACTGTGGGCAATACAAAGATGGATAGGGCTGGGTTCCTCTCCTCCAGAAGTTTACAGTTTAATAGAGAGATGGATAAGACAAGTATGCATATTACTGTAATAAGATGTACGATGTAGGTAATGCCTAAGAGAGGTACAAACTACTGAGTGTGGGGAAAGTGGAGGAAGGGAGAGATCAAATCTACCCAGAGGATAAGAAAGATCTTCATGAAGAAAAGTGCTCTTGAAGGAGGTTATAGAATTTTGACAGGTAGAAATAGGAAGAAGAGGAAACCTCTCTCTACTTCCAGCTGATGTTAAAAGGGTCCAAGATTAATAGGCAGAAAGAGACACATTTTTGGACATAGTCAATATGCTTATTTATTGTAAGAATGTACTCTTTATTCTTTTTTCCCTTTTTTTCTTTTTCCTTTGGCAGAGGCAAGGGAAAGAAAACAATACTTGATGACAGAAAAAGATTTCTGAAGTAGCATAAAGATAATGAATAAATCATATTAGATTGCCCCTTAAAATAGTCTGGATTCCTAATATGTAATATCCTAGGAAGGAAAAAAAATATGCAGCTATAAAAAATTACATAAAATAATCTTATTAAAAATATTTGCTATTAAATGGTTTTTAAAAACACCTTGGATCCAAGGAAAGTCATTCATTTTTGTCATTGCTGCTTTTCATCTTTATTGCTTTCATTTTCAATCTCTTAATAAGAACACAATTATGATCCAAGCGGTGTTTTTACAAGCAAAATTTGATTTTAAAAATCTCCATTCATATATAGACTGGTATGATATAATCAACCTGTAATAGACTCTCCCTGCTCTTAGCCATGATCACCAAGGTTAGGAGGCAGAAATGTCACTCTCCATTTTTACATCTTCCTTAGGCTGCCCTTTTCTGACCTCTGTTCCCATTCAGAACTGTCCGTTTTAACCTGATTTCACCTGTCTACAGGGTGTCTGAAAAGTCTTAGAGACTCAACATGCCTACAGCTGTACCAAGACTTTTGGGACAACCTAGATTAAAAAAGGAAAGGAGTATTGGCCCTGGAGTCAGGAAATCTGATTCCGGCACATACCAGTTTTATGAGCAGGGACAAGCTCCTTAACCTCTCAGTGCCCCAGCCGGATCTAAGTTAGATTCCGAGTTACAGACAATTGCTGAGTTTCTACACTGGGGAGTTTAGAGTTCCCTATATCCATAAAATCATATCTCCAGGAAAAAAGAAAAAATGGTGGCAACCTAGAAAATATAGAGGGAACACAGAGTAATTCTGTTCCAGGGATGCTGCTAGAGACAGACTTGTCAGTGACCCATTGGAAGTAGTGGATGTCAGGACTCTGTGCTTGCTACAGTATCACCCTTCTGGTATTTTCTTCAGAATGTCCCTTTTCCCAGAAGGCTGAGCTCACAGTTCCACTTTATGTTACCGTTAATGGCATAATCAAATTTGCTTCCTATTACACTCACTCATTCACCAGAAACTGACCTCCCTGTTACCCTGTAGCATTCCAGTTAAAGAGGAAGAGAAGCTACTGGCAGAACTATTTACCTAAGCAACCCTAAGACTCTTAACCCAAAGAGATCAATTCAGAATTTGTGGAAGGGGAAAAGGGGCAGGGGGCTGACCCCGTCAGGTTTTCTGAGAATTATCAGAGATCCCTGAAGATCCATATACTCCTCCATTTTACCCACAAATCTCACCCCAGCCAAACCTTCCAACTCAAAGGAGGTTGCCCACTTGCAGAAGATCAGTTGCTCAACTGTTGCTGGGTAATGTCTTTTGTGGTTCAGTTTGGTTTGGGAAAAAAGCAGAAACCAATAGAAGAGTAAGTTAAAGTCAGAACCAATGAGGTCAAGCCAGCTTTGGAGGCAAAGGGTCCAAGAGAGCTAACAGCCACGTGTGTTTACATGCCATGCCCCTCCTTCCTAGTCAAATGCAAATCCCCGGAGGGTAAGGGACTTATAATTTTTTCTGGTTTTTGAATCTCCAGTATATACTAGAGTACTTTGCACCTAGCAGGTATTTAATGAGTGTGGAATTGAGCTGAAAGTCAGAGAAAGGAAGTCAGAGACAAAGCACCTAAATCAGAATCAATCTGAAAAAGTAGAGCTGGGACCACAGGGACCCAAAGGCAGAATCAGTCAGAAAACCTAAACCACAGCAATCCAAACAGAGCTATAGAGAGGCTGGCAAAGTTAAGAAGAATAAGCCAGAATCAGAGTTAGGGAAATGATCCGTTTCAGATCGAACTTCTACCCAAGCTACATGCTCAGTGTTAAAGAGCTGGTCTTCCCAGGACAAACCCAAACCTTTCATTTTACATAAAACTGAGGCTCAGTAAACACATACATGCAGTGATCATCAGAGGCAGGAGTTGAACCCAGATCCTTTGACTCCAAATCCAGTACTCTTTCGTCTGTACCAAAGCTGTTTGCTTGGAAAAATGAAAAGAAAAAAGAAAAGAAAAAAATGTTTACTCGGAGAGAGTCAAAATCTCCAGTGATGCTGTTTCTATTTCTAGTTGTTGCCCCAGCACTTAACAATTAAACAGAGAAGCCAGAGTCAAGCACAACATGGCAGATTTAAATATTCTTACTGACAAAGGGTCATAGATTGGGAGCTGGGAGGGAACTTAGAAGTCAATCAAGGTCAATGCCTTTATATGTTTTTGACTCTTGTATGACTCTTTGTGACCCCATTTGGGGTTTTCTTGACAAAGATACCAGAGTGGTTTGACATTTCTTTCTCCAGCTCATTTTCCAGATGAGGAAACTGAGGCAATCCGGGCTAAATAACTTGCCCAGGGTCACATGGCTAGGAAATGTCTGAGTCTGTATTTAAACTTGGACCTTGAGCTATATTCACTGCACTATCCAGCTACCCAAGGAAACTGAGGTATGCAGAGATTAGGGGATCTGCCTAGGGTCACAGAGTGAGGAAATGTCTGCAGGAGGATTTTCTAAGTCCTGGCCACATACTGCTGTTAGCTTTATATCTGCCCTACATTAGGTAAGTTGATTAGAAATCCAGGGGTGGAGCATTCTATTTCTGGGCTACAGCCTCCTTCATTGGGCCATGTTTTGAAAACTGTTAATATCATGGAATTGGAGATCTAGACCCAGAAAAGCAAAGAGAAGTTAATGGTTTATTCAAAGTCACATAAATGGAAGATTTGAACCAAATCCAAGATCTGAACCAGGTAGATTACAGTCAGTTCACTTTCCACTCCGCCACATTGTATAGACTGTACCCTCTTCCACTGATCCTGAATGTCAACACCCAAACTCCCTAAAGCACCTCTTTAATCATGTCATCCTCTAAAGCTCCCAAAGATCCCCACTGACTACATGATAAAGCTCACACTTGTCAGCCTGGGGTTCAAAGCTCTCTCCAATCTAACTTCAATGAATCTTTCTAAGTTTATCTCTCACAAGGAAGAAAAAAAAAGGAAGGAAATAAGAATTTATTAAGTGCCTACTATGTGCCAGAAACTGTCAGTCAGTCAACATACATGGGCATTCAATGTGCTTCATGCCCTAGCCCTGCTCTACACTTCCAGTCTTCTTATGCCTTACAGTCATGCCCCTTATCTTCACTCCAGTACCACAGGCCTCTTAGCTCTTTGACAAACAGGACACTCCATCTCTCAGCTTAGGGCATTTTCTCTGGCCATCTCCCATACCAGGAGTGCTCTCTCTCCTCATCTCCTCTACTTCCTTCCCTGGCTTCCTTTAAGTCCCGATTAAAATCCTATCTTTCACAGGAAAACCTACCTAATACCTTTTAATAATAGTGCCTGCTCTCTGCTGTCTCCTTTATATCATCTGTGTGTGAGTGTGTGTGTGTGTGTAGTTTGTACAGCATCGTTTGCTTGTGGTTGTTGTCTCCCCAATGATATTGAAAGCTGTTTTTTGCCTCTTCTGCTCCTTAACACAGCACCTATTATGTAGAAACATAATAAATGTGTATTGATTGACTGTGCTCATTTCTTTTTGATCATCTCAGCTGATCCTCACAACAACCCTTGGGACAAATGTGTTATTATCCCCATTTTACAGTTGTGGAAACTGAAGCAGATAGAAGTTAAGTGACTTACCTAAGGGCACACAGCTACTAAGTTTCTGAGGACAAATTTGAACCCAGGAATATGTGTCTTCCTGACATCAGGCTTGGCTGAGACTGGATTTGAACTCAGTTGGGCCCAGCGCTGTAATAATCAACCAATAAATAAGCATTTATTAAGCACTTACAGCATGCCAGGCATTGTGCTAAGTGCTAGGAATACAAAAAGAGGCAAAAGAGAGCCCCTGCCCCCAAGGAACTCACCTTCTGATGGGGGAGACAAGATGTAAACAAATAAGCACTAAGCAAGTATAGAAGATAAAAGGAAATGATTAACAGAGGGAAGGCACTAGAACAGGAGAGAGGAACATGGGGCCCTCTAGGTCCTCAAGGGTGGCCCTTTGACTGAATCCAAATTTCACAGAATGAATCCCTTTAATAAAAGGATTTGTTCTATAAAACTCAGACTCAATCAAAAGGATCTAGAAGGCCATACATGGCCTCCAGCTTGAGGCTGCAGGTTCCTCACCCGTGCACTAGAATTAAGAGGGATTGGAAAAGGCTTCCTGTAGAAGGTGGGATTTTAGTTGGAACTTAAAGGAAGCCTGGGAGGGGAGTAGGCAGAGTTGAAGAGGGAGAATGTTCTTGGCATGAGGGACCACTAGAGAAAATGCCTGCAGCTGAGAGATGGAATGTCCTGTTTGGGGAACAGCTAAGAGGAAGCCAGTGTCACTGGATTGAAGAGTATAAGTGAGAGTAAGGTTTAATAAGGCTGGAAAGGTAGAAAGGGGCTAAGTTATGGAAGACTTTGAATGCCAAGCAGCATTTTGTATTGAATCTGAATTTGATTCGAATGGCGTGATGAAAGGGGTGCTTTAGGGAGCTGGGGTGGTGACATTCAATGGAATTTGTTAAGTAGGGGAGTGACATGATCAGATTTATGATTTAATAAAATTGCTTTGGTGGTGGAATGGAGGGTAGATTGGAGTAGGGAGAGACTGGAGGCAGGCAGACCCTGCAAAAGCAGGCTATTGCAATAATCCATGCATGAAGTGATGAAGACCTACACTAGAGTGGTAACAGTGTCAGAGGAGAGAAGAGGGCATATTGGAGAGATACTGCAGAGGTAAAATCAATAGACCTTAGTAACAGATTAGACATGAGTGAGAGACAGGGAGGAGTCCAGGATGACTCCTAGGTTTTGAGACTGAAGGACTAGGAAGATAGTATTGCCCTCTGCAGCAATAGGGAAGGCGAGAGACAGTTCAGAGAAAAAGGTAATGGGTTTTGTTTTGGACATGTTTGGTTTAAACTGTCTACTGGACATCCAGTTTGAGCTATCCGAAAAGCAATCAGAGATGCAAGATTAGAGATCAGCAGAGAGCCTGGTGCAGGATAGGAAGATTTGAGAATTATTAGCATAGGGATGGCAATTAAATCTATGGAAACTAATGAGATCACCAAGTCAAATCGTGTAGAGAGAGAAAAGAAGAGGGTTCAGGACAGAAATCCTCAGGAACATCTGGAGATAATGAGCATGCTCTTGATGAGGGTACAGCAAAGAACTCTGAGAAAGTGGTCAGACAGGGAGGAGAAGAACCAAGAGAGAGTTGTATCCTGAAAACCTAGCAAGAAAAGAGTATCAAGGAGGAGAGGATAATCAGCACCATCAAAGGCTTGGAGAGGTCCAGGAGAATGAGGATTGAGAAAAGATCAGTTTCAGTGGAATGATGAGTTTGGAAGCTGGATGTAAGAAAAGAGTGAGAAGAGTGAGAAGACAGAAAGTGGATGCATCTATTGTAAATGACCTTTTCAAGGAATTTAGCCACAAAGGGCAGAAGAAATACAGGACAACAGTGGGGAGGGTTTTTTCAGAATGGAGGAGACAGGAGCATATTTGCAGGCAGTAAGAAATGAGTTAGGAGATAGGGAGAGATTGAATATAAATGAAGGAGTGGGTATGGCCAAGGGAGTAATCTGTTGGAGATGGCATAGAATAGGATCACTTGAACAAGGAGAAGGGGTTAGCCTCGATAAGGAATAAGGACACTTCGTCAGGTGAGATAGCGGTGAAGGAGAAGATAGTGACAGAAGGTGTCTGAGTGATAGGAGATGAGGAAGAGGGGAGAAGAGAAAGCTCACAGCAACTGGCCCCATTTTTTTTCTGTAAAATATAAAGCAATGATCCCAGCTGAAGTGGGGGAGGAGAGCCACAGGAAATTTGAGAAAGGATGAATAGGTTCGGAAGAGCTTGTATGGCGAGTGGGATAGTGAGTTGACAAAAGAGGTATAGCAGAATTTCCAAGAACCAACAAGGACCCAGTTAAGGTTATATAAGCAAATTTACAGTGGACCAAGTCACAATACTTGCATGATTTCTCTATTTTCATTCTGTAACATGGGTATAGGAGCGAGGGTGGTGAAGAGTGGGAGTTATACAAGGCTGAGGCTTGGCTGGGACATAATTAGTGATATGATAAGGAGGCTAGTGATTTGAGAGAGGAAGACAGTGTAGAGTTGAATTGGTTTACCCTGGAATCAAGATGAGGAAAAGAGGAGACAGTATCTAGTGCAAGGTAGATAGTCAGGGAGGGAAATTAAGAGTCAAAGGGATTGGAGGCAACAATGCAGATGAATAAGAAGGTATATTCACCGTACCAACTAGCTGCTGGACAACTATATAAGTTTTATAGAATACATTTTCTCTATCATTAAATTTTCTTATAAAATCACATTCTAATTTGAATTGTTTCTCAACTACTCAAGTAAGTTTTGTTCCTCCAAATAGACAGTAAGCTATCAGAGGGTAGAAATGGGGTCATAAATCTCTTCTCTATTTCCCCTGACTTGTAGCATAGTGTTTTATGCACATGGTAAGCACTCAATATCACACTTTTGAATATGTGAATGAGGAAACATCGGATTCTTTTTAAAAAAATATATACAAGCTCTCTAGCTTTTCTGAAAACAAATGACACTTCTCTATATGATATGGCAGCCAAAAAAACTAATGCAATCTTGGGCTTCATTAAGGGAGGAATTGTGGCCAGGATTAAGCAAGTAACAGTCTTACTGTTTGATATCCTGGCTAGATCATATCTGGGAAATTCTGTTCAGTTCTGAGGATCACATTCTAGAAAGGACATTGGTTAAGTTAGAGAGCATCATTGGCAGGGCAACCAAGGTGGGAAAAGGTCTGGAGATTTTGTCACATGAAGAAGAATTGAAAGAAAAAGATGTTGACACTGGAGGAGAGTAGATGGAGGACAGACATCATAGCAGGCTTTGAATTTCTGAGAGACCGTCACTTGGAAGAGGGATCTGACTTTGTCTTCCTGGCTCCTGAAGGAAGATCTAGGAGCAATAGGTACAAGCTATAAAGAAATAAATTTCAGCTCATTGTAAGGGAAAACTTCCTAGGAGAGCTGTTTCCAGGCTGCCCTGAGAAGTAGTGGTCTCCCCCTCGCTAAGCTGTCTTCAGTTTAGGATGAGGTGACCACCTGGCAGGCATGTTTTGGTGGAGATCCTTGTTCACACAGCATTGGATTTGATGACCCCTGACATCTCTTCCAACTCAAGATGTTCTCCCTGAGCTCGGAGTTCTCTCTTCCCATAGCTGAACTTCCAACTAAAGCATGTTATAAAGTAAAGAAATACATATTACTAGAAAAGATAGAAATATTGATGGCTAGAAACCAATCTTAACCCAAATGTTTGTTCTTAAACAGGATAAAAATCTCAGGGTCTCAGACAAAGACACTAAATACTAAACATGTTCCCTGTCTGTTAGGTATATCATAGCAGATGTCAAAGACAAATGTGAGAAACCCCCAAAGAAAGGGAAACAAGAAAATGAATGATCTTGGAATGGAAATTGAAATCAAGGTAATGGTAATCATCCTTAACTGATATGTCTATAAGATGGCTTATCCAAATGTAGCTGTTGCTGGGGTATTTTCCTCCACTACAGTTTCCTCATTTGTCAGACAGTCAACCGACATTTATTATAATGCACTTATGTTCCAGACACCATACTGAGTACAGAGATGCAGAGGGGTGAAAGGCCCTAAGAAGCTTCATAATAGAGGTGACAACATGTCACAGGCAGAGACAAGAAACATAGAGAATAGATGGAAGGTGATGTTAGCAGAGAAGTCTTTAGCTCGAGTGACGGAAAATGCCATATGTAGAGGGTGACATTTGAGCCAAATCTTGAAGCCAGGTATATGTGGAAAAGGAGAGAATTCCAGGCATAATGGACAGCAGTGCAAAATGGCAAGAAGAAAGAGAGGGGAAAAAAACCCCAACCAGTTCCCCTTCCCTCCTCTACCCCTGCCCCTTGGGAAGATATCACCTGGTCAAATCAAAATGCCTGGGGAGGGACCTCTGCCAGAATGGTTCTCATATCCAGGCCTGCAAGTAGTTCTGGGGGGGTGATATCCATCTCTGTGACTAATGTTCATTCATTTAGGGTGTCTCTATTTTTCTTTCTTTAACTAAACTTTATACTGGAGTATCATGAAATATCCATTTGCTAGAAGGGAGTCAGTCTTAATATACTGGGATTGGGAATACCATGCCATATGTCCTTTCATGTTTCCAGTGACTTGGGGGAAATTGCCCAAAGCCTATAGACACTTCCCATCATGAGAATAAAATTTACAAAAGGATATGAAAGCTTCTCTTGAGTATTAGCTGAGAGTCCCAGCAGTCTACTAAGAGGAAATAAAGTCCTATGGCTAGGAGAATGGAGCATTGTGAATTATCAATGGATAGTATATGATGTTGGCATATTAGGGTCATATAAACAGAACTGGAAGGGACCTCAGAGACCAGCAATGTTTTCGTGTTACAGATGAAGAAACTGAAGCATTAGAAGATTAAGTGAGTTGCCCAAAGTGTCAGAGGTAGTAATTATCAGAGGCTAGATTCAAACCCAAGTCCTCTGACTCCAGGGGCAATGTATTTTTCTCCGTATTACCCTGCTTCTCTCCTAAGGAGATATTCTGGCTTTGAAAACTGGGTCATCCAATAGGTCAGTCAAAAAGCATTTCTTAAGTATCTTCTATGTGTTAGGCACTGTGCTGAGTACACAAAGAAAGGCAAAAGAAAGTCTGTCCTTCAAGAGTTCACAATCTAATGTCGGTGGGAGAACAACATGCAAACAACTATATACCAGCAAGCTATATACAGGGTAAATGGAATACAATCAACAGAAGGAAGGCACTAGAATGAAGAGGTCCTGGGAAAAGTTTCTTATATACACTGGGACTTCCATAATGGTTCTTGCCCTTCATTCTCAAAGAGAACCAAAATGACATCATCATGATAAAGTCAAGTTTCAATGTGTCTGACTGTGGCTGATCAGATCAATATGATCGCAGAATGCTCTACCACAAATTGGGCATAGATAGTCCCTGTGAATATTTCAGGTGGATACTCTAAATTTGCGCATCCTATGTTTCCTTTGTGCTTTTTCATTTCTGCTCTGCTCATAGAAAACAGCACCCTTTCTGATGTGGGCACACCATGAAGAGCGGTTCTGTGTCAGTGTCTCCCATGTTGCACAGTCAAATCCAAAGTTCTTGAGAAAGAGCTTGAGAGTGTCCTTGTGTTGCTTCTTCTGACCACCATGTGAGTGCCTGCCCCATTCAAGTTCCCTACAAAATAATCTTTTTGGCAAGAGTACATTTTGCATTCGAACAATGTGGCCAGGCCATTGGTTTTGCACTCTCTGAAGAATGCTTGGCAGTTTAGTTCGAGTAAGGGCCTCAGTGTCTGGTACCTTATCCTAATAGGTGATCTTCAGAATTTTCCTAAGACAATTCAAATGGAAGTCATTCAGTTTTCTGGCATGGCAATGGCAGGTTTCACAAGCATGCAACAATGAGGTCAGCACAACAGCTCTGTAGACCTTCAGTTTGGTAGTCAGTCTAATACCTCTTTTCTCCCATATTTTCCTTTGGAGCCTTCCAAATACTGAACTAGCTCTGGCAATGTGTGCATCAACCTCATTGTCAATGTGTATGTCCCTGGAAAGTATACCACCAAGGCAAGTGAACTTATCCACAGCATTCAAACTTCTCCATTTGTTCTAACCAATGGTTCCACATATGGATGATGTGCTGGTAGCTGATAAAGCCCCTATGTTTCCTTGGTGTTAATTATTAGGTCAAAATTAGCACAGGCAGCAGAGAATTGATCCATACTTTGTAGCATCTCAGCTTCAGAGGTTGCACTGAGTGCACAATCATCTGCAAACAGAAAATCATGCACCAACACTCCCTCCACTTTGGTCTTGGCTTGTAGACTTTTCAAATTGAAAAATTTACCATTAGTACAGTAGCTGATGTTGATGCCCTATTTATCCTCATTGAAAGCATTTGCTCATCTAGGTCAGTATGCTCACAGATACCAAGACTGGTTTGATGAAAATGATGGGGAAATTCAGAAGCTGCTAAACAAAAAAACGAGAACTCCACAGGATTTACCAGTAGGACAGTTCATCCATCTCTAAGAAGGCAGCATTTAATTCCATCAAAAGCAAAGTATGAACAAAGCTTAGAGAGATGCAGGATTCCTGGCACAGTAATAAGGCAGATGAAATTCAGTTTTATGCTGATGATAACAATTCAAAGAGCTTTTATGATTCTCTGAAATTTATTGATAGACCAAAAACCTATGGTGCATTACAGCTACTTAGTGCTGATGGAACCACATTGATTAGCAATAAGGACATGATCCTAGAGAGAAGGACTGAACACTTCCATAGTGTTCTCAACAGACCATCATCAATCAATACTGAGGTCATTGCTGTTTACCTCAGGTTGAAGTCAATCCCTCCTTAGCTGAACTTCCAACTGAAGAAGAGGTTTTGAGGGCCATGAGGCTCCTTTCATGTGGCAAAGCACCTGGTGCTGATTCTATTCCAGCTGAAATTTACAAGGTAGGGGGACCATTGCTCACACAAAAGCTGACTGAAATTTTTCAGGTTATCCCCCAGGAGTTCAAGGATGCTTCCATTGTCCATCTCTGTAAAGGTAAAGGAAATAGAATGTTCTGTGACAATCACTGGGCGGGGCGGGGGTGGAGGGAGAGCATAGGTGGGGGGGTGTTTCTCTCTTAGTCATTGTTGACAAGATTCTTGCTAGAGTCCTCCTTAATAGGCTAATCCTTCACCTGGAAAATGGTCATCTACCTGAGAGCCAGTGTGGCTTCAGAAAGGGCCAAGGAATAGTTGATATGGTGTTTGCTGCCTGACAACTCCAGGAGAAATGACAGGAGCAGAACAGAGGTCTGTACACACCATTTGTAGTATTGGCCAAGGCCTTTGACACTGATAGTTATGAGGGTTGATGGAAAATTATGTCAAAATTTGGTTGCCCAGAGAAGTTCATCAGCATTGGACATCATTTTCATGATGGCATGTTTACCCAGGTTCTGGATAATGGACAAAGCTCTCATGCCTTCCCAGTCACCAGTGGAGTGAAACAGGGCTGTGTGCTTGCTCCCATGCTTTTTAGCATGATGTTTTCAGCTGTGTTGTCAAATGCTTTCAATGAGGATGAACACAGCATCAAGGTCAGCTGGGACTTAAAGGAAGCCAGAAAAATCAGGAGGCAGAGCAAATGAGAAAGAAGAATATTCTAGGCATGGGGTACAGCCAGAGAAATTCCTGGTAGATGGACAGGAAGTTTCCTATTTGAGGAACAGCAAGGCCAGTGTCACTGGATTAAAGAATATGTGTGATTTAGTCTTACTTTTCTTCTCAGTCTCCTCTTCCACCTCACTGAATACCTATGTTGTCTACCAAATTAACCAAGGTGTTCAGTCATTTTTCAGTTGTATCTGACTCTTCATGACCCCATTTGGGGTTTTCTTGGCAAAGATACTGGAGAGGTTTGCCATTTCTTTCTCCAGCTCATTTTATGGATGGGGAAACTGAGGCAAACAGGGTGAAGTGATTTGCCTAGAGTCACACAGTTGGTCAGTGTCTGAGCCCAAATTTGAACTCAGTAAGATGAGTCTTCCTGATTCCAAGCCATGCTCTAGTCACTGTACCGCCTAGCTGCCTTAAATGAATCATAGGATTATGAATTTAGATCTGGAAGATATTTTAGGGATTACTTAATTTAATTTACCTTTTTAACCTGTTAGGAAACAAAGGGACCATGAAGTCATAACTTGGCCAAGGTCATATAGGTCATATGTGGCTATTAAGATTTGAACTCATGTTCTTGGACTCCGAATTCATGGCTCTTTCTGAATATATTAGTGAGAGGGCTTGTTTACTTAATACATACTATAGGTGCTTAATGTGTGCTTGTTGATTTGCACTGATCACATCGTTCCTTAAGCGGTAGAATGTGCATATTTTAACAATGATGAATTAGAGTCAATGACTGAATTCTAAAGGGTGGAATTTCAGACTGGCTGTAGGCCAGTGATGCTAAGGGTACGACTGGGATATTTTTCCCTGGGAGAACTATTCCACCAAACCTGCAATTCTCATGGAGCTAGATTTATCTGTGGTGTAATACAATCCCATTAGATTCAATGAATATTCTTAAAATACAAAAATATACAAAACATTGTGTTAGGTATTAGGGGTACAGAGACAAAAATGAAAAAGTTCTTCCCTTCAAGTTGCTTATCATTATACATCATTCTAAAAAACCAGGTTTCTGTTATACTGCCTCCATGGATTTCTGACCTTTCTACCCTGACCCTAATTAGAATAGAGAGTTTATATCACCTTAGGATTGTCTGCCTGCTGGTGAGGTCTCAGAAGCAGCTAACTTTAGCAAACGTTCACAGGAGTTAGGAGTCAGGAGATTTAGGATTTAGCCATGGATTCATTTCCCCAGGCCTCAGTTTCTTTATCTGCAAATGAGGGAACTGACCTAGAAAATGTCCAAAGTCCCTTCTAGTTATAAAATATGACTATTCTCTTCCTGTGAACATACCAAGGATCATATGCCACAGATTTAGCACCAGACAGAACATTAGTGCCCATCTAGTGTAAATGCTTCCTTTTATAAATGAGAGTAAACCCATTTCACAAGACTTCTCTAGTCCTTCTTTGTAGCAGGAGTAAATCTTAGTCTGATACCATTGAAGGTTATCTTATTTTTCATGATGAAGTGAAAGAGCTTGGGTCTATGAGTTAGAACACATGGGATCCAGACCTACTTTTGCCACTAATTCATTACAACCTTAATTTCTTCTTTCAAAAGACAGAAAGAATCTTTGTGCAATCTAGTTTAGAGGGGTAATGTGAACATAAGTTGATATTGAGAGGCAGTACAGCTTTTAACATATTTAAAAGCACTCTATCCCATATAAGGTAACATATTAAAGTCAAGTTAGTATTTTTCTTTTTTTTAAATTATGAACTTAAAAAAATGTACATTTTAATAGACAAAAACATTATAAAAAGACAAAATATAATGGAACTATGTATGAAACTATGTACAGTCTGATTATTTAAAAAATATTCTATTTAAATTTTAAATCATTATTTTTTTAAAGCATACATAAAATTTAAGATGGTAGTAAGAAAACTCCCCTGCTTGTTTGAGTGGGTTTGCCAAAGGGGCTCGTCTTCAGAAGTCTCTCTACTTGTGACCTGGCAATCACATTCCCAGTAACTTTCTGCCTTCTCCCTTTAACCCTCACCTCTAAAACCTTTTTCCATCCTTTCTTATTTTCCCCCTTTCTCAAGGGTCACCAACATACTCAGAGATTCTCCCTCTGTCCTCCAGACAATGAATCTAGTAGGAAAAGGATGAGCCATATACCTCCATCTCTTTAGGCCCTTGGAACCTTATCTGTATGAGGCATATCCAAATAGCTTCCCTTCCTTGGGCCAGGAATATGTTTATTTCCCATTTAGAGTATAAATTCAGGGTAAGCTAACATGTTCCGATGTTCTCCACAGAGCCAAGTACTAGGGACAATGAAACAACCATTTTCAGCGTCACAATTAAAACTCCCTGACTGGTCCCCACCCCATCCTTCCAAAAACCAAACCTGACAGAGTCCATTGGCATTCTCACCAGGCTGTCCTGGACCAAGTTGAGTTGTTCCCTTGAATTCCTTGAAGAACACACCTCCGTATAAAGCTGAGGTCAAATTCATAAACAGGGAAATACTTCTTAATCTCTTAAGGCTTCACTTTAAATTTTTAGAAAGGAAAGAAACCTCACAAATCTCTTAATTAGGAAGCCCAATCATTTTGTTAAGTGTTGGCCCCACTACATAAATCAAAGATGGGAAAATTAGAAAATTGTCAATAAAGGTCAGCAATGAATGCCTTCTGACACTTCCAGCTTCCTTTAATAGTGAGTCAGCTTTCCTATTTTTTTTCCTCTTTGTGGAAAACGAACAAACTAGTGGACCTTCCTCCCAACTTTTATACACTACCTCCTCTCTGGCTGAAACCTTGAGGACTCATCAAAGGGTTACCAGGAGTCATGGAAGAAGGGACAGCTAGCTAGTCCAATAGGATGTTCCTTAGGGTTTAGGAGACATATTTCAGCAAGCTTATTCTTACCTCCAACTACATTTGCAGGTAAACCTTTGACTCCAGCCAAATCAATTTTTCCTCCTTTAATTTTGTTACCTTCCCCCCATCTGCCCTATCCAAATCCTATCCCATCCTCCATGGTTGTACTTAACTCTCATCTCACCTGAACCTTGCCTGAGCTCCCAAATTATTCACCTCTCTCTGTCTCTCTCTCTGTCTCTGTCTCTCTCTGTCTCTCTCTCTCTCTCTCTCTCTCTCTCTCTCTCTCTCTCTCTCTCTCTCTCTCTCTCTCCTCTCTCTCTCTCTCTCTCTCTCTCTCCCTGTCTTTCCATCTCACCAGCTCTGTCAGTCTGACTGTCTCCTATGAACAATGATTGCACTCATTGTCTATACCTCTCATTTGCACTTATATGATATAATAGATTTAGTGCAAGAAAGGTACCTTGGAAGATTCCTAACTAGGGTACATGAACTGTTTTTTAATTGGTATTTGAGAATATGTCTATTTCAATATGTTTCCCTTTGCATCCCGCTCCCCCCTTTTTAATTTATGCATTTAAAATAGCACCTTGCGGAGAGGTCTATGGTGGTTAGTGGTTGCTGTCCTTTGTTCTCCAAGAGGACTCAAATAACATCACCATGCTAGCGTCCAACTATGGCCGCTCAGACCAATACAAGTTCAGAAGGCTCTACCACAGATCAGGCACAAATACTCTACCTGAACATTTGGAGTGGATACTCCAAATTTACACAGCTCACATTTCTTCTGAGTTACTTCAATTCTGCTTTGCTCATAGAGCACAGCACGTTCTCTGATGAGGGCATGCCATTAAGGTATGCCGTGCCTGTGCCAGTGTCTCCCATGTAACACAATCAATTCCAGAGTTCTTAAGAGAAACCTTGAGAGTGTCCTTGGATTGCCTCTTCTGACCACCAAGTGAGCACTTGCCCTGTGAGTTCTCCATAGAATAGTCTTTTTGGCAAGCCCATGTTTTACATTCGAACAATGTGGCCAGCCCACTGGAGTTGCACTCTGAAGATGGATAGCATCTTCTTTTGCAGGTCCTTTATAATTGATTTGCATATTGATAGCATTCAGAGTAACTTGATCGTTCACAATTATTTTTTGAACAATATTGCTGCTGCTGTATACAGTGGTCTCTTGGTTCCGCTTACTTCACTTTCATTATTTCATGCAAGTTATTTTGTTTTCCAAAATCAACCAGCTCATCATTTCTTACAGCTCAGTAGCAATTCCATCACAATCATATACCACAGCTTATTTAGTTATTCACCAGTTGATGGATATCCTCTCAATTTCCATATATAACTCTCTAAGTATATATTCTTTATCCACCTAAATCTGAGGTCCCTGAGGGCAAGAACATCACCTTATTTCTTTACATCCTCTGAAGCACCCAAAATATGGTAGGTACTCAACAAATACTCCCTAAATTATTAAGTTGGATTGCTATTTCCATATATACTCTCCTCTCCCAGAAATATCAGTTGTCAATACCAAGGATACTCAGCTTTCTCCTATGAATTAAAAAAAAGTTCTGGCATATTAATTTTTAAATTTTATGTTTCATCAGCTTTACAATAAGAAATGAAATACACATAGACACATTGTAGCTTCTTGATAACAAACATAACTTCTAATTCTAAAATGATTTTTTTCTAACTGCCTTTGATTTGCATAGAGGGCTTCTAGCTCTACTTTCCTCACTTTATCTTGTTTTTGTATAGGCTGCTTTACATTTTCCCACATTTATGCTTATGTCATTCTTGATAGAAAGCACTTTTTCATAGCACTGATACACCTTGGTATGGCACTGAAGGCCCCAAATCTGACACTGACCTACTTTCCCAGCCACATCAAGTTACTTCCCTCCATATAGTGTACCCTCTGGTCAAACTAGGCCATTCAGTTTGGAACCCTTTCCCATTACTTGCTGAATTACTCATCCTTTAAAGGTCAAAATAAAGGCCACCTCTTCCAGTATTCTATAGGATCTTCCCTCTGGGATCTCATAGGCCACTTTGTTTTTCACCTGTCTGATTCATGCATAATGCAATATTGTACATTATAGTTATCTCTGTTAGTTTTTTTATTACCCTAATACACCACAACCTCAGTGAGGGCACAGATCAGTTTACCAAAACTCTGTAAACACATAATAATTATTTTGTTGAATAAATGAATGAGTGAGCGAATGTGTCTCCCAACATTTTTCCAACTTTTGGCCATCCTGGTCCTGTTATTTATTTTCTGGACCTTGGATATCACTGTCCCTTCCTTAACCTTGGTTTTCTTAATGTGTCAAATCAAAGTGTTGGATTCAATCAAGAGGGTCCTTGAACTTGTTTAAATTTTTTTTATAATTTATTTCAGTATAATTGATTTCCTTTGTAATCTTACATATTTAATTATCTGCATTTAAAAACATTCTGAGGAGGCTGTGACACATAAAAAGGTGAAGAATTCTGGATTAGATGATATCTATGGTTGTTTCCAGCTGTAAATCCTATGGTACATTTAAATTCTTTCTGATATCACAAACAGGAAAGCTATAGATCTCCATATGGTTTTTCAAGAAAAGAGATGAACAAAGCAAATGGTTTTTGAAAGCAAAAGTAGTGGAAAGTGGGTGAAGAGCCTCTGGAGCATCTTGGAAAGAGGTTTAGGCATCTCTTTTGCTGCCAAAAAAAGATGAAAAATCCTCAATCCTAGGTCACAAGCAGTAAGGTCCTTCAAATACACTAAAAATTAAGGTTGGGCCAGGGTGGTGGGTGGGGTGTAATCCCCATGCTTGGCTGTTCTGCATTATTCGCAGGGTAAATTGCTCCTTCCTCTGGATCTATTTTTGGGGTGTTAGTGTGTACTAAGAGGCTGATGGTGGTGGTGAAAATGATAATAACAACCGTAACAAGGGAAATCCTTTATTATTAATAACAATAACGAGACCAAGGGAGAGATTTCCTGGAATTTTTTTTTTTTTTTTAAGGAGATAATCTCTCCTCCTTGGGACATCTGAGCACTGCTCTTTGAAAAATCAAAGTAACCAAGCAGTCTACAACCCCTGAACCTGCCAAGCCAGACAGCTCTATTTCGGGAAGGGACAGAAGGGAGAGGTTTAAAAAAAAGAAAAAAAGAAAACTCAAAATAAAAATGGATGTTGTGATCAGCTCTGAAAATAAAAGGCCAGAGCCTTATAGATCTGCTGACGCCAGTCACGAAAATCAGTAGCAGCAGGAGTTCAAGTCTGGGGCAAGCCCCCACCCACCCCCATGGAAGAAAAAAAAAATCTTTTGCCTCTCCTTTAATCCAGGCCTGGATTTCCTTCTTGCCCTGGTGACTCCCGTGTGAGCCAGGAATTCCTCTCCCACGTGGGGTGGACTCCAAGGTACTCAATTAGGCAGCCAATGAAAAGTCAGTTCTCCAGTAGCAAATGACCCTGACACTTCTTGTAACATAAACAGTTGAAACGTTTCCAATTAGAACTGGAGACAGAGACGTTTGAACTTTTTTTTTTTTTAAATAATTGTCAAGCGCCTTGGATTGTGTGTGTGTTTTCTTTTTCCTTTCTCAAACACCAAGGTTAAAAATGTATTTTTTTTTTGTGCTCAACTTGCCTTGTGGTATAGGGTAGAAGTGGGTTTGTGAAGTTTAAAAAGAGATCCTGACCTCTTCTCTATGTAGCCTTAGTTTTTCCCCAATCCCCTTTATGCATAGAAGATGGCTTGTCCCTAAAGACAGGAATCTCAGGTTTGGAGGAGTTGTTTAGGGCAACGGATTGAGGTAGTAATCTGAGGTCAGAGCTATGGAAACCTCACTATCTAACACTTTTGACCCTTCTCAGGTGGTTTTACCCTACAATAACAGGATGAAGCTGGTTTCAGAAAAATGAGGGATAGCCCTGCATGGGCCTCATCAAGAACCAGAGACTAGAGCGCAAAGCCGGTTTTCCTTTAGGCCAGAATTCTCCTCCACCTACCTGTGCAGCCTAGACCAGCCCCAGCGCTGTTCTTCAACACCAGTCTTTCTCCCCACCCCCATCCAGGGGAGGGCAAAAGCCAACAAGGGGACGCTGCATCTTGAAGGCATTATATTTAATAAACGTGAGACTTGCATTACTTCTTCCCGCTTCCCTTACACTCCCCTCTGTCCCCCTTCTTTTCGTCCTAAATAGAGATCTAACGTGGGTTCCCCCCTTTTTTCAAGACCTTTAACAATATTCACTTTGATAACCATCTTCAAAGGGTACCTTTTAATTTAACCCTTTTCCCAGCACCGTCTTTTTTGCCCTAGTTCCACTGCGAGCACACCAACTCATCCTACTCAAACCAACCCCTCCTTTTCCAGACTCAACGACACAAAAACGAGAATCAGGTTCTTTTTTCATGGGTTGAAGCAACTACCTGCTTCATGTGTGTTGAGATGAGGACGGCTGAGGTTTTTTTTGTATGTGTGTATTTTTTTTTACCTTTTATTATTTAAATTGATACGTTTCATTACTAGGGAGAAAAATAAAATATTCCTTTGATACACAAAATCAAATTGATATTTACCCTCTGCTTACTTTTTTATGCATGGCTCCTTTATACCACATGGTAGTGACAGATTGTTTGAGCTGGAAGGAAAAGCCATTCAAAGCTAATTAAGCAGCCATTCCAAGCACTATTTGCAAGCGGGAGGCTCAGAAGCCCAGGCATTTGTCAGCGCTCCCCGCCCCGCGTGGTTTTGACTGACAAGCCCTGCTGGAGAAAGACAGTCCCCACCGACTGCACCAATTGGCGACTAGCAGCTACCTCAGCTTTTCGTGATTGGTTATTGGAGCCTTGACGGAGGGGCGGAGTCGGCGAATCCCACGTGGGGCACCTGGAGAGGGATGGGAGGGGTGAAAAGGGGAGGGTGAGCCCACCCGTGACGTAAGGGGGAGGGAAGAAAGGGGGGGGAGGAGAAGAAGATAGAGAGAGGAGCCATTTTGTGTCTAATAGATGCTGTAGCCAGATGTTTGCATCTGCCGAACCGGGTTCTCCCCTACACTCTTTCAGCTCCATACACTATTTTCATATTGGTGTAAATAAATAAATAGATTTTAAAATGTGTTGTTGGCAGGGCCTTGTTGTAGTCGAGAGACAAGTGTTAACTCTTTAAGAAACTGAGGCACTCACGTGTAACTCCTTTTTCACCCTCCCTCCCTGGACTCGCAGTGTTGGAAAAGAGATCGCATCCTCCTCATTAAAATGCAAGCGCCAATCTCCGCTCTTAATGAGAGGAAAATATAGATCCAGGCCGAGGAAATAACCTCGCGACTGCGCTCGCGCGTGTCCTCTCCGGTTCTTCTTTCTCTCCAATTGTACCACCTCGCCAACATGTTGGGGAAGATCCTTTTTGCTAGCTTGCCCGCCTGCCCGCCAGCCCTTTCCTCCTCTAGCCCGGAGCTGACATGGTTTATTGATGATTTACAGAAATGATAAAAGAAGAGGTGGTACGAGTGGGGAGGAGAGGATTGGGGAAAAGATTGAGAGAACAGTTATTGGCTTTCACCTGGCCGCAATTGGTTGCTCAACCCTGATGGTTCTATGTTTGAGAATCCAGGTTTTTGTTCCTTTGTACAAGGAGGAAGAAGAAGGGTTTGTGTGTGGGGAGGGAAGAGTGTGTGTGTGTGTGTGTGTGTGTGTGTGTGTGTGTGTGTGTGTGTGTGTGTGTCTGTGTGTGCGCGCGCGCGCGCGCGGGGTGGGTGGTGGGATGGTGATGGTGGTGGTGGGGTGTAAGACAGTGTCTTTTCTTTTTTTTTCTTTTTAATTACACACACACACACACTAAAGGCCTTCTCTTTTTCCTCTCCAGATCCGGCCTGGAGTAACCCCGAGATATAGTGATAAAAGACTATCGGTGATGGGTTTACTGTTTCCCGTTCCACCTCTCTCTCTGCCCCCTCACCCGCCCCGACTTATGGCAGCAACCATCTAGCCCGGGAGATCGCTTGCTCTTTCCTACTCAGAACCCTACTACTCTCAGGGTATACCCAGAAAGCGCTCTAGGTTAGTTTAGCGGGAGCCTGTACTAGGAGGTGCATTATCAGACCCTCAATCTTGTTTTTGCCTTAGAGCATTCTAATCCTATGGTGTGGAGTAAATTTAGTCCTTCTTTCTAATAGGCTTAATAAAATAGGCTGCGAGAATGGATAGCTTTTCTAACTGGGGGGAAAAACCCTCTGCTACTATCCCAGAGAGGCTACTGTGAGCGCTACTTTATAGTGAGGATGAGGGATATTCAAATGATGTTTGGTGAGTGCGTAACTTTAATGATGGTTACCCAAGTACTTGACCAAGACTGCTCAGACTGGAAAGCAGACCAGAGTTCAGGGATATGTGAGTGAAACAGGTAGTCCGGGTGGAACCGGGTTGTTTCCATTTTTTGTTAGCAGCCAACCAAGAGTTCTTCAGACCTTCTCACTACCCATCTCACATCAAAGCGGGTGTTTATTTTGCGAAAAGACTGGAGCATGAAAGAGAAAATGAGGCGGGGGTGGGGGTTAGTAGGTTGAGGAAAAGAAAGGGCGGCCTGGCTATTCTGAACACATCTTTAAATTGGGGGTGGGGGGGAGAAGCAACTTTGGGAACAACCATTTTATCCGCACTAAATCTTGTGAACTGAAAACATAAAAGTGACAAAGCGATTCTGTTTGTTTTATAGTATCTAATTGGACTGCTTTGCAGACCTAATGAGATTAGAGGGAGGAATCGTTCGCCGCCGCTGCAGAATAAACTGATACATTATTACAAGCCACAGGTTTTTTTTAGAATTGTAGAGAGGATGTCTTTTTTTCTTTTGTTATTTCTCTTCCTTCTCCCTCCCGCCAGATAATTATTTGCTAGTGGATCGTGGGAAAAAAAAGAGGAGGGAAAAAAACACCCTAGCAGCCCAGGACCATAATATATATCTATTTATTATATGTCTTTCGGTTAATTCTTGATCTGAGGAGCGCTGTTTTTCACTCCCATGCGAAAGTCACCAGCGGGTAGGGGCTGATTGCTACTTTTCATGCATAGTTTTAGACACAAGAGGGCATTGTGACGTCGCCCCTGCAAGCACCCATTCGCAGGCCGAGTTCGGCCGCCCCACGTGGGGGTTCGGCGCTCCCATTGGCCAGCGCCGGGCAAAGCTGCCACATTATTTTGTTACTTTTCAGTCCCTATTTGGAACTGCTCTCGCGGCAGTTCAGACCTCGTGCTTGTCCCCCTAGCCTCTGTCTGTGTGTGGTATCCGCAAGGTCCGGGGCACTTTTTTTTTTTTGGTGTGAGTGTATGTACGTGTGTATGTGAGTGTGTGTTTTGGGGGTTAGTAGAGGAAAGAGGAAAGGAGAGGGGCCGAGTGGAAAGCCACAGAGCTCTCTTGTCTTGCTGGGTCTTTCCTCTCGAGCGTCTCCCCTTTGCCCGTCCGCCGAGGCAGCAGCAAGAGGGCTTTCTTGTCTTCGGGATTGGCCATTCTCTGGCTTTGAGGAGAGCGAATTTCTCCCTGGAGTGGACCCTGGCTAGTTCCTTCCTGCGCCTGGTGGAGTTAGGATGCCAAGCAGTTGAATCGAATCTACTTAGAAGCGGCTTTTCTCCAGCTCCGGGAAGGGAATTGAAGCCACAGCCACCGCGGAGGAGCAGCTGGGTTCTCCGAGGGGGGTGGGGGGAGGGTGGTCAAACGGCCTGAGCTGAGCTCCTGTCCTCACTCCTCGGCACTCTCACCGCCTCAACTCGCCACCTCGGTCCTTCCGAATTCATCCTTTCTCCTGCGGGAGGGCTTTCTTCGGAGCAAGCCCAGAGCCCGGCTACGTAGGGGAGCTTGGGAGCGCTCGGGTTGGTGGAGCTGTCTGGTCGTGGCCCCCTCCCAGCCCGGCGGCGGTGATTCGGAGGAGGGGGTAGAGGAGGTCTGTAGTAGCTGCATCCACTGGTCTTGGGACTCCAACGCAGGACACCGCACCCTCCCCCGGTGAATCCGCGGGGAGGACAAGGATGTCTACGAACCCCCCGAGTCTGACTCTCTCTTCGCACTCGAGGGAAACCGGCCGGCTGCTGGCGGCGGAGCCCTAGCTAGACAAAGACAAGGAGACCCCCCCATTCCCCACCCCCAGCAAGCTCGGCCCCAGCCTCCCCATTTGCTTTCTGGAAGGACTTTTTTTCCCCTTAATTTTTCCTTGGCTCTTTGTTTCTACTTGTGTCTGGTTCCTGAGCCTGGGATATTGTTTCGAGAGTGGGGTGCGGGGGCGCGGGGGAAACCACTCAATTTCCCTGCCGCCCCCTGGTCCGGCTTTCCCCGCTCCCCCTCTCCCTCACCTCCCCGGGTTCAGGTCTCTGTGCTTCAACCTACTCTCGCAGAATCACGACCCCTCCCTGCGATGTATCCGCAAGGCAGACATCCGGTGAGTAATTGTAACTAGATTTATTTAATCATCTATCATTGGAGGGTAAATGAAGCTGTTTATCTTGCACCTCCATTTTGCTTGTTACCTTTATGGTTTGTGTGCGTGCGTGCGTGTGTGTTTGTGTGTGTGAGTGTGTGCGCGCTCTAACACAAAGAGGGAGGAAAGGGGGGGGCGGGGGAGGACTGGCGGACCGAGATGGTTAAAGCCTTCTGGTGCGCTTTGGTGCGGCTGGTGTAGAAAGATGAAGTGCTTTCACACATACACTCCTTCTGTCCCCCCACTCACTCCCACCTCTGCGTCTAAACAAACAGTGCTTCCCCCCCCCCCCCCCTTCCTTCCTTGGGACGCCGCTGGGATGGAAGCCCTGTAATGGAGGGAAGTGCTTTGGGGTGCCTCTTCTCACGGTAGCTAAGAAACTTGGGTCTGAGGGGAGGATCTGGTTTGGAGGGTTGAATAGACCGGAGCAGCCGCGCGGATTGGAGATGGGGGGTGGGGGGTGCTCCAAGGCTAAGTAATCGAGAGAGGCAGGACTAGGGGGCAGATGGTGGCTGCTTTGCCTGTCCGGATCCCTTCGCTGATCTCTTTACTTCTCTCTCCCTACGTCTGTCTTCCCCTGACTCTAGGCTCCCCATCAACCCGGGCAGCCGGGATTTAAATTTACTGTGGCCGAGTCCTGTGATCGAATCAAAGACGAATTCCAGTTCTTACAAGCTCAGTATCACAGGTAAGGTGCGAGATGGAGGCTGGCAGCTAGGCAGATCCCCAGGGTCCCTCAGCACACCCTTCCCCTGTTTCCCTAGGGGTTCAGAAATCCCCGCAGAGGAGAGAAGACTTGGGGGTGCAATCCTTCATTTCCAGTTCAAAGCGGCCCCAGTTTAACTGTTTGTCACCCGGAGACTTTACTCTACCCTCAATACCATCCCTTCATTCCCAGAGAAGTTTGGGGTAATTTTGAAAGGGGTTCAAAGGTGAAGATTGCTCCCTGCTTCCGTGCCAGGTTTTGATTTTAGGGTCTTTCGCCACTTTCTTTAAAAACTGACCTCCCCCAACCCAGGGCTCAGAGAAAGTTGACCACCCCCCTTGAGGGTGGTAGGACTGTAAATGTCGATGAGTTGATTTTCCTATGCCAACTGGAAATTGGATAGTGCTCTGGGCAGGTAGAACAGTGACTTTTAAAGTCCTCTTTCTTGCCTTGTATATATACTGGGACCTTTTCTACCCTCCAGTCTCCAATCACACCTCCCTAAAAGACTCTTTGCTTGTGAGTAGGTTCTGAAAATTCTCTGGTTTTGATCTTTATAGTCTCAAAGTGGAGTACGACAAGCTCGCCAACGAGAAGACAGAAATGCAGCGCCATTATGTTATGGTAAGAGCTGCTCCACAGAATGGCCCAAGAGTTGGGAGTTAGGGAGTTTTGGGGGAGGGAGGGCCAAGGGTGGAGAGTGGACAACAGAGGTAAAGTCAGACTGGAGCCCAAACTTGGGACCTAGGTAGGGACCCTGCAGAGGAAAATGCAGTGTGTGTGGAAAGGGAGAGGAAGGAAGGTGGAAGGTAAAGAACTGAAAACAACCTTTTGGTCTCTATTTTTCCCCTTTATCCTTGTAACTCCAGGGTTCCTAGGTTCTGTCTAGGATGCTCAGCAGGAAAATCCTTCTGTCTACATTAAAGGGGGATGCTACTGTAATAAAAAGAGACATTTTAGCTCACAGTTGTTGGGTCTGGAATCAAAAGGAGAACTGGTCCCATATGCTGACCTCTCTCCAAGTGTCTATTACTTGTTTTTGTTTTTTATTTTTACTCTTGACACTTCCCAGATGTTCTCCAGTGGTTAGTTGACCCAATCCTCTATTACGTCCTGGGTCAATCTGCTTTTGTGTTGGGTAAACTCCTAACTTTGGAATCTGTTCAATATCTTTACTGCTGTCTTAGCCTTTTGGTAAAGCCAGGGAGTCTGGCCTTCAGGATCTGGTCTGGCCTTAAAAGCCCTTATAAACCATTCTCCTCTGACCTCATTCCCTCAGTCCCCTTTTAAGGAGGAATGAGCAGCTTTTGTAGATAGACATGGTAGTCTACCCCATTCTCAGACCTTTCCCTCCAGCACACCACACTGCCAAGCCAAAACAAAACTTGAGAAATCTTTTTTCACCAAATCTCCATTCAGGGGCAGTAGGTGGAATGTCTTCTTTTTATATCCCTGAGATTAACACAGCAAGTCTAGTCTTCAGTTTGTAAGTGAGCATAGACACTTAAACTCTTCTCCCCCACACTGCTTTCCACATAAGAGGCCTTTGACACTGTGCTAAATAAATAATTCTTAGAGGAAAAGAGGTAGCAATGTCCCAGTGTACCTAATATTCCCTGTTGAACTCGAATCTTGTATCAACAGGATATGTGGCACATGTACTGCTAGAAGGGAGGGGGATTGCTATTCTCACTATATACATACATATATATATATATATATATATATATATATGTTCTATTTGGTGGTAGGAGAAACACTTGTTCATTGTTGACTTCTGGGGCCTCTGTAGGCTGGGCTATTAGTTTTGATTTAAAACTTCCTTGGCAAATCTATCGTAAGTACAGTTTGGCCAGAAACCTTCCTCATCACAAGCAGCATTTGAAGAATGAATAGATTTCTGTGTGGTTTGTTCATCATTAATGGGAACACTTTTTGCCTTTTTTTTAAACAGTACTATGAAATGTCCTATGGTCTGAACATTGAAATGCACAAACAGGTAAGCGATTGTTCCCAGTCTGTGAAAAGAATGCATTAAAAGAGAGAAACTTGGTTGAATTGCAGTGTCTGTGGAATTTCCTGAGTTAATCTCCAGTTTGGAAAGTGAGGTTAGCTACCCCCCCTGAACACCCCCTCCCCGCCTTGTCTAGGAGGACATGAAACTCAAACTACTGCTAGAAGTGGGTAACCATAGGGCACCTAGTTTTCTTAAGCTGCTGAGTTCGATTTTTCGAATTCATTACAAAGAATGCTACCTAATTGTCAGGGGCATCTGATTTAACGTTTAGGCCTTATTTAATCGAGAAGTTGTACACAAGATGGAGGCACCCCTTAGATCTATCTGCTTTATATCTTGAAAGTGAAGGGGTGGCTTGCAACTTTTTATCTGCTTTTATGTAAAATTCTCTAGAGGAAGTGCTGGAGGGTTTGTTGGGGGAAAAAAAATGATGTTCTACCTTGATAAGATAACTGGAAGGGGCCTAAAGGCCCTAGGCACAGGAGTGTAAAATTTACTGGAATGAAGCAACAGAGATTAAGCCTGCTTATTTACTCTTAACTAAGACTACTCTTTAAAGCACTCCTCATTAAAGCTGAGACCCGATTGGAGTGGAGCTCCACTTTGGAATTTTGAAGTTAAACCAGTTTCCCCAGTAGGGGAATGGTTTAATGGATAGGTAGACTGTCTTCTATGGAGCTTGTTCTAACTACCAAGGGCCTCAAACCGAACAAATATTAATCCTTTATCTCAATGCATATCTGTGATCTGGAACTATCCCTGGGAGGGGGAAAGGGTGAGGCCCTTGGTATATTTATATTTGTGGGAGAGAGGCTGACTGTAATTTGGCCTCCGGAATGATTTGCATTGACTGAGCCCATACTGATAATGAAGGCAGGTTGGTCTCTTTCACAATTGGTGTTCGAATGTTGTTGGCTAATGCTGACTTTTGGCAGTCCTGCTCAAGTGAATTTTCTACTAGAAATGTAACTTGGCTATGAGGTCTAAATTCTGTTTTACTTATGCAAAGTGTCACCAGTAGGAAGATCACCAGGAGTCTTGGAATGTTGGAATTGGGAGGGACCTTGGAGATCAACTAGTCTAACCTCTGTATTTTGGGAAGAAACTGGGGTTCCTGTAATTCTAAATGCTGTCTACCACATCTGGATACGTCTTTAATGAACCCCAAGTGGATGGCCTTGTTGTTGGGTTGTTTCAGTCATGTCCAACTCTTCATGACCCCATTTGAGGTTTTCTTGGTAAAGATACTGGAATGGTTTGTCTTTTTTTTCTCCAGCTCATTTTCTAGATGAGGAAAATGAGGCAAAGTGGGTAAAATGACTTGGCCAGAGTCATATAGCTAGTAAGTATCTGAGATCAGATTTGAACTTGGGAAGATGAGTCTTCCCAGACTCCAGGCCCCACTCTAACCACTGCACCACCCAGCTACCTCTGTTCCTTAATAGAGGCACCTGTAATACCCTAAAAGATTTCTCGTTTGAGCAGTTTGGTAGAGGTCCTTTGGTGAGCCTGACCAGGAGAAGGCTGAAGCAGTGAAGTTAAGACTATAGTATGACATCTTAATGAACTCTTTTAGGATTCCTCTTCGAGGTGGGAAGGTTAAAACCAACTAGACAGCTTTGTAATGGGATTATTTGAAAAAGTTTAACATTTGTGGGAATAATGTAGGAAACATTTGTGGGAGTGTGGTATAAAGGAGAGGGCTGGACATGATTCAGTTACAGCTCTGTTACTCCTTACTGGACTGGGCAAATTCACCTGTAGACCTCATCTGCAAAATGGCAAGATTGGCCTAGATTCGGGTACAATAAAAATGCCTGAGTGTGTTGAGTGGAAGTGTGTGTGTGTGTGTGTGTGTGTGTGTGTGTATGTGCATGTGCATGTGCTTGTGTGTGTTGAAGGTGGGAGTAGGTAGTGAGGGCACAAGCCTAAGGAAACTGGAGTCCTCTCATCCTGACCCCTTGTCTCCCTTTACACCCTTTTCCCCAAGAGCTGAGTTTCTTGGGTGTGTTTAAAGAGGGTAATTGCACCCAAGTTTAAAATTTATAGCAGCAGTTATCCTAAGAGCCTTGTAATTAAGGCATTATATGTTGTTGCATGTTGAGTTCTGCTTGGTGTTGGGCTCCCGTGGCCCCAGTGAGAATGGACAAGATAGCCCTTTGGCCTAAGCAATTCTGCTTTGATTGATGTAATGCATACAGAGATGATTTTTGTAACAATCCCAGTTTAAGTCAGGAATCTTGGCATACTGAGTGCTCAGAAAAAAATGCTAGTACAAAATCTTAACACATTTGGCATGTAATAGTTTAAGAAATGAGCCTCTTGATTAAAAGAGCCTTCTCTAAATTCTTCTGGATGATTTGGGAATTAATCTACTGTACCTGTGAGTCATTGGCCCAGTGAGGTTCTCTCCCCTCCTCCGCTGGAATCTGGCTCCTGGGTTGGCCCAATCTGGAATGAGTGTTTTCTGTTCCTTAGACTTCTTGTAGCTTTAACTTGCAAATCTCCAAGTTGGGTGAAATAGCCCTGTGGCAATGCAGGAACAAAGGCCGAAGGAGGTGAGGAAACCCTGTGATGATAAATGCAACCGTAAGCTAATAGGGCTTGTCACTCCCCTGGCTTGAGAGAGCTCTGCAAAATAAATCCTACCACTAATTGTAGTGTGGGTACTGGGTGCATTCAGTGGATGGTGGTTAGGCCTGAGCAAACAAGTTTATCAGCTGACCTGTTTAGCGGTTGACTGGTGTTTTATCTGCACACACAATCAAGTGCCTGAATAATTCATGCAGTGTCCTGCCCTCTAGACTTGACTGTTCGTGTGATTACATCTGCCTGGAACTAACTGGATGGGTACTTCTTAAGTAGAGGGGTGGGAGGGGGATTGTCTTGTACATCTATGTAACGCATTATCTACATTGCACCTTCTCGAAGTGTCCAGATCTTTAATCCACAGAGCAGATGCCCTTCCCTTCCCACTACCACAGCTACATTTTTTTCAAATTGGACATAAAAATGGATGCTCATTCACATTTCTATGGGACATGCCAGTTAGGTAGGAACCACAGGTTTGGCTGGATGGGCACCAAAGTATTGACAGAGGGCAGCCAATGATTGTGAGCTCAGTTCATTTTGGTTTTATAAACAAAGCTTAAATGTGGATTTGGTTGTCTCTTCACTGTCTCTCTCCCTGTCTCTTGACCTTCAGATCACTGAGAGGTTAATAAATGGTTTCCCCCTCCTACTCTTTTGCCTCCCTCCCTCATTATGACAGTTTAAATTACAAAATCTCTAGGGCTGGGTTGCCCTTGCAGGGATTTCAAGAGGTCATCTGGTCCAACCCTCAGCCTTCAGGCAGAATGTCAAAGATGATTCAGGGGAGGCTGAGTGCTTACCAGTTCCCATCTTTCTTGTTCCCTGTTCTTTCCCAGTAGCATCCAGAAATAACAAAGTTAATTGAGGGACAAATCCTAGAAAGTTAATGAACTTTCCTGCCTTAAATGAACAGCGGTGATGATAATCATAATACATTGGGTCACCAGCAGGAGTGGGGAACCTGTGGCCTTGAGTCCAAGTAAAAAGGCTGCACTTGAGGGCCTAGAGGGCCACATGTGGCCTCAAGACCAAAGGTTCCCCACCCCCACTTTAGGAGTATTGAGTTTAGTCTGTTGTGTCATTCATCCTTTATTTAGTTTTGGATTTTTTTGGGAGTGGGAGTTTTCCATGAGATAACCCAGAAACGACTGTCGTACTCCATTGGTATTCTCACATCAGTAAAGTTGGAGTAAAACTTTAAGCACTTTGGATGAACCCCCTCCCCTGCCTTGGAAAAACTTACTGCAAGATGTAGATAAGAGAGAATTAACAGGATGGGTAGGCTTGGAAAGACTGTGATCTGCTTTTGTTGGAGGGTATCCTCACAAATTCACTTCATTATTCGAGTCAGTTTTAAAGAGTGAGATTTAAGGCATTTTGGTTTCAAAGAAACATTATGTGCTAAGAGGAAAATGTTCTTGTTCCATAAACCACCAGACTTCAGTAAAAGGGCTTTTTAGTGAGACAGAAGAAAAAGATCGAAGATTCACTCTTTGGCTGTTAGGAAGCCAAGTATTTAGACTGCCACAGGCTTTTATATTAATATCTAAAGGAGCTGAGGCTATAAACTTAGTGTACAGAAGTGCTGAGTACCTAATTTAAAGTTTTATAACTGTGTCAGCTTGCCCTCTTTGCACTCATCATGTTTTGAATTGCTAGTTAGATTCAAATATTTGTCCAACTAATGATTAAAAATGCATAGCAATCTCTATGTGTCTTAACTAGTTATTCTAGGTAGAAGATTTCCTACAGAGAGTGAAGATAGCTTGTAAACTTCCTTTGGGGTGGGGATGAAGTGTTAGCACATCAGGTTGTATAGGGCCTGGGAGTCAGGTGATTTGGGTTCCAGTTTTTTACCTTGCCATTGTCTAGCTGTGTGACAAGTCACTTAACTGGATCTGGATCTCATTTTTGTATTAAATGGAGTGTGCTCAGTTCAATCTACAATTAAGTGGATTGAAGCCGCTTCTACCTCCAAAATTCTGTGGTTCAATATTTTGCCATTCAGGTGGTGGAGGAGGGTCATAGGGATTCCCTAGTAGATATTCTATAAGAGCCCTATGATCCTGAATGTAGAGTATTTATGTTGGTGGGTAGCTAGATGGCACAGTGGCATAGAGTGTTAGGTCTGAAGTCAGGAAGAACCATCTTCTTAGTTCAAATCTAGCCTCGGACACTTTGTGGGAAAGTTACTTAACCCTTTTTGCCTCAGTTTCTTCATCTGTAAAGTGAACTAGAGGAGGAAATGGCAAATCGTTCTGGTATCTTTACCAAGAAAACACCAAAAATGGAGTCAGGAAAGGTCAAAACTGAACAACCACTGCAGTAACAACATTACCAAACATTATTGTACCCTGAATGCCTGGGGGAAGCTAGTGTAGTGTTTTGTGCAAAATAGGTGATCAACAAAGAGTTGTAATGTATAGAGTGAGCTAATTTTGGTTTTTAAATTCCGAGAAGGCTTTGTTGGTTGGTTGGTTTTTGAGGGGGATGAGTAGGAGAACCTAGGTAAGAAGATTTCAGTCCATGGTAGTTGGAGAATATACACTTGCAGGTTATCTGCCAAGAATAAGTACAAGTATTTAGTGATTCAGGCCAAACTCCGAAACCCTTGCCTTCCTTGGTAATGGGATTTTGTTTGTTTGTTTTTTAATACACAGTTGGAGTTCAAGTATATTCTTTCATAAAACTTGGGTTTATGCATTTTAGTCCTGTCTTCCCAACTAGATTATAAACTTTTGCAACAGGACATTTTTCTTTCTGGATTCACCATAGTACTGTTAGGTAGGGTATGTAGTAGGTGGTTTGGTAATTGTATAGTTGTGTATGGTCCAGTGACATAGCTGGAGAGAGGGCCAGGTTCTAGTTCCAATCTGACCCCTTCTGCAAACAAGAGAATTGGGCCCCGGGTGATCTGACCTCTCGGGTCCTTTGTAGCTCTAAGATCCTGGGACTCTGTTCACCTTCCATAGGACCATCCAGCTGGCCTTGTGCCCATCCGCTGAAGCCTTATTGGGGTTGGCTCTCTCTTCTTTCCCTGTCATCTGAGTTGGCAGCTCCCCTGGACTTCATCTACTAGTTTGGACTTTATTCCCCAAAGTGGCATTGTGTCTCCTTTCTGATATTGGTAATTCTGTAATGACTGGTTGTGACCCACCCCCCTCCCTCATATTTAATTCTCATCAGTATAGCTCTCCACTTTGCTATTAATGATAGCAGCCAGCAGAATAGCTTTCAACATGCCATTGACAGTCTGGTTTAAGAGAGCACTTGAAAGAGTGCTAGACAGCTGAAAGTACCCATAATTGTGTACCGCAGTGAGAACTGCCAGCTCAAGGGCCTTGTTTTCATAGGCTTAAAGGGACAATATCTGGTTTTCAACAAATGCTTCCAGTGACTTACATCCAAGATGATTTCTTCTCTTGTGTCCTCCCCCTTTCCTCTACCTCTTCCATTTTCATTTTTTGGTGGTTTTTTTTTAGTGGATATATTCATCTCTCTTAGGCTTTTCAGAGTAGGAATATGTGTGTGTGTGTATGTTTGTATGCATACATATATATGCATATGTGTATATGTATATATACATTATACCTCATATATTACACATAACATACATTATATATAAATATGTAATATAGTACATAATATGTGTATATGCATACACATATATTTTTGTGGGGGGGAGGGGAAGGAAAACCTGCATTTGCATGGATAGCTCCTAAGGATAAACCTTGTCATTGATGGCAAGTGTACTCTGGACTAAAGGCCTGAGGAAATTTAACAGAAGGGCAGATTCAGACTTGGTTTGAATTTTCAGAATTTGCTTGCTCACTGACTATGCAAACTTTAGGTTTGGACAGCAAATCTCCCTAAGTCATTGAGCATGTCTGTCCGTACAGCTCTCAGCTAAGGCAGAATTACATGATGAATATGGGATGAGAGCTTTCTGAAAAAGATGAATGATTTAGACTTGAGGATGTCTGAGGTCCCTTCCTGCTCAGAAAAAAACTATAATTTAGGACCTCTCTATTTGGCACAGTATTGACGTAAGAGAAGTACGATATTGGCATCCACGAAGTGTCAGGGCCAGGATTAGAACACTGCCCAGTTCTGTGACCATGGGCAAGTTTCTGAGCCTGTTTCCTTGTCTGTAAAATGGGGATAAATGATGCTTGCAACCTCACAGGGTTTGGGGGGGGAAGCATTTGATAAACTTTAAAGCATCATATAATTATTGGCTATTGTTATTATCCTTAATTTAATTTCATTCCTTTTCTTAAATAATTTCCTTTGGAAGACCCTTCCATGTGGTTCTTACCCTGCAACTCCATTCATATTTATTGGGTATGGCATAGTTCCAGATGTTCTGTGCTACTTTGAGATCTTAAAATGTTTAGAGCAAGAAGGGATCTTAGTGATCTAGTTCAGTGGCCTCCCTTCTTCTGCAGATAAAGAAAGAAAATGAATTCAGAGAGGTAAAGTTATTTACACATAGTAGCCAGGACTTCCACTCAAGTTCTCCTGATGTGACTCTCCTCCACTCAGTATCCATTCATTCCAGCATTTCTAGCTTTTCAAATTTTATGCTTTTGAGGTCGCCTTGACCCTATAGCTTGCTTGTAGGTTAGTTCTTCAGTATACTGGCTGTACACTCAGTAGAAGTACAATTGAAAATGGGATTCTTGATCTTGTTAATTCCAGTTTTAGATTGTATTTCCTCACAAGAGCAGCCTGGATTCTCCTGCTCCCTTTTGTGCCCAGAACCCAAAGTGTAAGAGATATTGTTGTAGGTTCATAGGAGTCAGAATTTGAGGGAGGGGAGGAAGGAGGAGGGCAGTTCTTCAGTCTTTGTTAAGAGTATCATTTTTTATACCTTTTATGTGCCCCAATCATATGCAATACTACTGCGTGGGGTATAAGGAAAATCCGTGGTCCCCTTGCAGTGAAAACAAGACTTAAATACATCAAGTAGTTAACACTCTAGGAGCGCACATAAAGTACATGGCAAGTGATGTGCTATAGACTCCAACTTCAGGGCTCTGAACAAGGCAGAGATTTGTGAAAGGATCTCTCCACTGAGGAGGATAGACTTCAGTCAGGCCTTGAAAGACAGTTTTGAACTGGGTTTTAATAAATTTTTAACTGCCCTTCTTTCTGAAAGGGGAAAGTATGATTTTTTTGGGGGGGTAAATAAGAAATCTCCAGAGCTTGAGAAATATAATGTTGGGTTGCTATCCAATTCAATAAATATTCATTAATTTCCTAGTATGTGTTAGGCACAAAGAGAAAAATGGAAATAATTTCTGCACTCAAGGGTCCGCATTTTATTGGGGGGAACTTTAGGACCGAGTCATACGATTGTCTTCCTGCCAAAAAGCACACCCAAAAAAACAAGTACTAAGTGCATTCTCTTGGTGCCCATATGCGGTTATGGCATCTCTCTCCTCTTCCCTCATCCAAAAAAAATTTTTTTTAAGTCCTTGGAAAAAACTGAGCCTTTCCTTTCCTCACTTCAAGTACAGAATAAAACAGAGATAGTTTAGGGAGGGTGGGAGTGGGAAAGACCTGACTTTTGCTCTGATTTGAAAGAGAAGACTTATATTTAAGACTCTCAAAAGCAGCTTTGCTGCTCTTTCTGCAGCTCTTGGCTTTGAACTCTGTCAGCTCTCAGTGATACCTGGTACTTGTGTGTAGTGCCTTTATAGCATGTGTATTTTCTCAGGGAGTTGTGATCCAGCTAGGAATCTATCCAGATTATCTTGCACGGTGTTTTATAAACCTTTGCAGATTTGGAGCACTTCAAGACACCTGCTTTCTTAAGTCCAAGCCATCTGAGGACTTGCTCAGCTCTCCCTCTCTAGCTTCTTCCAGTAGGCTGTCTTCCTTCAACTGGGACAAAATAAGGATCTCTCCCAGGTCTGGAGGAAAACAGTTACAGTTTGGCTGCTAATAAAATCATAGCAGTAAATGTGACGTTTCTTCCAAGAGTCACTGGGCAATGTTTTTCAAAAGTTATGTTAACTGGATGTTGAAAGAGGAACCCACTGGATGGGTCGCATCTTGGATATGGGAGTTACGAAGCCTGGTAGAGGGAGGAGATGGTGTTTTAGGGAGTTTAGGGAGTTTCTCTGGATTGGGAACTTTTTGGACCAGGATTAAAATGAACTGGAACAAAGGTCTAGAACTCTAGGACTCAGATCTGAAGTAATAGCAGTAATTTAGACAGTACTTTATATATATAGTACTCTAGTGGTTTGCAAAGTGCTTTGTATACATTTTCAGTCGCTCTTCAAAGTGGCCCTGTGAAGGTAGGTGCTATTATTAAATGCCTCTTACAGTTGAGGTAACTGAGGCCGAGAGAGGATACATGACTTGCTCAGAGTCACCCAGCTAAGAAATGTCTGAGGCAGGATTCAAATTCTGGTCTTCCCAGTACCAAATCCAGCACCACTTAGTTACCTAGAAGTAAAAAGTGCCTTGCCACCTGCAGCATGCAAGAAGCTTGAGCATCTAGGCACTGTCTCCTTTGTGACCTTGGACTAGGTCATTGGGTGCTCTGCAGTTGTGTCCAATTCTTCATAACTCCGTTTGGGGTTTTCATGGCAGAGATACTAGAGTGGTTTCGCATTTCCTTCTTCAATTCATTTTACAGAGGCAACTGAGGCAAACAGGGTGAAGTGACTTGCCCAGGGTCACACAGCTAGTTAAGTGTCTGAGGCCAGATTTCAACTCAGGAAGATAAGTCTTCCTGACTCAAGGTCTGTCAATGCTCTCCGCTGAGCCGCCTAGCTGCTCTGGTGACTTCCAAAGGTCCATTTAACTTTGTGATTTTAGAGCTTCTCATTCTGATAAGATGCCTGCCTGATCATTGCTGATGGGCATGGGACAAGCCTTTAAAAGGAAAAAAGGCATATTTTGATAAGTGAATACAAATAACTAAACTGAAGCACATGACTGGGGAGAATTGGGGGAGTCTTTTGCCCTTTTCATTTCACAATGATAATGGTTTATAATAGCTCACACTTATATAGCACTTGACAGGTTCCAAAGCCCTTTCCTCATAATAGCCCTTTGAGGTAGGTTGTAATTTTTAAAAAAATGTGAAGGGCAGCTGGCCAAAGGGTATGCCAAATAAGGGTGGCTTGGTTTGCTTCTCATTTTCCTATGCTAATACACTTGCTTCTCCCTTTTTCCTTGCTCCTCCCATCACAATTGGAGCCCCCCTCCCCTAAATTCCTTCTCCCAGGAGATCTACTATAATTAAAAAAAACCCTCAGCATTAGTTCTGATGAGAGAGACCCCAAAATTCAATTTAATGACCTACCTCTGTGTAGTTTACTTTAAAAAAAAAAGCAGCCTGTTGCTGGGAGAAAGAGATTTGCATAATGTTCTAAGGGGATTAGGTGGCTGGGGGTTGCCATGGCAACCCCATAGTGATGAATTGAGATTTTTTTTGTGGCAGGAGTTGGCTGATGGCGCTAAGCTAAGGGGGGAGGAGTGCTAAAGAGGGGGAATGTTGAAGGGGTGGGTAGCAGCAGGAGGCTCTGTAAGAGAAGGCCCTATTGGTTTTTAGAGGATGAATGGGCAGTGTTTGGGGGTATGTATGTGTGTGTGGGGGGAGTATATCCTATGAAAGCTTCCCCTGTTTCTGGTTATACAAGCACTCTCTTTGAGAGCTTGATAGATCTCAAGCAGGAGTGGTGGGGGTATGGGAGGGGAGGATCGTAGGGGGTGAGAGGCAAGCAGATTTAAATGTGTTTGGGAACTGAGAAATTAAAGTGAACAAATATTTAAAGATTATTGCATCTTGTTAACAGGAAGCCTGATGCCTGTAAACTTCGGAGAAATAGAATCAAAGAGTCCTAAAGCTGGGGGACAAATTATTTGATGCCTACTAGGTACAAAGCACTGTGCTAGGCACTTGTCCCGCCCATCAGGGAGTTCAAAGGAACAGATGATGTAGTAAACACACTTAATTATAATAGAAATAGTTCATGCTGAATGGCTAAGGCCACTCAAAATGCTGGGGACATTTGGAGGAGGAAAAGCTTATTTCCAGCTAAGGCCATCAGGGAAGATTTCTTGGAAATGAGGTATTAAAAGCTAGGTGTGGGAAGGATGGGCAGGATTTCAGGAGTAGTGAGGATGCAGGGCCTTCTAGGAAAGGAAGCCAACAATGGATGAAGTAAGGAGGGGTCCAGCATGGCTGGAGACTTTACCCAGACCACCTGGGCCAGCCCTCTCCTTTGACAGATAGTGTTAATTGAGGCCCAGATAGAGAACATGATTTGCCCAAGGTTATATAATTTGCAAACCCTAGAGTAATTTTTCTGGCTTTTCCATTTTCACTTAACCTAAAGGTAAAAATGGGGTAGGACCCAGAAGAATGTGTGTTGATGGCATCTGCCTTCACTCCCTAACCATAATCCTTAACCCGGGTGAATTTACAAGGGGCCAAAATTTGGATTCTGCCTTAAGGGCATAATTTGCTGAGATTACTCCTGTCAGCAATTAGTAGATTGCCTCCAGGGCTGGTTTAAGGTTGAGGGTTGGGTTGCTGTGGTAGGGTGATGGCAGTGGTCACATATCCCCAAGTAAACAGTCACCTAGGAAGGTTGCACGGCCTGATACATTTAGTCCTCCTTGCATAAAGAATTCAATAGGTTCCCTTGGAAGACATAAATATTTAATGGCGTTGTAGTTATATATAATTTGATCAATATGTCAATGCTAAAAGGGGTTTTAAGGAGGATCACCTATCATTTAGCAATCTGGGATGGAAGCCTTCACCAGCCCCTTGAGTAGCAGGGGTCATTATCTCCTGCTGCTGCTAAGTGGATCATTTATTTACCTTGAGCCTTCAACTTTCCAAGCTATGTTTTTGTACCAGAGCTCAGGCACACAGCCTAAATGACATGCATTCTTGGAAGACTGAACCAAAACCCAACATATCTCAGTGCTACTCCTCAAAGGTTCAGATCCTCTTGGCTTTGTCTCTGCCCATCAGCCCGGGTCCTGCCAAAGCAGCAGAGCAAGTTTTATTTCCATCCCTCTTCCCCCCAATATTGGGTTGAGGAGTGATTAAGTAGTAAGGAAAGTTGTTGCCAAGTCATTTTTCAGTTGTGACCAACTCTTTGTGACCCCATTTGGTGGTTTTTCTTGGCAGAGATACTGGAGTGGTTTGCCATTTATTATTTCCTTTTCCACCTCATTTTACAGATGACGAACTGAGGCAAACAGGGAGAAGTGACTTGCCTAGGGTAAAATGTCTGAGGCCAGATTTGAACTCAGGAAGATGAGTCTTCCTGACTCCAGGCCCAGCACTCTACCCACTGGGCCACCTAGCTGCCCAAGAGTAAAAGGAAGAAATGTTAATCATTATGTTAAATAATCAAGTTCTATCAAAGGCCTATCATTTTTTTAAATAACATAGCATATGTAATCAAATACTTTAAAGGTAAAGCTGCCCAGGACATGCTGTTCTAAAATCTTCACATATTTCTAATCTCTGGCTGTCGGTAACTTTTGGACAGTAGGCTATGGAGGCCATGATTCCTTTTCCTTCCATGTTTCCAATTTAAGATGAAGACAGCTCATCTGGAGCCTTCTAGAGTCAGATGGAAGTCAGTGACTGATCCTTCAAAAGGGAAATCATTTTTACAAGCAGATCTAGGATGCTAGTGGGGTAGTAATGAGTAACAGCCAACCTATTTAGAGCCCTTTAAGATTTACAAGGCACGGTACCTACATTTTCTCATTTGAGAAGACCGTATGAGATGTTGTAGTAGAAAGAGCACTGAATCTGAAACCTTGTTTCTGCATCTTAGGTGTAACTTTGAGGAAATCATTTCATTTTTAGGTGCGTAGATAAAGAACTTACTAAGTTCTTGCTATGTGCCAGACACTGTGATAACTAATGGGAATACAGTGAAAGCAAAAGGGAAAATAGTTCCTATCTTCTAGGAGCTTCTTTTCTTTGGAGAAACAATTTATTTTCAGATCCACATTCTCTCCCTCTCACCTCCACACCTAATTTGAGGAAGCTAGGAAAATAAAACCCATCATAAACATGTATGATCAAATAAGCAAATTCTTACATTGGCCATGACCAAAAAAAATGTGTGTATACAAACATATATGTGTGTGTGTATACATAGATGTATATACATACATACACATGTGCATGCCTCATTCTGTACCCCAGGTCCATCACCTCTCTATCAGGAGGTGGATAGTAAGTTTCATCTTGAGTCCTCTAGAATTGGAGCTGCTATATTGACCAGCATTCATAAACCTTTCAAAGTTTGTCTTTACAATGTTGCTATTGTATAAATTGTTCTCATTTTTCTGTTTTCTTCACTCAGCATCAGTTCATACAAGTCTTCCCGTGTTTCCCTGAAGCCACCCCCTTCATTATTTCTTGTAGCACAATGGCATTCCATCAACACATGAAAAATGTGTATATCTATATGCACATACTGTAATGTGTTTAGTCATTCTCCAGTTGATGGGCGTTTGCTTATTTTCTAATTGTTTGCCACCACAAAAAATTGCTATAAATGATCTTGTACACTTGGACCCTTTCCTTTTTCTTGGATCTTTTTGAAGTATGAGCCTTGTATTGGTGTCAGTGGGTTAGAGGGTCTGCATGCACGGTTTAATCGCTTTTTGGGATCTAATAAAGAGCTTATATTCTAATGGGGAAGATAATGATCATCTCACATGGAACTTTCACTGGAAGGAGGGAGCTGCTGGGTAGAGACGTATCTAGAGTATCTCTAAGACTTCTTGCCCATGTAAATACTAGGATTTGCTTGTTAAGTTGTGTGTCCCTGAGGAGTTCTAACTTTCTGTACCACATTTCCCTCGTCTGTGAAATGGAAAAATGATATTTGTATTACTGGCTTCCTAGTGCTGCTGTAGAAGTATGCTTTGTAATTGTTGAAGCAATATAAATACCAGTTGCCATTTCATTATGAAATGGCTTACATTCTTTTATAATGCAGATATTTTTGATGATAATTAAACTTCTTGTAAAAAAAATTCCCTTAAAATCTTTGCATAGCTAAGTGAAAATGGAGCAACACATTTGACTCCCTTTTTTGGGAGAGGGAATGTGGGGAGGGTTTCCAAATCCAGTTAACTCTTGATTATTCATGGTAAGGCAAAGGACCTGTGGTATACACCATCCCAAGAAGACTAGATCCAAATGTTGCTGTTTGACTTTGAAATGCAAGTTTTTTTTCTTCCTAATTTGTTTTCTTTTTAAGATCTTTGAAAATATTTGCTTTACAAAACATGAGATTTCTGTGCATTTATTAACTATAGAGGAGAGTGGGAACTGGGAGCAGTAATATAATATCTAGAAACTAATTGAGCAAAGAAGGGATAAGATTTTGGAGTCTTTGTGGATCATTTTATTCGCAAGCCATCCAAACTTGCCCCCCTATTTTGTTTGTGTGACTCATGTGCTTGCCAAAGTCCATTTCTCCATGGAAATCACAGGAGTCACTTCTTAGTGTCCATATCTATAGGACAGATGCCAAATTAGTATGGTGAAGTGGGAAGTGCATTGGACTTAAGTCAGGAGACCCAAGCTGGGTCTTGCTACTTGTTAGCTATGTGATCTTAAGCAAATCCCTTCTGGCTGGGTCTTGGTTATTTTCTCTGTAAAATGAGGGAGTTGGGCTGTATTGAAGTGGACAAACAGAGAATAATTCACAGGCAAAAATCAATTAGGAATTTCGAGAGCGTCTTTATTAGCCAGGCTGGTGACTGCCTCATTAGAGAGACCCAGAGGAGACAGCCCCGAACTGAGGTGGGTGTGTGCATTTTAAGCATTTTGGTGCTACTCGATACAACCTTTTAGTTTCCACAACAGACTTCTGACAGAGCAAAGGTGGGGGGGCTTGTTGTTAGGCAAGAGCCCCAAAACAGAGGGGGTTGGCAGGGTACTGTTAGGCAAAGGACCCCAAAAGAGGAGAGGTTCCAGGAGAGGGACCCAATCAAAGACTGGTTGTTATTCAACAAAAAGTAGTTGTCAGGAAGAGGATGCTCAGCAAAAGGTAGTTGCCTGGCAAGAGGGGTCTAACATTAGGGGTGCACAGGTGGTTACCATGCAAATGGACTAAACAAAAAGATGGCTGTTAACAATTCATCAGATATTTCACAACCCAAAGGGGAATAACATTTTGACAGGGGCCCAACAAAAGCCTGTTGCTAGGCAGGTTATCCAATTCTGCCCAGTAACCTAATAGATATCTCTTAACTTTGGGGCCCAGGGAGGAATAATGTCCATTTCAGTATGACCTCCAAAAGTCATCCCAAAGTCTAGTGGGGGATACAAATTAAGGTTTACCTCCTTTGTCTGAGGAGGGAATCTTAGTTGTTCCGAAGGGAGGTACTGTAGTTTGTCCACCAGGAAAGATGGGTCCTTGAGGTTATACATGAAAAAAAAAATCCTAAGAGTTGGGGAAGGGAGAGGGGGCAGGTTATAGAATCCCCAAATGTTCTCTTCAAAAATGTTTAACCAAAGAAGTTGATCTTCAAACATACACCTTAACTCTTATCTGTCAGGTGAATTTCTGATTGGTTTTACTGAACAGTCAAATCTTGCAAGACAAAGATGGCAGAGAGGATGTAGATGGACCTGATGAACACTCTTGATAACACATTGCTCTGAATTACCAAAAGGATTTTTTAAACCGTTTGATCTCCTTCCAGTTTGTGCTTTTGACCAAGTCTCCAAGTCTGACCAAGTCAGAGTAGCAGTTCTTAACTCTTTTTCACCCAGCTGATGTTCAGAGCTTGTTGGAATTGGATCCAAAGCTATTTTAACAACTGTTTCAATCTGAGAGGCCACGATTACTAACTCTTGTGGTAAATTTTCTTTCAAAAGCCACTCTTCCAAGGGATTCCAAGCTATTAAATGTTCTATTATAAATTGAGCCTTAATATTATAGAGATTGGACAGCTAGGTGGAACAGTGGTAGAGTGCTGGGCCTGGAGTCGGGGAGACTCGTCTTCATGAGTTCACATCTGACCTCAGACACTTACTAGCTATGTGCCACTGGGCAAATCACTTAACCCTGTTTGCCTCAGTTTCCTCATCTGTAAAATAAGTTGGAGAAGGAAATGGCAAACCACTCCAATATCCAAGAAACCCCAAATGGGGTCATGAAGATTTGTGAACAGCAATATCATGGAAGTTAGAAGATTCTTAAAAAAAAAAATGCTTTCTAACTCCAGAACATTCTCCAACCCAAATCCTCAAACCATGCCCCCCCCCCCCCAAAAAAAAAAGAACAAGAAAGAAAGGACCCCTCAGCAATAAGCATGGTACAGTGGGAAAGCCCATTGGCTATGGAGTCTGAGATCCTGAGGTCAAATTTATACTCAGATTCATACCTTTGTATTTCTGTTGCCCTTGGGGGCAGACATTTAACCTCTCTAGACTTTCTTACAATTTCCTCATTTGTAAAACAAGGTTGACACCTATAACCCTGAGACAAAAACTTAAAGACAAGATAATTACAAGAGTCTCCTGAAGTGAACACCAGATATAGCTGTAGTGACTAATGCTGGCAGCAGAAAAGAAATGAGAAAAATGGTTCCTTTCACTGGACAATTCAAAAACTACTGATGTGGACTCTTGTCTACTGTCAAGACCAGGACACTGTGTGTGTGTTCATTTGGGCTAGGTATATCAGGAAAGGAATTAGGTGTTTGGTTTTTTTAATCAAACATTTTTGTCTTTAAAATCTACCTCAAAAAAATCCAGTGTTCTATAGCTCCAGAGCTACAAGGAACCTTTAGTAGTGTCTAGTCCAACCCTTTCGTTTTACAGATGATGAAATAAAGGTTCCTCAAGTAGCATAACATAGTTGGTAAATAATGTAATCAGGACACACAACCAAATATTCCTGATCCAAGTTATCTTTTAAAAGTAGAGAGAGAGAAAAGAAAGGAATATAGGAAACCTGGAGAACTGGGAATTGTTTTATATTTGGCTTTGGCATATAGTTCGACAGAAACACTTTTACTTCAGTAAACACATCAGAGAGGAACGTATAAGGCAAAGTTGACTATTCTCTTTCAGGAATAATTCAACTGGGAAGTCCCTTTTCTTTCTTAATCCAAATCTTTTCTGATGTTAGCAAAGGGCTTGTTTCTTATGGTGGTGTTCCTAATAAAGGTCATTCTCCCTTTTCAGCATTATGAGCCCCAAGACCTGAAGAGGTGCTGTGATATTCAGGACATAAAGTATATAAATCATGCTAAGAGCATAGTCTTCTTTTTCCTGGAAGAGTTGTGTTTGGGATGATTGGTGGATAGGGAAGATCATGGAAGAAAGAAGAAAGGAAAGAGGGTCAGGAGAGCTGCTTCCTTTATGGGTGGAAAGCAGAGAATTCAATTGATGTTGCTTATGAAGGGTGCCCAAATAACCCTAACTGATTTCTTAGCCATGGAGAGCAGAATTCAGCTGGGTGAAATATCATAAACTCTTACTGAAGTCATTTTTACCCTTTGGGTGATCAGATGATGTTGGGCACTGCACCAGGCACTGCAGGAGTTGAGGCACAGAATTATGTAGAGAAGATTGGATTCTTGCCTTCAGGGAGTGTACAGCCTTAAATCCTGTGGCCTTCCTTTGTTCATTCTCTGAAGGATGTGGGGAAGGGGAGTACTTTTCATTTTTTATTAAACCATTAAGGCCCTGACACTGACCAGTTGTGTTCAAAGTCTACTTTGGCTTGCCAGAGGATGTTGGCAATGAGGAAGAACCTTTCATCCACAAGTGAGAGCTTTAATTGCAGGCTAGGTCATGGCCAGCTGGAAAACTTTGAAGCACTCTTTCCTGTCTTCCCAAAGAGAAGGTGGTGTAGGCAGCAGCCAACAACAGCTACCGCCAAGAGACCCCATTGAGGTTGGTCAGGGATGGCTGGGCCATTTCTCTGTTTAATGAAGGGCTTACTTAACCTTATGGTGGTGTGTCAACACTTAGTACCTCCTGTTTCTACTATCACCCCTTCTCACCCCGAGTTTGCCCACAAATAGACATTTATCCTCAAACCACGGGCCACTGGCATGTGTTGTTGGCAGGAGCTCTAGAGTTTGGATGACTGCACCTGCAATCTTTAGGAAGTTCTGTACCTTTTCGCCTTTACCTACCAAAGGATGAAAACCTAAATTAAGCATAAGTTAGGTGGATTCATTGCTAAGAAGTTTTCTAGTTGCTTGTGCAGGGATGTCAGTACAGGCCAAATCTTAGTACTTGGAGAGGGCCTTCTTTCCTTCCTTCCTCTCTCCCTCCAAGATCTTTTCCATGCAGAGACTTGACTTGTATAAGGAAAGAGATATGTCATCTTTGAATAAAGTTCAAGGAATACTGCGTTTTGTCATTTTCCCCTTGGTGGAGAGTTAAGTAGAAATATGGGGAAAGCAATTCTCCTACCCCAACCCCCTGAAATTGGGAAAGGTTCCTGATCTGCTGAGAGGGTTCTACAACCAAGGGTTGTAGAGTGGGCAGCGAGCTTGATTCAGTGCCTCTGTGGGCAAATTTTAAATAATTTGGGACTATTCCAGTGTAGAAGATGTCATTCTTGCTAGTCTTATTTCTAGGGTGTTAATTAATAGACTGCACAGATTCAGAAATAATAACCAGGCTAAAATGATAAAAGGGCAGCTAGGTGGTGCAGTGGATAGAGTGCCAGGTCTCAAGTCATAAAGACTTGAGTTCAAATTTAGCCTCAGATACTTAACTAGCTGTGTGTGACCTTGGGCATGTCACTTCACCCTGTTCCCCTCGGTTACCTCATCTGTAAAATGGGCTGGAGAAGAAAATGGCAAACTACTCCAGTATCTTTGCCAAGAAAATCCCAGATGGTGTCATGAAGTGTCAGATACCACTGAGATGACTACAGAACAACAAAATGATAAAAAGTTTATTTAAAAGAAAGCCATGCATATTGGGCTGTACTAAATATCTAGGCTGGGCCCCCTCAGTAGCTGAAACCCTCTACATCTAATTCCCCATCATTTTCTCCAGGGCTGGAGGGGCTGTTCCTTTATGGTTCAAAAACAATAACTCACATGAAATAGAAGAAGAAGACTAGACCCAGCAAATTCGTCCCAAAGCTGGTGCTTGTGTGGGACTTGAAAACTTTGAGGTTATTCCCATTTAGTTTTATCCTGTAGTTGGGTGTTATGACACCCTGATACACAGAGATGATCAGACCAAAGGTGGGGATGGGTCTGAGGAGGAAACTTAATAGATGTTCATTGAATGGGTTCTGTTTTGTTGAATTCGCTTTGATAAGTACTTTTTAAAGTTAATTCTTGGCCCAGTTCCTTGAAGCAGGCACCAAATCAGAACTGAAGTCAGAAAGGCCTAGGAGTTGTCCATCAACAGAAGCCAGAACTTTCCCGCTAACTTGATTAAACAAGTACAGCTAGCTGGCCCACTAGAGATAGTGTGAAGGACTTGAAATAAGAGGAATCAAAGTTCAAATCTGGTTTTGGACACTTACCATCCTGGGCAAGTTATTTAACCTCCATCTGCCTCCATTTCCTACCATTCCAGGGCTATAGGGATGGTTTTTAAAAACGTTAAGTATTTTTAATTTAAAGGGAAAAATCTCTCCTGGTATAATTTAATGTTAGGTTTTCTTGAGGAGATAATTGTGTGTGTGTGTGTGTGTGTGTGTGTGTGAAGGGGGATTGGTGAGTTCTTACCTTCAAATCATGTCATATTGATGGTCATGTGTTCTGCCCACTTAGAAAGGTCACCCCTGGCAATCCTCATAATTGCCAGGCTCTTCAGCAATAGTACCAAGAAATTTCACTAAATTATCTTCTAGTTTATTTGAGACCTTGAATAGACAGACCTAAGAAAAATTACTGTGTTCTTGTAATACAATAGAGTATCTTTGATAAGAAATCAGAACCTTTAAAAGAAATGTAGGTTGGAGAGTCCTGGTGGTTGGACCCAGCCTATTGACTTTCTGAATACAAGTCCAAGGGGTAGAACAAATCATCTGTTAAGCCCTGTCCAGCCCAAGCTGCTATTATAGATATCCTCCCTCTAACCAACCTTGGATGGGCTCATGAGGAGGGAAGGGCTGCTATTGCTTGTTAAAAGAGAAAGCAGTTTTACGTTGTTGGGAGTCTGGAATTAGTCTCAACTGTGACATTTTGGTGACTTTGATTTATGCTCCCAAGATGTGTGAAACTTAATGTGATCTCCTTTTCTTTTTAGACAGAGATTGCTAAGAGACTGAACACAATTTTAGCCCAGATCATGCCTTTTCTGTCGCAAGAGGTAAGATATGTTTTCTTCCCCTTTCTCTTTTGCCTTTAAAAATATCTAATGAATTTCCAAGTCATTGTTCTTGAATGGCGGTAGAAGCCACTGTCTTGCGTTTGATGTTGATCTGAAGAGACTTGAGCATTTTCAAGGCATAGGCGAATCCAAAAGTGATATTTTTTATATCACTGGATCCAATAGGCCCCCTTTCTGCCATCCCACAGAGACAGTTCTGTGGTTGGTGTAGTGCTTGGTTAATTCATTGTACTTGGTGTACAATCAACTGGGGCACTTGGCTGCCTTGGTTTACACCCTGCCAATTCAGGGCAACCCTGCCCACAGTTATGAAGATGTATATATGTGTCAGTTTTCTTATCAGTAAAAATAAGGGAGTTAGATTAAATGACCTTTACAGTCTCTCCCAGTTGTAAATTCATGTCATCTCTGTGAGAAGCCAATTATAGATCAAGGTGAAGTTGTTGGTCCCATTGTCTTTATAAGAAGGCCTTCCACTTGGATAGGACCACAAGATCCTGGCTTTTTGGTGGGAAGGGACCTTAGTGGTGATTTCATTTAATCCAGTCATATTACAAATGAGGAAACCAAGGCACAGAGAGCTCATGTAACTTTTTTTTCTTAAAGTCAAAGAAAAACAAAGCTTATTAAAGATTCGCCATGCTGGGTTGACTCTTAAGGAGCCTAACCATTAGTAATGCTTTTATTGACAAATGGGCCAGATAGAATCTCAGCTGGACAGAGTCTGAGCTGGATTGAATCTGACTGGCTCATGTAACTTTTTAAGGTCACATAGGTAGTAAGTAGAAGAGCTAGGGTTTGAGCCTAAGTCTTTCTGACTTCCAGCTGTCACATTGCCTCCTACTTTAGGGTCGCTGATTTGTTAGGTAGGATGAGCAATTACTGTTCTTATTCCATCCTGGTTCTTTTGTGGGATCTTACGTATACTTTGTTATCTACTGTTAGGCATATTTGTGTGCCTCAAACTTTGGCTAGTTCCCATTTCAGTCCCAAGCTACCTGCCGAGATTCTGTGCTTTGGGGGAGAGTCTTCCTTAGACATTCCATACTACACATGGTTGGGGCTTAAAAGCAGGAATACTTCCTCCCCCTTCCAACTCTCAGAAGTTAACACATGTGAAAGGATAGTTGCTAACATTCTTTTTTAAGTCTCAGCCCCTGAAGTAACTGAGTAATCCCTCTCAGTTGAAGTTGGATATCCCATCCCAGCTTGGCATAGTAGATAAAACACTAGAGTCAGAATGACATGACCTTTCAAATCTTGCTTCAGATGGCCCTGGGCAAATCACCTTACCAGCTTTTCAGCTTCTTCACCTGTAAAATTATCCCCCCCCCAATGGTAGCACCTGTGCCTCACAGAGTTGTGAATAGTGGTACCAGACTCAAATAGAAATGGATCCCTGTGGGCCATATACTAACTTAGAAAGCCACAAATGAATATTATCTATGTTGTATTGTGTTTTTATTTGCTTTGTTAAACATTTCCCAATTCTGGGCTTGGCTGGGAGTCTGAAACCCCTGGTCTTGAAGATCAAGTGGGATAATGTACTTACAGTGCTTTGCAAACTGTAAGGTAGTGCTTTGTGGTGGTACTTGTTTATATGTATAGTAAAGATGTGGGATAAATAATCAGTTGAGTCCCCTTCTAGTTTTTGGTCCCTTTGGACTTGTCTTGGGACCCATTCATAGAGGAATTTCTTTTGTCTGGTCAGTGTATAATGTCCTGTCTTGTATGGTGAATCACTTTTCATTTTCATACTGGGCAGAGAAGAGAATGCTTTGGGTGAAGGCTTGGGAGGTGGCTGAATTGTACATTAGGGGGTTCTCTGAACTTTAAAAAAAATATTATATATATATATAATATATATATATCTTTTGGCCATTTCAGTATTAATGGATTCCTTTGTAATCCTACATCTTTAATTTCTGCTATAAACATTATTATGGAAATTCCATAGGTTTCACCAGACTGAAAAGGAGTCCATGACACATATAAGGAAAGTTACAAACCCTTGCTTTTTGGGTTTGAAAAAAGAGATAAATATGTGAGTAGAATGAGAACATCTTAGCAATGTATGTCAAAGCTTTTTTTTTAAAAGGTAAGAAAATATTGAGGGAACAAGGGTGGTCCTTGTAACTTTGGTTTCCAAATCCTCATTTAGAATTCTTCCTGTCACTTGTAGGGACCATCTTGTTTTCTAAGGCTTGTTTCAATGTTCGTACACTCTTGTTCCCTTTAGCACCAACAGCAAGTTGCACAAGCTGTGGAACGAGCCAAGCAGGTGACCATGACGGAGTTGAATGCCATCATCGGGGTACGTGGACTCCCCAATCTGCCTCTCACCGTGTGTATATCCCTTTTATTCCTCTCATTTACCATAACCAGAGATCAACCCTGAACTCAGTAGGTCTCAAAGAATGGTGGCTTTAACTCTCCTCCTGGACCCTACTTTGAATTTCCTAATTGGTTTTCCAAATTGTTTCACAGCTCCCCAGTCTGGGGGTAGCTGAAAATATCTGGATCCCCACTCTTGCATCTAAATTTCTCATTTGGTGCGGCTGTTAGCCTGCAAAGGGAGATAATTGATTCCTCAGGATCCCCCTTCTTCTACCTCAAAGTGGCTATAACCCAAGGTGGAAGGAAGGGAGCCTGTCAAGACAGATAACATGGCAAAAGCCTTTGTATAGTGGGGCTTAAAGGAGTAGTCATTAGATACTCCCTGGCTTTGGAGGTGGTGCATCTTCCTGCCTTTGGGGGTCAGGCAGTGTTCAGTGCTGTTTCTCTAGGCAAGGGTCACCTTTCTTTCAGCCACCTGGGATCAGAACTATCTCTGTTGTACTGTTAATGTGAACTGTGCTGTGAATCATTGGTTTTTGCTTCAATATCCCATGCATCAAGTGGCCTGTGTTGATGTTGATTATATCACAGTGGGCTCAGCTGGCCCAAAAGGTCCTTTACGTCTTAAAATTGGAATCTGGGCCATCTGTGTAAATGTTTCTGTGCTGCATGAGCTGCCCAGTGGGATGGATGGACAGCTGGATTGCCAATCTTCACCTGTTGGATCAGTTAGATTTTTGTGTTATATTTTCTATTTCCTTTCCTAAGTACCAAAGTTTGGTGTGAACCTAAAATTATTTGGCTTGCTCACTCAAGAAAAAAATAATTTTTCCCCTTCCCTTCTGCAGATTTTTTGGGATAGGGAATGGATTTTTTGGTATAGGGAGCTCCTGAATGAGGGAACTGCTTCTACCAAGAAGAGGTTGGCACCTTCTCTGCAAATTAGAATCTACCTGAAGCACCAAAAAATTAAGTGATTTGTCCAGAGTCCCATAGCTAGGATATTGTAGTGGTGGGACTTGAACTCAGGTTTCCTGGTTTTAAGGCTAGGTCTCTATCCACTGTACTTTACTGCGTTTCTGATTTATATTGGTCTTTATTTCAAGGAGGAAAAAATACGGAAGATTTTCCTTTGTCTAGGAAAAGATCTCTTTATGGCTCTCTGGTTTTTAGCATGGTTTAATTAGAAAGCACCAGACCTGATGTAGGACACTTGGAATTTTCATTCTGTTTCTGCCACTGAGTTAAATATGTAATCTTTGAATAAGTCACTTGACTTCACCTTGTCCTGATCTATAAGATAAGAAGTTTGGACCTGGTGGTTTTCTAAGGCCCTTTCTAGCTCTCAGAGGCTGTATTTCAATCATAACTACTGTTACCATGCAGGTAGTATTTTTGAAGTTTGTAAAGTGCTTTGGAACTAGCCTATGAGAGAGGCGCTGTGGGTATCATTACTGCCATCTGATGGATGAGGAAACCAATGGTCTGATTCAGTATCTTATCCATGATCATAGAGCTAGCAGGTATCTGAGATGGGATTCATACTCAGATCTCCCAAGTGTACTATTGATTTTCTGATACCATACTGCCTCTTACTAGCTTTTTTATGTTGGCTTTCTATCTGCTTAGGATAGGAAAAGTGAGTCACCCCTCATGGGGAATAATTGTTTAGATGACCAACTCAACGAGTTTGTACTTCTGGGACCCGTTCACCAAAAGGAAATTTCTAAATGCCATCAATGAGTGGTGGTTAGCCAAGCCTGGAGTCTACTAATGCTGTGGCTAGGGTAACTTTTCACTGTAATTACATGGAGAGAAGAAGGCAAAGAGGAGGATGGATAGATATTTGGGTCAACAAACAGAAAGCCCAAGAACCCAGGAAACCCAAAAATGTGAGAAAATACTTAAAAGACTTTCCCAGGTCTTACCTCTCAGAGGCATAAAGTGGGGACATCAAAGGAATGAGGCATAGACTGATCTAGAAAATGGCCTGGCCACCACCTGTAGTTTACAGATGACAGTGCTAAGCTCTAGAGAAGGGGAATGGCTTGCCTAGTTCCACCCAGTGTGTTAGTGGCAGGGTTAGAATTAGAACATTAAGTCTTGGGACATCCAGCTGACCCCACAATGATGTGTTTGCATAATATGCTCTCTCTGTATTTAGAGTCAGGCCCTGAAATGTTTGGAGATGTAAGGGGAGGGGGTGTTTTGGGAATTGATCGGATGGGGATTCTGGTATGGCATGTTTCTGGTCTTGGAGCTGAACAACTCACCCTGATTCTCTAAAACCAGACCTGCTTCATGTTTCGCAGTGCAGTCACACCTCTTGTGGTAGATCTTTCCCTCTTCCTCTTCATCCATTCTTTCCTTCCAAAACTGCTGCAATTCCTGCTCCTTCTTTCCCTCCCCTCTTTCCTCTTTGGAATAAGGACAGCCTGGTGAATATTACTTAATTAAAAAAAAAGAACAGTAAAATTGAGGGAAGACTGTATGCTTTGATTAGCTGAGCTTTCTTTAAGTAGTATTTAGGAAGCTACACGTTAGGTCAAGGCAGCTAGAGGCAGATATTGGAATTCAATTAAGCCAACGAGTGGGGCCTGTGACCCCCATTTTCAAGGTAATTGCTTCTCCGGCTCTGTCTGAATGCAGCCATAGTCCTGTCATTAAGCAGGCAGCCATTTAATCGCTTCTGCTGACAGAGTCTCACAAGGCAGGAATTACGGGCAGAGGAGGCTGTGCTTGACTGCACTCCAGCAAAGGAGAGCTAATCCAGTCAAGCCGTCCTTTATCTCTTCTAGAAGAAGCCCGGGACGCAGCAGCTACTACAGTGAAGATGTTTGAAGCTCATCAGCTACCGGGGCCTGAGATAGAAAGTGGGGAGTGGGGGGTGCAGATAGGAAAGGTCTTCGCCTTAGTAGTGGAAGGCCAAGTGGTCCCAGTAGGTAAAACCCTCCCTAGGCAGAGTAGTGGCAACCCTACCAGCACCCATATGGGGGCTGGCCAGTCTGGAGGGCAAGTTCCTTTTAGTGTTGCTCTGACTTTTGAGGGAGGGGCCTCTACTGGGAAGTAGAAGTGAGAGGAAGGGCAAAGGGCTGTCAACCCCACCTACTTTGCCCAGTTCACGTGTGACTCAAGTGTCCTAAGAATAAATCTGGAGCCAGGAGATTGCATCTGTTCTAGTTAACTGGGAGGCGAGGTGGGGTGGTGGTGTGGAACAGGCTAGGCTGGAGGCAGTAAGCAGTAGCTCCACCCTTCTTGAGTCCTAGCTCCTAACCCTTGCTTAGAGAAAGTCTGAGCCTGGGGGTGGTGGGGAGAGTTTGAGGAGACAATCTATCCTTGGTTAGTGACTTACAGACTATGCTTGTGTTTCCAGAAGTGGGGTAGAGACTCTGCCAACTTATTTGTAACCCAGTCTCTGAGTTTTCTTTGAACTTGCTGGTCACAGTTCTTGGGATGCTTATAACTGAAACTTCCTTTATCCCCCCAGTTCTTAGCTCAGAGACTGTTCTCTTTTAATACACCCCCTGGATGAAGACTCTTACTAGTACCATTTACTATTAGATCAGGAGTTCTTAAGCTGGGATCTGTGAACTTTTTTTTAATATTTTGGTGACAGTTGTAATATAACTGACTTCCTTTGTTATCTCACATATTTTATCTTATGTGTTTACAGTCATTATTCTGAGGAGTCCATAGGCTCCTAGCTATGTACACTGGGTTAAAAATCCCCACTGTAAAGTATCAGAGAATTTTTAAAAGTGGGGAGAGGGGACAGATTCCCAATGTAGCTTATTGGTCCTCTTGTTGCATTGAGGGCAGGGAAAGGGATGATACAGATCATTATTAGAGATGGCAGTGAGGCATATCTGATTGATGAAGTTTTTTTGTAAAAGCACAAACAACCAAGTTGGAAATGAGAGTTGTTTGCTCAGAAATGTTGGATAGGAAAGAAGGGCCCCTGTCACCAGGACCGGGAGTCAGTAATCTTTCTTCCTTTCCTTTGAGGTCAAGAACTGTTAATTTTATGCATCTAGGACATTGTCTTTGGCTCTCCTGTGAAATGGAGCCCTTGATTTGGTCAGAGCTCTGGAAATGATTAGACTACTTTACTAAATTTAACCCAAGTGGTGAACTTAAAGTGGTGAAGCATTAAATCTGTTAACAAAGGCATGAAGCATGATGTACATAATCCCATTAAATACTCGACACGCAAGATCTTCCCGCCAGACCTTTCTTGTCCTTTGCAGTGTCTTCTTCTCTTGATCCATATTTCTTTGGCCCTTTCACAGAAGGTCTCAGAAGGAAATGTGTCTGCTTTGGAGGGTAGCACTTCCTGAGATCCCTTTTGTTTGGAGTGCAACAGGGAAGGAGGGGGGAACCTGACTGCTTAGACCAGCAGTGCCTGATCTCTAGCCCACATTTCCCCTTGTTTGGGGCCAAAATGCCTGGGTGGTTTCGATTTTCTTTTGCAGTATCTTTATTGTTTTGTAGGAAAATCCTGGTGTTCTGAGGATTAGGGGAAACTGGAGCCTGGAAGCTGCAAAATGGCTAAGGGCAGAGCCTTCTGCAGTTACTAAAGTGATTTATATTAGTGTGCTGCAAAGTCTTCCCAGGTCTTGAAAACATGACTACATCATGCTTCCCTTCTTAACCAGCTCTATAGCACAATGTTTTGGCTTCTTTATCAAGTCAGGGCTGCCTTTCAGACATGGCTAGAGTTTGTGAGAGACCTCACTTCACCTGAAATGGAGAAGGCCAGATGAGATGGACACTGACAGTTTTGGAAGCAGACTTCTTTGCAGCCCTTACTACATGGCATGTAAGGTGGTCCAGCTTACCATTTACTTAGCACCTGGTCTAGAACTATTTAAGGCTATTGGGTGACCAATAATAGAAGAGTACACTCTCAGGGCATACGGATTCTTGGGAGAGAAGAGGTCTTCTCACACGCTCCAGCCGAGAGAGAACTTTGGTTCAGTTTCTTACCCACGTTCAGTGCTATCAGCTCATTGTTGGGAGTAGGGGAGGGATGGGGGCGTAGAAGATCTGAATGGTCAGCTAGCTAGGTGGCACAGTGGATAGAGTAATGACCCTGGAGTCAAGAGGTCCTGAGTTCAAATCCACCCTCAGATACTAACTTTGTAACCCTGGGTAAGTTGCTTAACCCTGTTTGCCTCAGTTTCCTCATCTGTAAAATGTAAAAGGAATGGCCAGCCACTCCAGTATCTTTGCCAAGAATGTGATCATGAAAGAGCCAGACACGGCTGAGTAACAACACAATCTGAAATCAGAGGGTGTAACAAGGCTTTTCCATCTATTGAGAGATAAGGCAGAATTGCCTCTCCCACCCAGCCATCTGCCCAACTTCTAACTTTTATGTGGTCCTGCTTCAATGAGAAGTTCTCAGCTTTTGAATTTTTGTATTCATTGACTGAATTCTTTGCCTGACCCTACCATCTCTTAGTCATCTTTGGATTCTGCTTAGCCAAATTCTGATCTAGCTGTCTGGACACACATAGGATGGACATGATAACTTTTAAGGTCTCTTCCAGCTCTAAATCTGTATTCCTCTCGTGTGGGTATCTGCTATGCATGGAAAATGAAGCCAATCCACTTTATGTCTGGTATCTTTAATTACGTTGTGACTCCTTAGACATTAAAATATTTAGTAACACGAAGGGATCATGTGCCCTTTGTTTCAGAAATGAGCTGGTTTTAAAAACTTTCTTCTCCCTGAACAGCTACTACTCTTGTGAAAAAGTATGCCTATCCTGTACATTCAAAAACTACAATATTCATCCTAGCCCTTCCTTAGATGTGCTGCTAATTCCATTTCACATCAGGAGTTCAAAATGGCCTAGGATCCAAATTCTCAATTTTATCTTCCTATGGTCAGAATGGTGAGAAGAATGGATGGTCAGTACAAAGGAGAAGTGGGAAGGTTGAAGGTGCAGTTCAACCAAACATCTGGTTCCCATTAGAGGGAACTGAATTCCTGACTTGAAGGATGGCATGTGTGTGTGTACGTGTGTGGCTTTGTTGTGGGGGGAAGAGGAGGATTATCAGAGTGCTTCAATACAGGCAAGATCCACAGTTTAGAATAACTGCCCTGTTTTTGTTGTTATGAATTGTAATTGATCATGCTTTTCAACCAGCTTGGGCCAGGCAGTGGGGATATCAGTCTTCATCTTCTAAGGCTTTCTCTAAATTAAAACCAGTGTCCCCTCTAACCCACCCCCCCCCCAAAAAAAAAGGAAAGGTGGTTACCAACCTTTACCTTCTGCTGTTCTTGAATAAATGAAGTTTGATTATCTTTCTAAAGGCAGCTGGGTGTAGTGGAAAAGTTTATTAGGCTCCGAGTTGAAAGTAAGGGGTCATATCCTGCCTCCAGTACTTAATAGTTGTGGGACGTAACCATAGACAAATCATTTAACTTCTTTGCGCCTCAGTTTCCTCATTTGTCAAGTGAGGAAAATACCTGTAGTAAGATTTACTTTGTGAGATTATTGTGAAGAAAATCAAATAAGATGATGCTTGTAAAAATACAGTGGTAATTTTGAAAGTACTATGTAAATATCAGTTATCATCATGTTGGATTAAGGAAAGAATTATGCAGGTATAAAATGCCATTCCTACATATTCCATATGAAAAGTGAATTAAAAAGCCAAAGTCCTGCCTGCTCTCCATCGAAAGGGAAGGGATGAGCTAATAACACCTGTGACAAAATGGAATCAATTCTGGAATTAATTCTAAACCAATTAAGAAAAACGTAATTACATGTAAGTAGTGAAGGCAGTTCTTGTCATGGAATGACTGAAGTTGAATTTCAGCACTAGCTGTGAACCAAAGGTGGTATCCTTTAACTGTCTTCTAATTAATTAATCAAGGAAAGCTTCCTGAAAGAGGTGGGCTTTGCATACTAATAATGTCAGATTATACAGCTTTAGACATCTTCATTTCAGTCTGTCAGATTATCTGAGAGTTGGAATAAGCTTTCTTCACTGAAACCAGCAGCCAGGATAGCTTATATTTCAATAGAACTTTTTACTTTACTGAGCAGTACCTCACCACAACCTTATAATACAGTTATTATCACCACCCCGCCCCCCATTTTAACCGATGAGGACATGGAGGTTCAGTCAAAAGTCACTTGTAGTCAAGTGGCCAAACTGAGTTTTGAACAGAGGTTTTCCCACCCTAAAGTCTGGTGCTATTTCTACCACAAACCCATCACCTGCTTTACTACCTTAATAATGGTAGCAGCCCTTCCATCGTAGGTTTTGTGCAGGTCTGCTCTATGCTCTTCCTCCCTCATTCCAAGTGTTACTCCGCACAGTTTGTGAATGTCTTTCCCTTTAGTTCATGAAAGCTACTTGTAATCTGAATTGCTTCATTCATTGTATTTGTGTCTGCAACACTTACGGAGGTATCCTAGCCCATGATATGCAAATAATACTTACTGATTGAGTGGTAATTAATGTCCTAGACTCTAGAGGAAGACTTGAGTTCCAATCTGACTTTAGATAGTAGTGGTGTGACCTTGGAGAAGTCACTTAATCCGTTTGCCTCATTTCCTGATCTGTAAAATGAGCTGGAGAAGGAAATGGCAAACCACTCCAGTATCTTAGCCAGGAAAACCCCAAATGGAGTCAGGGAGAGTTGGACATGACTGATGAAACAATTCAAAATGAACATAAAAAGAGAAATAAGGAAACATTTGAGAATATGTGGCATATGGATGTGTCCAGCTATGAATTTTTTAAGGGCCTGCCTTGATTAAAGTCCTATGCCTAGATGCTGGAGACAGACAAAAAACCAGAGGTCATGGTCTTCAGGGGATTTTACATTTTAAGAGGAGGTACAGCATATACAACAGTTACAAAAGAGAGATTATATATTAAGGTCTGGAAATACCATGAAAGGCTTATTGCAGTAGGATGTACTTGAGCTATGCTCTGAGAGCTAAAGAACCTAAAAGATGGAAGAGAGGAGGGAGTCATTCCAGACAGGGTGGCATGTGGCAGGGTGGCAGACTCATGTCTTATGGCATGAAGTTGGGAGTCAGAATATAGAGTTCTGGAAATGGCTAATACACTAGTTCTGTCAGAAAGTAGACTGTCAGAATATATGAAGGGCAGTGATAGGAAATAAGTCTGGAAAGGTAGGTTGGGGCCAACTTGAGGAGGGCATTAATTAATGCCAGGTCAAGGTGTTCCTAATTCTAGTGGCAGTGGGGAGCCACTGAGGATTTTTTGAATGGGGAAAGTGACATGATCAGACTTATACTTAAGGAAATTACCATAGAAGCTTGAGGCCTATGATAAGGAAGAAATGAAAATCTCCAGCTCTTGACCCTAGAAATCATCATTGCCAGATATCTGAACCACTGGAGTCTTAAACCCTTATCATTTCTTGCCTGTGCTATGGAAATTTTTCATTGAGTTGGGGGGAGGGGGCAGCATATCAGTGGCCCATCAGGATACCATCTCAGTTAAAAATGAATCCCCATCCAGCAAGAATTCAATGCTATTGATTGCATGACCACCTGAACTCTATATTCTCCTCCTCTCTCACTCCCTCCTTTCCCTCCGACATTAAAAATCTCTTGAAAGGGAAGAGCTCTGGGCAGATTGTCAATACCACCATCTCTCCCCAGGCCCAGGCTGATTTTTCGGTCCTTATTCAAAAGGAAGTGCTGTGCTGCCTGGTCCACAAAGCTGATGGGCTGTGGTGTAGTGATGAATAGCTGAGCATCCTGTGCTGATTTAGAGCCTTAGTTGTAGTGGTACCCGTTTACCATGGGCATGGGGTTAGAAAGCTTGCATTTCCAATGAATGTCTTTTCTAGAAGTTTCGGGGTAAGGGGGAACTGATAGAATGTAATCCAGATTGGGAGGCGGTGGGCTGCTTCCTTCAGGATGCCAGATAGTCATTGTGAATCTAGGTTGCCCCCTAGCTCCATTCTGCCATTCTCTCCCCTCTCCCCCTTCTCCTTGCACAGGAGACAACCTTTCCTTAGTCTCCTAATAACCAATTTCTCATTCTAACCCTGCAGCTGGCAGACTTTGCAGACCGCAAAAAGTCCAGGGTCACAGGGCCAGGGGCTTTCCTAAGGATGTTGCCATAAGAATTGAGCTGCCAGCATTGTTTTTTTTAAGACCTAAAAACTGGGATACATTGAAGAGTTAAAAATGAATTTCCTTGCAGTGAGAGGGAGTCCTTGATGAACTCGGGTTGTTCTTTTTAAAAAGCATGCATTATTTATTGCCGTCTTGGAAACTGGCATTGAAAATACTATCCTGAGTCTATGTGGTGGAGTGTTTGTAGAAATCTCTTATCTAAATTGAAGTCCATTAATTCAGGCTGTTCTTTCAGAGAGAAGATGATGTTGTCTGAGCCTTGGTCAAAGGTTTTGGGTTGTTCTACCCTAACCCCTCCCAACCCCATTATGAGTGCATGAAATGGGATTTGCCCCTTCTCCACTCACCTGTATTATCACGTTGCCATTCTTATATCTTCCTGATGCATTATTTCCTCATCAGTTTACTTATTCAAGCTGGCTTTATTACAGCAGCAGCAGCTCCAGGCCCAGCACCTCTCTCACGCCACTCACGGCCCCCCTGTCCAGTTGCCGCCTCACCCTTCGGGCCTCCAGCCGCCAGGCATTCCTCCTGTCACAGGAAGCAGCTCAGGGCTACTAGCGCTTGGTGCCCTTGGCAGTCAGGCCCACTTGACTGTGAAAGATGAGAAGAATCATCACGAGCTGGATCATCGAGGTAAGGCCACGGAAGGAAGAGGGGGAGAAAGTGGAAAGAGGATCCCAATAGGTACATGGCCTGTTATGGGTCTGGGAAGAGACAGAGGAACTGCTGTTAAGAACTATATATTTGTCTCCTGCTCCTTTTAAGACCAGCAGGACAGTAAAAAAATTAGAATCCTATGAGCTTGACCTCTCTTACTCTAAAAAATATACTCTCTACCATACCCAGAAGCAGCTCCTCAGCCAGCATACAATGAACTATCCATGACCATCTCCACATACTTTGATGTTCTGTTGTGGAGTAATAATCCTCCCTCTTACCTTTGCCTATATAAAATTCATCCATCCATCAAATTCCAGTGAATGAAGCTTAACATATGGGCATTGGATTTGGTGGGGAGGGAGGAGCCAGGGAGACTTGAGTTCAAAGCCTGACTCAGGCACTTAACCAGCCGGGCAAGTTCTTCACCTCAGTTTGCTCATCTATAAAATGAGGCGGTTGGGACTTAGCCTTCTAAGGTCCCCTCTCACTCTAAATTTATGACTCCGTGATTCTATAAACCTACCTTCTTCTGGGAAATTTCTTACCACACTTTCAGCCCTTAAAAGTCTTGTCTTTTCTGGACCATGGCTATACTTAGCCATGGAATGCAATATAGTTGAAAAAGGGACCTTGGTTTACCTGATTCAACCCTGAATCACACAACCCAGCACAATTAAACTTATGTTCACTATTCTATGACATCTCTGTCTTCTCTCCCCAAATAGGTAACAGTTTCTTCAAAGCACAAAAACCCTTGTTATTTCTAAATTCTTCACAGAATCTGGCATGATGCTAGGGATGCAGAGTAGGTGTTCCATAGATGCTTGAATGGATTTATTAATTAACTTTAAAATGGGGAGAGTGGGGTAGACCCAAGATAGAATGAGATCAGGGCATCTTGCTTCCTGGAGAGTGACTCTCCAAGTCTTTCTCTTTGGAGATTTGGAGATGTGATTGATCCTTAGGTGTGTTCATAGCTGGGCTCCCTGCCCAGCCTTCCCTGTTTGCTTCTTTCCACTGTTCCCATAACCACATCCTCTGTTCTCTTCCTCTGTCCCTTTCACCCCAAAGATGCACACGCCCATCCTCTTCAGCTTGTAGGAAGTGTTCTTCTTTGCATTCTGGCTTAAACCCTGCAAGGAATTTGGAGGCATGGCCAGTTGAGCCTTTTTTTTTTCTCCTTCTCTTTCCCTCCTGGGTTTTGGGATCATGTGGATTAGAGAGTTAGTACTGGAACCACAGGGTTTCACAATCCTTTGTTGAGCGGAGACCAAGCCCTTGGCTTCTCAGTGAACCACACAGGCTCATAGAGTTCAATTAGGAGCTTTCAGGTAGATCGGGGAGGGAGAGATGCTTTTATTTTAAAGTTCCATTCTTCCCACACCCCCAATCCCACCACAGATAAAGCACAACTAATTCCCACTGTCTCCTCCCCCTTCCCATCAGAGCCCTGTGGTCTCTATTTTAGCTACCTGGTTGGCAAGAGCCGATTGAAGCAATTGGTTTCAAAAAGGATAATTTTTAAACAGACGAACTTCATAGAAAAACTATTATGGTTATTCCCAAAGGACATAGTAAGTTGAACCTGCTACCCTGCTAAAGCTAGCTCTTTCCTTGCCCTCACCCTTTCTCAGGGTTCAGAATTGGGATAGTCTTGACACTTATGGGCCCTGGCTACCTTGTGGTTCACAGTCTTAGGGGTGGCCCTGACTTTCTTTGACATCTTAATAAGTTCTGTTGTCTTCTTTTCCCCATCTAAATGACTGTGACTGGTTTGTTTTGAATATACTTGATGCTAGGTAAAACATTGCTTGTCCTGCCTACTTTTCCTCCCTTTAAGGGGTTGGTCATTTATATATGGATTTATTCAAGCTTCCTGGAGTGCATTCTCCTTATTTCTTCCTAGCTTCCCCTTCTATGTTAGAATCATTTATCCTTCAAGGCCCAGATCAAACGCCACCTCCTCTGAAGCTTTCCTCCATTTTAATAAGATGTGATCTGTCCAACCTCTGAACTCCTATGGTGTTTTACTTGCACGCTCCTGTCCTTGAACTTATCATATCTTCTCGTTCTTTTGTGTTTATGCTTTCTGGGCTTCCTGGTAGGTAAGCGGGACCATGTCTTAATTCATCTTTGCACCTCCCATGGTTTGTTCCAAGCAGAGGCTTGCACATTGTAGGTGTTCGATAAATATTTGAGTCAGTACATGATGCTGCTATCCTTGCAGCAGACACCCATATCTACCTGGTTGAATGGATGACTTGTATACTCTCTTTAGAAATGTGCTTGTAGATAGCACTACCTTTCTTCTCCCTTCCCATTTGAGTCAGGAAATGTCTGTAATCAGCGCTCTCTCTCTCTCTCTCTCTCTGTCTCTCTCTCTTTCTCAGTACTCTCCTCTCTCCTGCAGCCCCAAAGATTAAGGTGGCCTCTTCGAGCATTCCTTTGAAAAGGCTGTTGATTCCTGCTCTGTATCATCTAGGGACTATGATGAAGGGAATGCAAATTCTGCCCCAGAATTTGCTTTGAAAATGGCATTCTTTGTTTCAGCCCTCAAATTAACCCTTTGGCCACTGGCTTAACAGCAAGAAGGCTGCAGTGTATGTTGCATGCCTGGATTCTCTCTGGCTATGGGTTTTCCTACTTTTTGGTGCTTTGCCCAGTTCCCTGGGAGCTACAGTTCCCAAGCATTGCTCTGGCCTGGTGGGAAACATGTGAAAAACCCTTTTCCATCCCCAAACCCCTTCTGTCTGCTTACAGTTCTTTTGCTAGCCTGTGACTCTTCCAGGTAACTGTCCTTTGAGTAACTCAGTCTCAGGTCGAAGAATCAGACCTTTAGATCTGGAAGAGACTCTAGAGGCATGTGCCCTGCTGTCTTACCCCCCATCCCCATTTTACAAAGGAGCAAAATGAGACTAAGAGACATCGAGTGACTTGCCCAAGTCTAGAACTTAATTCTTAAAAGTATAAAACAGTCGTTGTGTTCTCTGTATCTTCCTAGTGTGTCTGAGACTCAGGAGTTGATCAGGGCCAGTGTAAGCACTCAAGCCCAGAAAGATTAATTTTTAAACAGACCATCAGAAAGGCCATTAGTATGTCAACCCCCAAGGAACTCGGTGAACTGGGACTGGCACCTATTAACAAGGAGACGAAACAGAGCAAAGTAAAAGACCAGCTCACATTACGTTAGGCTCAGTCTGAACTTGTTTTCTTTTTTTTAAATCCTTCCTCCCCCTGTCTTTTTATCTTGGATGAACAACCCTGCCTCTGATTCGGGCTTCATTTTGGAAAGAGAGAGAATCCAGTGCGGTAAGTGACCGGCTTTTGACTGTGTTACAGGGTTTGGTTTGGGGATGGGCTGGTGTGTGTCTGTGTGTGTGTGTCTGTCTGTCTGTCTGTGTGTGTGTGCATGTGTGTGTTTAGGGTTAGCCTGCCTGCTGTTTTCTTACTCTGCAGTCTTCAAAGACCATCTTCTACATTCTTATCCAGTTGTTTCTTGAAGGGAGAAAGAAACCCATGATTTTCAAGGCAAAGGGTGCATGCATGACTTTCTTCCCCGCTCCCATTCTGTTCAGTTTGATGAAGGGAACATTAGCAAACTCTCATTGTCCTTCCAGGCTGCCATTACTGGGTGCCAGCCCTCCCAGCTCTGAGGTTCCTTTTAAATCTTTTTGATTACACTGGGGCCCTGAGATTCCATTTCAAGTGAATAAGCCTCCAGAGTGAGTGTACTAGAGTCTATGGATAAGGGGAAAAACTCCTCCAGTGATTAGCAAAGCTATTTAATTTCTGATCACTGTTCTTTTATCTTGGGCCATCTAATCTGTTGGGATGCTTTGGTTATTACTTTGTGTTAAGTAGGACTTGGAAGGTCAGGCATTTAACTAACCATCTAAATAGCCTTGGTTGCTGGCAATCGTTGCCTTGGGCAGGTTCCCCACTGCCCCCATCCTTTTAAAAGAAAAAAAAAAGAATCCTTCATCTCTCTATTAGCCATTTTCTTTTCATGTTGTCTTTTCCTTTGGTTACATTTGAAAGAATTCATTTTAGTAATGGCTAGAGTGTTGGATTGATCAGCCCTCTACAAACTGAACCCCTCTTATCTTCCTGTCCCCACCCCTGCCCCCATTCCACCTCCCTAAGGAGGAAGCAGTGTGGTACCTTGGAAGAGTCACTGGCGGCCAGGGAATCAGTTATCCTTCTATGCCACCATTTTGGGTGACATTGAAAGGGGAGTAATTTTACTCATCTGGGTCTCTGGTTTTTTCTCTGTAAAAGGGAGATAATAATACATGACCCTGACTGCTTCCTTCTGGGGTATTTGTGAAGCGCATAGGATCTTGTTCTTCTTAGGGGTGATTTAATCCAGGCTCTTCCTTTTATGAAGGAGGAAACTGAGATTTAGAGGAGGGAGCTGATTTGTGCAGTCACACAGGCAGAACTGGGATTTGAACCCAGGTTCATGGACACCAAGTCCATGACGCTTTGTTTTGTACCAGTTCTGGCTCTCAGATGAAATGTTGTATATGACAGTGCTGTGCAAGTATTCGAGACTCTTAGGAAATCCAACTTCATGGCTTTCCCCAAACCTTCTCTCCCATAGCCCCCTACTTTCCCTTTTTTGTTTATATTGCTGCTATTTTATTTTACTTATTTATTTTTGCTTTGGGCTTTATGCCCAGTTTGATGAAAGTTTTCTGTTAGAAAGAAACCCCAAAGGGACCCTCCCAAAAAAAAAACCTATCCCACTAAAAATCCTCCCTTTGCATGGATCTCCTGTCATCCATGCCCTTCAGGCATTGGGAGCAGAGAGACCACAAATGAGCCTTTGGAGGATCAGATAGAGATGAATCAAAGTGCCATCTGAGCTGGGGGGGGGAAAGGGGGGAGGGAAGAAGGACAAGAGGGGGTTGGTGTGTATTGGGGTGGGGTTAGGGAGGGCATTAATCTGTCCCTTGGCAGCCGGGTCATCAAGAAAGGGCAAGTCCTCCAAGGAGGGAGGGGAAAGGGAATAGAAATATTTCAGATGAGGGGGAAGCTGGTAGTGGTGGTGAAAGAGGGGGTGTGGAGGGGATGGCCCCTGGAAGTTTTCCCAATGGGGGTTAATATGGAGTATAATCGCAGATAGATTCATTCATATTTCCTTGTCTAGTCTAAGCAATAAAAAATACTTAGTTTTTTGGCCGCCTGCCGACAAAAGGCGGACTGGATCGATGCCTCTAAATGCCTGACATGACTCTTTGGTAGTTGCAAGGTTTTTCAGCCTGACTGCATGAGAAGAAAGGACTCCGTGTTATCCAAAGCTACTTACTGGGTACTGAGGAGAAACATGAGCTGCTTTCGTTCTCCCTTTCTTCCCCATCTGAAAAGGGAAGCAGAAGAGCTGAAAAACATTTCTACTTAGCATGGGGTGGCAGCCACTGTTAGAAGAGCTGAAATGATGGTAATTTCTGCCGGCGCTTGTAGGAACTAATTGAATTGCATCTGTGTTAGAGCATTGCCCGTTTGTGCTGCTGTAGTTAAGGTTGAGTTGCACTTTCCATTATAACCTCCACTCTCTGTTCAAGGCTTTATAACTCTGCCATTTTAATTTGCTCCAGGCAGAAACTTGGCAGGGATGGGCTTTGCACAGAAACAGCTTAGGAAATGAATTTGTTGTGCTGCTGTTTCTCTTATCACAGCATCGTTTGTACTGCCCCCAACACACACACACACACACACACACACACACACACACACACACACACACACCCCTCCCTTTCTCACTGTCCCCTCTCTCTGTACATATGCTCCAGGGTAAAGTCAGAGGAAGCTTTGCAGTCAGGAAGGCTTAAGTCCTGCTGGATCTGTGACCATGGGCAAAGTCACTTAACCTTTCAGTGCCTCTAGACAGCTCTCTCAAATTACAAATTACAGATGAATTTCTGACTTCTTTCCATGCAAGGAAGTTTTCTCCATACAAATGAAAACAGAGGTCTGGGACAGCACCATAGAATTTTGGGGGCAGATGGGAATTCCCCTCGTGACCATTTCTGTCTACTCTGCTTTGTCTATTTTAAAACACTATAGAAATATGATATTATTTCTCCCATCTCAATCCAGTATAATTTTTGGCCTATTTTTCAGGGTCAGAAGAAGTGTCATGGGGTCTAGATCTAGGAGGAACAATGAAATATAAACCTCAGAATTACTCCCAGGATGATACTGAGTGTGTTGGTATTACACAGGCAAAATAATCCATTGGCTAATGTCACCTCCATTGATTTCTCCTTGCTTAGCTTCCAGAGTTCTTATCATCATGGAGAGGTCTTCTGTACTGGTCTAGTGAGACATCCCTGTGTATTTTCTCTTAAAAGACTTTCCCGCATGGCACCTCTTTGTTTTGTGGCAGAAGAATAGATTTTCCAGGAACAGTGCATTCATTTTTAGTCATTCCATCTTGCTCTTTCTCCATCCTCTGACCCCACAATTCCGAGTGCTGGTCTTAGAAGCCTGGATTCCTTCAGTGGCAAGAGCATGACGTGGTTTTGGACCCAGTGCTCTGTTTGCTGTCTCTTTCTGTTGCTCCATGTCTTTGGACAGATTGCTTGACCTTTTGGGACCCTAGTTTTCCATCTTGAAAACATGAATGATTGCCTGCCAATTTGGATTTCTTTTTTCTCTTCATTGTGATTTTAAGTTTATTTAATTTTAATTTTCAGTGTTCACTTTTGAGTTTTACATTTTTAAATAAAACTTTTAAATTTTCTCTGCCTTCCTCCCCTCCCCCTGCCCAAGACAGTGTACAGTCTGATAAAGGCTCTACATGTACATTCTTATTGAACATTTTCACACTAGAAGAAGAATTAGAATGATGGGAGAAACCACAAGAAAGAAAAAACAGAAAAAAAGAGCAAATAGTATTCTTTGATCTGCATTCAGACTCCATAGTTCTTTCCCTGAATGTGGATAGCATTTTCCATCATGAGTCTTTTGGAGTTTCAACAAAGATTTCTGAGAGAGAGAGAGAGAGAGAGAGAGAGAGAGAGAGAGAGAGAGAGAGAGAGAGAGAGAGAGAGAGAGAGAGAGAGTGTGTTCTCACTAGTATTTCTATATGAATGGTTAACAAAGTTAGCAGTATTCACCTCAGATATTTAGACTGAAATGTTAGCAAGCTGGTGTGGGGAGAATATTTGTAATCTGAGGCTTCTAGTTCTGACTTTTCTGCAAGAAGGCTTGGGTAGACAAAAAGTTTACATGTGTGTTTGTAAACTCGTGGGCACCAGTGCATTGTGTAAATGGATTTGCACACTTCAGTGCTGATAACAGGATTCTTCTTCACTTGCCTCATACAAACAAAAACATGTCTCTAATAGCAGGACCAATCTCTTTGTTTCAGAATAACTCTGTGTCTCCTTCTGAAAGCTTGCGGGCTAGCGAGAAGCATCGAAGTTCCGCTGACTACGGCATTGACTCCAAGAAGAGGAAAGCAGAGGAAAAAGACAGCATGAGTCGATATGTAGGTCTGATTGGGGGGGACTGTCATTTTCTGAGGGGATGGGAGGGCTGATAGGGGGAAGGGCCTAGGACCCTCTCCCTGCTTCAAGGATCAGGTAACTAGGTAGGATCCACAGGGCCTCCTGGGAAAGAGCAGGCAGGAGATAAAAGCAGCCCTCTCTACTAGTGATCAAAAGCTCACATGCTGAAGTTTTCATGCATCTTCTCCTACCCAAACCCTCTTCTCCCGTTGTCCATCAGTGCAGAGGAGACGACCACTGACTTTTTACCAGCATTGCTCTTGTTTCCACACGCCGGCCCTCAAGCTGCATGTTGCCCTAATGGGCCATCTTGTCTTCCAGGGTTTCCCCCACACATACCCTTTCTTCCTCTTAATTTTTAATGATGGAAATTGTGGTGAGGCAAAGAAGGGGTGGCAACAATGATAGTTAAAAGTAAGTCATTGTAACTTTTTTTTTTTTCAAAACAATTCACAGAAGAGAAACATTAGGAAGTTGGCTCAGATGAGGAGGGCAATTGTGAGAGTAATGTGTAGAATTTATTAGGTGCTGTTTAAAAACAGCACAAAACAAATGGAATAAAATGGACATTTGTGGCTTGTGTAGAATGTTCTTTTTCTGTTTTTCTCCATTTATGGAGGCGCCCTCTTCCCCCTTTCAGGGGTTTTTAAGAATTTTTTAAGACTCTCCCCACCAAAGACTAACCTTGATAGTTTTAACCGGTACCCAAAAGTGTCTAGAGGCCGCCCACACAATCCAAGAGCGGTACTTATAGACGTGCTTTGTAATAGAACCTTACTGACTCAAGACAGAGCAGCTGTGGTTATGACATGGGATCCTTCTCAAAGGGCAAGAAATACTGAAGGACCTTGTTGCTAGACACAGTGACATGGCAGGACTCCATTCTGTTCTAGCAGAGGAAGTGAGGGGGCGAAGGAAACTGTCTTAATTCTCTGGAGTTCTTAAAAATTTATTTTAGTGGTCTTGAAGTCTTTGTTCAGATAGAGCAAAAGATCTTTTGGATATTAATGAAATAGACTTCTCCTTCCTGGAAAGAGATGACTCCAAGAACTGTCTGTCCCTCATTTTCAGCATTGCCCATTCAACATTTCCCATCCTTTAGGACCCAGAGCAAATCCCCACTAGTTTATGGAGCCTTGTCTCATCACTCAGCTCATAGACTGCTGTCTTGCCTTCCTGAGCTCCAGTGGCATTGATTATCTGGCCTTCTTATTTTGAATGGAGCGCTTGCTGCTTGTAGTTTGGCTCTTCTTTTATAGTGTGTCTATCTAATACTTCGTGACTCCAACCCCAGCCCCTTCTTGTAAGAAATGAGTAAGTGTCAATTGATCAGTGACATTTTTGAATGATTACACAGGGCTTATATTCTGGGGTAAGGGAGACTGAAGGACATGTTAGCTGTAACTGAGTCAGGGAAAGAGTTAACACTAGTGTGAATCAGTGTTTGGCTAACTGAATTTAAAAGTGAGACTGCAGAGTAAGATTAAATGAGATTGAGGGGTGGTTAATCGGGGAAGGTGTTCGTGGAAGTGATGTATGGACTATGAGAGGTAAGCATGGAGGGTATTCTAATTTGTTACCTACCCCTTTTTATGTTGCAGGATAGCGATGGTGACAAGAGCGATGACCTTGTGGTAGACGTGTCCAATGAGGTGAGTGAGGGACTGTGTTGTAAATAGAATATTTAGAAGAAAAATGAAGGTTCTTTTTTTGTTTTTGTTTTTTTACAAAGGACCAAGATTCAAAATCCATTCTGAGAATCCTTAGGTGATATGAGGCCATAGCAGAGACGAGTGACCACATATGAACACTATTGAAAAGGACCTTAAATCCCATGGCTCCTGAGCTGAGGGAAAGATGACAGCTGTAGATCTGTATCTCCTGTTAAATCTCTGGTTAAGCAGAGTTTTACCCCTGCCAACCTGCTTTTTGCTTGTGTTCTAAGGAAGAATGTGATTCTTAAAACATTAAATGGGAGTTTTTGAGGGTTCTGGGATAAGTAACTTTGCCTTCTCTTCTGAAATAGATTACCACAAGCATGCTAAAATGCACACTAAAGGAAAAACTTGTCCCTGATCAATTCCTTGGCCCATGCAACCAGACCCTTGTCCATTATTACAGCAAGGTGTGGTCATTCCTCTATAAAGTCAGTCCCAGTAGGTTAGAGATGGTATAGCATGGCAAGAACACTGGCCACTGGAGTTGTGAGACCTGGATTCTAATCCCAAATCTACCACTAGTTAATTCTGTGACCCTGGACAAATAATTTCACTTAAACATTCTCATCTGTAAACTGATGGGTTTGGATGCCTAGCTTTCTTCCAACTAAGATCTCTCTGCTATACCTCCAAAATGTCTGTAGGAGTGTAAAGGTCCCTGAACCTGGTCTATTCTCAGAGTCTGGACTCTTCACCAAGTCCAAATCAATTTGTTCTCCTTCTTTCTCCCATCTAGCAACCATAAATTTGAACACTTGACCTTAGCAGTTGCTATAAATGCATTTCTTGTGTTTTTAGGATCCAGCCACACCCCGGGTCAGTCCAGCCCACTCCCCTCCTGAAAATGGGATAGATAAAACCCGAGGACTGAAAAAGGATGCTCCTAATAGCCCTGCCTCGGTCGCCTCCTCCAGTAGTACTCCTTCTTCTAAGACAAAAGACCTTGGTCACGTAGGTTGTGTTTGCTGCTCCTTGTGTGCTAATGATTGGCAGTGGGAGGAGGGGTGTAGATGCAGATTTCTCAAGTAACCCAGAATGAGCTTCTTGGGTGTATTTCTTGTTGGGTGGAAAGGGACAGTGAGCATAATGCATTGCCTGAAAAAGCTGGCTCTTGTAGACTGTGGTCCAAGGAGCGGGCCTCTTCATGTTTTCCTTTTTCTCTCCCCTTTGGTTCCAGAATGATAAATCCTCTACCCCTGGCCTCAAGTCAAACACACCAACTCCAAGAAATGATGCCCCAACTCCTGGAACAAGCTCAACTCCGGGGCTCCGATCGATGCCAGGCAAACCATCTGGCATGGATCCGCTAGGTAGAGATGTGGGCCCTTGGGGTTTGCGGTGTGTGTATGTGTGTATGTGTGGTGGGGTAGTTATTGGCAATTAAGAGACATCTTTCTTGGGTGTTCTCCCTTTGGCTTGTGTTCCTGACAGAGACATGGGTGAGGATTTTTCAAGGCATGGGTCAACTAACATCTGATTTGGTTTACAGTGACTCATATATAAAGTACCTTTGGAACAAATCCAAGGAAGGTAGTCATAGCTTCTGTTCCTGGGGCAGCCTGAACCCTAGTTGGAGATCCAAGATGGACACATTGAAATAATTCAGAATGCTTAGTTTAGGAATATGCCAACAAGTGCAAAGGATTGTAATTCAGGGGGTTGTAGGAAGAAAAAGCACAAGAATGGGAATTGGAAATGCTAGATTCTGACTCCAGTAGGCAGTTAAAACTCCCTATGTGGTTGTAGGTCTCATATTTCTGTACCTTTATTTTCTTACTGATAAAATGAACCAGCTGACCTCCAAAGTCTTGCACAGTTTGAAGTTGAATGGATTCTACCAGAGAATCCAAGATACCTTACTTTTTCAAAGGGAGATCATAGATTCTTAGACTCAAAGAAACCACAGAGGTCATAAAGTCTAGCCAGGGAAACGAACTGGACCTGTGATTTCATTGGTTTAGGAAACTCCCAAGTGAGGAAACCATCTATCTATGCAGGCCCAGCACCTTTTCTGCAACTGGGTTCTAATCCCAACTCTGCCACTATTTAATGCTGATGCTGGATAAGTAATTTAACTTCTCTGGGTCTCAGTTTTCTTATCTATAAAATGAGAGGATTGGAGGAAGTGAGAGAGAGTGGGGAAAGAGGTCTGTGATCTGGGTTTTCCAATAGCTCTCCTGTTCATATCCTTATTGCATGGTAACATGGCCAGTGTATGTGAGAGGATGAGCTCGAATCCAGGTGTTCTGATTTCAGGTTTCTTTGTCTAGCCACATTGCCTCTCAGGGAAAAGATTATTAAAATGGTTATAAAAAGGTGGGAGATGTAAGGGGTTTCTTGGAACTGTAGCCTTCTAATATATACTCCCTGTTTCTGTTTAGCATCTACTCTCCGGACTCCCATCTCTATCGGTTCCTATGCAACCCCATTTGCTATGATGGGCCATCATGAGATGAATGGTTCGCTCACCAGCCCAGGGGCCTACGCAAGCCTACACAACATCCCGCCTCAAATGAGCGCTGCGGCTGCTGCTGCGGCTGCCTATGGTCGATCACCAATGGTGAGCTTTGGAGCTGTACGTAGAACTTTTGGCTCCTTTCAGTGGGGATGGGGTGTTGTTGGGCTACTATTGATTGAAGTGGAGCACCATTCAGCCTTGGGCTATTCTCAGTCCTTATGCTGTTTGGGCTTAGAATTGTAGGGAGCATGTCCATATCTGAAACATTAGATAGATAAGGTGACTTCTTAAGATTCCCTCTTGTTCCAAGGTTTATTTGATGAAATAAAGTGGCAACCCTAGATTGTAGAAGATGTCTAATAGGAGAGTTAGGAGACATTGGTAAAGTTGTGTTGGAATGGGTTTGTAATGGGTTATACCTTATGGGGTATATTTAAATATGATATCTCCAACTCTTAAAAATACACCTGATCTCAGTCTAGGGTTTTTAAAATTATGCTACTTTGGACAAAGCATAATCTTTCAATTTCTTCATCTGTAAATTGTGCATAGCCATATATCACAAAGTTATTGAAATGTGATAATGAATTTGAAAATGTTTTGTAAGCTGTAAGTACATCCTGATTATAATCAGTGTATATATTTATCATATTAATGTTGTTTGCCATTAGACAAATAGGCTTTTGGGAGATCTTAACATTTCTCATTTAAACAGAAGTCAGTCATCAAATGTGCCTAGCCTTTATGCTAATGAAACAAGAAATTTCTTGTCCCTTTTGGGGGAGACAAGATACAGTATTTATTGACATGAAAAATAATTGGAGAAGAAGAATAATAAGGATTAGAGTATGTATTGGAACTGTAAGTACTGTAGGAATTTAGAGAAAGGACAGTTCTATGTAGACTGTAGGGAGCAGTCCAGAAAGACTTCCTGCAAGAGCCAAGCCTGAGCCACGACCTTGAGGGATGGGGTAGATGTGGGTAGGCAGAAGGGAAGAAGAAGACACTTGGGCTCTTAGAAAGTAGACTTCATTTTTTGTATCTTTAGTGTCCAGCAGAAGGCCAGGCATGTAGTAGGTGCCTAATAAATGCTTATCAATTGAATGAAAGGGAATTTCTCTAGAGAACAGAAGTTCTCTTGTCTCCCTTTTGCATTTTACATGGAATGAGTATGCACTCAGTGATACTCACCAGGCTCTGCCATGTTGAAGAAAGGGTGAAAGGGGGTGGGCAAGGACTTTGTGAGCTTGGTTTTCCAATAGCTTATCTGTTAACATCCCTTGTACATCCTATCATTTTTCTTCTATGGGTGTTTTTTAGTTCATCAAGTTGGTATTAACTAGAAGAGTCATTGGGCTAAAGTTGTGGCCTTAGTTTTATTACTGACTTCCTGTATGACCTTGGGCAAGTCACCTACTCTCTGGGCCTCAGTTTCCCCATTTACAAAACAGGGACATTAATATCTGCTCCATCCAGCCCTCAGAGTGATTTTTGAGGCTCCATCAGGTAACAAATGTGAAACTTGAAATGTTTAAATGTGAAGTATAATTTTCCACTGAAGGCTAATACCTTATGTTGGTTTCACAGGTTGGTTTTGACCCCCATCCTCCAATGAGGGCTACTGGACTGCCCTCAAGCCTTGCTTCCATTCCTGGAGGAAAACCGTAAGCTTCTGGCTCTTACTCAAATCCCATTGGGCATGGGGTGGGATTCGATCTCTGTTCAGGGCACCATGAGTCAGTGTTAGGAAAAACTAGGCCACCCTATTACAAACTGATTTAATAAGGTAGGGAGGGACCTTAAAGGTCTTCTGATAATTTTAAAATTGAGGAAGCTAAGCACCTGAAAGAGGAAGTAAGTGATTTGCATGCGCATGCACACACACACACACACACACACACACACACACACACACACACACACAGAGCTAAGACTAGAATTTGGGACACACACACACACACACACACACACAGAGCTAGGTCTAGAACTTGGGTCCTCTCCTGCTATTCTTCCATCATGTCTTTGCAATTTTAAGAAATGTGGCCCCAGATGCTGCTGATGGCCCCTATTCCAAATCCCAGCTGTGGACAGGAAAAGGAGAAGGGTTATGACTAGGTGTTGACTTTCCTTTTTGTTCCTAGAAGACCAGATGGCAGAGGTAGGATATTTAGGAGCCTGTTAGTCTCGTTTCCTGAGTTTTACTTTCTCTGGACATCAAAGGACCATGGGGTTGGCTTTAGCCAACTCTTTAGCTCCAGAAAAATTCACAGAATAAAACCAGACTCCAAAAGTGCTGAGAGGTCAGCTCCTCTCCAGGTGCCCAGGGGCTTGGGAACCTCTGATCTATCCACAAAGCTTTGGTGTTTTGTTTTGTTTGTAAAAGCTGGGATGAGAATAAGATAAAAGCACCAATAACTATGATATTTGATACTTTATGATAAGTGCATTAGAACAGTACAAAAACATAAAATCTAAAAGGATGGGGAAAAGGTCATTACCAACCCTCTTATGGAGGTTTGTGGGGGGTTGGAATGAAAGCTTATTATATGGATGAGTTGGCATTTGTGTTGGCCTTTAAAGAATGGGTAAACATGGGGAACAAGTATACAGGGAGAGGGGGAGCATAAAAATTCTGTAATAGACAATTCCCAAAGTAAATAAATAACTTACACTGAACTAATTGAGAATGGGTGGTTAAAATCACTTTCTTACCATATTGGTTGAAAAGTTTTCTGAACCTTAGCTGCAAAACATTTAGCACACAGTATTTTATGTATATATCTATGTATAAATACTTAGAAGAGAAATAATCTCTCTCCCCAGCCCTGCCAAAAAAAAAGAAAACATCTGCACCTTTCCACTGTTGACTTTTAGATGCAGGAATGGGAATACGGTGATGTCAGTTTCTGATCTTGAACTGACCCCTGTATCCCTGGTGTCCCCTTCTTTTAGGGCTTATTCCTTCCATGTGAGTGCTGATGGCCAGATGCAGCCAGTCCCCTTTCCCCATGATGCACTGGCAGGGCCTGGGATTCCTCGGCATGCACGACAGATCAACACGCTAAGCCATGGGGAAGTGGTATGTGCTGTGACCATTAGCAACCCTACCCGGCATGTCTACACTGGAGGCAAAGGATGTGTGAAAATCTGGGACATCAGCCAACCAGGAAGCAAGAGCCCCATTTCTCAGCTTGACTGCTTGGTAAGGAAATCTTTAGATTATAAGCCTAGAGTGGCCAGCGGAGCATTTTTTTTCCTCTTCTGTTTGCTAGGAAGGTACAACCTCTTTCCATATCCAATCCCCTCTACTCTGATCATCTCCACCTGCTTTTCATGCTTAGTCCTGTCTCTGTACTTCTGTTCATGACTCTCTCCAGCTTGGAATGTACTCTTCCTGTCCAAATCCTACTCATCCTTCAAAAATTGAGCACATCTCCTCAGTAAGCTCCTTGAGGTCAGAGACTGTGCTTCTCCCTTTTTTTTTAAATCTCTAGCACATAGGCAGGTCCTTAATGTGGAAAGAAGGGAGGGAGGAAGGAGAAGAAATATCAATTTAGGGACTCCTAATTTGATTCTGGAAAAAAGCTGCCTGTTTTTTGGCCCTTCCAATCTGCAGAGAAGTGGAGGAGATAGGACAAACGTGTGCCTTTTACAGCATAATTATTAAATGGTAAACAACAAAAGTAGAGGGTTAGGTGGGAAAGCATATACAAGCAGCAAAGAATTCTCGGAGGGAATGAGAATTACAGATTGTAATTCTGGAGTAGGGGAGCCCAAACTGCTAATATTCTGCCCTCCTTTCTCCAGAACCGAGATAACTACATCCGCTCCTGTAAGCTCCTTCCTGATGGCCGCACGCTCATTGTGGGTGGGGAAGCCAGCACGCTGACCATCTGGGACCTGGCATCCCCAACACCTAGAATCAAAGCCGAGCTGACGTCCTCTGCCCCAGCCTGCTATGCCCTGGCCATCAGCCCTGATGCCAAAGTTTGTTTTTCCTGCTGCAGTGATGGCAATATTGCTGTTTGGGACCTTCACAACCAAACCCTGGTCAGGTAAGGACAGGAACTAGAAGGTGGCAGCATAGAGAGACAGGCTCTATTACCCACACCATTAGCCTCGATTAAAAAAAAGCAACTTTATTAACTACATGGTTCTTAGTTTTTAGATACTAAACAGTCTTCTTTTTTTGGTGGGAGGAAGGAGTACCTAATTTATAAGGAATTATCGTAGGGAACTCTACAAGCATGAAGGAATTTTAGTGTTATGGAAACCAAGTACATGTGCAAGAAAACTGAAAGGAGATATTGTAAAATGCTACATATAGAGGAGATTGAAAGTACTTAGAGTGGTCAGGGAAGGTTTCACTGGAGAAGGTGAAATTTCTCTAAGCCAGCACTTGAGGATTCAGCTCAGCAAGATGGAGGTCAGGTGGTGGATTGGGTAAAGGGCGTTTTAGGTGGGAGGAATAATATGTGATATCACTTAGGTGTACACCACGGTATAAAGTCTGGGATGCATATGGTGTGTTTTGGGTACATGGAGTAGACAGGCCTGGCTGAAGCAGAGAGTTCTTAACCTTTTTTTGTGTCCTGGACAACTTGCCAATCTGCTGAAGCCTGTGGCTCCTTTCTCACAATAATATTTAAAATGCATAGAATAAATTGTGTAGGATCATAAAGGAAAGCAATTATATTGAAATAAAATTATCAATTTTTAAAAAATGTTCAGAGGTCCCAAATTTAAGAACCCTTTGTATAGGGGAATAGTATGTAATAAATAAGGTTGGAATGATAGGCTGGCCTCCATATTGCGTCATGGGGAGACTTGAATCCTGTGTTGAGAAGTTCAGGCTTTTATTCTTTAGGTATTGTGTTGTGGAACCACCTTTCCCTTACTCTGATTGTCTGGCCATGGTCAGGCTCTTCTAGTCCTCCTCCTTAACAAGTGTGTATTCTGTGAAGCCGGGACCAGGGAGCATTTATGGGATCCATGTGGATCCCATTCCTTTCCTTTCCTCTCCTCCCCTCCCCTCCTCTCTCCTGTCCTCCCCTCCTTTCCTCTGTTCCCCTCCCCTTCTCCTCCCCTCTATCTTCCTTTTTTCTCCCCCTCCCTTCCCTTCCCTTCCCTTCCTTACTGAGGCTATTTAGATTTCACCTGGAGAGATTCTTCTTGAAGAAAAATATATTTTACTTACCACCTGTGAACTCACTTAAACTTTCTGGGTTGCATTTCCTCTTCTTTAAAGTGAGGGAGTTTATACTACATGGCCTCAGAGCCCTTCAGTTTCTAAATCTGTGATGCTAGTCTGCAGAGATTATTCATATGTAAGGAAAAACTTTCTAAAACTTAGCACTATTCAGAAGTGAAATGGACAGTCTTTGGGGCTGGCTTTCTGTGTGCAGTGGATACATGCTGATGTACTGTCTCGAGTGGGTGTCATGTCCTAGAGTCCCAAAAGCTCACTTGGTCAGGTGGTAAGGTACAATGAAATACTAGACTCAGAATCAGGAAACCTGAGTTTGGCGAGTTCTAGCGCTCTTATCTGGACCAGTCCCTTCCATTCTGGGCCTTGGGTCTTTATCTGTGAAGTGAAGAAGTTGACTTCCATGATGATCCCCAAATTTCCTTCAAGGTCTAACATTATGTGATCCCTGAGGCTGATTTCTTTCCTCTTCCTCTCTTTATGCACTTCAGGCAATTTCAGGGCCACACAGATGGCGCCAGCTGTATAGATATTTCCCATGATGGTACCAAGTTGTGGACAGGTGGTCTAGATAACACAGTCCGATCCTGGGACCTGAGGGAAGGCAGACAGCTGCAGCAACATGATTTCACTTCCCAGGTGAGTGTCCAAACCCATCAAGCAGTTTTTACAAGGTTCTCAACTTGTGTGGACAAAGAGTTCTGTCTTTGGAACCTTCTTCTGTTAAAAGTTGTCTCTTATGTATGTTTGTGTGTTTATCATACATATTGTGTCCATTTTCTTCAGACTGATGATGTTACATTCAGATTGAATCTAGTGCTGCTGACAAGTTGAATAGATAGTACTTTGTGATCTCAGATGAGGTGGATATTTCCTCTGTTGGAAAAGGTGGTGGACTGGCCATTTGGTACAACTGTTAGCTAACAGACAAGTCACTTGGTCCATTGGTAGCTGGGAAAGGTAGATCGAACTGGTGATCATAGATTCATTGTCACACATATGCACACACATTAAACTTCATGCATGTGATAGCACCATTACTGAGAAATTAGAAAACATGTATAAATGTGTATATATCAAACTACTGAGTACCAGTGAAACACTTGACCTGGACCTATCCTTGTGTTAATACCTCCCTCTCACCATTTGACCATTTTGTCTCCCAATCACACTTGATGATAGCTTTCTATCGTAACTCCTTGAATATAGGTCATCATTGGAGGTACACTACAGCACACTTCTGCTCAATATTCATCTCTTTGTCTTTTAAGATGCTTATAATTTGACTCAGATATTATAGTGTTCCCCATGTATATGAAGTTGTAACTAAAACTTATCCTCATTCCTTAAAGGTCAGGGCCAGTAACTTATAATCTTTTGTTTTCTCTATGCATGTTACTGTGGGAAACTCTTTGGAATTTAGGTTAAAATCTTGCTTCTGATTCTAACAGGCTTAGGACCAGTTCTGAGTTTTGCAGTTTAGACTTCAGTGAGTCACCTTGGTGGATGGGGAAGGCTTTTAAACTTAACCTGCCTCCATTCTTGCCATATGTTGGCCTCTCTGCCTTTTACAGTAGAAATAAAGCCAGATTCACCTTATGCTCCGAATTTAGGAAAACCAGACTAAGCTAATAGCTTCCTTTTCCTCTTGAATATGATGTAGCTCTAAATCTGTCAAAGCATAACCTCAATCAGTTGTCATAATAGGGATCATCTTAGAAGCAGGATCTTAACCTAAAGATCTCATCTTATCAACTGGGGGCAGCTAGGTGGTGCAATGGATAGAGCACCAGTGCAGGAGTGAGGAGGACCTGAGTTCAAATCTCACCTCAGATGCTTGACATTGACTAGCTGTGTGACCTTGGGCAAGTCACTTAACCCCAATTGCCTCATCCTGGATCATCTCCAGTCATCCTGATCAATATATATGGTCACTGGATTCATATGGCTCTGGAGGAGAAGTGGAGATGGTGACCTGCACAGCCCTCCCTCACACAAAACAAGGTCCAAGTGCAAGTCATGTCATCATTTCTCTGATGGCATGGTCTTCTTTGGCAACAGCGGATGAACACACACATCTCATGAACTAGAAAACTTACCTTGGCTGTGCAAGACGTAAGAAGGATGTCTGCTGAGCAAATGGCGACTGTTTGGGGTGGGGGATGGGAGTAGCAGGGATTCCAAATATAAAGTATTGTTTGAAAATAAGATTGGAAGTATTTGTGGGACCTTTGGTGAAAGGGGACTCCTTTTGACCTAGTTGGAGGCTGACAGACTCATTCATATTCAGTGTTGAAACTTTTTTTTTTCTTTTAAAGATTTTCTCCTTAGGCTACTGCCCCACTGGGGAGTGGTTGGCTGTGGGCATGGAGAGCAGCAATGTGGAAGTGTTGCATCACACCAAGCCAGATAAATATCAGTTGCACCTGCATGAGAGCTGTGTCCTCTCCTTAAAATTTGCCTACTGTGGTAAGAAATGGGGAGGAGGGGTGTCATGTAGTCATTCCTTCTCCACCCCTCCAAATGCTCTTTGAGGTTCTTTGACTAGCAGTTCTTTCTTCTGACCCACCAGACTTACCCTAACAAGAAGACTTTCTTAGCCCAGTGTTGGCTTAGCTAAGAGATCTTGAAGGAAGGAATGACATTAAGCAAACCATTGGCTTGATTTGATCTGTGTAACTAAATAGTCTTGATTCATTTGAGAGCACTAATTAGAATTACAGTCCGAAGACTTGAGTTCAAATCGCAGCTCTGAGACTTATTATCTGTGTGACTTTGGGTGCCCAGTTTCTTTTTCTGGGAAATAAAAAGGTTGGACTCTGACTTTTGAGGTTCCTTCTTGCTCTTAACACTTGCTACCTCCTGTTTGGACAGTGTGCATGCATGTGTTTGTTTACACATGTTCATGGGTATGTATAATCATAACACATCCTTAAAAAGTTAGGGAAATGCAAACTTAAAAAGGAAAAAGCACAAATAAAAACAAACATACGGAAGAAAAGAAAACAAAACATTCAGAGGGAGACACAAATAGTAATTTGTTGCTCCCTTGTATTTAATTTATACTTTTTGCAAACTGTGCAAAAGAAGTGCAGAGTTTCTTGTATAATTCTTCTTGTTCTTTATCTATTTGGAATGTTTCTGTTTAAGTTCATAATAAAAAATTAGAAAAAAAACTTAGGTCAACTTTCATAGAGGAATACTTCATCCTTTGTTTTCTAAGAGGACCAGTGACATTACAAGGGTGATGACGTAAGGAAATCATAGCATTTTACAGTCAGGTTCTTAGAGATTCCATCATTTAATGGATATGGAAACTCAGGCCTAGAAAGGGGGTGTCCTTTGGGGCAAGGGGGTCACTGATAGCTCAGCTGCAGACCTGCCTAAGAGTAGAAAGATCACTGTCAACGATCTCTTTACAATACACATTCTTTCCTAGAAATAGAAAGTAAATTTGTTGGGTGTTGTAGGCCAGGAGGCCAATGGAAATTCTTTTTTAGCAACAGACCCAGCTGACTTTGTGGGAGGAGGAGGGGTAACTCATACCTTCCCAGTTTCAGCAGTTACTTGGTCCAGCTGATCTTACTGATATATAAAAACAAAGAAAATTCATGGATCTATTTGCCAGAAATCACTCCCAGGTCTCAACATTCTCTTTTCTCCAGCCATCCCTAGTCAGCCTTCTCTTTTTGAAGAGTGAAATATATCTTCATATCTCATTCTGTCATTTATATACCCTTGTGAAGTACTTTGCCTGGGAAGTTTCCTCCACATTGGGGATTTGATCCCTCTGGAGCAGGCATTGGGGAGGAGCTAGGTGTGTAGGTTTACCTTTAAGGACAATAGGTCACAAATTGACCCTTCTCTCATTTTTTGTTACTTAGGCAAATGGTTCGTGAGCACTGGGAAAGACAATCTTCTCAATGCCTGGAGAACGCCGTATGGTGCTAGCATATTCCAGGTATGGTGGCCCTCCTGCCTCCTCATCCTACCTGTCAGTATGATGACAGCAGGGGCAAAAAAGGGATCCATGCTTAAGAGACATAGTGCCATTGTGGGTGACTTTATGCACGTAGATATTTTGGAAGAGAGAAGCTCTCTGAATTTACATTCCCTCTTTCCCCCTCCCCCAATTTTCTGCACCTGGCATACCCTAAGTGAGTGTCCCTTTGGGGTTTGTGTTGACTTAGGGGACCTCAGATTAGACTCCCTATAAACAGCCAAAATTGTATTGCTCTTGGCCAAAGGCCACTGAAAGATTTTGAGAGCAGAGGCAGCCCGGTATGCCCTTTAACTGCCCCATTTATCTGCAGCTGTCCCTGAAATTCTCCTGGACAGGGGCTCTTAATTTTTGATATGTCATGGACCTCTTTTGTCAACTTAGTTAAATCTGTGGACCTTTTCTTAGAATATATTTTTTAAATATTCATAATTAAAGGAAATAATGAATTTCAGTTAGAGGCTAGTGTTATACACACACACACATATAATTTTTTTTTTCCTAACCAATTTCTTGGACCCCCTGCTCTAGAACAATACTAGGAAAGGTTCAAGTAGTGACCATCTGTCACGGGCATCTAAGACACTTGGATATGCCTTGGCCCCTTCAAAATCAAAGCAAAACTGTTTTAGACAAGTTCGCTTCAGATGAAGGCAGTCTTCTTATGTCTAACTTTTTTTTTGCTTTAAATGAAACTCCTTGTTATAGAAAACCTCTCTTTGTTCTTGCCTTAATTGTAAAGATCATATTTTTCCTAATTAATGAGCCAGCCCATTTCCTTATGAAAGGAGGTAGAAACTGTGTTTATGGGAAGTGTGAGGTGAACCTGACTCCAGAGCATTATGTCTATTTCTGCTTAGATTTTTAAAAACTCATGAGTTTCCTTCCAGTGGTAGAGATTGGAGCTCCAGAGCACCTTCTATCTTAATTGATACAACATTGAAACTGAGCAACTAAGAAAATACATTGTAGTCTTCTGATTCCTCCCCCTCCCCTGCTTCTTTATTTTTCATCTTCTCTGCTAATGTTCTCCTTCTCTTCCCTCCAGTCTAAAGAATCCTCATCTGTCTTGAGTTGTGACATTTCAGCGGATGACAAATACATTGTAACAGGCTCTGGTGACAAGAAGGCCACAGTTTATGAGGTCATCTACTAAACAAGGATTCTAACAGGGCTGTCAAACTCTGGGAAAAACAGACCCCCAGCTCTGACAATGCAATGGGCAAGAGCCCGCTGAAGGATGTCGACAGAAGAAAGCGTAGGCAGTCATGCATTCAGAGCCTTTTTCTCTGGCAAGTGGAGAGGGGATATGCCACGTCACGGTCTGGGGCTAATGTGCATGGATTGATACGTTTCAGCAACTTGGATAGATTTTTTTCTCCCCTCCTCCCCTCTTAAAAGTCCTGGCAGATGATGCACATGGTTTTATTTGGATGTTTTCAGCTCTGGCACCCAAGGAAACCCTCACAAATCATGCCTTCTTTCACTTGGTTTTTATTCGGTTCTCATTTGTCTACGCTTCAGTGGCACTGTAGTGGATGGCCTTTTTTTTTTCTTCGAGGGGATTGCTTTCCTCCCCTTCCCCCAATTGTGCAGCGCACAAGACTTGTGAAAAATGTAAATAATGGACAAATAAATAAGACTGGACAAGAGGGAAAAGGAAGAGACTCCTTCCTACCGGGTACACTAGCTGTGTATTTTGTCTGCTGTAACTGTAATCCACTGTTGGTGGTGGCTTTTTTTTTTTTTAAAGAATTTCCTATCTGGGAGGGGGGGAGGGGTCGTGGGAACAAAGGGGGTTGGGGGTGGGGAACCGGACCAGTAGGGGAGGAAAAAAAAGCCTTTTTGGACCCACAGCTGGTAACCAGATTGAACAAAAGGCATCCACTGGTCAGCATTGTTCCTCCTGTTGTACATGTGAATTGTTCAGTGTGTGAGTCAAATGTTTGAACACTGTATGGGCTGACAGGATGTGGGTCGGGATGCCAGCTACCAGTAGAGCATCAGCAGAAACAATCCGATTTTCGATGGATTTGGTCTTTTTCTTTTTTTTCTTTCTTTTTGGATGTTTTGGAGATACTAGAAAGTCCCAGCAAACTCCTGCTCCAGCCCCTTTTAATCTTTGGATGCAGCCTATCAAAAGAGTAATCTCAAACGAAGCATAGCAAACTCAGCTCAGGGAGCTACCAGAGAAAATCGCAACTAACGTGTGGTTTGGTTTTTTCCCCTTTAATTTTTTTTTTTGTATTTGAATAAAAATCAAGAAATAGAATGGATGGTCTTTTTAACGGCATCTTCTTACCCTCCCCATCCACTGTTCTTTCATCCACTTCTCAGAAGGGGGGTGGGATTTATTGGCCTCTGGGGGGACACATGGAAGGGTCACTTTCCCTTTGGTCACAATCGTCTCCTGGTAGTCGGTTACTTTTGTTCCTGGCTCCTACAGATTGAAATTGGAAACTTGGACGTACTATTGCCACTTTTTGTACCAAAAGGAGCTTTGGTTGTTTTTCATTTTCATTTTTATTTTTGTTTCGTTTTGTTTTGTTTTTAAAGAAGATGAAGCTAATGGCCATTGTGAGTCCTTGTGTAGAGGAGGGGCTCACCCAGTGATGTAGCATATGGAAGAGAATTTTTATACTACATTTTTATGGATTATTTTTTAATTTTTGATTCAATCTGGTCAAAAGGAATTAGGGGGTGGGGTATGATGAAAACTACCTGTCTTAAAAGTTCTTTCTAGGGCAAAACATTCTATATATAATAAAAAGAATGAAGAGGTGGGTGTTATGGACCTTTCTCTGTTGAGGTATGGGGGAGCTGTTCTTTCTGCGCCTCTCTGTATCCCAAATGTTTAGCCATTTTTCTCTCTCCATGGTGTTTCCCATGAGGGATGGAAGAAGATGGAAGGGACTTGACTCTTACAAAAAAAAAAAGAAAAAATGAGAAGTAATTGTAATGAGCTGTTTTTATATTTTTAAAAGTCTAATATTTAAAGGTTTGTTTGATGTGTTTTAATTGCATTCCTTGTGTGCCAGTTAGTACTTGAAACCAGAATGTTGCGGGTCGGGGAGGGGTGTCTCAAACTACCTTCACATTGAATTATATTTTCTACACACATTGTCCACTCCAGAAATAATCATTGTCATAAAGAGATCTCTGAATTTGGATCCCATACACTAATTCCTTTGACCCTTTGGAAGGGAGGAATGGAGGGTAAGAAGGCTGGCTGCTACTTGAAGTTAGGATCTGATTGTTTTCTTGGGGCAAAGAGTGTGGTTTTAAGTTCATATTATTAAACTACCCATGTCTACTTGAACCCACACTTTGGAGTTACAGACAGTTAAGAAAGGTCTCATTTCCTTTGGAAAGACAGTGTCCATAAAAATTGATGGTAGCTGGATGTGGGGAAAGGTAATGTGACTGATACAAGTATGTAGCAGATTGTGTGGAGCTGTTTATAACTAACCTGTATTGGGGGAGTTGGGTTTGCGTAGGTTAGAGAAAAGAAAAGCTAAATAAATATAAAATGAAACCCAAGCTTTAGCTCTTAAAAACCTACAAGTTGTTTAAAAATGAATTCTCAGGTTTTGGGGAAGTGGGCCACCAATTTCAGCTTTCCCCTCTGCCAAACAATTTAATAAACTTGTAAAATTAAAAAAAAAAAAATCAAGTCCTTCAAAGGGCAACTTACTTCATTGATCCAAAAGGAGGATGTGTTAATAGCCATGGTAACCAGTACTATACAAGGCTAAGCTATGAGTACCAGCGGAGCCTTCAGGAAGAGGATCTAGGGCCAAAAAAGGAAGGGACTTCCCAGGGAACAGAGAAATGTGGGGAATAGGTAAGCACCTATAGGTGCTTACCCGACTCAGGCACCCAGGCAGGATGCATTACTTCCTACTTGCTACCAGTTTGCTTTATGATTTTGAGCTGATCATCTCCTTAGGTTTAATTTCCTTTTACATTGAAAATCATAGAATGAAATTTAGGACTAGAAGACAACCTAAGGGACTATCGTGTCCAACCATCTCATTTTACAAGTGGAGAAACTGAGGCATAGAGCACTTAAATGACTTGCTTAGAATCCTCCAGCTATTAAGTGCCTAGGGCAATATTCTGAATCTCACACCAGTGCTCTGGATGTGTCACCTAGCTATCTCAATTCCTGCCTGTCTGCCTACCTCAGAAATATTCAGAAGCTTGAATAGGAGACTGAAGTGCTACATGTATGTAAAGACTTGTTAGAGGTTGCCTGTCGTGCTCTCTGTGTTGAAGCTAGAGTTAGAAACCCAAATTGACTGGAAGAGGCCCTTTTACCTCTCACAAAGAGGATTATGTCACTTCTAATTCTATTTCGTATCTTACTGGGTCAGGCAAAGATCACCCTAACCATTAGTTGAAATATTTAGTGATAGGAGAAAGAACTCTGCCCTCTCACTTTCATCGTGCACACTATGCCCATGCATACATGGATATCTTATATCTTCTGTATATGATGGCTTACCTATGGTGCCTATCTCCATCACTACATCTGTCTCTATTATAATATTAATGTCTATCTGATATCCTAATATGTCTCTATAATATTAATGTAATATAATATCTAAAATTATATAGTCTCTTACCTAGATGTCCTCTCCTCTCTCCTCCCCTCTCCAGTAAAAACTAGGGCTATTTTATGGGCTAGCACCTGCCACCCAACCCAACTCTACATGGCTGTCAAGATCAGTCTTAAAGGGCTAAAACTTGACCCTACCATCCTTCCTTCCCCACTCCCCTCATCAAGTTGGATTGGAGTTGTCTGAGGTGTTTTTGCCTTTGGGGGTCTCAAAGGGGAAAAGAAGCCATATCTACAAAAGAAATGTGCAATTTGGATGGCCTGTAGAAGGAAGGAAAGGTGGGGAGGCATTGTCCATGTTTTCTCCAAGAATAAGTACATCTTGGGTCTCCTTTAGGACTAGTTCCTTCAGTTACTCTTGCATCCCCCATAGCATCTTGAGCCATTGGCTTGCTTCCTAACCCCTTGACCCCTGACATGGGGCTCCCCAAATCATGAGCTTCAGGTTAATTGCCCTATTTGCCACATCCTAGGGGCTGACTGCATGACTCAGCAACTGAGGAACAGCCCACCAAAATGAGTTCCGAAGAGACTGATCTCATAGCTCTCTCTCTGGGATTTGGAGTATGAGTCATTAACATTGGATTCTGTTGTGTTGTCTAGATTCCTCAATTATATTTGAGGAAACTGTGGCCTTGAAAACTAAGATTGTAGAACTAGAGCTTTGATCCAGGTCCCTTGGCCTCAACTGACTTTTGGTTCAGTATTTTAGTGGAACTAATAGAGTTTTGTGTGTGCACATGTACAAAAGGAAAAGAAGATAAATGTTTGACCTCTAAGATATTGGTAACATTGGAAATAGAAAATTCACAAGTGTAGTCCTTTGCTCATGCATATGATATATAAATGCAACTAAAGCCCTTCTGTGCAATTATTAAATTAAAATTAGGTTTCCTTTTAAATTAATTTTCATTTAGTGTCACCCTCAGATTTTGGAGAGAACTGTACTCAGGACTTTGCAGAACTTTGCAGAAAGGGCCTAGATTTACCAGCCCACTGATAGGCAACTCTTGGTCTTATTTCGCAACGTTTCCTCCCAGCCTATTTCTCTCAAAACGAGGAAAAAGTGTTGCTAATTCTTACTTATGTGGTCATTCATTAATAGATCTCTTTTTATGAGTGGCCAGCTTTGGCTCATCCAAGTTGGGAGGCATCACCATCCCAAATGCCATGGCAGGGGAGGTGGGCACACATGGGGCAAGAGCCAGTTATTCTATCCTCTTTTGCCTGACTTTGGGATCTTAGTGTCATGATGACATCTGTACATCTGGGACTGCTGAAACATACCTGATAGAGACAAATGCAGAAACTGGTCCTGTCTCAGGTTTCTCTTTATTCTCTCTCTTTTGCCCCCTCTTCTTTCTCTTCCATTCTCTCTAGCTTGGAATTAGATATTGAAGAAAGACTACCAACCTTTTTATTGTTCTGTGACAGATGTTTGTAAACTTTCTGATTCTATACATAGACTTGGTGAGAACACACACACAGTCAGAGCCTGTGGGCTCTCTGGGGCTGGTCTAGTTCTCCAACACACACTTCTGCAAAGTGACTTGAGTAGAACCTTGTTAACAGCGTATCCTGTTTAGATACTAACGGTTTGGAAAGAACATTTGAGATGGTGATACCTCTATCTTGCCTTGGCCTTCTCCCATCCAGGCTCCCTGTTCATTCCCCCCTCTTTCCCTCCAGAGCAAACCAATCAATCTGCAAACATATGGAGCATCTACTTAGTACTCAACCCTATCCTAGGAGGTTTGAGCCTGGTGGGAATAAAATGAAAGATGTGGGTTCGTATCTCAAAAGGGTCAAGTAGCCTTGGATGTGTTTTCTGAATACTTTTTGTCAAAGTTGATCACCCAGCAAGGATTGAATGGCCCAGCCCAATTAATGACTACCCTCTCGTTTAGTAATTAGGATGAAGGGAAGGGAGAAACTTGAAAAGTTCTTGGTTGAAGGGCATCATCCCTTGGCAATACTGTGGAAGAGACCTTTGAAATCATCTATTCTAGATGCTAGGTCCCTTCTAACTCTAAAGCTATGTGCTGTAATCTAGTTCAGCTTTCTCATTTATCAGAAAGCTGAGGTTGAGAGAAATAAAAATTGACTTCTCTCTTTCCCAAAGGAAAGAGAGCAAGGGTGAGGCTTGGGCACATACATACAGTCTTACTTTTCCATGTTCCTCCTCTCCCTTAACCCAGTATACTCAGATCAATCAGCAAGCTTTTACTATGCTTACTATGTAACAAATACTGTACTAGTTAACAGCACTACTGTATTTGTAATACAAGAAATGAACAGATGCCTACTGATTTTTCCCTCCTTTCCCTGCTTTCAGATCTTCCTTTCCTACTTAAAGTATAAAAGCATCAAGTGCTACACTTTACATTTATCTCAAAGCCCTTCAATTATTTAAAGGAGTCTGGAGAGTGATTGAGCAACCCTCCAGCACTTTTACCTTTCAGGAAGGAGATCAGTCTTTAGTTTAAACATTGGGGAAAGTAGCAGAAAGTCTTATACCTTGGTCTTTCTGCAGGTCACTGCAAAACTCTGCTTTCTAGTGTTGACTGTAGCAGCCCTAGCCTGTCCTTTCTGTGTCCTTTCTTTTTGGGTACAAAATATACTTACAGAAAGATCTTTGTGTTCTTTTTTTAATTAAAAAACAGTAGGTTTCTAATAATTGCAGTTTGATTAGAAGAGATCTGAGGGTTTTGAGAGACAGAACGCGCTGGACAGTAGGGGAAAAAACCCTCTGGGCTTAGGTAGCATTAAAAGTGACACAGCATCCCAAAGGAAGGAAAACAATCATCTGCCCTGCTGGCCTCTTCAGCTCTGGGCATGTTGGAAGTTTTGTGCTCAGTCCTGGGACCACATCGAAGAAAGTCTTTGGTAAGCTTGAGAGCCCTGAAAAGTAGGTAATTAGGATGATGAGTGGTTTGGACGTCAGGTCACCTGCGGATTGGCTGAAGGAACTAGAGACATTTAATCTGGAGCAGATAAGATTGAGATGGGGAACATGATCACTTTCTTCAAGTATTTGAAGAACTGACATGTAGGAGAGGAGTCTGATATGGTCTGTTTATTCCCAGAGGGCAGAATCTGGAGTCAGGTAGCATGGGTTCTAATCCTGGCTCTGTCATTTAAAACCAGTGTGACTCTGGGCATTGCATCCCACCTCCTAGGACCTCAGCTTCTCCATCCATAAAATGGGGAATTACATGTGAGAGACATCTCATCTACCTTTTTCATTTTACAGATGAGGAAACAGACCTGGAAAAGTCCCTTCCAGCTCTAAATCTATGAATCTTAAGTTGCAGATGTAAGGAAAATTGAAGATGTAAAACAGGTGTAAGGGAAGATTTTTCTAACAATTACAGTTATCCTTTCTACATCATTGGGGTTAGGGTTTCAGTGCCCCTGAGATCTGAAAAGTCCACTTAAAAATTTTTGATCTTCCCTTTGTACCAGAAAAGAAGTTTGAATTATTATAGTATTAAAAGATAAAATATATTGATATTATACAATACTATATACGTATTTTATGCATTTCTGAGTTTCTAAACTTTTTCTGTATTGTTTGTTGGCCATCATATATTGTCTGCGGCTTCTATAAAACCCCCCAAATTCCCATTTATTGTCCTATGCTTCCCCACAATGTATCAAAACATTGAAGGGGAAAGTTGTAATGTGGAAGGGGTAACTGTAGAGAATCTTCTAGGTGGCTCAGTGGACAGAGCAGATAGAGCACTGGGCCTTGAGTCAAAAAGACCTGAGTTCAAATCCCTCTTCAGGCACTTACTAGTTGTGTGACTTTGGGCAAGTCACTTAACCTCAGTTTCCTCAAGTGTAAAATAGGGCTAATCATAGCATTGTAAGGATTAAGTGAAACAATATTACTAAAATGCTTAGCACAATACCTGGTATTCAGTAGGTGCTTAATAAATGCTTGTGCCCTCCCCACCATTTGAAAGTTGGCATGAGTTGCCTTGAGAGTGGTGGGTTTCCCCTCCTTTGAGTTTTTCAAGCTTAGACTAATGCCATAAAAGAGATTCTTACTCAGGTATGAAGTGGATTTGGGGACATATGAGATCCATTCCTACTTTGGGATTCTGTTTCTCCACCTTGACAGTACTCAAAGCCTAAGGTTTTAGAATTTCAAACATTAGGCTTGGAGACAGGGATGGGGACTTGGAATTTCCCACTAATACTGTCCTCTCTCAAGGAGGAAGAAACTCTCCCTTTTAGACTATCAAGTTTCTTGAAGGCAGACACTTTTAACATGCTTCTTTGTATGGCTTCCCAACCCAAGCCTGGGGGCAGTGCACATGGTTTGTAGGTCCTTAATTAGTGTTTGCTGACTGAATGTAGCTAGTCATGGAAGGAAGCCAGGAAGCAGATGTCTGGGCCTGGAGTCTAAACGCAGGGTAGTTTAATGAAGCTGAGTCGTCCCCCCACCCACCTCTTCACCACACCTGGTGGTTCCTCCTCTGGGCAGGTGAGCAAACTACCTTTCCCCCACCAACCTCCTACTCAAGGGAAGCTGAAAGTTTGGTCCGTCATTCCATTCCCAAACTTAGTTATTCTCATAAGAAAGGAATTTGAGCTCTGGGCATTGCCCGAGCTGTTCCAAGGGTGGACAAATCAGGTTGGTCTACCTTTGCCTACATCTCTTCTGCATCCTCCTCACTGCCACGTTCAGAGGAGCCATTTGTAAAGAAGTTGGCGGATGGGTACTTTGCTTTAAAAAAAAAAAAACAGGCCTGATGTTTATAAACCCATACACACACACACACACACACACACACACATACTCATATATACATATACAAACACACATGCACAGAACCTATATACTCATATATTCATACACATGTTTATACGCATGCATGCATTTGTACATAGCACCCATGCACCATAAAGTCAGCTGGTAACCTTGTCTTTTGCCCAGGGAGCTCTACCTCCTCATTTTCTCTGTTGTCTTTTGTTCTTTGAGATTTGTTCTTGATTTCTCATTTCATTCTGATTTCATCATTGTCAAAGCAGAGGTCGTAGGGGCCTTGGATCCTGCGTCCCAAAGCCACCTCCATCCAACCACACTTGAGTGGTTGAATGAAACAAAACACTTCCTCAGGAAGGAAAATAAACACTTGCCAACTGGGTCTTTGTCTATACATAAAACGTCAGCCAGGTGGGTGGGAGTGGAGAGAGATATAGCAAAGTAGAGAGTGGGTAGTAATGGCATCTACTTGTATCCGGTGGAAGTCAAGGAGAGTATGAAGGAGGAGGCAGTGGATGCGGCACCTGGACAAAACTGTGACATTCATTTTCTTGGATGGCCCTGGCTTCCCTGTTCTGCGCTTCTCCCCCATCTTGGCCTGTTCTTACAACCCCACACTCCTCCTACTCCGTTATCTCCACTTCCAACATCATGGAAGCCTAGAACTTAAGAGCCCGAGAGATCAGGCTCGGACTTCTGGGGTCCCTAACAGAAATCTAGTGGCCAGTATACTCATCTCCGGTACTCTGGCAGATGTTCAACCAATTAATCAATACATTTTTTTGTTGTTCAATTTGTGTCTGACTCTGTGATCTCATTTGGGGTTTTCTTGGCAAAGATACTGGGGTGATTTGCCAATTCCTTTCCCAGCTTACTTTACAGATGAGGAAACCGAGGCAAACAGGGTTAAGTGACTTGTGCAGGGTCACATGACTAGTGTCTGAGGTCAGATTTGAACTCATGAAGATGAGTCTTCCTGACTCCAAGTCCAGTGCTCCATCCACTTCACCACCTAGGATTTATTAGGTCCTTGCCACAGGCCAGTCACTGTGCTGAGCATTTGGGATACAAAAAGAGGCCAAAGACAAGACCCTGTCCTCAGGGAGCTTACAATCTCCTCCTTTTATTATACCCCTTCCCATTAAAAATTGTCCTCAAGAACTTAACTTCAATTCTTCAAGGGTCTGTGATTTGTCTAGTGTAGAGCAAACCTTAAAAAACATATATTCTATAGCTAGATTTTTGAAACCTTTTGAGCTTTGTGAGACCTGTAAGAGTCTGTGTTCCTGTAGCCTTTGAGAAAGCAAAGAATTCTCAAAAAGAGTCGTATGCTTGATCACAGTATTTGTACACTGATGTACAAAAGAAGCAGCATGATAAAGTGGAGACAGTACTGGAATCCAAAGACCTGGCTTCGATTCCCTCATCTGATCCTTAACTGTGTGACCTTGGCTGAGTCACTTCTCCACTCTGGAATTTAGTTTCTTCACTGATAAAATGAGGGGATTAGACTAGATCACAGGTTATGAACCTTTTTGTGTGAAACCCGTATTTTCATAATAATATCGCTAAATAATTGAAGGAAATGCTAAATTTCAGTTAGAGGTATGTGAGAATAGAAATGTAATTTTTTTCTCATCCAAATTCACAGGCCCCCTGTAATCTATCCATCAGTCCAAGATTAAGAATCCCCAGATCTCTAAATTCCATTTAAGGTTTAATGTTCTTTGGAATAAGGCAAACTGCCAAGGCAAAGGTATCAACCAGTAGGTGAATGAAGTATTTTCCTGGTTAAGGAAGTCCAGGAAGAAGGCTTGTGATACCCACAGTGCATTCAGGCTATGTATCTCTTTGATTCAGGAAAGCAAACTAAGGATTCCTTCCTTCCTTCCTTCCTTCCTTCCTTCCTTCCTTCCTTCCTTCCTTCCTTCCTCCTTCCTCCTTCCTTCCTTCTTCCTTCCTTCCTTCCTTCCTTCCTTCCTTCCTTCCTTCCTTCCTTCCTTCCTCCTTCCTCCTTCCTCCTTCCTTCCTTCCTTCCTTCCTTCCTTCCTTCCTTCCTTCCTTCCTCCTTCCTTCCTTCCTTCTTCCTTCCTTCCTTCCTTCCCCAAGGTCGCATAGCCAGTAAGTATCTGAGGCCAAATCTGAAATCAGGTCCTGCTGACTCCTCTATCCACTGTGCCACCTAAGTGCCTAAACTGTACAAGACAATTTGAGGGGAGGGCACCAGGCTTTCGGAGGTCCAAGAAAGTTTTCCTGCAGGAGGTAATACTTGAGCTGTTTCCTAAAGGAAGAGAGGGTCTATGAGGTGGAGGTGATGGGGGAGTCCATTCCAAGCATGAGATACGACCATCACAAAGGCACCAGGATGAGAAATGGTGTCACACATAAAGGATGGAGAGAAGACCAGCTTTGCTGGCTTGCAGAATATAGGGGAAGTAAGGTCTACAATGAATTTATGAAGACAGGCTTGATTATGGATGACTTTAAAAGGTAAACAGAGGAGTTTATATGCAAGATGCAAAAGGAAGCCACTGGGTCTCCGTTTGTTCATTTATAAAATGAGGGAGTTGGATTCAGGTGACCTCAGGTACCTCTTCCATCTCTATATCTAGGACCCTAATTCATCTCCCCTCTTTCCTCCTCCAACTTTTTATTTGCAGATGAAGATCCACTTGGAGAACTTTTTTTATATTTCTTCCTGAATAGCGTTTCTTCCCCACCCCACCTCCCTGTTCATTCATTAATTGTACACAAAAGAGACTGACTAGAGATGAGGGTTTGAGTAAGAACAAGGAGGAGTCAGAGCACTATAGATGGGGAGGGAACTTATTCTAGATCTCTCATTTAATAGAAGTGAAACTGAGGGCCAAACAGAAATGACTTTTCCACGGTCACACAGCCAGGATTGGAACCCAGCTCTTCAGCTTCCAAAGTCAGCACTCTCCCCACTGCCCTGTGGGGGACAAGGCATTACAAACATCATTTCCTCTACCTGGATTTAGTGTTGTCTGAGAACAGCCCTGATTGAGTCTAAGTCCTTTCCTTGCACTAGGACATATGTAACATCCAACAGGGGTTTCCCCAGTGATGTATTGGACATGACAGAGCTAACTGCGTGCGAGGGAGAAATAAAAAGCAGAGACGAAACTCACTTGGCTTGGGTTTCAGCAGCAAATGGTTCTGAGTGTATTTAAATTGGATTTTAATCTGAATGGAGTGAGGCCCATAGAAGAGAACAATAAAAAATGAGCAGGGCAAGTCAGTGTAGGTGTTCCATGGGAAAGAGAAGGGGGTACTCTGAGGAAGCTGGAAGGGCCAGGCTGGGGACTGCTGATCCCTCACAGCTCCCAAGCAGGCTTGTGTCCAGCAGGAAGGGAGGCCCCCAGCAATCTGCTCCCTTTTGCAAAGCTGTAACTACCCTAGTGAGCTGCTGTCTCTGGTATTCATCAGCTCTGCCATGCCTCCAACACAAGGGATCAGATTTCCTGGGACTTCCATCCTGTGCTCAACCTTGCCTTTTCTTTGCATAAGAAAAGGCTCCCTCTGAACCATGAGCTCATCGATCTTCTCCTAGGGCTCCCCCGATCACCTCTTTGCCAGATACTTCTCCATTCAGGTCCAGGCTTGTGCCACCCAAAGGCTGATAACACCTGACTGTGCTCTCAGCTGGCTTGCTGATTTCTGGCTAGCCTTCCAGGCAGAGTGGTTGAGATCATGTTAATACTTCAATGCCACCCCACCCTGTCTATTTGTTTTTAAGACATCCTCCTGACCCCCTTGGGATAGATCTGAGTCTTCTCATGCTGGGATGTTGGATTGAACAGGGATAGACATTGGCAAAAGTTTGAAGGGAGTGACTCCCCCTGACTTCCCTCTGTGAGCACCACTCCTGGTACCTCCTCTCCCTACTTCCTCCCTCTCCCACCCCATTTTACATCTACTTTGAAAATCAGAGAATCTGGGTTCAGATCCTGTCTTTGATATTTACTGCCTATGTCACCTTGAGCAAATCACTTAATTTTCCCATGGCCTCATTTTTCTTGAAGGGTCGAAATCAGTGACCTCTCAGGCCTGCACCAGCTCTAATTCTTTCATCCTAGAGTCTCTTTGGCTTCCTAAAGTCCTGCCTTCAGTTGAGCCACCTAGGCCTGCTCTCTCAATGGGGGTGGGGTGGGAGTGGTTTAAATTTGCATTTTATAAGAAGACTTCTGTAACTTTTCCTAGCTGGCAAGGATTTTAGACATCACTAGATCATAGCTCTAGCTCCAGAAGAGCCCTCTGAGGTCATCTACCCCAGGCCTACTTCCAGGTTTTACAGATGAGGAAATGGAGATCAAGAATAGTTAAGTAACCTGGCAGACTTTGTCATTTCTACTCTCACAACTCTTTGGATCCTTGTTCAAGCCCTCATCTATCACCTCTTGCCTGGACTACAGCAACAGCCTTCTTACCTGGTCTCCCTGTCTTAAGTCTCTCCATACTTCAGGCCAGCCTCCATTTATTCAACTGCCAAAGTGAGTTTTTTAAAGCAATAGTGTCAAACTCAAGTGTAAATGGGGGCCACTAATCCATACATATGTTGCCTCTTTCATTAGATTATAAGCTGCTAGAAGGCAGAAGCTGTTCTTTGTTTTTGTCTTTTTATCCTTAGAGCTTAGCACAGTGCCCAGCACACAGCAAATAAATAAAGATTTGTTAACCGATGACTGAATGGCCAAAGTCAGTTGATGGGCAGACGTGGAACTCAGAACGAGGTCTCCTGACTCCCAATCTGGTACATCTTTCATTGTACAAAAACTTCTTTCCCATCTATATTCCTTTAAAATTATATTTTTATGGGGATCTTGTGTTTTTTACATCACCATCACATCCTTCCCTTTCTAATGAGATATTCTTTTTAATAAAGATAAAAAAAAAAGGGGGGGAATATTGCAGTAAAACCTACTGACACATCAATCACATCTGTCAATGTAATATTCCATATCCACAATCTCCTACCTCCACAAATAAGGGAGGGGAGATACATTTTCTCAGCTCTTCTGTAGGGCCAGTTTGTAGATCATCTATTTGTGCTGTGGAGTGATGTTGGAGATTGGACAGCTAATATTCGATGACTTCTAAATTTCTTTCCAGTTCTAAATTTATGACCCTATGATCTGACAAAAGCATGAAAAGATCATGATATGCATTAGTGGAGTGAGTGCCCACACCAATTAAGTCTTTGGAAAACTGAAGTAAATATGTTTGTGTATAATTTGATGAATAGTTCCGTGTTCCTGGTGCCCCATAAATAAGTTACACTATGGAGGTAATTGCTCATAGATTGGCCTAGCTGGTCAGAAAACTTGCCTTTCAGCTTGAAGAAAGTTCTTTTAAAGGGGTGTGTCACATCTGCTTGGCCAAGTTTGCCCCATAGGCCTTACCAAGAAACACCCTGAAAGGGGGATGTTCCTGGGTCAGATGTCCAGGTCCAGTTGCACTAGGACGGGTCTTTGTTCCTGGAGTTCAGGAAGCCTGGTGACTTCACCCTATGGGTGGCTGAGGATTAGGTAGGCGAGTTTATTTGCATGGAGGCCAGGCTTCTCCCAGGAAACCAGATCCTCTGAAAGTGAGTAATTGCAGAGAGGCTGACTCAGGTTGTTTGAACATGTTCTACTTAGGGGTTGAGCTACATTGGATGAAATCTGAATTGGTTGCACTTGTTAGTGTAAATAATGCCTGATCTGTTTGCCCAGTTGCACAGGTTCTATTTGTATAGTAGTGAACCTGCCGGCACTGTTTTGACTGAACAGACTGCTGTTTCTTCGAGTTGGGACTCTACCTGGGGCTTATCTTCCTGGTTTATCACAGGTGGAGATTTGCTTTTCCCTGGAGAGTATAACAGCTGTAAAAACTACCCCAGTGGCAGTCAGTGGGCTGATCTGCAAAGTTAAGCCACAGCTGGGCATAAGCAAACCCTAGACTTTTGGAACTTTCAGCTGAAAGGGATGACAAGAGCTAGAACCCAGGTCACATGACTCCCAGTGCTTTTTCTTCCCTCATTTCTGTTTTCAGCCTGTTTATTTCTTGCCTTCCACTTTGTTGGGATTTTTTTTCAGATTCCCCTTTTTTTGGCTGGGCACTGATTCTAATGACCTCTATAATAAGCTCTATGATTTCATGAACTGGGACCAGTTTTCACATCTGCAAAATGAAAGGACTGAACTAAATGATCTTTTACAGAATCAAAGAATGTCAGAGATGATCAAGATCATCTAGAAGAAACTTGTCATTTTACAGAATCTCTAAGATAGCCAATGTTTCCCATCACAATTTACAACTCCATAGATTTTCCTGAATTATTAGATCTGATAGTCTCTATTTACTAAGTGACATGGCTTTATTTGGATAGTTCTCTTTTCTTTCCTTCTAATGGTCAGCTCTTTTTCTTTTTAACTATTTTATTGATGCTCTTTTCTTTTTTCCATTCATATAAATGAACCGTCAAAATTATGCCTCTACCTCCCAATAGAAGCCTCTCTTGTAAAAAAAAAAAAGAAATCCAGCTTAAGGAAAGCAAATCAACATATCATCTGTATCTGAAAATGTGTATTTATCTCCTTCTGCACCTAAAGTTCACTATTTCTCAACTGAAGAGGAGAAGGAACATTTCATTACCACTCTTACCGTTGTCACTGCATGGATCAGAGTTCTGAATTCTTGGTGCTATTTTTCTTTACATTATTGTGGTCATCATGTAAATTATTACCCTGGTTCTGCCCAAGTCCACCATGTATCAACTCATATGTCTTCCCAAGTTGTTCTAAATCCTTTGTTTTTGTCATGTTTTATGGCATAATGATATTCCATTTGTTTTCATGCATTATAATCTGTTCTGCCATCACCCAATAGTTGGGGATCCACTTTTCTTCCAGTTACTACAAAGATGCTGCTACAAATATTGTACACACACACACACACACACACACACACACACACACACACATATATATATAAATGGTTAGATCTAATAACCTTCTCTTTTTTCTCATCCTCCTTACCCTCTCTATAACCTTTGATGCTAGTGGGCACTCTCTTCTCCTAGATACTCTGCTTTCCTGATGCTGCCTTCCTGGTTCATGTCCTACCTATCTGATAGCTCCTTCATCATCTCCTTTGCTGGAGATCTTCATCTAGGTCACTCCCACTAACTGTAAATATCCCACATAAGACTAGCTCCCATGGGTTCAATTATCATCTCTATACAGATGATTCTTATCAGATTTATTTATCTAGCCTGAATCTCTCTCTTGGCCTTGAGTCTTGCATCAGCAATCACCTATGCAACATCTCGAACTGCATGTCCTATAAACATCTCAAACTAAACATATCCAAAAATGAACTCATTATCTTCTTTCCTCGCCAGCGCCTCCCTTCTTCCAAAGTTCCCCCATCATCATTGAGAATACCACCATCTTTCTAGTGTCAGAAATGGAATTGATTATCTTCCCCTCCCCCAACCTTTCCTTCTTCTAAATTATCTTTTTCCTGTTGAGGATACTACTATTTTTCTAGACACATAGACTCACAACCCCCAGTGTCATCCTTGACTTCCAATTCCTACTTACTCCACATATCCAATCTCTTACAAATCTTATCACTTTTCATCTCTCTCCTATAAATTTCCTTTATACATATATAGCTCTACATATACAGCTGGCATTCTGTTGCCCGCTCTCATCACCACTTGCCTAGACTACTGCAATAGTGGCTCTGCCTGCCTCAAGTCTCTCCCTATCTCATTCCATCCTCCACTCACTTCTCCAAGTGATTAGCAAAGACACAGCTCAAGATCATATTCCTCTAAATGGTTGGTCAAGAACAACATCTTGATCTACCAAAGTAGCAGAATGATTGGCAGAAGGGGGCCTTACGATACTTGCTATAACCTCTAAGGTCTTTTCCAACTCTGTGATTCTGTGGTACTTTGAAACTTCTAGTGTAACTGCAGGAATTCAGGAACTATTAGAGAAAGTTTAAATCTTGGTTTAAAATTCATCAAAGTCTCTATATCCTATGAGAATTTGCCAATTCATTTGTCTTCTCTGGGATTAAATGTCTTCATCTGCGACAAACAGAGTTTGTATTAGATGATCTCTAAGGGCCTTTCCAATGCTAAATTTTGTGAGTTCTATAATTTCCATCACCTCAAATGGCAATGACACTAAACAATCAACAGTGCTACCTTTAAGATAAACCAGTGTGTACGCTATATAAATGTGGGCAAAAAGTGACTGCCTTAAGAGAATGTTAAAAGAGCTTTCTTGAGGTGAGATGACGGTAAAACAGTGGCAATTGTGCCATTCAAACAGGCAGCATATGACATTTCATGATGGGCTCATTGTGACTTTACTTGGGGACATGTGTGTATGTTGGAGAGTAGAAGGAAATACAGGGCCAGCCCTAGCTTTAGTGCAATAGACATTATGACAGACCCTGTTATTTCATTGTTTTAAAGAACTGCCCATGAGGATGCTCCCTCTGGATTGTTACCTTTTCTTCAACTTATAGTTTTAGAATGTTGATTGAGGCAATGAGAGGTTAAGGTACATGCCCAGGGTCAGAAAGTTCAAACTGCCCATTTAATAGATGAAGAAACCAAGGTCTAGAGAGGTGTTTCTGGAGAAGTGGTCTTGGTTCTTGGTGGAGCCTTATGAGATGAAAAAAATCAAACCTGGAGGGCTGCAGGATATGCTGCTTTATTATTCTCGTGTCCTGAGCTCTTAAAGTAGAGAGATGAGTGGTACATGGCTCTCTTTGTTTAACCTTTAGCCCATTGCCAGGGGAAATGAGATGGTGAAGGAAGGTTTCTCAATGACAGTGACACAACAGTGTTGTGTGGGAGTCCCATCATAGTCACCAAGAATAGCAGAGGTGATGTTTGAGTTCCCTCTTGCCTCACATAGATGGCATCCAATGGGGAAAATACAAAGTGTCCTCAAGAGGGATGATCATGAATTGCCACTGGTGTTGAATGTTCCCCAGTTTTCCAGTTCATCTTATTATTCATCCCACATCGGGTAGCTCAGAGATGGGAACTTGGACTGGGTCTTCTCCAATATTTTGTTGAAGGTGGAACTGATATCAGTCCCTGTCCTAGTCTGAAGATTGGTTAACTTGCTAAAAAAGCTTAGAACTGAATAGAAAAAAAAGGCTTAGTAGTTGGAGGTATAAGCATCTATTAGGGGCTTGAAAGCACGGGTAGAATGAGAAGAAAAGGAGTATATAGGTAGGATTCTAGGGGCAACAAGGGGTGCCAGCTGAGGATAAATCAGACTCAGAGGAGCATAGTGTTGAGAAAAAAAAGACTGAGTGGGAATATTATATAATTTTGAGAATTTATATGGGACCCACTTCCTCTTGCTTCTTTTTTTTCCATTTATGGACTGACAACTGGAATGTCACCTTTAACATTTTTGTAGATATAACCCTGCGTCAATGATTGGAGAGAGTTAAGGGAAAGGGAAGTTGGGGAGAGTTATAGGCATTGGGGAACTATAAGAAGAAATTGAAGATTAGAGAGTGAGAGAATGGGGATGACAGAGGGGACAATCCATCAGAAAATATGGGAAGGGATGCAATTAAGGATGCATATGCAAAAGCACAGCTCCAATGGGATGGCCATATTGTTCATATACCAAATGTATGCTTGCCTAAAAGACTATTTTATGGCAAACTCACATGGTGGTCAGAAGAAATGATATAAGGACTCTCAAAGTGTCTCAAGAACTTCAGAATTGATTGCGTGATCTGGGAGACGCTGGCACAAAACCAGCATGACATGCCCACATCAGAGAAGGTGCTGTTTTCTATGAGCAAAGTAGAATTAAAGTAGCTCAAAAGAAAGGTGAGGTGAGAAAATTTAGAGAATCCACCCCAAAATGTTCACATAGACTATTTGTGTCCGACCTATGGTAGAGCATTCTGGGCTCATATTTCTCTGATCAGCCACAGTTGGATGGATGCATTGTAACTTGACTCTACCATAGTGATGTCATTTTGGTGCTCTTTGAGAACAAAGGGCAACAGCCATAACCATGTTCAAACTGAATCAACAACTCTTGTTTGACATAGTATACTCTACATCTTGTGTGTGCAATTAGGTGTGTATATGTATGTGTGTGCGGTCTTGTATGTGTGTGGAACTTCTGAAAGAAAGTTATAGATTCATTTGAGTATTTGAGTTGAATACACACACCCAAATATCAACCAATCAATCAAACAGTTATTGAAGCACCTAATATGTGCTAGGCAGTATATGTTATCTATCTATCTATCTATCTATCTATCTATCTATCTATCTATCTATCTATCTGTCTGTCTGTCTATCTATCCATCTTTGTACGTATGTATGTATCTATCGACCTATCTATGTATCTTTGTATGTATGTATTTATACATGTATACATGTATATATGTGTGCATGTGTGTGTCTATCCATCTATCTGTATCTAAATACACCTTTAGATAAGTGTAGGTACAGCTAGGTGGCACAGTGGATAGCGTATTGACCCTAGGGTGAGGAAAATCTGAGTCCAAATTCAGCTTTACACATTTGCTATCTGTATGACCCTGAGCAAATCATTTAACCACTCTTTGCCTCAGTTTCCTTATCTGTAAAAGGGAGATAATAATAGCATCTACTTCCTAAGGTTGTTGTGGAGATCAAATGAGATAATAAGTGTATAGCATTTAGCATATAGTAAATACTATTTAAGCATTAGCTTTTATTATTATAGGATAGTTTATAGATTAGATTATCTATTATTGGATATTAGATTATTAGACTAGATATTATTAAATAGGTATTATTAGTAGATTAGATACTATTATTACTAGATAGATAATCTATCAGATTAGATGAGATCACTAGGTTTATGACTTCATTGCTATAGTGGACTTCCAGATGAGAAAACTCCCACTATTAGTTCCATTTGACACCTTCCCTTCCGTTTATCATCCTATAGAGTTGCCTCAAATCCTGAGGGGTTAAGTATCTTGCAAGTATGTAGCACTCTGTAGCTTTACAGTTGGCTCTCCATCTATTATGACTCATTGACTGTGTGTATTCTCATATATACATATATTAACTTTTTTGATACATTTCAAAGATATTTTAAAAATTTCTGTGAAACTTGGACTCTAGAAAGTTCTCTCCCAAAACAAAGCCTGAGCCATGGTATCCTAAGGATCAGAGGAGGGCATGGAGTGAGAATAAGAAGCAAAGAAAGTTGCCTGTTGTTGACAGCCTGAATTCAGGCTCTATCTGTCATCACAGTCCTACCAATGGGCAGGAAGTGGCAGTCAGGGCATCTGAGGGCATAAGGTTGCAAAGAGGCAAAGACATAACCAAAGGGGCCTCCCCAAATTTATTTCCTTCAATTTCTTGAGCACTTAATGTCAGAATCATCTCTGTCAACAGGTAGAAGTATGGCCATGGCATGGTGGCATTGGACTATCAATCAGGATACCCCAAATCTTTTCTCAGCTGTGTATGCTAAGTAGCTATGTGACCTTGGATAAGTCATGCTCTCTGACTTATAGCTGTTTATCGATTGCTTGTAAAATTAGGTGATTGAGATAGACCTCTCATGCCTCCCATACGTGTATTTCATTCAATTTTGTATTAATTATTTTGTGTACATGTCTCATTCTCCTACTAGTTTTGAAGCTCCATGAAAGCAGGGATTGTGTTATATGTCAATTTTCTATCTCCTTGTTACAAACATGGGTACCTGAATCAGGTTGAAGTTGTTGAATCAGGTCTGGGGCTGATGCCACTCTCTAGGATTCTACATACATTTATGGCACTATGCTACAGGGCATGCAGGATGTCCGTGACCCTTGCCCTTGAAAGTTTCATGTGAACTAATTAATATATAATGTTAATTACAGTAATAATAATGAGGATAGCTCTGGCCATTTCTGTAGCAATGTTCACAGCTTATAACCTCATTTGAATGCCACAACATCTGTCTGAGTTAGTCAGGGCAAGCCACTCTCCAGTTAGAGCATGAACACATACCATAATTTGCTTCTTTCCTCTACTGCCCCCACTTATCTTTTACCAGGATATACTGGATGTAAGCACTTCCAGGAGTGGCTGAAATATTATTTTTCTTACAGCATATGACTTTTAAATGACCAGTTACTTCAATATTTAATTTGTAAGGAGCCAAGTTTATGTGGCTTTCTTTGCGCAGGACCTTAGCTTAGGGGCAGAAAAGTTCATTAGATATGGAATATGTCTTTTGATAAAGACTATAGAGGTCCTTTATTAGGCTGATCTTCAGTTTCCTCATCTGTAAAATGGGGATATTAATACCTGTGATACCAGCCTCACAGAATTGTAGTGAGACTCACACATATGAGCCGTCAAGGCCAGACATTATAACTTAAGAGTTCATACTATACTATTGGGCAGTTGAAAAGATTCTATCTTTCGTGGCTGTTGAGTGCTCCAGGGAGGATTGTCTTATCTCTTCAAAGTAGAATGTGAACCCTTCAAGGATAAGGGTAAGGAGCCTTTCCCCTAGCAGCTGGCAGAGGCCTGGGTACACAGCAGGTGCCTGCCTACCTCAGTCAAGGCTCATAAGTAGTTGTTTGCGGTTTCCAGTCCCTGGGGAATGCAGCTTTTGATTTTTGTTTTCAAAGAAAAGATCTCAGGACTGAGAGCAGACAAGGCTGAGGGGGCGCTTTCCGGCCTTTCGGTCTCAAACCTGGGGTAGCTTGAGCTCCCAAAGAATTTAGGGAGGGGAGAGGGGAGAACACACATTCATAATTACCTACTATGTGATAGGAACTAGGCGGTGAAGTGGATAGAATGCTGGGCCTGGAGTCAGGAAGATTCATCTTTGTGAGTTAAAATTTGACCTCAGACACTTACTAGCGATGTGACCCTGAGTGAGTTATTTAATCCTGCTTACCTCAGTTTCCTCATCTGTAAAATAAACCAAAGAAGAGAATGGCAAAACACAGCAGTATCTTTGCCAAGAAAACCCCAAATGGGGTCATGGTAAGTCAAACATGACTGAAATGACTGAACTGCAGTAATGATATATAACGCACTGTACAGGGGCTTTACATGTTTCTCATTTGATCCTTATAATAACCCTACTAGACAGGTTCTATTATTACCCCATTTTGCAGTTGAGGCAACTGAGGCAGAGATACTAGTATCTAAGGCTAGGTTTAAAACTTGGATCTTCCTCACCCTGGGGTCCAGTACTCTATCCACTGTGACATTTAGTTGCCTCAAAATAAGAATGGTCCCTTAAAGCTCCCAGGGATGCTGCCGCCATGCCTCCGGAAACTGGAAATACTGTTTGGGGTTTTAATGGAGATTTACGACTTTTTTTGGGAGCTGGGATTTGAATTTATGCCAAAGGGCAATGTTAGTTTTTTGGAAGGGCTCATGAAATTGCTTCCTGTGTTTAGTACATACATATGCATGAAATAAGAATGATCTGTGTAGATCTGGGCAATTTCTACCTATGCAGAGAAGTAACTATTTGCACTACTTAAGAGTCTTGGAGTCTCTTGAGGCCCTGAGAGGGTTAGTGACTTGCCCATAGATATACGGTCAGTATATGTCAGGGGCAGGATTTAAACATAGGTCTCTCTTTCCTAATCCATCCCTGCCCAACACATTGATATATCTACCTCTATCTAAGATATAGATAGAGGTAGATAGAGATACATATCTATGTATACTTATCTATCTATATGGAGACAGAGAGAGAGAGACAGAGAGAGAGAGAGAGACAGAGACAGAGAGAGAGACAGAGAGAGACAGAGACAGAGAAAGAGAGAGACAGAGAGAGAAAGAGAGAGAGAGACAGAGAGAGAGACAGAGAGAGAGAGAGAGAGAGAGGAGAGGCAGTTGGTAGAAGTGTAGAAAGGGTAGGTCTCTAAGTTAGGATGACCTGGGTTAAAGTCTTAGCTCTTGAGACAGATTGACTGTATGACCTATATAAGATCTGAGCTCTTGGTACCACTGGCTAAGACTGGAAGTTTTAGAACAGTTGACAATCTACATAGCTATCAATTGATCAGAATGTATTTATTAAACAGTTTCTGTCCTCAAGGAATTTATAATCTATAAGGACAGGCAAAACATGGATACATACATATACGGATAAACAGTACATATATACAAAGATGAATATAAAGATATAGATATATGCTTATACACACATATGTATATGTATATACACAAATGTGTATATGTGTGTATGTGTGTGTATTTGTATATACACAAAATTTATTGTTCAATCATTTCAGACTCTCTGTGACCCCATTTGGGGTTTTCTTGGCAAAGATACTGGGGTGGTTTGCCATTTCCTTGTCCAGCTCATTTTACAGATAAAGAAACAGGATTAAGTGACTTGCCCAGGGTCATCGAGCTAGTAAGTATCTGAGGCCATATTTGAACTCAGGTCTTACTAATTCCAGGCCTGGCACTTTACCCATTTCCCCACTTAGCTGCCCCCATATACAAAACAAATACAAGACAATTTGGTGAGGAGAGGGCAAGCGTCTATCTAGGGGATTAGGAAAGGCTTCATCATGTTACTGCTTCAGCTGAGCTTGGAAAGTAATTAGAGATTTTGTGAGATAATTTGGACAAGGAAGTGTATTCCAGCCATGGTGGATAACCATTTCAAAGACCCAGAGATGGACCCTTTCCTCTCTTCTCCCCCCTCCTCATAGTCTTCAACTGGCTTTTTTTTTTGTCCTATCAGGTATCAATTACCAAGTGAGAACTTTTCTTTCTGATGCCTAACTGAAGAAGAAAGTAGAGTTTGTAAGGTCGTAGGATTCTGAGCTAGAAGGAATACCAGGAGTCATCTGTCTGGTCTGGAAGGTCTTAAGCTGGGCTCCATAAACTCTGAAAAACAACTTTAATTACTGTATTTCAAGCTAATTGGTTTCCTTTGCAACCCTATGTGCTTTATTATAAACATTTGAAAACCACTATTCTGAGTACTCATAGACTTCACCAGACTACCACCTGGGGCTATGATAGGAGAAAAGGTACAAACTCTAGATCTAGTCCAAATGTCTCATTTTACAGATGGGAAAACTGAGGCCCAGAGAAATAAATTGATTTGCCTAAGGTCCCACATCTAGTATGTAACAGTAATGAGATGCAGACTCAGATCCTTTGGTTTGAAATAGTGTCCTTTCCTTTGCCACATCTGGGCCAGAGCATGACAGTTTGTTGGGGTCTGACAGGTCTGGGTGTGGGGTGATCCCTCTTCTAGTCTGGGAGGATTCTGAGCCAATTGCCTTAGTATGAATGACAAAGGAATGTGGGTAGACTATATCTCTCGGGCTTACATTTTTGTAAGCTCACAGTGAGATTTTTGTCACTTTGTTATGTTTTGAATATGTTGTCATTATACATTGCTTTGAAATTGTGCTGTCAACTGGCACAAAATGTGATGTCCATAGTGGATGAAGACCTGGGCTCAGAGCCAGGAAGGTCTATATTCAAATTCCACTTCTGACAATAAAAGAACCTGTGGGACCCTGAGTTGGTCACTTGATTAATAAGTGTCCAAAAAGCCTCTCTGAGACAAAACATTGCAAAGAAGATGCTGACCTACATTGGTAAGAGGGAGTTTGCTCATCTGAGAGTTCCTCCTTCCAATGGAATTATAGCCCCTAGTCTCTTATTGTCATTAACAGAAGTATGTATATTCCATCTCTAATCCAGTTTCTTTATTTAGATAATTTGTATTTCCAGTGCTAGTGGACACACTCTAGCCCTGGAAAGCTTTGAAGGACAAACTCAAGTGTACTCAGGATCACTTTTCCACCAGGGTGGCCCACCTTTCTTGGAGTCAGCCAGTTCTGTACAGTCAATCCCTCAAAAGACTAGGAAATGAGGCAAACAATCTAGGAGCTCACTATACCCTTGTTGCTTTCTCTGCCAGAGGAAAAAGCCAAGGCATAGATTCTCCCTCAGGATTCTCATAGTCACAAGATCTAGTGGTCCCTGGAAAGTCATAGGATCATAGATCAAGGCTGGAAGAGACTTTCAAAGCCATGTAGTACAAACCATACATTTCACAGACACTGGGATCCAGAGAAGCTGTCTTCCCTTGCTTTTTCCTCTTATTGAATTCTGGATGCCACGTGGGCATTGGAAACCAGGAAGAGAAGAAGCCAATCATCCATTGCAAAATTCTCTCTTTTTCATAACTGGAGTAGCCCTGGCATAGCCTGTCCTGCCTTCTCCTTACCGATCTTTAAATCTAGCCCTCCAGGAAAGTTGTAACCTGTTGCAACCAGGATGCTGGCATGTTGCGACAGCCAGCTAGGCCACCTAGCCAGCTGGATCCAAAGAGAAACAGTGACACTAACATTCTTTCCTATAGGCTCCACCAGGCATTGTGTGGCGACTCCGGGCATACTGCTGTCTACAAGGTTATCTTACCCTCTTCCATGAACTGAGGTGATGGGAAAAATAAGCATGCTGTGTGATTCTGTGGGTTTGCAATTTGAATATGAATGAAGACATTTGTGGTAAAAGCTCAGAGAAAATAGAATATAATAGTATATTGTGGAAAGAGCACTGGCCCAGGAGGGAGGAGCCCTGGTTTATAGCCCCAGTTCCATCACTAATTTAGGATTACAGATTTAAAGCAGGAAGGACCCCCAGAGGTCATCTAGTCCATCCCTCTCTCATTTTATAGATGGGGAAACTGAGGTCAATGGCTTTGCCCAAGGTCACACAGGTAGTTAGTGGAAGCTAAGTCAGAAAGACATCAGTTTGAATCCTGCCTCAAATGCTAAAAAGCTATGTGACCTGGGTAAGTTACTTAACTTCCATTTCCTTATTTGTAAGATGAGAACATTGCGGGGGGCGGAGCCAAGATGGCGGAGTAGAAGGATGCGCGTTTACGAGCTCCGAAACCAAAGCCCATAGAATTAATGTAAAAAGAGACCCCCATAACTTCTGGGTCAATACAAGGTGTGCAGAAACGGAGTGGAAGAGATTTCCATTCCAGGGAGCCCTGGAGACCCGTCCCCAGGGTCCATCGCACCCCGGAAAGTGGACCCCACCCCCAGCGCTGCCCTGGCCGTGGCCCCAGAGAAGCTGATCCGAGCAGGCTTCAGAGATGGAAGCTCCAGCAGCCGGGAAAGTCCCTCCGCCCACAGAAGCTACAGGTCAGTGAGAGAGAAGGCCAGGCTGGAGGAGGGGAGTGGAGCGTCTCCGTGACTCGGGCCCCCTCGGGAGGAAGCGGCGGTGGCAGAGATGGGGGCAGGAAGTGGCGGAGGCAGAGGTGTGGGCGGCGGCTGAAGCGGCAGCGGACTGGGACTCAGGAATCCCCCAGCAGCAGGCAGGATCTTCATTACGGAAGGTTCCTGCATAAAACCTGAGGGAGCTGAGCCTGCGAGACGGCCCTGCCCCCACCCCGCTCTATTACTGAAGGCTTCTGCATAAAGCCCCTGAGGGAACTGAGCCTGGGAGGCGGGCGCCCCACCCTGCCCCCACCTGCTCCATTCCTGAAAGTCTCTACATAAAGCCCCTGAGGGAACTGAGCCTGGGAGGCGGCCCTGCCCCCACCCCAGCACCTGAACTAAAGCTCACTGATTGACAGCCGGCAGGAGGAAAGCCCATTTAAATCTCAGAGGCCAAGCACTAGCTGGGTGGATCCAGGCGGGGGTGGAAAGGAATCTCAGAAGTCAAGTAACTGGCTGGGAAAATGCCTAGAAAAGGGAAGAAAAATAAGACTATAGAGAGTTTTTTCCAACAAATGCAAATGATCCCGACCTTCGGATCTGATGACGAGGACGTATCCTTGCCATCAGGGAAAGACGTGGAGGGCGGGGCCTCAGTACCCCAGACACCCCAGGGGGGTGGCGGGTGGGCTTAGGCCCTGGAAGAGCTCAAAAAGGATTTTGAAAAGCAAGTTAGACAGGTGGAGGAAAAACTGGGAAGAGAAATGACAGAGATGCAAGAAAAGTATGAAAAATGGGTCAATACCTTGGTAAAGGAGACCCAAAAAAATGCTGAGGAAATTAACACCTTGAAAAATAGGCTCACTCAATTGGCAAAGGAGGTCCAAAAAGCCAATGAGGAGAAGAATGCTTTCAAAAGCAGAATGAGGCAAATGGAAAAAGAGGCTCAAAATCTCACTGAAGAAAATAGTTCTCTCAAAATTAGAATGGAACAGATGGAGTCTAATGACTTTATGAGAAACCAAGAAATCACCAAACAAAACCAAAAGAATGAAAAAATGGAAGAGAATGTGAAATATCTCATGGGAAAAAACAACTGACCTGGAAAATAGATCCAGGAGAGACAATTTAAAAATTATGGGACTACCTGAAACTTATGATCAAAAAAAGAGCCTAGACATTATCTTCCATGAAATTATCAAGGAAAACTGCCCTGACATTCTAGAACCAGAGGGCAAAATAAGTATTGAAAGAATCCATCGATCACCACCTGAAAGAGATCCAAAAAGAGAAATTCCTAGGAACATTGTGGCCAAATTCCAGAACTCCCAGGTCAAGGAAAAAATCTTGCAAGCAGCTAGAAAGAAACAATTCCAGTACTGTGGAAATACAATCAGGATAAGTCAAGATCTAGCAGCTTCTACATTAAGGGATCGAAGGGCGTGGAATAGGATATTCCAGAAGGCAAAGGAACTAGGACTCAAACCAAGAATCACCTACCCAGCTACACTGAGTATAATACTTCAAGGGAAAATATGGTCTTTCAATGAAACAGAGGACTTTCAATCATTCTTAATGAAAAGACCAGAGCTGAAAAGAAAATTTGACTTTCAAACACAAGAATGAGAAGAAGCATGAAAAAGGAAACAGCAAAGAGAAATCTTAAGGGACTTACCAGAAGTGAACTGTATACATTCATACAGGGAAAGACAATATTTCTAACTCTTAAAACTTTTCAGTATCTGGGTAGTTGGTGGGACCACACATACACATGTACACGCATGCACACACATACACACATGCACACACATACAGAGATAGAGAGCCCAGATTGAACTGAATAGGATGGGACCATACCTTAAAAGAAACTAAGGTAAATGGTGAGAGAGAAATGTAGGGGGAGGAAAGAGAGGGAAAGGGAAGGGGGTAACTATATTTCATTTAAGAGGCAGGTAGGAGTTTTTCTTAGTGGAGAGGAGAGCTGAGAAAAAACAAAAAAACAAGAAGTTTACCCTCATCACATTTGACTAAACGAAGGAGTGAAATGCACACTCATTTTGGTATGAAAACCTATTTTACAGTATAAGAAAGTGGGGGAGAAGGAGATATTGCAAGGGGGGGGATGATGGAGGGGAGGGCAAAGGGAGGAGGGAGCAATTTGAAGTCAGTACTTGGGGAGGGACAGGATCAAGAGACAGAAGAGAAACAACGAGGGGCAGGTTAGGAGGGATGGTAATCCAGTCAGTCTTACACAACACGACTATCAGGGAGGTCATTTGCAAAACTACACAGATAGGGCCTATATTGAATTGCCTGCCTTCCCAAAGGGAATGGGTGGGGAGGGAGGAATGGGGAGAATTTGGAACTCAAAGTTTTAGGAACAACTGTTTAGTATTGTTGTTGCAACTAGGAAAGAAGACATACAGTTAAGGAGGAATAGAAAGTCATCTGGCCCTACAGGAGAAAAGAGAAGATGGAGACAAGAGAAGGGAGGGATGACAGAAGAGAGGGCAGATTGGAGATAGGGAAAATTAGATTGCTTGGGGTATTGGGGTGGGGGGAGGGGATAAAAGGGGAGAAAATTTGGAACCCAAAAATTTGTGAAAATGAATGTAAAAAATTAAATAAATAAATAAATAAATAAAGTTTTAGGAGATTGTAAAAAAAAAAAAATGAGAACATTGCATTAGATGACCTCTACGGTCCTTTCCACTGTGACACACTGTACCCCCCCTGTGTAGCCACAAGTCAATTGGCTCCATTGATCTCTGATGACCTCTTCTGACAGATAGAGTTGGTAATATCTCCCTTATGTACTTCATAGGACAGAAAGAGAATCCAGCTATCCCTTCCACATGGTGGCTTTCCTCATTGTGATTCTGATATATCATGAGTTGGCATAAGAAATTAGACAGGAATTTTTGCAGAGTTTTGTGGAAGCTGCATTCTACATGCAAAAGGCAGCAGATGACATTGCAGAAGTTTAGACACTCAAAAATGCATAAAATACATGTTTAATATTGTACAATATCAACATATTTTCTTATCTTTTAATACCATAATAATTCAGACTTCTTCTCTGGCATGAAGGAAGGGCCAAAATTTTTTTTCATAGATTTTCCTGGTCTCCAGGGCACTGAACCCTTAACTTCTACAATGTGGAAGGGATAACTGTATATATAGAAACATTCAGAGAAGTTTAAAAGATTATATAGAAAGAAGAGATTTTTATTAATTTGGCATTGGGGGGGCAGAGTAGAAGCTAGATGAGGATACTGAAGAGTCTAAATCTTTGAATTCAAGCCTTAACTAGGCACTCATTAGGTACATCTAGCCAACACTGCTCTAAGCCACCGAGGTGGCCATAAGATAAAATAAGAGGGAGATATGGCTTTGTTAGGGAGTTTACAGGCTAGAGAGTGAGGCAAGACCCAAGCCCAGGAAAGAGTATTAGCATGCAATTAGGTCAGAGCCGGAGGAAGGCCTTGAACATCCCTCTCCATCTTCTTGCCAGACAACCCATTCGCAAAGACACAGATTACAAGTCACAGATTACAAGTGACTCCAAGGAGGGAAGAGCCCCCCATGCGTGCCCCCATGCCAGCTCACCCCCCACCCTCCCAGCATCTGTCACCTCCACCAACATTCCAGGGGGAATGTCTAATTGAGAGCAGTCCTCTCCAGTCTCCCCCTAGCAGGAGAGGCGGTGGCCCGGGTGGGGGCCTCATGCCTGCTGGTTGCCTGTAATCTGGCTGCTGCTTGTGCCAGTCCTTGCTTCCTCCTTTTTATCCACCATACGCTCAGTTACTGTGGCACCTAATGCCACTCTTGCAGCCCTCGCTCTCCGAACAGATGGTACGAGAAGCAAAGGGACGCCGTCAGCTGCTGTTATCTCTAGCTGATGACACGGAGTGTAAATTTTGTTGGCAATACTCCCTTCTGCCTCTGCATCCCACCAGTTTTAATTACTGTAATTGAGTTATAATGAATGATTGTGTGTTAGCATTGTCTATAATGTGGCGGGGAGAATTCTCGGCGTTATACACTTCATCTAGCACCCGGCCCCTCCCCCTGGCTTTGTTTATTTGGTTGAAGGGTGTCATCACTTCAAATGACAGAGATAAAACACAGTCCCCACACAGCCTTGGTCGTTGTCGCTTTTTCCCCCAGCACAGAGACTTCAATAAACCCCCGCGGAAAACTACAGGAACAGAGATTTAAAAGAGAAAAAATAAGTACCAACAATTCCTGCAGATTTCCTTCCCCCTACAAATCAGTAGGTGTAACTTTTTTCTGTCAAGCCCCCAATCAAGTCCTATCTCCTCAGCGACGACTTCCCAAATGGCTCCAACACGCACGGATCCATCTTTCACCATCCTTGAATGTCCTCCTGCCAGGGGCAACTGGGTAGTGTAGTGTGAACAGAACGCTAGACCTGGAGACAGGACCTGAGTTCAAATCTAGCTTCAGATACTTGCTAGATGTGCGATCCTGGACAAGGCACTAAACCTCAATTTCCTCAGCTGTAAGATGGAAATAATAGCGGTCCTCACCTCCTAGGATTGTTGTGAAGCTCAGATTTGATATTGTAATGTGCTTTGCACAGTACCTTGTAGAGTGGGTACTTAATGTTGCTTTCCTTCCTTCCTATGGCATGCAGTACCTCATCTACTATTGAACTTCTCGACTTGGCACAAAGATCATAGGTGCATAAGCAGAAGTTAATTGGGATCTTTGAGGTCATCTAGTTTAAGCCTGTTTTACAGTTGAAAAAAAAATAGAGACTAGAAAGGTGAAATAAGTATCACTTGTGGTTTGAAATCGGTTCATCTATTGGTCATGCCAGAACACTGCACCATCTTGACTCCTTGGTGTGTCTTTTAGTACACACTTGCCTGAGGTCACACAAATATCCCAGATATGAACCAGATTTTCTGACTCCAAATCCAGTGCTAGATAGGAAGACCTGGCTTCCTCTATCAACGCCACCCCACACTTTGACTAGCTCTGTGACCCTGGGCAAGTTATCTGATCTCTCTGAACCTCAATTTCCTCATCTGCTGAAAGGAGATGATAACAGCACCTACTTCCAAGGGTTGTTGTGGGGGTTAAAGGAGATATTTGCAGCATAGGTTTAGAGCTCGAAGGGACCTTAGAACATGAATCCCTTTGGTGAAATTTATAAACCCCCCCTCCCAGAATGATGTTTTTAATTACATGAGATAAAAGATATAGGATTATAAAGAAGAAATTGTTATCAGAATGTTGAAAAAAATAAATATACAGGCTCCAGGTTATTTAATCCAGTCCCCTCATTTTATAGATGTGGAAACCAAGGCCCAGCAAAATTGAGGGAGGTGGAGAGGTCACACAACCAAATCCTGAATATATCACTTACTGCTTGAGTGACTTTGGGCAAGTCACTTTACCTGCCAGGGACTCACTTTCTTTATCTGCAGAATGAAATGGTTTGGACTAGGTGACCTCTGAGGCTCCTATCTGCTCTAGATCTATGATCTCATGATTCATTGAGCCACAAAGTAGAAAGACTGGGAAAATGAATGTAAAGGTCTTTAGAAACGTGAGCAGTTATTAAATTGTCCCTACTACTTTGGCTCCTTAACTGTTTCATTCTAATAGGTCTGATTTCTCCTCATCTAGGTGGCAAACTCTTGGAGAGAAGGGATCAGGACTCATACATTTCAAAAGGTTTTAACATTCCAATTAATGGACATGCATGTAGGAGAAAGTGCTCTGAAGATGTCATTTTTTTTCAGATATGTCTAACTCTTCATGACCCCATTTGGGGTTTTTTTCGGCAAAGATCCTGGAGTAGTTTGCCATATCCTTCTCTAACTCATTTTACAAATAAGAAACTGAGGCAAACAAGTTAAGCGATTTGCCCAGGGTCATCCACTTAGCTAATGTCTGAGTCCATATTTAATCTCAGGAAGATGTGTCCTTCCTCTGAGGCAGGATTTGAACACGGGTCTTCCCCATTCCATGTCTAACACTTTATCCACTGTGTCACCTCGCTATCTTAGGTATTCTGGATGTCTGATTGCCCTAGACAGCTCTCTAAGATTGAAAGTTGCAGAAAAGGTGCATTGGAAAGGGGAAGTTCCTGATATGGAAATTATATATGCCAACGAAATCAGAGTATCATATTCCTTCCTAGACAGTATATGTAAGTTAATGAATATGTATTCATATATATGAATAATACATGAATGATAATATCTAATGATATTATATTATGTATATAATCCTTTAAAAATTCCGAACATAAGAAATACCAAGTAAAATGGACTTTTTCCATACACCACAGAACAGAACAAGATGACTCTACATCAAACCATGGATTTCTGTTATGTGCAGCTTGCTTTTCTTTTAAGATATACCATAAATTCAACACATATCTTTCAAAGCAATCCAGGAAGACTCTGGTTCAGTTCCATGTGTGACACTAGTTTTGTGATCCTTGGCAAGTTACTAAGTCCCTCATTTCCTCGAACGTATCCTCTCTGTCATAGATCATTTTCAATCTGCATTTGTTGAAGAAGTTCCCTAGACTGATGAAATCATAGGTCATTTGTATTTATGAGTTTGCATAAGTCATTAAAAGGATAAATTGTTAACATTTTAAACCATGTCTTATTTACAAAATATTTTAAAAACTCAACAAAATTAAAAACACACATAGTAAATTTATTTGGTTTAAGGGTCACTTCCAATAATATCCACAGGATATTCAAGTCATTTCAATTTTAGGAGCCTGAGTTTCCTCATCTCTGAAAGAGGGGCAATGTTTGTATAGCTAACCTCATAGGATTGCTGTGGAGAAAGCATATTGTCCACCTTATTAGTCAATAGAAATGTGAGAGTTATTAGTTTCAGTTAAGAGAATGGGGTAAAAAGGCAGAGGGTGGGGTTGGAGACTATCTCTCTCCCACATAAATTCCAGCAATTTTCTTAAAAGGGTACAATCCAACTATTTGGGAATGGTTAAAGAAATTATAGTAAATGAATATATTAGAATATTATTGTGCCATAAGAGATGATGAAATAGTTTTTGAGGAATCTGGGAAGACCTGTATGAACTGATGCAGAACAAATTGAGCAGAACCAGAAGGACAATTTATACAATAACAACGTTATAAAGGAAACACAACTTTGAAAGACTTTAGAATCCTAATCAATTCAGTGTAGAAATTTCTTTTTGTTGGACTACATATATTTAAAATGAGGACTTGATTTTTCATTTTAAAATAATGAAGGAGGGTACAGTGGAAAGGAGAGATAATAAATGCTGATAAAATAAATATAAATAATAAATAAATGGATGCCATATTGAAAAATAATCAAGAAATCCAAAGAGTAACATTAACAAGTTCCTTAATCTTGAGACTATATAACAAGACACTTAGAACACTGGGAAGAAGATCCTTTTAGGAGAACAAGTATGAGCTCAGATGAACAGATCAAACAATGAGACTGTCTCAAATAAGGAAACCCCAGAGAGGTAGAAAGACAACACACTGATCAGAGAAGCATCAGGGGAGACAGAAGATTGCGTAATTTTTTTTGAGTTTAGGATCAAACAGGGTCTAAATACTTCATCCAAGATTGTATAAGGGGATGAGTCTGGCTCTGTCTAGAGTCTCAAATGAGGAAGTGAGACTGGAAATATGAGTAAGCAGAGGAAAGTACTGAATAGTAATAAAGAAGTATTATGGATCAAGAGATTCCCCAAAGAAAAACCCAGAGGAAGAGAGTAATTCTAAGAAGCACAAACAGATTCTCAGGTGGAAAAAAATATATTGACCAGAAGAACAATAAACTTATCTGGAAGAAGTGAAACAAGAGATTAAAAAATGAAATTATAAGTGAAGTGAGAGCACTGTAGAAAAGAACTGGAAATGGAATAAATAGGACAGAAGGTGGAAAATCTTACCCATGTTGAAGATGACCTGAAAATCAGAGCTCAATGGCTCGACAAGACATCAAGAATATTAAAGCAAAATATTAAATAGAATATTAAAACAAAATAAAAAGATTTTTAAAAATAGCCTTTGTAAGATACTATCAAAAACAGCTAACTTAGAAAACAAGTCAAGGAGAGATCATTTAAGATTTATCAGACTTCCTGAAAACCATGACTCCATCCTCCCCAAATTCTGGATAATATATTGGAAGAAATTATAAGTAAAAACTTAGATGTACAGGAAGAGAAAGGAAAATGAAAATAGAAAGAATCCACTAGTCTCCTAAAAGAAATCTCAGCATGAGAAATCCCCAAAATATCATAGCCAAAATCCAGAACTTCCTGGTCAAAGAAAAATAAAATACTACAATAAGCTAGAAAGAGAGAAGTCTACTTTGAAGGAACTGCAATCAGGTTCATATAAGAGTCAGAAACAACTGCCTAAAAGGACAGGAAATCTTGGAATACAGTAATGAAAAAGAAAAAGATAAAGAATTACAACCAAGAATAACTTATCCTGAAAGACTGAGAATAATCTTGGAGGTGAGAAGATAGACCTTTAAGATAGATAAAAAAGCCAAAGATCTCAAAGTGGGTGGGGTAGAAAGATGACATTTACACAACTATGTATGTGCAAGATCTATGCAGAATGGGTGGATGCAAATAGATGGATAGATAGACAGGGCAGCCAGATAGATAGGCAGCAGTGGATAGAGTGTCAGTCATAGAATCAGGAGGACCTGAGTTCAAATCTGGCCTCTGACATTTATTAGCTGTGTGACCCTGAGCAAGTCCCTTAAACCTGTTTGCCTCTGTTTCATCATCCGTGAAATGAGTTGGAGTAGGAAATGACAAACCACACCAGCATTCTTACCAAGAAGACTCCAAATCTAGTCATGATGAGTTGATCACAACTATTGACAAAATGTGTGTGTGGGTGTGTGATCTCAGAGGGAAAAGACTAGTTGAGTAAGGGTGGAGATTAAGAAAGACTTCCTGAAAAAGGTAGTATTTAAAATGAATCTTGAAAGAAATCAGGAAGTAGAGAAGAGGAGGGAGAGCATCACAGGCTAATGAAATAGAATCAGGTGATAGAGTGTTGCATTCAAGGGCTGAATGTCATATATCCTTAACCCCTCACATTTACACCCACACCCATCCCCAACACACACACACACACACACACACACACACACACACATACACATCCCCTTCTCCCCAACTTTACAGGATAAGATTTGCAGTTTCATATGCAATTATTTTCCCCCATTCTCTTTTATATAGAAATGTTTGATTTGTTGGTGTTTTTCAACTTCAGAGTTAACAAAAAGTAAAATTAAAAAAATTAGAAAAAAGAAATGTCAGCTATCAGAATCATGTTATTATTGTAAAGGGAAAGTGAAAGGCGACATGCCTATTCCAGACACTGAACACTGGGAAAGTCTTTTGCTTTTCCCATGGTTTTTCCAAAATTTGCTTCCAATGCTGAGCACTCAGTCAGGAGTGAGTGTGGGTGGTCTGCCAATCGCAAAGCTGTTCCAGGTCAGAATGACCTCTGGCTTAGCTCCAAAGAACCTTGCAGTCCTAGGGAGTTGGAGACAGATGCTGTATCCTGGCTTTCCATTGCCCTCTGGTTGTAACATGAGACAAGGTCTCCACTCCTCATCCTAAGGGAACTGCTGCTCTGGATTTATCACAAGATTTCAAGCTGAAAGGGGAGTAGTAGAGACCATTTAGTTGAGTACTCATTTTACAAATAAGGAAATTGAAGTCTGAAAAAGGTTAAGTGACTTTATCCAGAGTTTCATAGGTGGTAATTAGCAGAACAAAGATTTGAACTCAAGTCTTTTGACTTTAGATCCTTTCCTCTTGACCATCCTGCCTCTATTAATTCTGACTACCAAGAAAAAATTGAGTTGCCAGACAGGTAGTTAGTAATGGAACTTTGTAAAGAAGTTCTTTGTGAAGAAATCATCATGCCATTCTCTTATTTTTAAAGGATTGTGGCACAATAAATAGAGTTCCAGGACTGGAGTCAGGGAAGCTCATCTTCCTGAATTCAAATCTGGCCTCCAGTATTTCCAAACTGCGTGACCCTGGGCAAGTCACTTAACCTTGTTTGACTCAGTTTCCTCATCTGTGAAATGAGCTGGAGAAGGAAATGGCACTCTAGGATCTTTGTGAAGAAATCCCAAATGGGGTCATGAAGAGTCAAACATGAAGGAAAAACTACAAGTGGAATATCATTAAATGTAGAATCTAGAGTTTAGGAAAGAGAGACCAAAAAATTTAGAGAAAAAGATTGATGTGTTCCCATGGTCTGAATCTTTGGACTGGAATATGACACTAAAGGAATGAAAGACTTTATGTGGTAGTGGTGAGGGCTAAAGAGACGGAAGTACTCCAAGACTGGCGTGCCCTGTATGGGCTCTCTGGAAAAGAATTCACAGACTCAAGCATTGTTGAGGTCAAGGTAAAGATTTCTTGTGCTTTTCAGAGGGCAAGAGTTCTTAGGGAACCTGTAACCTTAGAGGGGTACAGGTAAAGTTTGTATAGGATATTCTATAGTAAAACATGTGCCAAATATGCTAACTAGGTGATTCAGGGAGGCATGAAGGACAGTGGTTAAGGAGTGGTTAGTTCTTAAAGGAACATGAACTTTTAGTATCTAATAAGTAGGTATTTTATCCAGAATTCATCAGGAAATAGCCCAAGGAGGTGGTGCTACAACTAATGGTCAGGACTGACTAAGGAATATCAGGCTGTTCTCATCAATGTCTTGTTAGACAAAATAAATGTGTGGGAGTATACTTATGTCTAAGTCTAGGATACATATGATTGGTCAGTGAGTAGTAAATGCCATTATAACTCAGTACACAGCTAGTTCAGCCAGTACACGACTGGTTCAGACTAATAAATTCTATAGGTGCAGCTGGCTACTTTATCAGGAAGGGAGGATAACATTTTTTGCTGGGGCAGGTTGTTCTTGGGCTGGGGAAAAACTGCCTGGGATAGTGTTTTGAGGCTAGGGAGAAATATAATTTTTGAGAGAAATGTGATTTTAGAATTGAGGTTGAAGCATAGGCACCCAAGCACCCCATCAGTAGTCTACACATGTTATTCCAGCTACCTAGGAGATTTTCAGATCTCTTGAGCTCTAGAGGTCTAATTAATGTCAGTACTAGGCTCAGCATTACTATGGGGAGTTCCAGAGTGAAGGGTTAGTGGCAGAGAGGAAAAATCAGATTGCTTAAGGAAAGGTGAATCGGTTTAGGTCAGAAGCAGAGAAGGTCAAAACTTTTGTGCTGATCAGAGTAGGATTGACTTGTGAGTATCCTCTGAAGCTCTCTATCCGAGGCAAGAGAGGGAGGTCCAGTCTTACAAACAAACAAAAAGGATGACAGGTTCTTTTGAAAAATGGAAATTTTGACACTACAATCACAAATGGTTTCAAAGAGAAAAAAAGGAGGTGGCAACTCATTAAATACATGGGGAATTCGGTGCTCAGATTTTTAAAGGATGTGTTGGTAAGGATGAGCATCTAAAGAGAAAGAACTCAAATGAGTGACCTGAATGTATTTGAATAGTGGAAAAAAAAGACTCAAGCATGGAATGAAGTGATGGCTTATGAAAAACACTGAGAAGGAGGGTTCTTACTGTTGGTTTTTTTAAAGCTATCTTCAGAGAAGAAGAAAAATGAGGACAGACCAACCCACTGCTTATGGCAGATGGTTTGCTCTTTAACAAATGCCAGAAAGAAACAAAATTATTCAATTTCTACTTTTTCCCCCATCTTCTCCATAAAGGAAAATTATCTTTATACCGGGAAGGGCAGGAGAAGCATTATTAAGAGGAATTAGAACCCAAGATAGAAGAGATGATAGGATAGCATCTAATAAATTTAATGAGTTCAAGTCTCGAGGCCCAGATAAATTATATCCCAGGGAACTGAAAGAATTTGCAGCTACCATCCAAGAAATGTTGCTTATAATGTTTAAGGGACTGTGGTAAACAGGTGGTATGCCCTAAGATTGGAAATAGGAAAATATTGATTGTCCATAAAGGGAAAAAGGGAGATTCCCCAAAGCTACAGACGAGTTAAATATCACTGTTGGTAGACTTCTGGTACAGATTTTGAAAGAGGCAGTATGTCCACATTTAGCAAAGAAAATAGTGATTACCAGGGACTAATGGGCATTCACTAAAAACAGGTCTTATGAAACTAGAGCTCTTTTTATGGACAAGACGGAGAAATGTGGGCTGGATAGTGCCACAATTAGGTGAATGAATACAATTAATTAGTTGAATGACTTCATTGAAAGAATGTTGATTAATCATCAACTGAGGTCCATAAGAAGAGAATGATTATTATAGCAGAGGGCCTAGAAACCATGTCATCTGTGAACAATTGAAAAATTCTTTCAGTGTGGAAGAGAGAGTAGATTTATTTTTCATGGCTCCCAAGGGTGAAATTATGATCGCTGGGTGATAGTTACAGGGAGGCTGATATTGGCTTGACAGAAAGAACTTTCTATTAACTGGTGATGTCTGAAATGGGATGGTCTAACAAGTGAGTTCCCCATCATTGGAAATATTCAGAGACCTGATGATCATTTGTTAGGATATTATAAAAGGGATTCCTTCATTGGAAAGGAGGGTGGGTTAACTGATTTCAGTGGTTTCTTCCCACAACAGGTTTATTATAACAAGTAGAAGACAATGAAGCTTGGGTTTGTCACCAGATTTGAGTACCAGTAGAAACATTCTATCAAATGGGCAACAAGGATCTTCTGTATTTAGGCATTAGCCCCCTACTGACTCTGCTGTAATCTAGGTTAGATGTGTTGGAACTACTTGGATCATGAGTAGAGGGATTTACAATTAACTTTGGAAGACAATATACCCCTCCTAATGATGCCTGAAATTCTACCCTGAACTCTTCGTTGCCTTGGGTTAAGGCATTGTCCTCTGATAAAGAAACAAAACAAAACAAAACAAAACTTCCCTGGGTTGTGAGGACTTTCTTAGCATGTAAAATTTTATCAGTCATTTCCATCTTGATATGAGTTTATGAGCCCTTTTTCAATTTAATGCGATTTAATAAGCATTAATTAAGCTCTGCCACATGCTTTACACAATACTCAACCCTGAGAATTCAAAGACAAAAAAAAAAAAAAAAAAAGAGAGAGAAGCAGTTTTTCATCTCAAGGAGCTTGGGATTTAACCCTCTGATAGGTAGAAGAGGGAGAATCAAGGCCTCTCCAGAGATCAGTGAAGAATCCAGGAGGGGAGATCTGGGGACAGGGTTCTTGAAAACCAAGGAAGAACATAAAGGTCCCCCCTCCCTTGCTTAGCCAAGAGGTAGAGCAGGCATGGAGACATGAGGTAGGGTGCAGAGAGGGATGAATGGAGGGCACCAGGAGCAATCTTCTTGCCTTTTCAGGAAAGGTAGTGTACTAGGGAAAGTGAGAAGGTCCTGGCTTTGCTGCTAACCTGCTCTGGGACCTCAGGCTATTTCAAAGGCAGCAGGAGGGTGGAGGGAGTGGTGAAAAAGCCATGATCTCTGGTCTAGGAAATGGGATATTAGAGGAAAGTGTTACTTGAATGTCTCTAGGGTAGGAGGGTAGTTGCTCACCAAAACTGTCCTTCATTTCCCTGACCATGTCAAGTCTTCCCTATTGGGTTTGGACACCTGGAACCATTACTCTTCCTGCTCCTTCTCTCTATTACATCTAAGAAAATAGTTTGTATGCTATGGTTCATTTGTATTGGCAGCTATTGGCTCCCATGTTGCGGAAGGCCAGTGTTAAGACCAGATGCCTGAGTCCTAGGGTCTTGATCTGAGCTCAAATTATTGACAGTAAATAAATTCTGACAAATTATAGCCAAGGAACTAAAGACTCATGGATTGGGCAGGAATGAGATTTCAGTCTGATACTTGATGAGTGAAACCAGTCACGATTGGGTCATAAAGGCCTGGAGGGTTGACGAGTGGAGGGCTGAGGAATGTCTTAAAAGTTGCAGCTCAAGTTACTTCATGGGATTGAGAGGCATGTGGAAACCCCCAAGCACTTTGTCAAAATGGCCTCCTTGTCTCACAGTACCGCCATCTGGGTTCCAGTCCCATGTACACAACAAGCATTGGATAAATATTTGTCGAGAAGGGGAAGGGCTGTAGCCCAATCTCATTGACTTTGCTTGTTCCATTTACCGATGCTGGAAGGGTTTCTGTGGCGTCTCAAAAGAGACCATATATAGGAAGATGCTTTGTAAACTACGCTCCATGCAAATGTGAGACATTATTGTAAAGAGCTGACCCAGACTTGGAGGTGGGAAGGGTAAAGGGCCTGTTCTGCAAGGCAGGTAGCCAACAGATTCCAGCCCTCGGAAACTCTGGTCTTGAACTTGGAAGTCAGAACAAAGCACAGCTTTGATAACTTCACTCCTCTGTTCCAAAAGTTCCAGTCTCTTCCCAGTGGCCACAGAATAAAACTTTTATCTCTTTGCCTGTCCTTGAAGCCTCTCCATAATCTGGCCCCATCCATATTTCTGATCTCATCTTCCTGCTTTATGTCCCCCTCTGCTTCCACCAAAGAGACCTAAGGTTCTTTTTTCTGATTCTGGGAGCAGTGTTATGTCTGTATGTTGAGCAGACTGGATTAGATGACCTCTGAAGTATCTTCCAGTTGCCTCTGGTTGTCTCTTCCCTTATCAAAAGTCAACTCATTTTTGAAGGACCAGCTCACATCTCACCATCTCCCTGAAGTCTTCCTGACCATCTCATTAGACACATTTCTTTTTGTTTTGCTTTTTATTTTGTTTTTAGGGTCAATTACAGTTAAGTGACTCATCCAGAGTCACACAGGTAGTATCTGAGGTTGGGTTTGAACTCAGGTTGTCTTGACTCCAGAGATGATACTCTATCCACACTTATTTCAACAGACCTTCCTACACTCCCTCGTTTGACATATGGCACAGCACCCAGTCTTCCTCTTCTTCTTTGGTTAAATGAACATGTATACCTGATCTCCTCTAGCCTTACTCCTCAAGGGCAGAGATTGTGTCTCAGGTGTCACTGAACTGAGCACAGTCCCTGACATTACTGGTGTTGATGCTTCATTCTTGAAGAAGACTGATAACATCTTTAACAACAGGACTTAGCCAATATTTGTCAGTGGATGATTCAGAAAGGAAAGTACACTAGATCCCATTTCCCTTCTAGGTCATAGGCTATCCCTGCTCTCCACAGCAAATGCAGAAAATGGTCCATTGGATTTGGATGTCCTGGGTTCAAATTATGTCTCTGGCACTGTGTGATCTTGGGTGGGCTTTTCATTTCTTTGAGTCTCTGCTCCTTCATCCATAAAATGAGGGAACTGGATCAGATGTCTTCTAAAGTCCCTAACAACTTGAAATCTATGATAGGGGCAGGAAAAGAAGAACTGGAAGGAAGGGGTTTTGTTAGCAGGATAACCCTTGGGATCATCATGTGGTGAAGGTAATCTTCCTCACCCCTCCACCCCCACTTTCAATACCTTTCTATCTCAGTAAGTGCCCATTGACTAGGCAGGGAGAAATAGAGTGAAAGATTTCCCCTGTTCTTGGATGTTTACAAAAATTACTCCCCTGACTCTCCCTTCCTAATTGATTTTGAGGGTTGGAAAGTTTTTGCAAAACCTCTCACTCACAACTGTAGCTTTTCTGTTGAGGTGATACACGTGCTTGGGACAACTCTTCACCCCTTTTTCTAATGGCAATCACTTCTGGGGTGGGGTGGCGGGGGGATTAAGGGCGAGCTTTTGAAGAAGAACAGCTTGCCCTTTGCTGAGCAAACCAGACTGGACTTCCAGGAGGGAGGGGGGAGGTTGTAGTTTGGTTTTGTTGGGGGGTATAGTTTTAGTTATTGTAAGGATGAAGTTTAAAGTGGCTAACTCTAATGCCTCTGGGATCAATTCTAGGCTCTGTGGATTCCCCAGAGTTATTTCCTTATGTGTTGAGAGGTAACACTTGGTATGCCCACATGTAGTTTTAAATGTGTAGCCCTGTGTGTCTGTATTTATTTGTGTATTGTTTTATATATACATACATATGTATATATATATATATATATATGTGTGTGTGTGTGTGTTTATATGGATACCTGTCTATATCTTTTCATGTCTTTGTATGTATATTTGTGTGAAAATTCTTTGTGTGCATTTGTCAGCATTTATGTTTATGTATGTTCTTGTATCTATTCCTCTGGGTTCAGTGTTTCTGGAAAATATGGCAACTCAAAAATCATGTTTGGGGGACCCCTTACCAGTTCTTAACATACTGTATCCATGTGTGCATGTGAGTGTATGGACATCCGCTTGTGTCTGTGTATGCTTACATCATCGTGTATTTGCACATATGTCTATGCTATGTCCATGGAAGCTTGTGACAATGTATGTCACATGCCTCGTTATTGGCTGGTGGCATGTCTCCATGTCAAGTTTTCCCTCTGTATGTTTGTGCACATGTGTATATTTGTTCCCATGCATGTCTGTCTGTGTTTGCATCTGCACAAGCCTGCCTGTCTGTGGCAGTCTGTGGCTGCGTGTGGATGTGTGAATGTGTGTGTCAGTGCAGGTCTGTGCCTATGTTTGTGTGTCTGTAAGAAAAAAAGCCCAAACCCAACAAACCTTGGCAGTGTGCCCTGCCCCATCATCAGTGAGCACATCAACTGAATAACACGCTGGGAAGCGCAGGTTCCAGAGTGAGGCTGCCCTATTTTGTCTTTAAGGTAAATTCCAGGGGGATCAGGACTACAGAGGAATTGGCTGGGAGGTAGCTGGCTGGTGGCCAATTCGTCTTGTCAAAAAGCCTCCCGATGACTGTGGAGCCAAGATGAAACAATTCTTTGGAATTAACCAAGCTAATTTTGACGAGCAAACATTTTGCTACAATGAAAGTTTTTATTGTAGCACATAAAAGTCAAAACAACACCCAGTCCCCTTGGGGGAGACGGGTGAAAAAAAAACCCACACACGGCTCTAACTAATCATACCGAAATCAAAAGTGCTAAGCCGGCTGCCAAATTAAATGCGACTAAAAATACCCAGCGAGAGAGGAGACATTTAGGGCAACACCCAGAAGCTGTTGATTCTTTCGCTTACTTAACTAATCAAAACCAAGGACTCATTGGGCACAAATGATTCTGTTTGCAGGAGAATGGAAAAGACCATCTGGAGCGGCAGCAACCCCAGCAGCTCTGTACCAAGGGGAGAAGTCTCCTATCAGGCAGAGGGGCTGGGGTTGGAGGGGTGGGGGTGTCTGATCTGTAGGCTACCGGAGCAGATTGCGGGGGTGACGAGGTACAGGGGAGGGAGGCAGGGGACCTACCTTAATTGGAGGTAGGAGGGAATCCGTCATCCCTGCCCCCTCCTAATAAGTTTCATGGATACATTTAGATTTTGGCATCACAGACATCTGAGGATAAACCCCTCACCCTCTGAGTGAGCTCACCTTTGTAACAAAGAGAAAACATCCACAGCTGCCATATCTGACATCCCACACCTATTGCCCCAAGCCTGTTCAAAGAAAGGAGAGAGGCATTTCCTGGCCTTCGCTTGGCAGGAGTTGGGAGGGGCTAGATTAATTGTTACCCAGCATCCTCAAACATCCCTTTCAGAATAACCAGTCCATCTCTTACTTGCCCTTATTCCAGGATGCACTTTCTGATCTAGATGAATGGGTTTCTTCATCCCCCTGCCCCTCTAACCTCTCTCTTCATCCTTATCCCCTTGTCTAGGCAATAAAAATATACATGTATTTGCATAAAATATAAATACAGGAAAGTAGTTAAGTATCTCTTCTGCTTGAGCTAGGCCAGAGTCTCTTCATTCCCTTCCCCAACCCCATTTTCCTATGAATTGTTTGTTCCTACCTCCTTGAATGTGTTCTTACAAATATAAATGCTGTAAGAAACAGAAAACATTTAAGTATCTCCTGGCAGTAGAGCTCTGAGCTAGGCACTGGAGGAAATTCCAAATTAAGGTAAGACCTTTGCTCTTATTGCCTTCTAGAATATTATTCTAATAGATAGACCCTTCTTTTCAGGAGCAGCTCAAGTCCCATATCATTTATAATGACATGCATTTATACATCCCTTTTTTGGTTTATAAAACATTTTCCTTACAACATTCTTTGAGACTGGTGGTACGAGCCCATGACCTGGAAATAACGCTTTGAATTTACAAGGACTGGATTTTCTCTTGGGGTCATCTCATTAAGTACCCTTTTTGACTTGCACCTCCACTGAGGGTTTTCCTTGGGGACATCAGAATTTGCATTGTGTATAGTCTCCCAGAGCCAAGGAAACAGGCCCTTATGCAAGCATGTTAATACCGCATATAGGACACATTTTATTTAACTCAAGAAAAAATTACAAAGGATTTACACTTGAATTAAAACAATGCTTTATCTGTCTAGGGCAAACCCCATTTCCACAGGGACCTTTTCTATCTTCTGGAATGATAGTAATACCCTGGGTGGAGATTCCCAAGAGAAAAAGAATTCGGTGATGCTAGAGAGTCAAGTAACCCAATCTTCCGGTGAGCCTCATGCATTTCTAGTATCAGGCTTGGAAGGGCCCCTTTATAATGTGAAAGCATCCAGATCAATGGAAACTCTCCCCCTTTCCCTCAAGACTTGCTCAGTCCATATAACTCAATTACCGATGAGGACTGAAGTGTGGGTTTTCTCCTTCATGCCATGGTGCTTTGTTATTTATGGATTTTGGATCAACCTACGTCTAAGAAACTTGGCTCAAGATCTCTATGATTCTCAGATTGTCTATTTGCTAGTGCTCCCAGCTTTGTCCTATAGTTTATGACTTAGTTTGGGAACCTCTCAAAATCCCAATGCTGCCTCTGTCTGTGGTCATTCCTGGGACCATATGTTACCCTGAAGCACATGTTTTCCTGAGCCACATGGTTCTCTGGAGGGGACATGTGGCTATTCAGGCTTCCTTCCAATAAACCAAGTCCATGTGTATCTGACTAGGCTATCTCTATCAGACCTCCCAGCTTTAGTTCTGTGTATCTGTCTTATAGCTTTGCTCTTTGCTTTAAAGGCCAAACATAAGAGTTTAGCCCAAGGGTTTAACCCGGTGAATTGGCTTTGAATCAATTAATCATTCTCACGGTGGTATCAATGGACTAACCCAAGGAAAGCAATTTTTACCTTATTAAGGGTCATCATCAATGCTTGAACAAAATCCTCATCAACAGAAGTCATGTGGTCTCAAAACAATGTCTAGATACACCCAGTAAGTATGTTTTATCATCCTTGTTTTACAGATGAAGAAATCGTGACCGATAAAGTAATTTACATTTAGTCATAAAACTAGTAAGTATAAAGTAATTCTGTCTGGAGTTAGGACAGATCAAATTCTGGGAAGACTGTTGTTAGTCACACTTTTGTTGGTTGTTGTTCTTTATTCTCAAAAAGAACCAAATGACATCAGTAGGATAAAGTCAATGTGTCCGACTGATCGATCGCTCCAATACGAGATTGGAATGCTCTACCACAGATTGGGCACAGTAGTCTGTATGAGCACTTGAGTGGATACTCCGCATTTGTGCATCCTGCGTTTCCTTTGAGCTGTTTCAATTCTGCTTTGTTCATAGAGCACAGCACTTTCTGTGGCGTGGGCACACCATGCTGAGCAGTCTGTGCCAGTATCTCTCATGTCACATAATCAGTTCCAAAGTTCTTGAGAGAAATCTCGAGATTTTCCCTGTATTGCTTCTCCTGACCACAATGTGAGTGTCTGCCCCATGTGAGTTCTCCATAAAATAGTCTTTTTGGCAAGAGGACATTTTGCTTCGAACAACATGGCCAGCCCATCAGAGTTGCTCTCTCTGAAGAGTGCTTGGCAGTTTAGTTCAAATAAGAACCTCATTGTCTGGTACCTTATCCTGCCAGGTGATCTTCAGAATCTTCCTAAGACAGTTCAAATGGAAGCGATTCAGTTTCCCGGCATGACACTGGCAGACTGTCCATGTTTCCCAGGCATGCAACAATGAGGTTATCACAACAGCTCTGTAGACCTTCAGTTTGTTAGTCAATCTAATACCTCTTTTCTCCCATATTTTCCTTTGGAGCCTCCCAAACACTGAGCTAACTCTGGCAATGCATGGGTCAACCTCATTATCAATTTGTACATCCCTGGAAAGTACACTTCCAAGGTAAATGAACTTATTCATAGCATTCAAACCTCCATTTGCTGTACCTGATGGTTCCATGTGTGGATGGTGTGGTGATGGCAGATGGAGCACCTGTGTTTTCTTGGTGTTAATCTTCAGGTCAAAATTAGCACAAGCAGCAGAGAGTTTGTTGCATCTCAGCTTCAGAGGCTGCACTGAGTGCACGATCATCTGCAAACAGAAAATCATGCACCAACACTCCCTCTGTTTTGGTCTTGGCTTGTAGTCTTTTCAAGTTGAAGAATTTACCATCAGTGCAGTAGCTGACCATTGAAAATATTTGAAAACATGGCTGAAAATATCATGCTAAAAAGCATGGGAGCAAGCACATAAATAACATAGTCACACATAAATAACAGAGACAGAAATTTGGAGCAGAGGATTGAGGTGGAAAGATGATGTTTCTTCAGGTGATACATGCAGTACTAAAATGTCCGAAGGGAAATCTTGGATGAGACTCCACAAGGTAACTGCAAGGACATGCTAGTGTCCTATGCAGGACCCCCAGAAAATGAGGGAGTTAGATTAGACACCTTCTGAGATCCTTTTCCACTCAAGTCTATAAAGCTGTGACTTGGAGGAGGGTGGGGAAAGAGAATTGGAAGGGGAATGAAGTGAAAGTGCCAGAGAAAGAATATAATACCTGAAGTCATCCAGAGGTTCAAGGTGCTGTATGGGTCCATGCTCACTCAGAAACCATAACTACCAAATCCTCACTCACACCTTCAATGCTGCTAGAGCCTGCTGGCGTTTCATCACACATGCCTGATCCTGGCAGGCACTCAGTTTCTGTCAGGTAGTGAGGTCTCATTGGTCTTATGACCAATAGCTAAGTCTTGTTCCATGAACACATGGTTGTGGAGCTTCTTGAGGCTTCTAATTTTTGACTTTGGATGGAGTCTTTTGCTGAGTTAAGCATGGCCCACAAGTATTAAATCTACTTTTGAAATTACTGTGTTTGCAACTGAAACACATTGTCCAGACAACTTTGTGATTTAGGATTGGAATTTACTTGTAATGCAATCCCTTATAAGGATCTTTTATCCTTGAATTCTTTTTTTAGATTGGGAGAGGTTATCAAAGAAATTTCCCAAGATCTGTGTAAGTCTCAGACCCTGATGTTTTCACCATCCTCTCAAGACCATTTTATCTTCCATAAAAAGTGAAATGAAAGAAGAAAAAGTAAGACAAATTGCACAAGTCTTTACCTCAGTTTGTGTTCCACATTTCTGCCTTTATTATGAATATGTGACTAGCAACAAGCCCGCCAGTCTTTGAACCATTTTGCACAACCATTATTCCTCTCACTTCACAGGTGGGGAAACTGAGGCATGGAGAAATGATGTAATTTGTCATGGTCCTCTTCAAGAACAAAGGACAAACAATAGTTACAATTTTCCCAGATTCACTAGGCTAGCAAGTAGGTCACAGAGTTATAGCATACTCATTGGCAGGTGATAGACTCTCAGTAATTATTTATTGATTAATGCAACCTCATCATATTGTAAACTTATTGAGGAATTCATATCTAACACATAGAAGGAACTCAAAAGATATTTGTTGATCAGAAAATATTTAATTGAATAGATTTGTTGAAAGAGCTCTCTATATTCTATTCTGATAACCCTCCACACAGTTGGGCAAATGGTTATCAATTCATTTTGTGGCGCCATGTGAAGGACCAGAACTGGATCTTGGTAAGGACAAAGGAAAGGAGGTCAAGTAGAGGAAAGGGAAGACCTGCCTAGCCCCTGCTCTGAATGCCACTATTTGTTTAATAACCCATTCTGTCATCAAGTCTACTGTGGATTAATAATCAGCAAATAATCAGTAAACATTTATTAAGCACCTAAACACTTTCCAAAGTCATGTGACCTAGATCTCTGCTGGGCTGTGTGTCCAGGTCCTTAGGTGACTGCTGCTCCTTCCTCTCTAATTCCCAGAAAGGATCAAAGGGCAGAATTCCCTCTTCCTCCATCATCCCAAACTTCTTTGTCTGATAGATAAGGGTTTGAGCATCTTGTGGAGTAATATCACACTGATATAGCCTTTTGTCGCTTATGTTCTGGTATAGTTGCTTTATGTGGTATAGCATATACCACACACAAAAAATCTTTTTTTTATTCTCATATCTTATGCATATATCATATATCATAATTATTTGTATAATAATTACTTTGATGGATCTATGATTAGAAGTATATATGTACATAAACACATACTATATATATGTGTATATATATATATATATATATATATATATATACATATACATACACACAATGGTAAAAGACTTGGTGTCAAGAAGATATATTCAAACCACATCTGATAATTTTTTTTAAAATTGAGACTGGTTCTCTGTATCTTGCCTAGGTTGAAAGTTCAGGGACACTTCATCAGCTCATGTCCCAGTGCCATCCTGACTGACACAGAAGCTTTGACCTGATTCTTTACTAACCTGGACCAGTTTTCAGTTCCTTAAGCAATCGAAGGCCCACCCTCTCCGGGCTTCCCCTTATTAATGTTGAACTTAGTGCAGACACTGAGTTGACAAAACCAGCTGCCTCTTAGAATGGTTGAACTCAAGAGACTTGCCAGGACAAAACTGGCAGCCAAGATTATAGGTGAGTGATGCCATACCCAACATTAGACACTTAGGAATAATTTAACTCTAAACAAATCACTTTTCTTGTCTGGGGGTCAGACTCCTCATCTATAAAATGAGAGGGTTGGATCAGATGTCCTCTAAGCTCTAAATTTATTATCCTATAAGCTCATTGATGTAAGCATACCCTCCAATGGTTCAGAAGGTACTCATTTATACCTTCCCATCCTATGTGACTCTTGCCTATGTCCTCCCATAAATCAGTCATAAGGCATATTCTCAATATGCTGGCAATCTCTTGGCATTGTATGCACATCATTGAAGAACATAACTTGCACTCACCACATGACTAGCCTGTCTCCTTTTCTTACCATAAAACAAAACAAGGGGGTTGGACTACATGTGATCTATGGTCCTTCCAAGTCTAGGATCCCATGAATATTTATTCTTTACCCTTGCCCTCCTGTGCAATGCTTAATAACTAATGGACTGTAGCCCATTCATGCCTATCATTCATCTCTCCTACACCTTTAGTTCTTCAAATGCAATAATATTTCATACTTTGCACCCATTATTAAGAAAATATTGGTACTAAAAAAGATAGACCTTTGTTTCACAAAGAAAATTTGTTTTTTATAATAAAAAGCATTCTCAAGTGAAACCTAGCCTCCCTCCTCCACTCAATTCTATGCTTACTTATTTGCTCATTCTGTCCAAGACATACATATTAATGAACCAGTTTCATGAATTGCTCACCTACATATTGTAGTCTGGACAATGGGCATTTTTCATCCACTTGGTTTTTCTTACATGTAAGGATATTGGTATAACTGAGGAGATGAGAAGTGACCCTCCGAACTCCCACAATACTAATACTATTGCAAGCAATGAAGTTGTAATGTAGACCTGCAGCAGTTGGGGTTAACTTTGTCCTTCATGGGTGGTTTGACCTTGGACCCTGCTGTGAACCCTTTGGACAAGAGCAGTAAGTTTTAGTGCTTTGGTGAAGAGCTCTTGAGACCGCAGGGACCCTCCTTGCGGATTCCTTTTTAACCTTTCTGTCCATGGTTTTGATTTGCTTTTATCCTTTGGACTGCTATTTAACCACCCTGAGAACTTCTGCAACCTGAGGGTATTGGAATGTGATTTTGGTAAAAGACTGTCTAAACCAGAGGTGGGGAAGCTGCAGCCTTGAGGCCACGTGTGGTCTTCTAGGTCCTTGGGTGTGGCAATTTTGACTGGGTCCAAGAGTAAATTCTTTTTAAGGGTTTTCATTCTGTGAGGTCTGTAATCTGTCAAAGGTCTGTACTTGAGGACCTAGAGGGCCACATATGGTTTCAAGGCCATAGGTTCCCCACCCTTGGAACCCTTGAATAAGCCATTGTAGCAGATACGGAATAGTCACTTTGACAGGATCCTTAGAATTCATTTGAGTGATTATGGATCTCATTTAGGAGGCTTTGCAATTTTCTGGGGATCTGTGTAATCAGCCCCATTCCATCTCCAAAGAGAAGCATCTGGAAGACTTCACCATCTATAAAGTTTTAAATGTGGGCTATTACTATTAGTATATAAGCTACAGTCCCCGATTAGATTTTAAGCTTACTGAGGAGAAGAACAATATTTTCTCACTAGCAATGAGCTGGTGAGAGTTAAATGATAGACTTTCTGAAAAAAAATTATGTATGACATCCTTTAAGTTTAATCTGCATCATTAACACTTTATCCATCAATTTCTTATGTCTAGACAATCAGCAAAACAGTAAGTCAAGCCCTGTTCTACAGCATTGCCAATTTTCAAGTGTAAATGCTGATGCTGAAAATTCTAGCTGGCTCCATTACATATCTGCTTTCCCACTTAGTATCTAGCACATCTGAACACAGGACTTTAATAAATATTTGTAGAAATGTATTGAATCCAACTGGACACCAAGTGTTATTGATTGCTCCTTTACAATCTGAACAAGTCGTTTAACTTCTGTATACTAAGTGGCAGCATGGTGACATAAAGGGAGTCAGGCATCATCGTCACCGACAGTGACGTCAGGCAAATCACCTCTCTGTTTTCTCGTGATAAAAGAAGGAAATCAGACCAGGCAGACTCTTAAGGACCTATCTTTCCTGCTCCAAGATTCTGTAACTTGTACCTCTTTTTCCTTTGAATCTTTACTTCCACCTATCTTTCTCAGACACAGGCAAGGATTGAAGAATCCATGGCAAGACTGTGTCTTAGGGCGTCTCCTTGTGTGACTTATAAAGGCCTGGTCAGAGCCCTGGCCTGATCTCACTAAAATAAGCAGGTCCTCACCTAGGTTTGTTTTTATTTTTAAATCTTGTCACTCTTCCATCTGCAAATTAAATGACAATACTGTATTTTTTAATCTTGTCATTTTCTTACCTCTAAATTTATAAGCTTCCTGTGATTTGTTTTGTTTTTTAGTAACTCAGATGCCTTACAGGAATTTCTACTGCAGAAGGAAAATTGGTGATCTTACAGTGACTCTTTACAACTCATAGAATTAGAGCATTTTAAATCCTTTTGTTGTATGTTTCTTCTTTGTTTATGTGGGCTATATCCATCAATACTTACCATATTAGAAATGAAAATGAATTTCTAAATGTTTATATTTATTAATTCATTTTAAAATAATAATCACTCTCATGTTAACAAGAATGACATATTTTTATGAAAAATAACTATATTTTCCAAAACAAAAAATTTTAGTGAGAAGAGTGGCATTGTTTTACATATTTTTGCAAATCTCTTCAATGTCTAGTTTAATAAAAGCCAGCTGGATTCTTCTATCTGCTGTCAATCTGTTGTGATATGTTGTTTTGGTTGAAGTATATGAAGAAAATCTGACCTCACACAGATATGTAGCTAGAAAGGGGAAGAGTATATTAATAGGTAAATAATGTTTTCATATTATTATGAACATGATTTTGACCTCACAGACTACTTGGATGAGTCTCAAGTTGCCCCAGGGGTCCTTGGACCATACTTTGAGGACTTCTGCTTTAGTTTAAACCAGGGTTGGAGAACCTGCGGCCTCAAGGCCACATGTGGCCCTCTAGGCCTTTAAGTGTGACCCGTTGAGTGAATTCAAACAAAATCCTTTAATGAAAGGATGTTTTTCTGTAAACCTTGAACCCAGTCAAGAGGCTGTACCTAAGGACCTAGAAGGCCACATGTGGCCTCAAGACTGCGAGTTCCCCACCCCTGGTTAAAAACCCTCATTTTACAAATATGGAAAATGAGATGTGATGTGACTTGCTTGATATCACATACCTAGCTAAGCTGTTTAAGCCAAGACTAGACTTGGTTTACTGATGCCTGGTCTGATAGACTCTTCACCACTGCACGTTGCATTTCAAACAGGACCAATAATGGAGTGAGTCCATGGACGAGATAGGATTACATTGGTAACAGCACATGCAATCCTGCTTCCTTCTCTTCTTTAGCTCCTTTTAATTGAAAAAAAAAAACCCACCCAAACTGTAGTCCAGGCTTGTTATCTAGTCATGTCATGGAATCCTAGATTTGGAATTGGAAGGTCCCTTAGAGGCCATTGGATCTGACCTCTTCACTTCACAGGTGAGAAATCCCCAGGAAAAAAGGGATTCTTCTGATTACCCAGTGGAAGTGTGAAGCATTTTAACTCATAAGGGATTTGTAAGTAGTTATATAACACAGCGGGGTAAAAAGGCAGGAGGACTTGAGTTCAAGTCTCACCTCTGACAAATGATTAAATGTGTGATTCTGGGAAAGTCCCTTCACTTCTTGGTGCCCTGGCCAACTTTTTAAGACTATAAGTTGCAGGGAAAGTGCTGATCTTTATTGGCAGGGAGAGTTCCTCAATGGTAGCTCCCTATGCCAATGAAATCACAGGTTCAGTGAAAAGGAGTGAAATAGGGGAGTTTAAGAGAAGACAGAACTTTCTTATATAATCGTGAGATGGGTGAGAAAAGCAACTGATAGATGACCATTGGTACAACCTCAGCAGAACTCAACCTGGCTGGTAGTGCTTGAAGAGGATTCAGATGCAGGTGTGGCTTGGTGCTCCTTTATTAAATGCTGACATTCTCACAGGACTTGTTGGAGCTGATTCCCTAATTCAACTTTCCTGACCTATTGGAATGACATCCTGACCTTTACAGAAAGCAATTGAAGCGATATAAAGTAGGAAAGAGAAGCCAAGGATATGACATCCACATGCCTGACTGCCATTTTTAAGATTTCCATGACCTTTCACCATAATGATAATTCCAGATGGGAACTTATATATATATGAAGTGAAGGAAGGATGCCACTTACCACCTGAGTGACCTTGGATAAGTTATTTCATTTCCCTGGGCCTCAGTTTCTTTAACTTTAAAATAAGAGAGTTAAATTAGATGGCCTCTGAGATCACTGCGAGCTGTGGAACTATGATCCTATGATTCATCAAATCCAGGGCTTCTTATTTTGGGATCTATGAACTTTAAAAAAAAGAACTATTTCTATAAAATGGATTTCCTTGGTAATCTTAATTATTTTTTAAAATTGTACTCAAAAACACTATTCTGAGAAGGAATCCATAGGATTTGGCAGGTCCCTGACACAAAAAAATTAAGAACTTTTAATCTAGCCCAATTTGTAGATGTGATCAAGAATCCCTTTTGCCATATTTCCAGTATGTAATTATCCTATCCCTTACTGAATTTTTTTTTAAAAATTTAATTTTAGTTTTCAACATTCATTTCCACAAGATGTTGAGTTCCAAATTTTCTCCCCATCTTTCCCTTCCCCCCACCTCAAGACATCATGCATTCTGATTGCCCCTTCCGCCAACCTTCCCTTCTTCTACCACACCCCTCCCTTTCCTTATCCCCATCTTCTCTCTTTTCTTATAGGGCAAGATACAGTTCTATACTCCATACCTGTATTTCTAATTTCCCAATTGCATGCAAAAGCAATTCTCAACATTCATTCCTAAATATTTGAGTTCCACCTGTTCTCCCCTCTTCCCTCTCCACACATCCCCACTGTTGAAGGCAAGCAATTCAATATAGTCTGTACATGTGTAGCTATGCAAAAGACTTCCATAATAGTCATGTTGTGAAAGACTAACTATATTTGCTTCTATCCTGTCTTGCTCTCCCCTTTATTCTATTCTCTCTTTTGTCCCTGTCCCTCCCCAAAAGTGTTTACTTCTAATTACTCCCTCCTCCCCTTTGCCCTCCCTTATGTCATCCCCTACACCCCACTTATCCCCTTCTCCCCTACTTTCCTATAGTATAAGATAGATTTTCATACCAAATTGTGTGCACATAATTCCCTCCTTGAGTCAAATGTAATGAGAGTAAGATTCACTTTTTTCCTCTCACCTCCACCCTTTCCCCCTCCACTGAAAAGCTTTTTCTTGCCTCTTTCATGAGAGATAATTTGCCCCATTCCATTTCTCCCTTTCTCCTTCCAATATATTCCTCTCTCACTCCTTAATTTTATTTTTTTAGATATCATCCTTATTCAACTCACCCTGTGCCCCCTGTCTATATGTATATAATCCCTCCCAGTATTCAAATACTGAAAAAGTTTCAAGATTTACAAATATTATCTTTCCATGTAGGAATGTAAGCAGTTCAACTTTAGTAAGTCCCTTATGATTTCTCTTTCCTGTTTACCTTTTCATGCTTCTCTTGATTCTTGTATTTGAAAGTCAAATTTTCTATTCAGCTGTGGTCTTTTCATCAAGAATCCTTGAAAGTCCTCTATTTCACTGAATGACCATTTTTTCCCCTGAAATATTATGCTCAGTTTTACTGAGTAGGTGATTCTTAGTTTTAATCCTAATTCCTTTGACTTCTGGAATATTTGATCCCTTAATGTAGAAGTGACTAGATCTTGTGTTATCCTGATTGTATTTCTATACTAGTTGAATTGCTTCTTTCTGGCTGCTTGCAATATTTTCTCCTTGACCTGGGAACCCTGGAATCTGGCTACAATATTCCTAGGAGTTTTTCTTTTCGGATCTCTTTCAGGAGGTGATTGGTGGATTCTTTCAATATTTATTTTACCCTCTGGTTCTAGAATATTAGGGCACTTTTCCTTGATAATTTCATAAAAGATGCTGTCTAGGCTCTTTTTTTGATCATGGCTTTCAGGTAGTCCCATAATTTTTAAATTGTCTCTCCTGGATCTATTTTCTAGGTCAGTTTATTTTCCAATGAGATATTTCACATTGCTTTCAATTTTTTCATTCTTTTGGTTTTGTTTTGTAATTTCTTGGTTTATCATAAAGTCATTAGCTTACATCTGCTCCATTTTAATTTTAAAGAACTATTTTCACACAAGAATCAAGAGAAGCATGAAAAGGTAAACAGGAAAGAGAAATCTTAAGGGACTTACTAAAGTTGAACTGTTTACATTCCTACATGCAAAAACAATATTTGTAACTCTTGAAACTTTTTTCAGTATCTGGGTAGTTGGTGGGATTATGTACACATATACACACACACACACCCCTCCCCCCTTCCCCCACATATATACATATACACACACCCCTCCCCCCTTCCCCAACATATATACATACACACACACACACACACACACACACACATATATATATATATACATGTAGAAAGAGAGCAAGTGAGAGGGAAAGATAGACAGACAGACAGAGACAGAGATAGAGAGCACAGGGTGGTTTGAATAGGAAGGAATCATTTCTAAAAAAATAAAATTAAAGGGTGAGAGAGGACTATATTGGAAGGAGAAAGGGATAAATGGAATGGGGCAAATTATTTCTCATAAAAGAGGCAAGAAAAAGACCTTTCAATGGAGGGGAAAAGGGAAGGAGAAAGGGAAAATATGAAACTTACTCTCATCACATTTGGCTCAAGGAAGGAATAAAATGCACACTCATTTTGGTATGAAAACCTGTCTTACAATACAGGAAAGTGGGGGAGAAGGGGATAAGCAGGGTTGGGGGGATGATGGAAGGGAGGCAATGGGAGGAGGGAGCAATTAGAAGTCAACACTATTGGGGATGACAAAGTCAAAAAAGAGAATAGAAGAAATGGGAGTCAGGATAGGATAGAGGAAAATATAGTTAGTCTTATGCAACATGATTATTACGGAAATCATTTGCAAAACTACACAGATATAGCCTATATTGAATTGCTTGCCTTCTCAGTGGCAATGGGTGGGGAGGGAGGAAGGAAAAGAAGTTGGAACTCAAAGTTTTAGGATCAACTGTTGAGTATTGTTCTTGCATACAAATGGGAACTAAGAAATACAGGTAATGAAGTATAGAAATTTATCTTGCCCTACAGGACAAAAGAGAAGATGGGGATAAGGGAAGGGAGGGATGTTAGAAGGGAGGGAAGATTGGTGGTAGGGGTAATTAGAATGCTTGGCATTTTGTGGTGGGGGGAGGGAAGCGATGGGGAGAAAATTTAGACCTCAAAATTTTGTGGAAATGAACATTGAAAACAAAATAAATAAATAAAATTTAAAAAGAAAAACTATTTTCTTCAGTGAGCTTTTGAACCTCCTTTTCCATTTGGCTAATCCTGCTTTTTAAAGCATTTTTCTTCTCATTGGCTTTTTGGACTTCTTTTGCCATTTGGGTTAGTCTATTTTTAAAGGTGTTATTTTCTTCAGCATTTTTGGGTCTCCTTTAGCAAGTTGCTGAATCACTTTTCATGATTTTCTTGCATCACTCTCATTTCCCTTCCCAATTTTCCCTCCACCTCTCTTATTTGATTTTCAACATCTCTTTTGAGCTCTTCCATGATTTGAGACTATTGCAAATTTATTTTGGGGGTTTTGGATGAAGAAGCCTTGACCTTGATGCCTTCCTCTAATGGTATGCTTTGTTCTTCCTCATCCTAAAGGAACTTAAACTGACGTTTAAGCTGTCTTTGACATTTGTGGATTGAGGAATCTGGGAACCACAGTTGCTATCTGTGACTCTGTGCCCTGAAGCCTGCTCCAGTCCTGTCCTTGCCTTGCAGTGTAGCCAAGGTTGGGTTGCACTCTGATCTGAGCCCAGTGCGATAGAGCTTTCCTGTTGGCCTTCCAGGCTGCTTTGGGCTGAAATCTCTTTCACTCTGTCGTTTTGTGACTTCTGCTGCTCTAGAATATGTTTTGAGTCATTTTTACAGGTATTTTATGGGCTTTTGGAGGAGAGCTACAGCTCTCCTTCTACTCCTCCATCTTGGCCCTGTCCTCCCTTACTGAAAATTTTTATGGGGGAGAATCTACCACTGTCTCCTGCAATCTGTTTTACTTTTGGACAGCCCTAATTGTTAAGAAGATTTTTTTACATTGAGTCTAAATCTGACTTCCTTCTACCTGCTTCTAGTTCTGTTTTCTGACAACAAGTAGAACAAGGAAAATCTGTCTTCCCCATGACACCCATCTAGTACTGCTAACATGTCCCCTGTTAAATCCTCTCTTCTCTAAACATTCATAGTTCAACCAGTCTTCATCTGTCATGGCTACCATTCCTTCCACTATTCTGATTACCTTCTTTGGGACATAATCCAACTTATCTAAGTTGATCTTAAAATAGAACGTCCAGAGCTGAACTCAGTATTCCAGGCAAAATTTTACAAGGGAAGAGTATAGCAGAAAAATTATGTCCCTTATTCTAGACATGGCTACTGTTTCAACCAATGTAGCCTATGATAATGACCAGGCGACACTATTGACTCATTGGGAGCTTGTGGTTCACTAATATGCCCAGATCTTTTCACAGAAATGTTGCCTAGTCATACTTTCCTATCTTATACTTGAATCAAGTTGACCTTTTAAAACTCAACTATAGAACTTTACATACGTACCTATTCAAAAATTCAATCCATCATTGAGATATTTTGGGGTCTTGATTTTATTGTCTGGTACATTAGCTAAACCACACAACTTCCTGCCACCTGCAACTTTATAAGTGTTTCATCCATGCCTTCATTCAAGTCATTGATAAAAGCTATTAAAGGGAATAGGTTCCAGACTACATCACTAATATATTAAATTAGAGACTTAAATTAGAGACTTCTCTGCAAGTTGATCTTGAGCCCTTAATGACTTCTCTTTAGGTCTGGTCAATCCATCAATTCTAAATCCCCCTAATTTTACTATCTCCCATATCTCACTTCTTGTTCCCTAGGAGAGCATGAGAGAGCTTGCCAAAAGCTTTGCTGAAATTCAGGTATGATATGACTACAGCATGCTCCTCATTGACAAGTCCAGTTACCCTGTCATCAAAGGAAATGAGGTTAATCTGGCATAACCTGTTCTTGATGAAGCTGTGTTGGGTTTTAGGGATCGCCGATTCTTTTTCTAAGTAATCACAAACCATTTCTTAATAATATGTTCTATGAACAACTAAAAACAAAACAAAATGAAACAAAAAACAAGAGTCAATGTTGCAAAATTATAAAGAACAAGCTTTGCTCCAAAGAAGAGCTATGAGATGATACTCCCATTCCACTCCTTTGCAGAGGTGGGAGGTCCACAAGTGTTGGAGATTGCACATATTTTTCAGATTTTTTAATGTATTCTTTTATTATACAGATTTTTTCCTCTTTTTTTCTTGGTTTTTAAGAATATGATTTGTGTATGGGATGGCTCTCTGAAAGGAGGAGATGGAGGATACTGGGGAAGTCTGATGCTATAAAAACCAAAAATGCATTATCAAAAACTTATTTTTAAAAGTAATATGTTCTAGACTTTTGCAGGAACAGAACTCTAGGTACCCCAGTACAGAGTTTGTATATTCTGTTTTCTTCCCTCCTTTTGGAAATCAGAACATTTTTCCTTTTCTAGCCCTGCCATTTTTCTCCTGCATTACAAAATACTTCAAAGATTCCTGATACAGCTCAGCAACAACACCTGCCAAGTCTTTATGTACCCTAAGATGTCTTTGTTTCAGACCTGATGAACTGAATTCATGGAGTACACCTAGGTGCTTTCCAACTGTCTTCTCATTCATCTTTGGTTTCTACTCTATTTACTGTATTGTTCTTATCCAAAGATCATTCTTCTTAGAAGGGAAGACAGAAGCAAAATCAGAACTGAGCAGTTTAACCCATATCATTTTATTATGTTATCATCCTTCCATCTACCGTGAGCCAATGCCATTTCTTTTTTCATCCTCCCCTTGACCCGATTATAGTTAATTCTATGAGGGGTTTTCATTACTCGTACTCTCCTTTTGGCTCATGCCTCTGGGAACCTGAAAATTTTGCTTTTGTCTGTATTTCTGCCCACAAAAGGGGAAAGACCATTGGTTTCCATGCAAACACTAAGACTAACATAAGACAAAACATAAAACAGGTTTTATTTAACCCAATACAAAACACGAAGGCTTTGCCCCAAGCCCACAAATCATCAATGCAACTGGTACTCTTTCTTTGATGGACCTCTATTTCCCAGGGACTTATGTTATTCTTCAAACCAGACAAGTTGAATCTCTCTCCTCCTGAACCCTCAATCTCAATCTCCCAGTGTAGGGAAAACTTGGAGTGTCTAAAGAGCCAACTCTTCATGGACTTGCACATTTCATAATTTCTCGCAATACTAGTAAAGGCAAAGTAGAGATTTGATTCACCATCTCTTGCTGTTTCTTGGTTTCAGCATCCTCTTGGTCAAGAAATTCCTCTGCTTGGTTCAGGAACTTGGTGACACTTTGCTATTGCTATTTCACAACTATCTTCTCAAGTTACTAAAGTTTTTGACTTGTCCCAGCTTGTCCTCATAACTCAGCTGCTGTCTCCATTTCTGCTTTATCAGGCAACATGTGATCTCCTGGAAAAGACTCATAGATGTGGAGGCTTTGGCCTCAGGAAATCCAGTCTGAGTGTACCCCTGTAGTCCTTGCATTATGCATTTCTCTCTCCTTCCAAAACCTGTCTTTGCTTTCACTTTTAAGAAACAAGTCCAAGAAGGGCATCAATTGATTAACCTTGAGGTTGTGTTAAAGGGTCAAGAGTGTCCCCAAGACTAGGCAGGTGCATACTTTATTAAAGAACTCACCTTGTAGTGGGCAACTGTTTTGGTATTGCAAAGGAGATCAGGATGCTAGTTTTAGGTAGAAATCATCTCAGTGTTCCTCTGTTTAATCCTCAAGAGTTTTCCCTGACTGACTGACTGGATCAACAAAACAGCTTCTCCCATTCTAAAGGATTGTAGGGAAGGGAAGAAGAGGAGCATTCATGATTGCTACGGCTTCATTCATTAAGGAAACACGAGGAATTCAGAAGGAGATTCCCAGGCATTTCCTGGGTACATCCTTTATGTACAAAAGACAGAAATATAAAATCTAAAAGTTGATAGAGACTTTGGACGTCATAGAGACCAGCCTCTTACCCATATGATGCAGGAATCCCCTTTGTAACAGCCCTTATAGATAATCAGCCAGCTACTTCTTCAATGTTTCCAGCGAAAGGAAACTTAATACCCAAGAGGCAGCTCATTCCATTTTTGGACAACTCTGATTGTTGGAAGGTTTTTTATGTTTTCCATTTTCACAGTTATTTCCTAGTTCTGTTCTCTGGAACTAGACAGAACAGGTCAAAACCGTCTTCCATGTGATGCTTCAGTTATTTACAAAAAGCTACCACATCACCCTTAAGTTTTCACTTCTCAGATTTAAACATCTCCACTCCCTTCTACCATTCTCCATATGACAGGGCTTCATATCCCTTCACTATTGTGGTCATGCTCTAGTTTGCCTTGAAATGTGGCTATCAGAAATGACGACACTTCAAGTATGTTCTGACAGTCATAGAGTAGAATAGAGTTGTTACTTCCCTTCTCTGGAAACCATAGTACCATTTATAAAAATTGTTTGCATTTATATAGCACGTTCAGGTTCACAAAATACTGTCTTCACAACCTTATAAGATAGATATTTCAGACATAATGATCTTCATTTATTTTTACTGATGAGGAGACTGAGGATTGGTCAGGTCAAGTGACATGAGGAAGATCACACATGTACTAAGTGTTGGAGCTAGGTTTCAATGTACCACTTTTCTGATTCCTTTCTATACGTAACCTCTGAAACAAGTTTTCTTGATTGGGATTTACTGGAAGATCAACAAAATTGTCCTTTCTCTTTTGTCTGTTGTTGAGACAGTTAACACCCCACCATCACCTTGTGCTGTAGATTTATTTTTAAATCAATCCCTAAAATGTTGAATTTTATCTTATTACATTTGGCTCAACACCAGAACATCAGGGGGAGTACTTTTGGCAAGCTTATGGGAGTATGTAAACAAGAGCTCCACAAGATGGGCAGGAGTTGTTGGTGGGAATATTCACATTGGTGAGACCCCAGATGCTCTGAAGTGTTATGAAGATTTAGTTTTGGCTTATTGGTCTAGCCTTTTAGATACCTTTATTTTGTCATCTGGTATTTTATTTGCTCTCAGTTTCAGATTTGTGGTACTCACAAATTTGGTAAATATAGCTTCTATGTCTTTCAATTCACTGATAAAAAAATGTCAACAGGGCCAATGACAGTCTTGAGGCTTGTTACTAGGGACTACACTCCAAATTAATTTAGTTCAGTATTATATGGTTCTGTGATCTCACAACTATGAGTACTCCCACTGATCACCACCTCTCTAAGCCTTTTCATACTTTGTAAACCCTTTTCCATGTCCTCCCCAAAATCTTACATCAAGGTCAACTCAGCATATAGGGATTTTTTCCCTGCATCATCTCATGACCATGTGTGCATGCTCACCTCCTTTTTAAGTCATACATCTCTCTGATAATATTTTATGCCACTTTTTCATGTACATGTATCCTTTTTGTTGGTAATATATTACAACCCACCATACACCTTTCCATTACCCATTAGGTGACTTGAAATTGTAATTCTTTCAAAATTATATTCTATGACACACAAATCTACATCACCAGAAGAATTCTCCAGTATTCTAATTGATGTAGATATTCTTTCCTATAAAGTAGATTACACACCATCCTTGATTATGCCTGTTGTTTTTGTTGGTTTTACCGAACTTTTGTTTAACTCTTTATTACAAGGGAAGGCTTCCTAAGTAGGTCAGGGAAGATGGGGATGTATCTTATTTATGTCTTTTCACAAATTAGCCACAGGTTGTTCACCCAACATGCTGCAGGCATTTCCCTAGATCTATTGATATTTCATGAAACACAAGACTAACCAGTGTTATTCTCTTATTCCTAAAAAATGTTTTATTGATACCTTCCTTTTGTTTTTACATAACATTCATTCCTGAATATATCCTCACTGAGGAAGTCTTTCTTTGTTTTTTTTCTTTTTCAAAAGGAAAAAAAGTTTGGGAAAATCCACAAACACATCAGCCATGTCTGATAGAGTTCAACATTCCATACCCATAATTTCCCATCCCTCCAACAACACCTGTCTAGTCAAGCTTGATCATTATAATTACATAGTATTCCATTTTGTTTTTATTATTTTTCTCATTTATATTGTTGTAATTACTGTATGCATTGTTTTTCTGATTCTTTTTGATGCTTTCTGCATCATTTCATATGAATCTTTTCAAGTTTCTCTCAATTCATCATATTTCTTTTTTTTTTTAAATTACACTAATATTCCATTACATCTGTGAATCACAACTTATTTAGCCATTCCCAAACACTGGGAACCAATTTTGTATCCAGTTCTTTCCTTCCACAAAAAGGGAACATTATCAATATTTTGGCATTATGAGGGCTTTCCCTCTTTTTTTTCCTCTTTGACCTCCTTGGAGTATATGTCTAGCAAGGGATCTCTGGGTTAAAGGATATGAACCTTTCCATTACTTTTTAAAACATGAGTCTAAATTGTTCCCCAAAAAAGCTGAATCAATTCACTGTTCTACAAAGAGTGTTTTAATAATCCTGTCTTCTCACAATCCCGGCAATGTTAACTATTATCATCTTTTGTCATCTTTGACAACTTGTTGTTTGAGGGGTGAATCCTCAGAGTTGTTTTACTTTGAATTTCTCTTATAAATAGTATGGAGTGATCTTTCATTTGGTTAAGAACTTTCAAATTTTCTCTTGAGAACTATTTATATATTTAGTTAGAGAATATCTCTTGGTCTTACATATTTGTGTTAATTTCTTATATATCTTGGAAATCAGATCCTTTTTTTTGAGGCAATATGGGTCAAATGACTTGCCCAGGGTCATATATCTAGTAAGTGTCTTAGATCAGATTTGAACTAAGTTCTTCCTTACTGTAGAACCAGTGCTCTATCCACCCAGATGCCCTGATATCAGATCTTTATCAGAAATATTTGATAAAGATGCTTTTCCTCATTCAACAGTTTCCCCCTCTTACCCTCACTGCATTGATTTTGCTTATGTAAAAGTCTTTCAAATCATGTGCTTGAAATGGTCTGTTTTTTCTTTTATAGCGGTCATTTGTATCCCCTATTTTGGTAAATAATTATTGTTCCTTATTCTTGCTATATGACTAGCTCATCATTTTTTTTCTAGTTATAGATTTCTCTGTTGTCATCCTGTACACCACTTATCTTGCATAATTCCTCATTTATAATGAGTTCCAGCCTATTCATTCCAATCACATGACTCCCCATTACCCTTTAGGTGATGCTCAGCTTGAATTCTTCAGAGGCTGCAGTGTTTCATGATTCACAGATATATAACATCACTGGAAGAATATTGATTTTAATAAGACAGCCTGTTTCAGGGAGAAGATTGGTGTCTTCCAAAGAATAGTGCAATTTCCTGAAGGCAAACCTAATTTTTCAACACTTCCTATTTGATTCTGGGACTACCTCATGGACCACCTTCAGTATCTGTCCAAGATATGTGCCCGGATAGATGAGCTCTACAAGTTATCCTCCCAATTGCACATCTTAGTCTAAACCAGAGGCTTCAAAGACCCAATTGATTACAGTACAAACCAGATCAATATGTAAATTGAGAAATATTTAAAAAATAAATTTAAATACAATAGAATATAGATAATGTTAATATTTGGTTTACTAAGTCATTATATGGCCCTCAGGGATCCGTATGTATGGTTTAGTGAACCTGATTCAATTTGGGTTGGATACCACTGGTCTAACAATAGACATTCTTTATTTATTTGGTTTTGCTTCTATGAATTCTTGAACGGTTACGGATCTTATTTAGGAAAGCCTCTACAACGTTCCAAGACTTTGTGCAGTGAGCACAATGTCATCTGCAAACAGGAGCATCTGGAGGGAATTCCTCTTCTATTTGGACATTCTCCATGACAGTGGCAAACACCTTTAATGAGCATATGTCTCCCTGTTTTATGCCTCACTTGATATTAATAATCAGTTGATAGTTGCCCAAATTTATCTGTTGTTACATCTTTCAAGGAATCCAGTGCTTAACACAGTGCCTTGAACATAGTAAGCGCTTAATAGGTGCTTAGTGAATGGATGACTGAGTTTTGGATGATTTTGATGTGTACATTGTGAACACATTGTTGGGAGGGAGTCTTTGTTCTGCAGGATCAAATGCTTTTTTAATAGTCAGAAAACAGTAAACACAATGGGAGTTTGCATTCCCCATTCTTTCCCAGTAAATTGTGTACCTATTAAAATGTGGTTTGCTAATGAATATTATTTCAAAGGCCTACATATTCCCTTTTCAAAACTTGGTCATGTACACCTTTTCTTCATGTATAGATTATCCTCATAAAGACTTTATAGAGGTGGGATAGCAGGCATATGTAGGTCAATACATTTTTGATATTTTTCTTGTTAGCTTATTTTGGTAATAATAAAGTCTGTTATATTTCCCCCCTGTGTATTTGGCATACTCTCCAGCTAGGTAACACAGTGGATAAAGCACTGGGTTTAGAGTCAGGAAGATTCCTCCTCTGAGTTCAAATCCAACCTAAGACATTTACTGAATGTGTGACCCTGAACAAGTCACTTACCCCATTTGTTTCAGTTTCTTCATCTGTAAAATGAGCTAGAGAAGGAAATGGCAAATGACTTCAGTATCTTTGCCAAGAAAACCCCCTAAAATAATTGAACAATAACAACCCTTTTAAAGCTATTTGAAGAATTGATTCATCAATGTTCTCTAAATTGTATTGCCTACAGAATGATCTTTCCTGGATGTACTTATTGTAATTCAGTTACTTTTCCTAAATTTGTTTTCTTTAGGGCCATTTCTATTTCCTCATGAAGCAGATTGGGGAGTTTGAAATTAATGTCCAAATGTAGCAGCTCTTATGTCATTAAAGTGGAAAAAAAAAGGAAAGTTAAAAAGAAATTTTAACACATCATTTCCATTTTTTGGTGTATTTATTGTCCTTCCAGTTTCATCCCTAATTGTTCTCTGTAAGATCTGGTTCAGTTAAGTCACTCGCTATGATTTCTGCAAACTTACTTTCTCCTCCACTGTTTCCTGCTGTTTTATTAGGTGATGTTGCATATAATTTCCCACTATCTCCTCTGTAAGATTTTTACAAACACATTTATATTCTAAATTGACATTGCCCTTTGCTAGCCTATCTCTCATTGAGAACATCAAGTAGTTTCTGACTTACTGTGCTCTTTTGGTCTCCTTGTTTTCACCATTGATTTATCTTGGATACATTTCCTTAGGAAGTGGTGCTAGTCTGTGTTGATTTCTGTTCTCTTCTCCATCTCCCATTTTTCAGAATCAATATTTTATTTAAATATATCAAATTCATTTGCCAAGTTAGCTTTGGCCTATTAATCTACTTCACACTTTGGATATGATCTTCAATTAACTATGATAAATCCACTTTCCCATTCCATTTTTCACCTTGTCCAGAAGAATATCATGACTGTCAAAATGTCTTTCTGAGCTCTAGTTATGTTATGTCTATTTCATTCCTTGACTCTGTTTGATTAAAAATCCTATCAAAATGAAAATGAGGTTACTTTGCTATTCACTATTCTTAGTAAAACTGTTCTGCCTCTTAATGATCATGGCTTATATTTTTAAGTGCTCACAAGGCATCTATTTAATTATTCATTTTAAAATTTCATTGTAGCTTCAGGACCTAGGAAATTTCAGAACTTTCTAAATGAGATGTATAATGGTTTGAAAAAGTTCAGCCTAATTATCCACATAGGAAAAAAAGTGGATGAAAAATGCCTGTTGTCTAGATTATAATATTCAGTTGGATGGACAATCCACAAAACTGGTCTATGCATGTATATACACATATATGTGTATGTACATAACATGTACATGTATACATGCATGCACACACCCATGAACACATTTCTCCAGGGAAATATAATGAAAGTTCTAGAAAGTAGTAGGAAGGGGAGTGTGGGCTAGATTGCCTTTGGAAGTTGCTTAGTGCTCTCAATGACCCCAAATTTTCCTCTGAAACAAAGGTGCATCTTTTCCTTCTTCAAGTAAGTCCTTTTATTTTTTTTGGTAATATTGTGTGGCTGAGAGAAATAGAACACCACACTCACTACTCAGTTAAAGTTGAGAATCACACAAAGGACAATAGAGAGATTCATGGTGGGTAAGTCGGCTGAAACACATAGCAAAAACAGGTAAGGATGTCATCAGGGAGGTGTATGTATGAAAACGAAGGTGGGATATTCATGCAGTCAAAGTAGGGGATGATCAATGGATGGTCCATTGTATCCATGTAATGCCAAGAGAGGTAGAGAAGGGTTCTTAGTACACTGTGTGGAGGATTTGTACAAGAGTTCTACAGAATGTAAAAGCTTGGATAAATTGTGATTTGCATCAGTGGAGGGGGAACCTGCTCCAGTGAGATCAGAGACCCATTAATACGTAAATATACAATGATCATTGATCTACCATTGCTGGAATTTGCTCTTTCCTTCTTTCTTAAAAATTCAGACATTTTAGCGACACATAAAATCACAGAACTTAGCGTTGACTTCAGAGATCATCTAATCCAACCCATATCTAAACAGTAACCCTTTCTATATGACAAGAATATAAGACAAATTACTTTATGTTATTTATGTTGTTATATAACATTTTTGTATGTTGTATATTTATTATTATAGTATATTATTTGTATTAGTGTATAAGACAATGGGACCTACCACTTTAAAAAAAAAACATTCTTACTACTGCTTCCTTGAGCCTTCCTTCTATTTTGCTGGGTGGTAGAGTCTGTCTGCAATGAAGGTGGAACAAGGCTTAATTTATTTAGCAAACAGAAACACAAGAGGCAAAAGGGAATGAAAGAGCTCCATTTACCTACGGAGAGCAACCCACTCTATTTCCCCTTGCTGCTGGTTTTGAGATAATTGCTCTTGTTTCCCTGAATGCTAGGTTCTCTGACCTTGATAGTGCTGCACATTTAAAGTGGATGCTTTAGGACAAGGATGGCCATTCTGAAGGTCACCAGCCTTAGACAACACTTTGAAATCATCTGATATAACTGCTTTCAGGTATTGGATGTGAGAAGAGAGAAATAGCAGCTGTTCTCGGCCATCTAATGGGAGTGGACAGGCCAAGTGGATGATGCTCTGTCTTCATCCTGTTACATCGCCTCTCTCTTCCCTATGCCACTGCATCATCATAGGGACATTTCAACATCTTCCTGTGGTTAGCCTAGATTATGAGGCTTTTCTCTCCCAGCTAACCTCACCATGGAAACATGAATGTTCCCTCTGGGTTCAATTTCCTTCAGCCAATATTCCATTTACTAAAGTAGCAAATGCAGATTTCAGTGGTTCCTAACAAATATTCTCTGCCTCACCCATTCCTGCTTCTCATTACATACCACACACACACACACACACACACACACACACACACACTCAGACCTCATCTTCCAGTGTTTCATCTATTTTTGAACCACTCTATTTGTTACCCTGAAAGTAGAAAGTTGATATACTTCATCACTGTATACCACCCCTAATATAAGAATAGGAATTCCATTGCCATGTTTCTTCCCACTAAGACACTTGCATCTCTCTACTATCTGTAATTAAACTTTGCTTTAATAACCCAATTCACAAACCCACCTACAACATACTCTTTTCCTTGAATTAGGTACAGCTTGTATCCTCATCATATTCCTACACTCACAGTCCTTGCCCCTGTATTGATAATTCATCAATAGGTGGAGAATACAGAAGGCATGCAAAGTCATCCTGAAATTTGGGGTGGATGAAAAATGATTTAATGCATGAAGGAAGAATTTGTTAAGAATTTACTATGTACAAAGTGGGCATCTAGGTGGCACAGTGGATAGAACACCAGCCCTGCAGTCAGAAGGGCCTGAGTTCAAATGTGACCCCAGACCCTTACTAGCTATGTGACTATGGGTAAGCTACTTATCTCTGTTTGTCTCAGTTTCCTCATTTATAAAATGAGCTGGAGAAGGAAATAGCAAACCACTCCAGTATCTCTGAAAAGAAAATCCCAAATGGGGTCACAAAAAAGTTGGACATTACTGAAACAGCTCCAAAGCAAAATGTGTAAAGTGCTGTCTGTGCTAAGTGCTAGGGATACAAATAGAAATGGTATTTGTTACTCTCCAAAAGGCATATACATACCTTGAAACACACCTGCCCAAAGCCCACTCTTGGTTTGATGTTGGTAAATGGTTGGGAAGGATTCACATTGATGAAGATTATAGATTCTCAATGGAAATGCAGGATTATTTACTATTTGGTCGATGGGAGAAGTATATAAACCTTAGGTTGGCAGATGAGAATCTGTCTAGAACCTTTATAAGTTTTCCAAGCGTAAAACAAGAAGTCTTCCGGGCTGAGGATAGTCTTTAGTAAAAGGGGAGAGGGAAGGGGGTAGGATGACGAACATACTCCAAGGCAGAGCCATGAAGCATATGCAGATCCAGACAAAAGATGATTTGAGACCCTAGGCTTCTCTTGCAAGAATGCCACACAAGCTTGCTGAGCAAACGGTAAGGGCTCTGGACTAACCAACCTCTCCGAGAACCAGTCCCTCCTGATTTTTGAATCCTTTAGGTTGTTGGATTCTAGCCAGATTCTCCAGTTTATGGCTTTTGGATTATTGCCTCCTGTAACCTTGTACCTCAACGCCATTTCTTCCCTGGATTGATCGACTTCCTCAGCATGACTTTAACTTCAGAGCAAACCTTGCCCAGGGTTTAAGAATCAGCACCCTCCTCCATCCCAAGCTGTGGTCAAGCCTGCACCAGATGTAGCGTAGCCTTTATAGCTATTCTGAAAATAAGGCAGCCGGCGTGCTCATCTCTTATCCTGCTGATTCTTTCTCCACATGGGTGCCACAGGACCATCACTTCTGGCTTCTCCTTAGGTTTCCAACTAGACCCTACCAAAAAATAATGAGAAGGCACATTAAGTCCATAGTCATTTTTTTGCTCGTTCACTCAGAACTTCCCTGTAATACCAGGTATTTGAATTCAAATTCCACAAAAGCTTACTGAGCATCTACTCTTCCTCTCATGCTCCTTCTGCCTTCTTGCAGCTACAGAAACCTGATTTCCTCCAGAAGACATCATATCCCTGGTCACCATCTCTATTCTGAAGGTACCTTTTCTCATCTCCCTCCCCTTATCCCTCCCTGACCTTTGCTTTGTGCCCTCATCCCTCCTAAGACCCTTCTTTATATTCACTGTAACCTCTAACCCCTGTCTGCTTTCCTAGGCAATCCCTCCTATTCTGGCTGCAGAATCACAGAATTTGAAGGTAGCTCAATCAATGGTCATCCAGTTCAACCAATACAAGAAGGAATCCCCACCATATCATACCCAATGAGTGGTCAGCCAGCTTCTTCTTGAAGGAAGAACTGACCTTCTCTTGAGCCAAGCCGCTTCTGGACAGTTCTAATAATTAAGAAGTTTTTCCCAAAATCAAACCTATTTTCAACTTCTGTTCATTTTTCCTGTGTCTGCTCTCTGGGACATCCTTTCCATGGTAGCCTTTCAAATACTTGACTACAACTATCGTGTCTCCCCTGAATCATACTTTCTCCAAGATAAACATATCCAGTTTCTTTGACCAATTACTCATGCATCATGAACCTAAGGCTCTTCTACTTCTTGGTTGCTTTCCTCTGGACATTCTCCAGCTGATTAATATCCTTAAACTGACATGCCAACAACTGAATATTACATTCTATATGAGATCTGACAAGGAAAGAATAAAATGATGCTCTCACTTTCTCACTTCTGGTAGCTATGCCTGTCTTAATGCAGCCTTAAATCACATTAGCTTTTGGGGTGGCCACATGACACTGTTAACTGTTAGCTTGCAGTCCTCTAAGATCTCCAGATTGTTTTTTAAAAAATTTTTATCTATTAAAATTTTAATTTATGGAATAAAACAAGCATTTCCATAACATAGTATAATAAAAAAGGATGATTGCACATAAAACTGCAATCTTTTACGTACAATTTTCTATTCCTTTTAAATATATAATAAAATTATCATAAATTTTTTTCTTCCCTGCCTTTCTACCCTCAAGATGGTTAGCATTAAACACAAATATGTGTGTGCATGTGTGTGTGTGTAAAATCATTTTATCCATGGTTCTATAGCAAACTTCTTTCTCTAGATGCAAAGTTCTCCTTCATATGTCCTTTGTAGCTAATTGAAATTGTCAAAGTGACATATTTGTTCAAAGTTGTTCTTACAACATTGCTGTTACTGTATACAACATTCTCTTGACTCTTCTCGTTTCCCTCTTCATTATTTCATACAAGTTTGTATTTTTCGAAGATCAAATTCATCACGTCTTACAGCACAGTAGTAGTCCATCGCCCAGTTGTTGGGCAACCCCACAATTTCTATATCCTTTTAAAACAATTGCCATCTTCCCATGTCTCCCCTTTCTTATATAGTTATCCTTTTTAAAATTTTGACATCAAAGCTAATTATTTTAACTATACATTACTAATGTAAGGAAGCAGTAAAACACCTATATGAGAGGCAGTGTGGCATGGTAAATAGAGAGCTGGCCTTGGATCAAGGAAGACTTGAGTTCAAGTTCCACCTTTAATATATATTGTCTGTGTGATCCTACGCAAGTCACTTAGCTCTCAGTAATCTAGGTAACTGTCTAGACTATAAACTGCAATGAAGATCCTATCCTTCAGTGGTAGAGTGAGTATCTCCATATAAGAGTTCCTTATCACACCTCACATTAAGTCTACCCAGAGATGCTATACAGATTCATTAAGCATTCCATATTTCTGCTCAACTTATCTCAAATGAAACTTGACTTCTTTTCCTCAAAACCTGTTCCCCATTCTGATCTCCTTATTGCTTTTGAGGGGGTCACTATTCTCTTAGTCAGCCAGGCACAAAACCTTGGTGTCACAGTTGACCCCTCCTTCTTCTTCACTAATCAACTGCCATGTTTGTACATTCTGCTTTTGATTGGTGGAAAAAAGAGAGAAATAAAAAGTTATTGTCTCCAATCTCACTCACACCATCCCAGTCCAGAACCTTGTTGCCTCTTACAGAAATAACTGCAATCAATTATTACCTAGCCTCTTCCTTCCCTTATCTGTCCTATTCTAATTTATGGTAAGTGTGAAAGTGCTGTGAGAGACCTTCAGTCAAACTTTCACTTTCTTTTTCCCCTCTTGAGGCAACTTTGACCTTGGGTTGGAAGTTATAGCCAATGTAGTCTATATTACCTTTGCCTACCTCAGTTTCTTCATCTGTAAAAGTGGAGATAATAACAGAACTTACTTCCCAGGGTGGTTGTGAGAATAAAATGAGTTAATATTTGTAAAGTGCTTTGCAAACTTTAAAGCTTTATATAAATGCTAGTAGTGGTAGTAGTGGTAGTAGTAGTAGTAGTAGTAGTAGTAGTAGTAGTAAGCTTTGCCTATTATTGTTTCACATTTATATCTTCTCCCTAATGAAACTGTTTTTTTTTTTTTGCTATTGCAAAACATCTAAGTGATTTTCAAACAGATGACTCTTAAAGGAGAAAAAAAAATTAGGAGTAGGGGCTGAGCCAAAAGTAAACTCAAATTTAGGAAAGTAAGAATATAGTCCTGGGAAGACAGTAGTCCCAAGATCCTGATCCATACCTAAGTTACATGAATGAATAGATACAAAAAACTTTTATTAAATGCTCACTATAAGGCTTAGTGTTGTGCTGAAGAGAGGGAACACACATACAAAAACAAGACAGTTTTTGTCCTCAAGGAGCTTATATTCTAATAAGGGAAAATAATACATATAGGGTAGTGATGATGCGGGGGTGGGGGAGGTGTTCATTGGAGAAATCACAGGAACAAAAACTTGACTAGTCTTGCCAGGCTGTACAGACATTAAGTATCAGCTTAGCAACAGATTTTATGTTTATTGTTAGTCGCTAAGACCTGCTAAGTGGATAGAGGCTCTTCACCAGAGATTTGGCCAAAAGGGGGATGTCTTTCCTACTCGATCAACTCAGTAAAACAGTCTGCTAATAAAAGAGTGATAAACTCTCAGAGAGGAGTATACATAATGATGGAATCATGGATATTTGAAATCTGGAAGGGAAAAGGACTTACTTTTGAATATTTGTAAATGCTTTCCTCACAGCAGCCTTGTGAAATTTGTCATTCATGTATTTTTTTGCCTTCATTTTGCCCATTTGGATATGGAAGTTCTGGTAGCATAAGAGGTTTGCTAAGGGTCACACAGCTAGTAGGTATCAGAGTACCAGGATTTGAATTCAGGTGTTTTGATTCCAAGTTCGCTGTCCTCATCATTATTCTATCTACCATATCAAGAGACATAAGAGATTGTGCTTATTTTTATCCATGCACAACTGGGCCAAGAAGGGTTTTACTATTTTATTTGTTCATTTTATATGTATATATGCATAAGGATACATATATATATATATGAGTGTGTGTTGCTGCTGTTTGATTGCCTTGTTTGTGGATTTCTAATCCTTGCATTGTCTGTAATGGTGTTTCACCAATGGGGACTTGTTTATCCAGAACAGCCATACTGGATATGAAAAAGTAACAAGGGTCTCCAGGGCTAAAGTCCCTAAGAGGGATTTATATAGTTATATCCCCAACTTCATAGAACACTCAAAGTGCTTAGTAATAACTTGTTAACTTTATTGATTTAAAAGAGCAAAGGACTCAAATCACCCAATAGGAACAAAAGTTTCTACTTTTAGATCTATTATTAACTCAATATGATCTTGGGCAAGTCATTTCACTCCTTTTGATCTCCTCCATTGAGCCTTTCATCCATCTATCCAGCCAACTAATTTGTATAAAATTCCTACCGTATATAAAGTATGAGCACTAAGCACTGGGGGACACAAAATTTAGTTAAGATCTTGCCCTCAGTTTCCTCATGTGTAAAATGAGGGTTTGGACTAGGTCAGGGATTCTTAAGTTAGAATCCATGAAAAGTTTTTAATATGATATATTTCAATATAATTGTTTTTTACAATCCTATTAAATTTTATGCAATTATATGATTATTTTTATTTGTTATTGCTGTTGTTTTGGTTTGGGGAAGGATACTGGATCTCCCTATTTTGCCTAGGTTGGAAGTTCAGTGACCCTGCTGCTCAACACAGTGGCTGTACGAATTTGCCCCTCCTTTGGCACCTTGGTCCCTGCTCCCAAGGGCATCAGCATATTGGTGGCAGCTTCTTATCAGCCGTACTGCAGCTCAGAACTCCCAAACTCAAATGATCCACCAGCCTCAGCCTCCTGAGTAGCAGAGATTACAGGGATGCACCATCACGTCCACCCAAAAATCATTCTGAGAAGGGTTCCATGACCTTTTCCAAAGTATGAAAGAAGCCCATGACATGAGAAGGGTTAAAGACCTCTGGATCAGAGAATACCTAGCATGCTGGCTGGATCAGAAATGCTACACATGAAAGTGAGTCTGGAGGGTTTCACTTATACTTGTCCAAGGGCAATCAGCCCCACCTTACTAGCACTTGGATTCATGATGATTTTCTGATTTTTTCAATAACAGTTAGAATTGGACCTTCCTTGGATTTTAATGTGGTTTGGGGAAGATGAGAAAACTTAGAGAAGTCAATATGTTTCTAAAAACACCAAGTTCCAAAGAGAGATGGAGATCAAAGGCAGATAAGGTTAAAGCATCAAATATAGGATCACCCCAAGATAAAAGTGAGAGGAGACTGTCTCCCCAACCTTCCATTTCCTGAAGGCCCAACTAGCAGAGAAGAAGAAGTACAAGAATCTTAGAGTCTCTGCTGACAATGATGTGGTTGATTAGAGAGAGGGAGTGACAGAGGGCAGTCAATTTCCCTCTGACGTCAAAACGCGCCTGTTCCAACCATGTCAAACAAATCTTTGAAACAGAGGGGTGCAGGGGCCACACATTTTAATGAGGCTAGGCTTTGTTTCTAGATGAGAGACTGGGTAGCTGGGTGTTTTTTCTCTCTCGTTTTCTCACACAGCCTTTGGAAGAAAAATGACTTCTTTTGGGAAGGCTGCATAATTAAAGTTTTAAAATAGGACCTGACAAGTCAGAGTTTCCGTGAGCAGGAGGAGGGACATTCGAGTGATGGGCTTACTGTTCTTTCCAGCCTGCTTGCTCAAGTTTGTTTGTCATACGCTCTCCTCAGGAGCAGAGCAGAACCGCTCCAGATAACATCAGATAACATCCTGGCCTGGATCTGTACATGCTTGCACAGAACAATAACACTTGAGATTTTTTCCATGTTACTGTTCTCCCTCCCTCCCTCCCTCCTGCCCCCGCCTCCATTTCTTTCCCTGTTCAAGCCTACTCATCCTTTAAAGCCCAGTTCAACTCTCACCTGCTCTGGGAGGTCTTTCCCTGACAGCCAGCCCACACACATCTCTCTGTGCTCTGAACACCCATGGAACTTCCTACCAACACCATACCACTTAGAACATGATCGAGCACACATGGTCACATGTTGCTCATGGGTTGCTTTGTATGTATGTAAGGGAAGGGAATAATGACTACATGGATATGTCGTGTCCTAAATCAGGGGGTTTTAATCTGTGAACTTGTGATAGGTAGGTAGGTAGGTAGTTAGACAGACAGACAGATGGATAGACGGACGGACAGATGGATGGATGGATGGACGGACGGATGGATGATGGATGGATGGATGAATGGATAGGTAGACAGACAGACACACATGCATGCATGCACACACAGAGACAGAGAGAGAAAGAGAAAAGAAAGAGAGAGGGAGAGAGAGAGAGAGAGAGACAGACAGAGAGAGAGAGAGAGAGACAGAGAGAGAGACAGAGAGAGAGAGAGAGAGAGAGAGAGAGAGAGAGAGAGAGAGAGAGCCAGACAGGTAGATAGACAGATAATTGTATTTCAATTTAATTGGTTTCCTTTGTAGTCTTATGTATTTTGCTCTACGCATTTAACAACATGATTCTCAGAAGGGGTCCGTAGGCTTCACCAGACACCAAAACAGATTTAGAATCCCTGTCTTAAATAAACTACAGGTTGCTTGAGGTCAGAATCATGACTTTGCCTTTCTTTTGTATTCCCCTTCTCCCATCACAGCTGGGCATATAATAGGCTTTCAATAAATCCTTGTTTGAATCCCAGCTTTGAAACATACTTTTGTGACCAAGGGAAAGTCATATAACTTTATCAATTCTCTATTTCCTTGTCTCTAAAGTAGGTTTATTAAAGCATATATGCCTTACCTGGTTGCTGTAAGGATTCAGTGAGATGACATCACATTAATATCTTTTAAAGCTTTAAAATGCTAAATAAACATTAGTTATCATGTAGTTATAGCAGGAAGAGGAGATGTTTTCTCATCCAAGAGCAGTTGTACCAATCCCTTCCTTCTCAGTTATATTGGATGGAAGAAGACCCAAACCCGAGTGGAAAAAGCAGTGTAACTCTTTCCCATAATACCATAGACTTGTGGTGCATGTGCAGAGAATAGCAGAGCATGGCTTTCAGGAGAGAGATGCCAAGAGGAATGTGGACAGAGATTCTGGAGCATGGTGGGGATAAAGAGTGTGAGCTGGCATCGGTGAATTGAGACAGCAACTGCCAAGTGGGCGGTGAGAGATTCTGCAGCCAAGGTCAGGAGCTACAGGGCTAGGAGATTATGGCAGGGCTGCGCAGGACACTGGGAAACTGCAGCACGAATCAAGGGCTGAAAGGGAACACAGGCCAACCACAGGCGCTGGAAGCAAGGAAGCCAAGACCCCAGAGGGAAGAAGGCAAGCAAGGAGACAGACAGTGCTCTTTAACAATCTCCTGTCACCACTCAGAATCTGGGACTTCTCCTCTTGCTGTTGTGAGGTGCTTTTTGCTTGTCTGTTTTGTTTTATTTTTACAGAGATAGTGACTGAACTGTTTGAGATAGAAAGAAAAGAAATGGCGCCCATCTGAAGGTAGGAGACAACTTTTGTTTCACCAAAGGGGAAAGGATATTAGTCATATATCTGTTCTTTATGTGTATTTTAATGAATCTGTTCTGTGTCTTGGGCCTTGTTAACTTAATAATTTCTAGGGAACCAAATATTCCTGAGGGCAAGCTTGAAGTAGGTCAAATTCCGATATTGGGGGGCAGGGGTATAGCTTTAGTGGGCACTGAACCAAATGGCCTAATTATTAAGACACCCAAAGACTGGCTCCAGTGTTGTCAGCCCACACAGTTCTGCATCACAGGGTAGGTAGTGTTTTATATTATACATAACCTTTATATTATAAAGAGTCATCACACACTTCATTTGAACCTCATAATATTTTGGTGTGGCAGGTGAGGGTAGATATTGCCTTACATATTTGACAGGTGAAGAAATTATGAATTCACAGAATAACATTTTTATAGAACATTAAGACTGGAGGCTAATTAAGAGTTCATCTAATCCAGGTGGTCAAGGACCCTCTTGGGGCCATAGACTTATAGGAACAGGTCTGCAAATCCATACAATCACCAAGCACTGCCATTTGTCTCTTTAACTCCCACAAAATCTGTAGTACGACTCAGTTGGATAAATAAGCAAACCTATCTTTTGTTGACTGAATAAGCAATATGGCACATGCCCAAATGTGTGACTGGTTTTTGGATGTGATGCATGTAGATTTCATGGTTCAGTCCCTCCTTCTCTATGGCTTCTTTCCTTCTGCCTATAGCCATGTCCAGATCTTCCTCATTCTTGAAAACTTTTCCCTCAATTCTGTCTTTCCCTCCAGCAATTGTTGTCTTATATCTTTCCTCCCTTTCACAGCCAAACTCCTAGGAAGAATTGTCTACACTCTCTGCTTTCACTGCCATACTACTCATTCATTTCTCAATTCCCTTTCCATCTGGCTTCCAGCCTCACCACTAGACTGAAAATGTTTTCTTCAAAATGACCAATAGTCTCTTAACTGTTAAATCTGATGATCTTTTGCTCAAATACCTCCTGGAAGAAAATACTTCCTCCGGTCTAACCAATGCAAGATGACACCCTCTCTAACTTACAGAGAGTAGTCTAGAACAGTAGCATCAAACTTAAATAGAAACAAGTCATTAAACCACAATAAGCTAAGCATCCCTGAGGACCCTCTGGCCACAGTATTAACCACAAATTAACATTATCTAATTTTTAATGTATTTTTATTTACTTTGTTAAATATCCCCCAATTATATATTAATCCGGTTTGGGTCACAGGACCACTTGTTTGATATCTCTGGCCAAGGTCACCAACAGGTTAACTGACTTGTGCAGGGAAATACAAGCAATACTGTGTTAGAGGAGGGGCTTAAGCTCCTGGCTCCAAGATATTTCCCTATCTACTATAGCAAATTGACTCTCTGCATGCAGTAGATGCCTAATAATTGCTTGTTGAATTGAATGGAAATGTTGATTAGGAAAATACAAATCTATTTAAAATACTTACTGAATTCAAAGAAACCTTTGACCCTCATGTATTTTCACAATCAATAGATACTAATAATACATAAGGCGGGGCAGTGGTCTGTGGAATTGTTTTTATTAAAAAGGGGTCCTCCTACTGGAAAAGATGGGACACCACTGAGTTAGTACATTCCTATTTTACAGATAAAAACACTGAGACCCCATTATGTTAAGTGACTTGTCCAAGATCTCACAAATTAATATTACCCCAAGTGTCCTTGATGTTTGTCCAGAGGTTTTTACATTATACTTTGTGGATTCCTATGATCAAGTGATGGTTCTGTGCTAACACCCAGTCAGTCTATAAGCATTTATTAAGTCCTTACTGTGTGCGAAGGATTTTGTTAAGCCATAGGGATACAACAAAAGGAAAAAATAATTCCTGTCCTCGAGGTGCTCACAACCTAACAGAAGAAAAAACGTCTGAATAGACACCTCCAAGATCTATCCAGAATAGAGAGAGGCAGCTTTAGAGGAGAAATTTCTAGGAACTGGGAAGAAAGGAAAGATGGAAGGAAGGAAAGAAGGAAGGAAGGAAAGAGGAAAACATTTATTAATCATCTGGTATATACCAGGCACTGAGCTAAGTATTTTACAAACATTATCTCATTTTATCCTCACAAAAACCTTGGGAGGTTGGTGTAATTAAACCCCCAATTTTAGAATGGAGGAAACTGAAGTAGACAGAGGTTAAGTGGTTGGCCCAGAGTCACAGCTAATTAAATATCTGAGATTGATTTGAACTCTGATCTTTGTGGCTTGGAGGCTCAGGGCTCTATCTACTGCATCATCTAGCTGAGAAAAGTCTCCTACTGAAGGCTGAATTTGAACTGAGTCTTTGAGGAAGCCGGAAAGCCTAAGAGGCAGAGAGGAGAAGGGAAAGCATCAGGAATTGGGAAAAGCCCATGTAAAAGGAAGACAGCTGGACTACAGTGTGAAATGATGGGGGAAAATGGCCTGGAAAAGTACAAAGGGGTCAAGTTGTGAAGATCTTTAAATGTCAAGTACAGGACTTATTTAAGCCTAGAGGTTATAGGGAACCACTGGAGTTTATTTAGTAGGAGGTTAACAAGGTCAGACCCATGTTCTTGGAAGGTCTCTTTAGCAGCTGAGGGATGATAGATTGAAAAGAGAAATCAACTACTAAACTAAGATGGCAAGGTGCAGACACAACACCTCCCTGGGTATTGCTGGGTGGGATTAGAAACCAGGACCTCAGGATAGGCAGATATGAAAGATGGGCTTAGCGTACTCTTTCAGACTGATGAGTTAAGTTGTGCCAGGCAATGGCGGTGGCATGCTCTGAGTTTTATGCAGGTTACTAGGGATGTTACAGCCAGGTCTGGGGGTCAGGCAGTTTTTAAGGTTCAGCACCATGATCAGTACAGGCTAAGTAATCACAGCCAGGACAAGGTCTAGACCAGAGCTGAGTTGATGGATGAGAAGTAGACAAGCAAGTTATTTAAAAGTCAGGATTATATATGTCCAGACTGTCCTCTGAATCAACACCTCAACTGTCTTCCTATCTGCCTTGTTGCAGCCCAACTTCTCTAAATCTGGAATAGTACCTCTAGAGAAAACTGGCAGAAAAAAATGACCCTAGACCTTGGGGAAGTTAATCTACCCAGCTGTGGAACTCTCACCCTTCTTAATTTGTGAATGATTAGGCACAAATTCAAGTACTCTACGATGTCCACCAGACCTGACAATGCTTCACATTTTATGTAGCTGTCTATTCTTTTTCTTAAATTATTTGTTTTCAATTTTCAACAGTCACTTCCATATGTTTTAAATTTTTTCTCTCTCCTTCCCCAAGATGGCATGCAGTCATATATGAGTTCCACACATACATTCTTATTAAACATATTTTCACATTAGCCATATTGCATAGAAAAATTAAAACAAATAGGAGAAATCATGAGAAAAGCCAAATCAAAGTATAACAAAAGAAAGAAGAGTCTGCTTTATTCTTCGTTCTGACTATAGTTCTTTCTCTAGATATGGATTGCATTTTCCATCATGATTCCTTTGAAATTGTTTTAGGTCCTTGCATTGCTGAGAAGGGCTAAGTCCATGAGAAACAGTCTTTGCACACTATGGCTGTTATTGTATATAATGCTCCCCCTGTTTTGTTCATTTCACTTAGCATCAGTTCATAAGAGCCTTTCCAGGTTTTTCTGAAGTCTGCCTGCTCATCATTTCTTATAGCACAACAGTATTCCATTACATCCATATACCACAACTTGTTCAGCCACTCCTCAATTGATGGGCATTCCCCTGATTTCCAGTTCTTGGCCAACACAAAAAGGGCTGCTGTAAATATTCTTGTACATATGGGTCCCTTTCCATTCTAAGTATCTATTCTAATCAACTTGCTATTTAGTTGCTGCCATAATCTTGCCTCCTCAACTACTTTTTCTCTTCCCACTCCCCACCAAATCCCCCCCAAAACACGTATCATATATACCATCTCTTGCTCTGCATTCAAGAATCAAATCAACACTTTTATGCTACCTGTATATATCCAGATTGCTTGCTCTAGGAATCAGCTTGCGTGTGTGTTCATCCTTCATTGCCAAAGAATTTCATCACAGAAATAATGACATGACTTGCACTTGACTTTATTTTGAGTGAGGGAGAGCTGTGCAGGTCACCAGCCTCACTTCTCCAGAGCCACCTGAATCCAGTGACCAGATATTCATCAGGATGACTGGAGATGACCCAGGATGAGGCATTTGGGGTAAAGTGATTTGCCCAAGGTCACACAGTTAGTGAGTGTCAAGTGTCTGAGGTGAGATTTGAACTCAGGTCCTCCTGACTCCTGCACTGGTGCTCTATCCACTGCACCACCTAACTTCCCCTAGGGATCAACCTACCATCATTATAACTCCCCAGAAACTCCTTCCCTGGTCCTCACTCTCATATATGTGCTATCTCCTCATATTAAAATGTAAGTTCCTTGAGGGTAGGAACTATCTTGCTTTTGTATTTGTATCCTGAACACTTCGTACAGTACCTGGCAGTTAGTAAATGCCTAATAAATGTTCTGCCATTCATTCAGGTCCATAGCAGATGATAAAGTCCAGGAGTCCTTCAACTGAAGAAAGCAGAGCTTGAGTTAAATAATCTCTAACACTTCCTTCTAGCTCTAACATTCTAGAAAAAGAAAGAAGATTATATGGAGAGGTCTCGGGGTTAGGACTAAGGAAAGAAACAACCTTCTTTCTTAACCCAGGAAGGGTTTTTTTTTTTTTTGGTTTATTTGTTTTTTATTATCTCCTCTGCATAAGTGCAAGTCATCTCTAACCAGAATCAGCTTTAGAGGTTTTTGGGGAAGGGATGGTGGTAAACACAGGCAGTTCCTCATCAACTGAAACAGGGAACAGGAAGGTGTCAATACTTTGGCTTGAACTGTTGGGCATCAGGTGTCATGAACAGAGCAAGAAGAAAATACAGGAAGGGTGCTGAGGAGACTTCATTTACACTGATGAGATCTCAGAGTAAAAACACTGGACTGGGAGTGTGGGGACCTGAGTTGTGATCCTATGTCTGCCTCTAACTATGTAGGAGACTCGGGTAATGTAAGTGCAAAGGAAATTTTCCAGGATACTGGAAGATCTGAAGAATACATGATTTCTGCGATCAGGGAATTTCTAGACTAGCTAGGAAGAAAAGATATCTATGCCAAAAGATAACTAACAACATAGGACAATAGAATGCAAGGGCTAAATGAAGGCAAAGCTAATAAAGTGGAACTTAATGGACATAAATGCTGAGCCTTGCACTTGGGATTTAAAAAATTAAATGCACAAGTAGAAGAGGGGCAAGATACAGTCAGAAAAAAAATTCCCATGAATAAGATCTAGGAATTCTTGTGGACTGCAAATTCAGTACCAACAGTACCAAAATGCCAATGTATTCTTAAGTGGCATTTATAGAAGCATAGAAGCCATGACAAAGGAGTCTAGAGCAATACTTCAAGTCAATAAGTATTTACTGAACACTTGTATATGTATCAGGCACCCTGCTACGCAATGGTGATATGAAGAAAGGCAAAAAAAAACAAAAAAAAACCAAACAAACCCAAAACCAAAAAAAAAACATAGTGCCTGCTCTCAAGGATCTCACTGTCCCATGGGGTACCATTGTACTCTGCCCTGGTCAGAACACTGCAGAAAAGTGTGATTGGTTCTGGATGCTGACAAGCTAGAAGACATCCAAGATAAGGTGATGGGGAAAGTGAGGGTATTTGAAACCGTGTCATATGAATATAGGTTGAAGAAACTGAGCTTGGAAAAAAAAATGCCTTAAGATATTTCTTGGCCTGTCAGATGGAAGAGGGGTTCAATTTGTTCTACTTGTTCTTCCCAAGTCAGAGTTAGGATGTATGAGCAGAATTCCAAAGGCATATTTCAACTGAATGTAAGGAGTACTCAATAATCAGAGCTACTCCAAATGGAATGACTGGAGTAGGAGGTAGCTAGTGCTCCATCATTGGAGGTCTTCAAGCAGAGGTGTCATGACCATAATTGGACATTATATAGAGGATTGTATTGATTTTATTGATGGAAATTCTAGGATACTCCCTCTTCCAATGCAGGTTAGCATCTTCTCTGCAATGTATAACTTTAGAGCCCAGATCAGTGATTTCCAAGCTATTTTGATTGTGTGTTACTATTAATAAACATTTTTAAGTATGTACTCCTAATAAGCTTACATTTATTAATTCATAAAATATATACATATGCTAATGAAGCAAAAATTTTGTACATTATCAAGCTTATGCAATTTGTAAAATTTGATTTTAAAAGAATAAGATAAAGGTGAAATATCTGATCCTAGAGTCAATAGGGAAACAATGGAATTTATTGAAAAGGGAAACAACATGTTCAGACCATGGCTTTCAGAAAATTTCTTTGGTCAAGGTGGAAAAATTGAACGTTGGGCTTGGAATAGAGAAGATTCATCTTCCTGAGTTCAAATTCAGCCTCAGACACTTAACCTGGGAAAGTCACCTGACCCTGTTTGCCTCAGTTCCTGAAGCAGGAACTGGCAAACCACTCCACTAAGTATCTCTGCCAAGAAGATCCAAATGTGGCCACAAAGGGTCAGATAATACCGAACAGCAACAAATAAATGTGATAAAAATAGTTTAGAGTGAGGAGAGGCCAGTTAGGGGGTTATTTCAATAGTCATGGCAAGAGTCCTTTAAGGAGAAGAACTAAGGTGGTGGTCAAATGAGTAGAGAGAAAGTAATGAACTCAAGAGATGTTGTGGTTGAGAGAGTGAAGAATCATGATGCTACTGAGGTTGTAAACCCAAGTGACTGGAAGGGTGGTGGTGCTCTTGATAGTAACAGGGAAATTTAAAAGAGGTGTGTTTAAGGGGAAAGATAATGTAATACAATCTTTTATGCACAGTGAAACCCACCCATTCTTGTTTGTTCATCCTGTGAGATTCATTTTCTTCCACTCTAAATGAAAAGAGGGGTGGAGATTTTATTCATCTGTTACTGCCCTGGAACCAGAACCTGCCCTCTGAGAGGAGCCAGGGTGTGGGTATGCTGGGTCAGGGGGAGAATTTTCCTAATGGCATCTTTGCAGCTGCTACCTTGTGTGCCCTAGTATGTTATAACTTCCCTGAGGGACTGACACCTGGAATAGAGAGTGGGAAGTGAAGAAGTGTTGGGGGATAGGATGGGTGTAGTTGTGTTGGGAAAAAGTCTCATACCTATCATGGGGAGGGTGGGATGTGACCTATCTTTTCTCTCTTAGATGGGTTGATTTCCCACTACTTGGGGTCAGTCCACAGTCCCTACTTGGGAATCTGCTGACTTAGACCACCACTTGGGTAAATGACTTACCCAGTGTCACACAGCCAATATATTTCATAGGCAAGAACTCAAAATCAGGTCTTCCCTGATCTAAGGCTGTTCTTTCTTCACTATGGCATGATGCCTATCAAGCATGGACTTACCAATTGTAAATGAGAAAGATTAATATTTTATCTTTAAAAACAATCATTACCATTTCAAGTATTTAGGGAAACATTTTTTTCATGTCATGGAGGATTTTGTCTGTCTCAGTTGTGGAACTGTTAATAACACAGAAGCAGCCTGGTGTTATGAAAAGGTCTCTGGATTTGGAGTCATCAAACCTTGGCTCAGCTACTTATGACATGCCAGTTTGGGCAGGGTGCTTCAATTCTGCTATGCCTTTATTATTTCAGTCTATAAAATGTTGTTCTATTCTCCATGGCCTCTAAGCCCCAGATCTATGATCCCATGGTCTCTGAAAAAACATCTAGGTTTTTCCTAAAGGTGGCTCACAAATGAAAATCATACTAACTAATCTTAATGTTGCTACTGGTTCCAGGCTTGAACAGGTTGAGCTGAACCAAATAAAGGGGAAGGGAGAAACCCTAGACACTGCAGGGAAAATGCTGATGTGAAAATTGGCAAAATAAATGATAGACTAGATGAGGAAAGTGTGTGTTTTGCTTAGTTTTCTCCAGCAGATTCCCTCTTCATGACTTTCTCTGATCCAACTGGGTCTCTAGGGAGAGTGGGCTCACTCTTAGCAGGAGTTTCTATATGACGCTGGTCCCACCAAGGTCACATTCAGATCTAGGATGACTGCCAGATAAGTCCTCATCTCAGCTACTGCACGACCAGTTCACCCAGATTCTTGCAAAGGTTACACCTTGCTCCTCGGGACATTGATACTGAGCTAACTGCGAAACCTAGACTCTGGAATGCTGGGATCAGAAAACTCAGAAGCTCACTCTCCTGACTTTTCAAAACTTATGAGATTAAACCCTCTGAACCCTTCAACTCTAATGGAAAAGTGGAAATGTAGAGGCAAAGGACCATGACTTATTTAATGTTACCATATGTCAGCCTCAGAGGGGCAAAGCCCCCCAAACACCCCTACTTGCTACATCTTTTCTTATTGGATGTGATCAATGAAGGAATGAGACCAAGAGAAAATAACTGAAGAGAATGTCTTTTTGAAGATAATTCCAGCTCTGGATGTGTGATCTATCCAAAAAGGCTTCTCTTAACCATGTGGTTAGAAGACTGGAATCAGT